>OY992888.1:12924209-13121709 GCA_963921405.1 Cepaea hortensis | reverse complement strand
ACTAAATTGTCGCTGATTTATTACTATAATCTTTATCTTTATTACAGGGAAGATAACCAACAGTGACACGGCGTCAACTATAACATACGGTGGGATCGTTAATAACAGATGAAGGCGGGCATCGGGAAGAATTAAGAAAGCAGATTGGACATAATGTCTTTCAACAATATGAAACTACTTGTCGGTGTTAAGCAGTCAAGTTATGTGTTTTGATTAATAATGATCAAATGTTATATACACGGAGGTGAATCGTGGATGTTACAGATTAGTTCTATACACCAAAATATTACACCAAAGTGAAGGGAACCGACCGGAAGCAAGTCAATGTATTTAAGTATATGGGTAATTTAATTAAAGCAAATGAAACATCCGGTCCAGAACATGGAGAATAGGCATTTGAACGGTTAGGGCCTCTGGAGTGTTTATGCTCGTGGCTACCGTTTGCATTCGCATTTTCCTCATATTGGACTGGTAGTGCATGGTTCCGTCGCCCTGCTATTGAGTTGAGTGCGTGGCGCGACACTGTGAGCTGTGAGTTTCCTGTAAAGTGCTTTACCACCTGTCTTGTTTGGAGCGGGAACTGCATGTTCGGAATAATGGTGGCCGGCTTTTTAGCAGAACTGACTGGTTTTGCCTTATGCAAAAATGTGTGGCTGCTGGTGTTCTAGTGAGTGCCGCTTCCATCGACGATGAACTATATTTTTGCGTGGAAGACTTCTGTGTTGGCATTCTGGCAACGGCATTATGTACAGTGAGATGCTTTTACATCTGTCCTCGGTTGTTTGTAGCGTGAACTGCATGTTCGGGAAAATGGCGGCTGGCCTTGTCGCAAAGCAGACTGGTTTGCCTTATGCAGTAATATGTGGCTGCTGGTTTTCTAGTGACTGCCGCTTCCATCGACGATGAACTGTATTTGTGTTGGCATTCTGGCGGTGGCATTATGTACAGTGAAATGCTTTTACATCTGTCCGCGGTTGTTTGTAGCATGGACTGCATGTTCGGAATAATGACGACTGGCTCTGTCACAAAACAGACTGGTTTGCTTTATGTATTAATGTGTGGCTGCTGGTTTTCTAATGAGGACGCTTCCATCGAAGATGACCTGTATTTTTCGTGAAGGACTTTTGTGTTGACATTCTGGTGGCAGCATTATGCACACTGTACCTGTGCGGGCTGTTGGTTTGTCGAGACTCCTATCTGTTCCACTTTTCACATGGGACATTGAGGAGCATTTTGTGTGATATTCACTGACACAGGAACAGAGCATAATGAAAACGACCCGTTGCTGTGAAATTGGAACCGCGACTAACTAACTAACTTTAATTAAAGCAGATGGAAGATGTATTAAGGAAGTTAAATGTAAAACTGCTAAAGGAAAGGTAGCATTTCACAAGATGAATATTCTCTGCGATTTAACTTTGTTAACTTTGTTGTGCTACCCTGGTGCGAGGAAATGCAACCTAAAGACAAAGTGTCATGGTAGGGCAGACCAGGCCCTAAGCCTTGGTTGGTTGCTGGTCTAGGATCGAAGCTCCGACAGACGGACAGTTAGAGCATTGCTTTGCTGATCCGGCAGCTTCTGCAGCTTGTCTTGTTCCAGATGTAGAGGTGTTACCTTTCCTCTGGAGTGAACTAGGCAGGCCGAGAGAGGGATCATGCTGCATGGGCAACACATGATCTCTATGTGTTAGCCCAGGCTGTGTGCTATGGAGAGGTAATAACTCCATCCCTTACAAACTATCGTCTGTCAAGACGGCAAGGTACCAATGAGTTAACTTTGTTAATCGGGGTGCGGACAAAAGTTATTAAGAGCTATATTGACCAATCCTAATGTACGGAAACAAATTATATACAATTAGCAGAGAGTGAGAAATTATGTAGAAGTTGCGAATATGTGGTTTTATGGAAGAATGATGAGAACACTGAGTGCGGACAGAAAGAGTAATGAAGATGTCTTGAAAGAAATTAACTTGCACAGAGAAGTGATTATTCGCTTCAGACGAAGACAGTCCACATTCTTTGGGTGTGTCATCGGAAAGGCAGTGTCAGGGTCTTAAACTTGGCTCGCTAACCTAACACATGTGAGACAGTACAAGTACAACGTGATTTGACGTAAGACTCAACGACACACCGTTCAATGGATTTATTCACAGATTAAATACATTACGATGATCACAACAATATATACTTGATACTTCAAAACACTTACATCCACAATACGGCTCACAAGTCTAACTCTCAAGATGTCCAGACACTCGACTTTCAAGCACAGAAAACCACACAACGCTTTTCTCTCATCATACGTCTGTCCGAGTCGAAGTCCCAGAGCTGTCTCCCGCTAGTTAGCAACTTGCCTCCCGCCTCAGGTGGCTTCACGAGGCATGCGTGCGTCTAGCGTCGTCCTGGCCTGACCGCTGGTCGTTCGTCCGCCAGCAATCTTGCAGGCCGGTAACTACTACTCGCCTGGCGGCGTAACGAAGTTGCTGCATCCCTGCTGGGAGCTAAGTCGCCTGGCGGGCGTAACGATGTCACTGCATCACTGTACCCTTTCTGGACTCTGACACGCTCCCCCGGCAAATTCATGAAAGATGTCATCTTTCATGTATAATATATGTACATACTGGGTTAATATTCTAACCTTGTCAGAGTCTACCCTTCTGTTGTTATATACATTGGTATCAACATACAAATACATACACATATGCCATAGAAATATATAAGAAATGGAAGTTGCATTCAACGACATGTGGTGTTAAACCTTTAACACATGTCAGGTTTCATCCTCTCGATGGCTGATTACCTTAATTGCATTAATGACCCAGTCAGATCGGTAGTACCAGCTTCACGCATCTACCTCGCAGCATTAAAAAAAAACGTAATAATATGGTTCTTGAAACAACAACCATCTAGCTAGACCGAAATACGACGTTATATAAGTCGCATAAAACGCTCAAACCCTGACCTTATTTGGCCAGTAGCTCTTGTGTTGGTCTGCAATGTCGGCAACCCTCTGCCATGCCCAGTAGATGGCTACCTGTTGTGTCAATAATCTGGCAACACTTGGCTATTTATACACAACACATTACTGAATATATTTCAAATTATGGCCCTTTGTGTAATGATGTCATAACAAAATAATGAAAAGGGGAATAATTTCCACATTAATGAAATACAATAATTTACAATAATTATCCTATTTCTTAGCGTCATCGCTTGACGTTTCTTCATATTAACGAGAAAAAGTCGGTAATATGAATACATTAATCAAGATATGATTCTAAGATTACACTACATAAATATATAAACACACAATTCGTGTATTTAACTTTGTTGATTCCTAAAGATTTTAGAATCGTCATAGCTTTTTAAACTTTTATTTGTCGTCTGCTAATTTTGCTCTAAATTTCTAACTAATCCGGAAGTACACACGAACACTAAAATCAGCTGATGTTGAAGCTTGCAGAACACACTTGTTCCGGTCTGATGTAATTACGGAAAGTACAAGGTTCTCACAGTTCATGTGTTGGATGTTTCACTACAAAACCTTCTGGATTACGATTGACTGTTCATGTGTTGGATGTTACACTATCGACCATTATGGATTTCGGTTAACTGCAATGGTGTAGCTGTCAATGTTTAGTTTACACGTTCACACACGTCTTTAAAATATCCCTGGAATGTTCCACACGCAGATGTCACTATCAAATTGGATAGTTCGCTTACGGTAAGTTTTTGAGCGAATGTGACACTGTTCTTGTTCGTGATATATACAATTAATAAAGTTCGCTTTCTACCACACACTACACAATTATACACGACAATCACTACATGAATTAGTAAAATAAGAACACTATATATATATTGGGAGTAACCCCTATCACATCATATTGTAGACATTACACAGCTTTTTGTGAATGAAAAAAAATATATTCACTGATAAATGGCTGTGTCGGTCTGAGTGTATTTGTACACACTGCACTCAGACATTGGTGCTTACTGGGTCGGTCGGACAACGGGACAAAAGATCGGCAATTGAATTGGTTCTGCCTGGGATATGTCGAACCTCAAAGCTATAATCTTGAAGTTTAAGAGACCAGCGCGCTACCATATGGTTTGAAGGTACCCCTGCATTTATAAAACGCAACGGGCTGCTGTCAGATTCCACGATGAAATGGCGTCCTAGAAGAAATCTGGATAATTTAGTTATACCCACCACTAAAGCTAGGGCTTCTAACTGGGGTATAGACCACGCCCGTTCTCTGGGCTTTAATTTCCTGGATACGAAGTACACGGGATGGAGGATGTTATTGTACTCTTGCAACAAGACTGCACCAATCGCCACGGAGCTAGCATCCGTACGCAATCTGAAAGGTAAATGGAGATTGGGCAATTTCAGGATGAGATTATTTGAACTATTATCAGAAAAACATGCTAGTACTTTATTGAATGCAATTTTTAGGCATTCATTGTTTACAATTTTATCTGGTTTATCTTTGGTTAGTAAATTAGTAAACACTTCGGTCAGTTCGGAGAAATCAGGAATGAACTGCCGGTAATAATTTATCAGTCCCAACAAACTTCTGACTTGTTTTTTTTGTAGTCGGAAGTGAGAGTTTTAGTATCTTGGACACAATGTTATCGTCTGTCATGACAAAGCCATTGGATATTTTGTATCCCAAGAAGGATATTTCCTGGTAGGCTATGTCTACTTTCGCGGGCTTTACTGTCAGTCCGTGCTGTCTAATACGTTCAAATGTCTGTTCTAACGTCTTAATGTGCTCTGTCATTGTCTCTGTGTGAACACAGATGTCGTCTATGTAGCAGATTATGTTAGGAATGTCTACTAAGAGAAGTCGTGTCATACGTACGAATGTGGCAGGGGCATTGACAAGCCCAAATGGAAGTTTGCACCATTCGTACAGTCCCCAAGGTGTGGCAAATGCTGTCAGATGTCTGCTTTGTTCGTCTACTCCTATTTGCCAATATCATTTCGTCATATCTATCTTCGTAAAGAGCATAGCGTCTGTCAGTTCTGTCAGAAGATCGTCAGAGTTAGCCATTGGCTCAAGATCTAGAACAGTTATTTTATTGAGCTTTCGATAGTCGATACACAGTCTTATTGTATTGTCCCTTTTGCGTACAATGACCATTGGAGATGAGAAGTCTGATTGGGATCGTCTTATGATGTTGTTTTTCTCTAAGTTGGTGATCTCCTGATGTAAATGTTCTTTGTAATGTAATGGAATGGTGTATGGTCTGCATCTTATGGGTGTGTTTGATGTGAGTGTGATGTGATGCTGTACTAATTCTGTTTGTCCTGGGTTGTTAGAAAAGATGGTGTTGTACTGTTGTATAAGCTGTTTGCAACTGTTTGTCTCTGCTTGAGTTAATTTTGGGTTGATTTTGATCTCCTTCAAGCAGTTTGTCGTGTCTAATGCAGGTGTTGGAATTTCGTCACTAGCATCGTCATCTTCGTGATCTATTATCACTGTACAGGCTGTCGTATCGTCTTGTTCGTTGTCTCTGTGGAGGTAAGGTCTTAGCATATTTATGTGAAATATTTTGTGTTTGTCTTTTATTTGGATTTCGTAGTCTACAGGTGAAATCTGTCTCGTCACTTTAAAAGGTCCCTGCCAAGAATCAGTCAATAAGTGTCTGTCACTAGGTAGTAGAAGAAGCACGTCCTGTCCAGGTGTCAACGTTATTGTCCTGTTACCTTTGTCAGCATACTGTCTGTAAGTAGCACCAGATAATTTTAGTGCATTCTTTGCAATAAAGACAATAAAGTCAAAGACTGCCTCATGATAGAACACCACCAGGACGTGGGGGTCAACCTCAGATAAAGTTGAGTGAACATAGTGCCCGGGATCAGGGCAGGATAGATGAGAGAAAAGGGGGACTATTAACTAGTCCTCACACGGAGGCGTTGACCAGATAGTTAGCACTACTGGTCACGACAGAATCACGCCTGCGTGATCGCTACGATCGCCACTCAAGCCAAAGCCAGCTAATAGAAGCGTGCTAACTGATCTAGCACGCAAAGGGCCGAAGGGCGTATGAAGGTCCTTCCGCGAGGCGTGTAGCGACGCGAGTGAAGCAAGTGAGACTGGGGACTGACTTTGTAGTGTTCACATCGTATAGAATAGATATGTGTTTTCGTGTAGCCTAGTAGATAGAGAATAGCTATAGGGGTTAGGAAAACTATTGATAGAGAATATTGTGACTTTATGTGTGATTAGATAGCGACTGTTTTGCAATTGTAAAGAGCCAACGGCAATAAAATGTACCATTTCATTCCTAGCACACGACTGCAAGTCTCTTGTATGGTGTGGGAGAAGTAATCCGATGATGCCTGAAACATGAGTTGTTGACAGGCAATAGGATTAAATGTGGTGTCAGAAGTGCTGCTTGAACCTGAGTTCAAGCTATATACACTTACCCACGGCTCTAGACTAGGGTTACAGATAGGATAGTACAAATATTAAATGTTTAATTTATGTCAGTGACTATGACGTGTGCAGACTAGATCGAGTTGCCAGCAGAATTGTGCCTATCGTGATGAAATAATGTTTATTTGTGCTTATTAGAATGTTATATATTTAAATAATGTGTTTTTCAAAGTTGTAAGTATGCATATTATGTTCTTCTTTCATTTATTTATGTAATTATTTATTTATTTTTGAATAATTGTCACAAATGATTCATGGCGGAGCAATACAAAGGTCAGCGACAGTATTGATTTTTGCAAGCTAAAAATAGCGCTGCGCCTGTGACGTGGCACGATTGACAAACAGTTGGGCCTCGCCATTTGCAATCAGCATTTCAGTGTTTACATACTGGCAAGCTGCTGCCTGCCTGAATCTTTACGATATATTAACTATTATTTATTTATTTAAGTTAGAGAATGAATATATTTATTTATTTACACATTATTATTATATTTATATTTATTTAAAAGCAGTTATTGATTTTTTTTTCGTACTTTTCTATTTGTTTACCGTCACGAAGGCACTACTTTCGGCTGTGCAAATTAGATTTGGCCTGCACCATCCTTCCATAGATTAAACTAGGTTAGTAACGAAAGACATATTACGGTAGAACGAAGACAGGACAGTGACATTAAATATTAATTAATCGATGTTCTGTTTGTTCGTGGGCATGTCTGTGTCATTGTAACAATTTGTCAAAAATCTATTTTTCGTTTACGAGTTGTTAATTGTTGCTGCTCTGTAAAACAGGGCGAACAACAGCTGAGTGATAACGTGAGAGTGTGCCGATGTGCCAAACAGGGTGACCTGAGTAGAAAACTCGTGTGTATTCCGGGGTGCCAAACAACGGGACCGGTGTTGCTGACGTGTTGTTCCTTGTTCTAGGGAACATTAAGTTGAGTAAAACCTACGTTTTTGGCATGCATTGTGATTAATAGTGCATCTCTTTTTCAGCGTGTATTGTACGAACAGACTTTGTGCTCTAATTTTTTGGAGAATACGATTTTCCAGATTGTAAACAAAGAGTACAATTTGTAGTGCTCAGATATTAAATAACATAGCATATCAAAGAATAATAACTAATTGAAGCAGTCAGTTAAAGTCAACGCGAGCCAATCCCCCAACAACATGGCTACTCTAGCTGACTTCATTAAAGCAGGCAAAGAATTGCAATACACAGGTAAAGAGCTAGAAGACTATGCTGATAAGAAATTTAAAGAAGCAAAGGATGCAGAAAGAGATGAACGCGCACTAGAAAGACAACATCAATTAGAATTAAAACAGAAGCAATTAGAACATGATAAGGAAATTAAGCAACAACAGTTACAACAAGATAAAGAAATTAAACAGAAGACATTAGATCAGGAGAGAGAATTAAAGCAAAAAGAAATAGATGAAATGGCAAGAGTTAAGGAAAAACAAATACAAGTAGAATCAGAGACACAGTTAAAGATGAAAGAGATGGATGTAGACTCACACGCAGAGATCTCTGCCACTAAACTTAAAAGTCAACAAGAAGAAAATAAGTTCAACAAATACAAAAATATTATCAAAGCATATTGTAAAGAGGATTCAATATCTGCCTGGACAGAAAATGTCGAGTATCAATTTAAATATCACCAGGTTCCTTTAGAGATGTGGGCTATGATTTATATGAAGAACCTAAGTGGTGAGCCCCTTAAAGTAATAGAATCTATACCAACCGATCTTAGATCTGACTACCAATACATCCGTGATAGGATTATGCAACACTTTTTAATTGATGCCCCTGGGTATCAGGTTCAGTTCTCAACTTTAAAACCTAAACCTACTGAGACTTTCATTGACTATGTCTCAAATGTTCAAAGTGTACTAAATAGGTGGCTCAAAGCAGCTAACATAGGAAAAGACTTTGATAAATTAAAAAACTTAATAACTATGGATAAAGTAATATCCACGATACCATCCTCTTTTGCTAAATTTTTGCAGCAGTCAGACATTGAAACCATAGAACAGTTTGAAAAGAAAGGGTCAACATATTTTTCTTCAAACAGAAATATTTTTAAAACTTCAAATGACTCTGAAATAGTTTCCTTTGTAAAAGATCAATCTAAAAACTATCAGAGCAATAGAAAACCATTTAATAAATTTGACAAGAAAGATAGGAAAGTTTCAAAATGTATCCACTGTCAACTTTTACATGACACTTATTCAATGTGTGACAAATCGCCGAGTTATCCGGCACATCTTGAAAATGTTATTAAGAAGCAACAGAACAAAAGATCTGCATACCGGCGTGCCATTAAATGTTTTTTTTGTTCCAGCTACGGCCACTATTCAAATAAGTGCCTTGGCCGCCAACGTATGAAAGCCAACAATGCTATTTTACTTGATACATCTTCTGATAGTGGTAGTGAGACTGAGTGTGATGTTGAAAATGAATTACCTGTGAACCAGACTGAAGAAGTGTGTTGTGTAAACGATGTGTTGAGTTTGACAGTTGTGAGCGATGTCACCATTTTCATGCTGACGGAAAATTAGAATGTGGACATACAGTTCCATGCTCATCTGAGAGCGTGAATGCAGCCTTAGCCTCCAGAGGCAATTTAGAGTTCCACAATGCAATGGTCAATGATAGACCATGCCATTGTTTGCTGGACAGCGGGAGTACCCTTATTGGCCTCAGAAAGGAACTGGTGAGTCAAGAGGATTATACAGGTGACTCTGTCAAATGCCGAACCTTTTCGGGTAACATTGAAATTTACCCTTTGGCCAAAGCCCGTATTAACACTCCTTTCCTTTCGGGTACATTTACTTGCGCTGTACTTGACAACCTTTGTACTGATCTAATTCTGGGTTGCTTACCTCAACTAAAACAATGTACTAGCGATGAAATAACTGCATGGAACCAACTGAATGCAGTTAATGCAACAACCAGAGCAGACACTATAAAACATCAAGACACGCTTCAAGATGAGAGACTACTGGTGCTTTCTCCATCTAGCTCTGATGATACCAACAGACAAAAAGTCATAGAACAGCAGAAAGCTGATCCTAGTTTGTCTCCTTATTTAAATTTATTGAAAGAACGAGCTAAGGTTACAAAGAACGCATCAGGGTTCTTCAGATTAAATAGTGGCATTCTTTCTAAACATTATACTACTGGTAACCATAACATTCAGCAAACGGTGTTACCTGTACAACATCGCATAACTGTGCTAAAGATTGCACATGAGTCACCGTGTGCTGGCCATCTTGCATATGACAAAACCAGGGCCAGAATTCAGGCTCATTTTTATTGGCCAGGTTTTTGCAATGATATTAAATTATTTTGTCGTTCGTGTAATGTCTGTCAACAGTTAGTACGAAAGGGTAAACATGTTACAGCTGAAGTACAACCTTCTACACTGGCTTCTAGGCCATTTGAGAGTGTGGCGGTAGATATTGTTGGACCCCTGAATCAGGTGTCCAGCAAAGGAAATCGCTTCATATCAACGATGGTCGACCTATGTACAAGGCCAACAAAGGGGCGAGAACAATTGAACTTGAACCAGATCAAGACATACTTCTCTTGCTTCCTGACAAACTAAATTTATTATTGACTTCATGGCAAGGGCCATTCAAGGTGGTACGTAAAATTTCAGATGTTGACTATGAAATATCAATAAACGGAAACTTCAAGATATTCCATGTCAACATGTTGAAACCTTACTATTCACGACAAGAGACAGAAGTAGAGACAGACGAACACAGTGCACCCACACCAAGTGATCAGACGACAGACATACACAACGCAACTACACTAGTTAGCGAGACTGGCATATCCGACGAGCATACACTTAGCGAGAATACAGAATACACACTTAGCACCACCACCGTACTGAATCAGGTAGACGACGACGGAATGGAACTACCAGTTCCTATTGTAGACAAGACTGCTACATTAGATAGCATACACATAGAACAGGGACTAACAGACAGTCAACGACGACAATTAGTAGAATTAGTGACGGAATACAAAGACATATTCTCTGACATTCCAGGAAGGACGGACAGAATCGAACACTCCATTCTTCTTACGGACTCTAAGCCTATTAAATGCAGGCCGTACTCAATCCCACTAAGCTATAGGGAAAATCTAAATAAGGAAATTCTGAATTTAGAGGCTAGTGGGATCATCCAGAAATCCAACTCTGAGTACTCTTTTCCAATTGTTCTAGTTAAGAAGAAAGATTCTACAATTCGTCTTTGCGTGGACTATCGAAAGCTCAACAACGTCACCAAGATCGACGCAGAGCCAATTCCTTCCTGCGAAGATCTTATTCTTGACATGTCCACCTCCAAAATCTTTTCTAAATTAGATCTCACTAAGGGATATTGGCAAGTCCCTATGCAGTCTCAATCCATCCATCTTACTGCTTTCTCAACACCTTTAGGACTGTACGAGTGGCGTTTTCTTCCTTTCGGACTTCGAAACGCTCCTGCCACGTTCGTACGCTTAACTAGAGATCTACTTCATGGAGTGACGAATACAGTGACCTATATAGATGATATATGTGTCCATACTGATGACTGGACAACACACCTACTGAAACTGAGACATGTCTTTAATAGGTTGCGACTCTTCGGGCTCACCGTCAAACCGAGCAAAGTCGAATTGGGCCTAAAAGAAATTGAGTTTTTGGGTCATGTCATTTCTCAAGGTCAACTAAAGACTGACCAGAAAATTATTACTAAAATTATGAATCTGACCATGCCTACCACCAAGAAACAGGTCAGAAGTCTTTTGGGGTTAGTGAATTACTATAGTAAATTTATTCCAAATTTAGCGGAGATTACAAGTGTATTTTCCAATGTTTTAAAAGCTTCTGTAAAAATGGATGTTAAAGATGCATTATTAATTTCTGCATTGTCAAAATTAAAAATTTTGTTTAGTAATGTTCCAATCCTCCGCTTGCCTAATCCGAGGCTCGTTTATTATCTTAGGACAGATGCCAGCAGGATCTCCATCGCTGCAGTACTAGGCCAATTTTATGAGGGCATCTTCCATCCGATTTGCTACGTGAGCCGTAAGATCACACCCACCGAGTCCAGATATTCCATATCCGAGTTGGAAGCCCTAAGCGTCATCTATGCGGTGAGAAAGCTGCATCGATTTCTGTCGGGTGTGCACTTCATTGTCCAGACTGACAACTCCCCAATAACGGTCATGCAGAGTGGTGTACATCGAAATGACCGAATATACAGGTGGTCGCTAATACTGCAAAATTACACCTTTAGTATAGAACATATTAAGGGGAAAGATAACATCTTGGCTGATACCCTTAGTCGACCATCTGATGTAGCAATACCAGATATTTCCACATAAAATTGTATTGTAATATATGTTAATGTAGCACAGTCAAATATTCTATGTGAAATATGTTAGAAATACATGGATAATGTGTGCTGAACTAAGTACCAAAAACATTGACCTGCTATGTGTCTGTAGACATCAAAAGTAAGAATTTTACTCTTGGAACAAATATATCACTTTGTGATCTAGGACAGCTTATTACTTGTTAAGCTCCAAATATGTTCCAGTGAAGTAGTTGTGTTACACAGAGAAAAACAGTGTCAGATGATTAGATACATACAGACACGAGAACAGTGGTCTACAAACGAACTCTTCAGGTGCAATACCCATAGAATAAAGATGACTGTGTAATGGATTTCAAATACCCAGAACAATTGTATAGATAATATGCCAATGAAAGCATGTTTCTGAACATTAATGGCAACGACTAACCTGAGGTATTTAAAAAAAACATGTATATAAAACTTAATGTGATATGTATCATAACGTTTTAATATAGTGATAAAATATAGATAAATTATGTCATTTTAATTTATAGTTACATTTAGATAATATAATACTTTTTCATTTTAGTTTAGTAGATAGAATATTAATTTACATATTCATTTAGCTTTAAAAGTAGAATAGGATAGTAATTTAAACATGACAACTAATTATAAGAAGTTTAGATAGGAATAGTATCATTCAGTTTATTATATTTCACTTTGTTTCATTTCATTTGATTTCATTCCATCTTAACCAATCCATTTAATAAACGTTATCATGTAGTAGTATGATTAGATTACACCATAATAGAATAGAAATATTATACACTTAAATATACATCATTTACACCATATAGAATAAGAATATCAATCATATAGTTTGTCTCATTTAAAAATATTAGTTAGAATATGTTATATTTCACATCACCCATTTTAGGAAGAGACGTAACTTATTACATTTCACATTACCCATTTCACAAAGGGACATAATTCATCTCACATCAATATCATTTCACATAGGTAAATTACATCTCTTAAATTAGATAAATATTAGGAGTAATGTAAGCTTATTTTAGGATTAATATGACAGATAGATTAAAATAGGCAACGCGTTAAATGTATATTTATAGCACTAGTATTAGTATGTCATTATTTAGAATAATATTTCAGTAGAATAGAGTGATTAAGAATACCAGGGTATAAACCATCAACCCGTTTTTCTTACATGTAAATATGTTGTAAATACTTGACGTGTACAACGGTTGATGCACATTCATTAGGCTCAACTCTGTGAAACTGAGCCAAACTTGTACAGTGTCACTCCAAGGTTTTTAAATAACTATGAGAGTAAAACATGCGTGACAAAAATGAGAGAGAAAGTTATGTGACAGAAATGAAGGTAAAAGATGTGTGACAAAGGTGAGGGTGAAAGATGTGTGACAGAAATGAGGATGAAAGAAGTGTGATAGAAATGAGGATGAAAGAAGTGTAACAGAAATGAGGATGAAAGGTTTGTGACAGAAATGAGGGTAAAAGATGTGTGCCAATAGTGAGTGTAAAAGAAGTGTGACATAAGCGAATGTTAAAGATGTGTGACAGAAGTGTGAAAGTGAGAACAGATGTAAAATATACAGGAGGTAGTGAGAACAGTCAGCGGATTTTTTCTGCCGCTCAACAAGACTTTTTAATTTTGATTGCCGTCAAATGTTGGTTTCAATGTTGAAAATGTGTTGTAATGAATGTATTTTGAGTATTTTAGTTTAGGATCTTAGTGAAAGTATTTTGAGTCTCATAAGACAGAAACGTAGTCACAGATTTGTATTATACACATGTTTGTGACCACAGTTAAATGTATTATGACACTTGAAAAACTAACTTACATACACATGATAGTTAGATATACATGTTAGAGTGTAGATTATACATTTAATTACATCCAAACACACAAACAACCAGAAAAACAAACATATAAATTGCATACACTGTTATTAGATCAAAGGGAGATAACTTCGGGTCAGGGGACATAATAGACAACGAAACACTAACTTAACAGTGAAATGTGACTTTACACGCGGAAGCGAGATAGGTAAAGCCTGTCGCGCACAGCTTGTGTAATGGTTGTTTAATATTATATGGGGGACATGAAGCAATTCATGTGTTGACCTTCAGAAAGTCAACTTTGTATGGGTAGTGAGTTAATTTACTATTTGAGGGCAGGTCTTATAAGACAACGGTCCGGTTCAGACATACCTCTAATGAATATAATATTGCGGTTGAGAAGAGGGCTCACGCCAACCAGACAAGTTTGTGGCGATTGCCAGTAGCCAAGTAAAGTGATGCTACATTGTGACATTAGTCAGTAGGTCTATTAGGTAGCCCAAAGCCAGGTTATCTACAGTCTTTGACAAAAATTAGACACACTAATTTTTTTTAGAAACCTCTTGCGTCACAACCAATGAGTCAAAGTTGATGACGCAACACAAGAGGGGTGGGTGTGTGTCAAAGACTGCCTCATGATAGAACACCACCAGGACGTGGGGGTCAACCTCAGATAAAGTTGAGTGAACATAGTGCCCGGGATCAGGGCAGGATAGATGAGAGAAAAGGGGGACTATTAACTAGTCCTCACACGGAGGCGTTGACTAGATAGTTAGCACTACTGGTCACGACAGAATCACGCCTGCGTGATCGCTACGATCGCCACTCAAGCCAAAGCCAGCTAATAGAAGCGTGCTAACTGATCTAGCACGCAAAGGGCCGAAGGGCGTATGAAGGTCCTTCCGCGAGTCGTGTAGCGACGCGAGTGAAGCAAGTGAGACTGGGGACTGACTTTGTAGTGTTCACATCGTATAGAATAGATATGTGTTTTCATGTAGCCTAGTAGATAGAGAATAGCTATAGGGGTTAGGAAAACTATTGATAGAGAATATTGTGACTTTATGTGTGATTAGATAGCGACTGTTTTGCAATTGTAAAGAGCCAACGGCAATAAAATGTACCATTTCATTCCTCGCACACGACTGCAAGTCTCTTGTATGGTGTGGGAGAAGTAATCCGATGATGCCTGAAACATGAGTTGTTGACAAGCATACTGTCTGTAAGTAGCACCAGATAATTTTAGTGCATTCTTTGCAATAATACACGATTTGATGATTCTTTCACGCAATGATGTAACATATACGTATGATGATATGGGTTTAAGTACTGGAGTAGAGTCAGTTAACATTTGGTGATAAATAGTCAATGGGCCACGTGGTTTGGCACCATAGATATGTAGTCGATGGTAAAAGACAAAGGGAGACAATCATAAAGACTGATGCTTCCTTCACTACGGTGCTAAGAGGTAAAGAGTAGTTCTGACTTCGTTACGGCCAAAGAAGAAAAATAGTGAAAAGAGAGAGAACCTCACACCGCCTCAACCGACAAAAAAAAAGATTATAGTAATTAGATAAGAAGATATACGAGATCTCAGACAGGGGCCTCAACTCTGGACTGACTGTCATATTTGAGACCCAGACATTGGATTAAGGTGTTAGATTGTGGTAGAAATAGTGACTGTAAAAAGTAAAAACTAAAAGAGACTAAACAAACAAATCAAGGACAAATAAACAAGCTCTTTATTTATTTCTTCTAACAGCACATTGCATGTCAATAACAGATACAATAGACAACCGCATATATCAAATCACCACAGTGGGTAACCCCTAACCAATCAACATCACTTAAGACAACAGGGTACACCAAGTACCACAACACAGGTGCTCCAAGCAATAGCTGGTTAGACTGACAATAAAGAACCTTGACACAAGCAACACTGCACAGACAATAAGGCACTACAAAAACATAGGTTACACAACATAAACCCCAAGACACGACATAAACAAAGAGTTGTGACACAATTTACTATCCCACCAAGAACCCAGGCCTGCTGACACTAACTAGTCAGCCGCTCCTGTAACAATGGAAAACACAATCTATGATAATCATGGTAAAGGCAACATATTAAACACATGAAGCAATGAGCACATGCAATATAACATTTGAATTAACCTACATATAACAAATGTCTTCCATCAAATTATCCACTTTGCTATTCCCTCTAGTTGTACTACTGCTATCATGAGACTACATCTCTAATGGTTAAATGCAGCAATCAATGCTGCATCATCAGATCACCTACTATTGTCTTCTCCAGTTGTGCCACTGCTGTCATGAGATTACACTTGATATTGCTAGGATAGAACACCTTCTAATGCAACAACCTCAGCCTGCTCCACCTCCCCATACAGCCCAGCATTCACTTACAGAATGTCTTCAATTCAGAGAGGTCATTCCATACAGGTCTCTGGTCCAACACAACTTCTCATCCCCAACAGCACAGGCTGACAATACCCCCTATAAATGCCAATGTTACACAGCAACACTAATCAACTTGTCAAAATCAACACCGAACACAACTCAGCTACACCGGTGTACACCGACTCTAACAGGACAACACCATTTGAACATGTACATAGGGGACATAAATACAGTCCAATGCACCAACAGCAATCAAGCAGACATAGGATATGCAATTCAACATGACATCACCAGGACACACACCTTTGTACACCAACTAGACAACATCAATATACCATGACACCAGCAACAATCAGGACACAGGCTATAACATAAGTCACCGCCAACAACTCAGGCATATAACATATATCGCCACATAAAACATCACACTCATCAAATGATTGCTCTCACCATAGCCATCACCACAATCACAATCCCAATCATCTTAGCTGATATCACTACATGATCAGCCTCAACATAGTCATCACCACAATCATAATCACCATCATCAAATGGTCACTTTTACCATAGCCATCACTACAATCATAATACTCAATGCACCACCTTTCCCCCATCTTCTGTCATTTAAATACCTAAACTTATGAGGGATGCCATATGATATAGGACACACTGCTCCTGCAATGTCCATGTTTTGATAAAGGATATCAACAACAATATGACATCACACACATTACCGCATGATATTATAAATTAATAACCACAGGTAAAACATGTTTAACTATGAAAAAGAAAGGAAACAGGAATAACCATATTTGTAGAATGTGCAAATGCAACACTTGCGCATGGGTGAATCACAACATTCACAGTTAAAGATAACATGTATTACACAGGAACTCAATTGAGGAACTCTCTGATACCCTTAAGACAGTTCATAAAATAAATACACCATAGTATCAAGTAAGAGTGCATCATCCATATGAGACAGGATCAAAGCATAACCATGTTCATGGGCAGAAACAGAACATCAGCACTAATATAACAACCAGTATACTATATATATTATGTCATAACCATGTTCATGGGCAGAAACAAAATATCAGCACTAATATAACAACCAGTGTACTATATATATTATGTCATAACCATGTTCATGGGCAGAAACAAAATATCAGCACTAATATAACAACCATTATACTATATATATTATGTCATAACCATGTTCATGGGCAGAAACAAAATATCAGCACTAATATAACAACCAGTATACTATATATATTATGTCATAACCATGTTCATGGGCAGAAACAAAATATCAGCACTAGTATAACAACCAGTGTACTATATATATTATGTCCTTATTATTACACACTAGTGCCAACTACACCAGGGTACTTTTATCTGTGAGTGGACAGCAAATGTGCAGTTATGTCCTCTATTTCCCATCATTCTTCCTACGATCCATCCATCCATCATGTGCCATGCCGGTAAGTGTGGGCGGTCATGTTCTGCCATCTCACTCGATCACCAGAGTCGTGGATCAGCTCCGTGTTTCTGTCTCGATACACCGATACACCGGTTATAAATTTTCTTCTTACGCTTCGTGTCACATAGCAAGTGCATAAATCTTTGCGAAAGGTGGTACGTAGCAATAAATCACACCCTTCCCCTGGTACAACAAACACCCTGTTTTACTACACATAAAACTCCCAGTTTGATACACTAGCACAAACACTACTGCATTCTGGTAACAGATGTGACACCAGACTTCAATGCTAAATGAGAAACCCCTTTACCAATATCAGTTCCAGATGCACCTGCCTGTTCTCCCTCAGTAAAGCCACACTTTATTCGCAGTTAGGATTACACAATGATTGCTGATACGCATCCCGCGTATTAAGATGCATTATTTCCTACGCCTAGTGGCTATCAATGTGCATGGCGTCCCTACAATTCAACACATTATTTTATACACTTCTATTTATTACCTACATGTTCTAACTGCTTAGCTTAACCATTAACCCATCATTGCCACATATAACATGTAAGTATTCTTCTCTGCTTTACACATGTTATAAATATTACACCTATATTATGGTTATTTTCCCCTACTCATAAGCATTCAATTTTATGCATGGCTCCAGTCTCCTCATCAACTATAATTTATGACCTCATACATCTCAATTTACACCTCATACATATATCTTGGTGAATCTCCCACTTTTTTTGCTAGCTTGGGACATTTACAGAGGGATAGCACAAAATCAATCACTACCTATTTGGCCAGTAACACAATGTCCTAGGATAATCATGTAAAATACATTCTCAACAAAATAATCTTGTGCCATCATGGCTGGCATAACATGACTTCAATCTTTACCATATTTAACCACCACTAATGACCTATCTTCGTATTTCACACCACCATGCTTGATTGCTTACATCTCTATGTACTAGCCTGTTAATATCCTGTTTTCATAAAGGTTTCGGGACGCCAAATCATTCTATAGAACAGTCCATTTCAATAGTATTCATTCATATTATCTATTTATATTTCTTTGTTCCTACAAGCTCACCTAACTAGCAATTATTTTCACCCACGCGTTCCACCATGTAAACACTTTCAAGTTGGTAAACTGGCGTGTGCTGCGATTATACAAATATTTATTAAATTAAACATTTTAAACTTACAGCTTTTTCCTCTGCCATATGTTGTTCACTGATGAACAGATGGGAAACCCCACATATCTTGTCTCAAGGCGGGCTGGCCACAACACTACACAGGGCCCCAGCGCCTGCCTTCCCACACCGCTGGCTGCTACAAGGAAAAATGGACTCCGGTCCCTTTGTTTCAGAGTGGCGTTTCCGGCGTTGCCAGATATTTTCTTGAGGCAGACCAAACCAAAATAAATCGTTGGTTTGGCGCTATCACAGATAAGTTCAAAAGGAGAGAAACCGGTACTAGAATGTGGTACCTCGAGATAAGCAAAAAGAATAGCTGGTAGATATAAATCCCAGTTATTGGGGTGCTCTTGCGTTACTTTTGCAAGCATGTGCTTTAGATCCCCGTTAAATTTTTCTATGACTCCACTAGAGTGAGGATGGTACGGGGAATTGAAACATTGCTTTACTCCCAACATTTTGGTGAAAGCTTGGGTAGATGCGGCAATAAACTGAGTGCCCCTATCAGATTGGATAGTGTCTGGAAAACCTATCCGAGAAAATATATGGAAGAATACTTCCATTATATCATTGGCAGTTATGTTCTTTAGCGGAATAGCTTCTGGCCAGCGACTACATTGATCAATGGCAGTTAAAATATATTAATTCCCTCTAGTTGTTGTATGATTAAGAGGGCCCACTATGTCAACAGATAGTTTTTCAAAGGGTCGACTGGCTAAGTCAGTAACTTGTAACTTTGCCTGTGGGTGTTTACCTTTTTTTTACCAGTTTCTGGCAGGTGTCACAACTTCTGCAATATTCTTTAATGTCATTGCAAAATTTGGGCCAATGAAACTGTGTCAATAACCTTGATCTGGTCTTAACGTATGCCATATGCCCTGCAAGAGGTATATCGTGGGCAAGATGTAAGGCTTGCTTGCGATAATTAGTTGGCAAAACAGTTTGCTCTGTGGTATTGTCACCTCTGGTATAATACCTGGTGAGTATATCATTTTTCACAGCAAAAAGCCATTTTGCATTCTTGGTTACCTTTGGCTTATGGCCGATCAGATTAAAGTATTTTGACAATGAAGGATCAGCTTTTTGAGCTGTTACAAACGTTTCCTTCATGGTATTAGTAGGTAGTGAAACTGGGCTAAGCATTTGTATAGCCTCAGTTTGATTACTTTCATCTTGCACTCTGGCAGTAGATCTAGTTACTGCGTTCACACATTCAATGATATCAGATGGTGATGGAACAATGTTATCAATGATGTCATGAGATGTTAGTGCTACAATAGCTACCATACAATCAATAGGTGGTGTGACATTATCAATGATGACATTGGATGGTGATGTTATGTTATCATCAACACACATAGATGTTATGTCATGAGGTTTATCATTCACCTCTGGTAAATTTCCAATAATTACATCACACACTGGGTTTGTTAATGCAGCGCACTTTACTTTCCCAGTGAGGAAAGGTGTTTCAATATATGCCCATGCTAGTGGGTATTTCTCAATATTGCCTGAGAATGTTCTGCATGTTACGTGCCTGCCTGTATAGTCTGTAGGCATTATGAACGTTCTCTTCAGACCAATAAGTGAACTGCCCGTGTCACGAAGGACTGTAGCAGACTTGCCATTCACATATCCGTGATGGACGATTATCTTGCCTTTTGAATCTACTACCAAATTAGCTTCTTCATTGGCAATAGGGATGGCGTGACCGCATGTTAAAATGCCATCTTCATAAAAGGTGTTACAAACAGAGCATTTATTTGCGCTAAATATGTCAAAAACCTGTGCTGAGTTCACAGGATGTTTCTCTGGCTATTCTTCGTCTGACGCCGAACTGTAAAACAAGGCGGCATTTCCTTTATTGGTCATTTGCCTACCTTTACACTCTTTCCGATGGTGTCCGTGCGCCTTGCAGAGGAAACATTTACGCAAGTTTCTGAAGGACCTACGCTCCTTATCTTGTCTGTTTACCATGTTTAGTAGGTAATTGTTGTATTCTGGGTGCTTATCGCACATTTCACCCGGATGATGTGAAAATTTACAATAGTTACAGTGATTAAACTTCTCAGAGGTAGGCCTATGAGGTTTCTGCCTACTGTAGGGTTTGTCATAGTTAGCCGCTGCTACAAAATTAATGTCAGTAGCTTCAGTGGCAAAACAATGTTTGTTGGCTGTGTAATACGCCGAACCACGTCTCTCAATCTCATCTACACTAGTGCATTCATTCTCTTGCAAAAATTTTGATAATGCTGATGGAATGGATGAAATGATTTTATCTCTAATGATCAGATCTTCTAGTCTCTGATAATTTTTGTCAATTTTAGCTGCTGAAGTCCATTTGGTAAATATATCTCGGACTAAGCAGAGGTAATCAGAGAACGTTTGAGTCGGTTTTGGGCTCAACTTACTGAATTGTTCTCTGTAACCTGCCTCATCTAACATAAAATGTGCCATAATCTTAGATTTCAGATAATGGTAATCTTTTCTGAGGTCTTTGGGGATGGTCTCAATGACTTTAAGTGGTTCCCCTGATAAACTCCTCATATACACAATATTCCATTCAGACAGTGGAACTTGGTAATGTTCCATTCAAGTTTCAAAATTTTGGGTAAAGGCTGCGATGCAGTCACCCGAGGTATAATTACGTACAATACCCTGATATTTCTTGTACTGGTTTTCTTTTTCCAGTCTCTCAGATTTCTTATACTCTTTGTTAATCGCAGTCTCAGTGTCAAGTTGTTTCATCTTTAACTGTAACTCCAGTTCTTCACTCTTACTCTGAGCTGCTATTTCTGCCTTCTTCAGCTCTGTTTCTCGTTCCATTTCTGGTTTCTTTAGTTCACTGTCTATCTCAGCTTGCTTTGCAGCCAGTTCTAATTCGGCTTGCTTTGTCTTTGCAGCCAGTTCTAATTTGGCTTGCTTTGTCTTTGCAGACAATTCTGCTTCTGCTTGCTTGGCAGCTCTTTCAGCTGCTCGTTCATCGCGTTCAGAAGCTTTCTCTTGTACTAGTAGGTATTCAGAGTATTTCTTCTCACTCCATTTTGTTAATTCATCACCTGTCAACTGTAATTTTATCCCCACATCGATGAAATCAAATAATGAAGACATGATGGACCATGTCAATGAAATACCAGCCACACAAAATATGTTATAAGTGGTTAGTAATGAACAATTTACAATTGATTTCTATTGACAATACGTGCCTAAAATTGCATCCTTAAAGTAAATAAAAAGAAAAATATACTCAAGTGCCCTGGATGCGGTGAAGAACGGTTGGAAATCGGGCTAGGAACTGTAGGGTCGCTACTTCGAAAACACAAATGACCTCTACGGCAAGGTTTCGGATGGTACGGAAAACCTGCTTTGTTTTTGGAGGAAAATAAATTAGCGTCTATTTGGTGGTGTGTGCCTGCTTGTCACTAAGTATTGATTAGGTTTGTATGGCGTAGAGTGTAATTGTAGGTCGTAAGTTTGTCCGTCAACAATATTTTTTTTCTCAAAACAAGTCACTTTCTTTCCAAGAACTTTCTGCTTTCCACAACTCAATGCACAAAGACAATCTACATGTATCTCAACACTCTACAACATTGATGACACATCACTTACATCAAGATGACATTCAGTAAGGACATAGACATCAAGTTTACAAGATGGCGACAAGGTCACAATGGCGACAAGATCACAATGTCGACAAGGTCAAAACGGTGACAAGTTTCACAAATCACAAATGTTTTACACGATTACGAGATCAAACAATATGTATGCACTGTACGTTTACAAATGGTCTCCATGTTCAAATAATGTAGTAACAAATCAAAATGAGCCTTCCACGATCACATTTACATGTACTATAAAGTTTGACAAAAATTTCTAAGTTCACAAACTCTAATTTTAAATCGTTAATCACATAAACACGTTCATCTCAAAGCCGGACGAGCCCCCACGTCCACACATGTCAGGGTCTTAAACTTGGCTCGCTAACCTAACACATGTGAGACAGTACAAGTACAACGTGATTTGACGTAAGACTCAACGACACACCGTTCAATGGATTTATTCACAGATTAAATACATTACGATGATCACAACAATATATACTTGATACTTCAAAACACTTACATCCACAATACAGCTCATAAGTCTAACTCTCAAGATGTCCAGACACTCGACTTTCAAGCACAGAAAACCACACAACGCCTTTCTCTCATCATACGTCTGTCCGAGTCGAAGTCCCAGAGCTGTCTCCCGCTAGTTAGCAACTTGCCTCCCGCCTCAGGTGGCTTCACGAGGCATGCGTGCGTCTAGCGTCGTCCTGGCCTGACCGCTGGTCGTTCGTCCGCCAGCAATCTTGCAGGCCGGTAACTACTACTCGCCTGGCGGCGTAACGAAGTTGCTGCATCCCTGCTGGGAGCTAAGTCGCCTGGCGGGCGTAACGATGTCACTGCATCACTGTACCCTTTCTGGACTCTGACACGCAGTATGTCGTCACAACTGAAAAATTAGAGGAAAGGAGAGACAGGGAGAGACAAAGAGAGAAGATGTTGGACAGTTTGACATCATGCCATGGAGGAACATCCTTATCACAAATGACTGGCAGTACACGAGACGGAAGGCTGTGAACTGATATGACCACAACAGCAAACGGCATGGACTATGTGAAGATTGGCGGCGTCCGAGACAGACGACTGTAAACATGAGTAATCATCAACGGCACACGTCATGGCCTATAAGAAGATTGACTATGCATGAGATAGAAGATTGTGGACATGAATGATCATCAACGGCACACGTCATGGCCTATAAGAAGATTGACTATGCATGAGATAGAAGATTGTGGACATGAATGATCATCAACGCCACACGGCATGGCCTATAAGAAGATTGACTATGCATGAGATAGAAGATTGTGGACATGAATGATCATCAACGCCACACGGCATGGCCTATAAGAAGATTGACTATGCATGAGAGAGAAGGAAGTGTACAAACATGATTACCAAAGCCACACGACATGGACTATGAGAAGATCGACAGTGCCCAAAACAGAAGTTTGTGGACAGGAATTATCACCAACGTTACGCGGCATGGATTATAAGAAGATTGACAGTGCTCGAGACAGAAGATAGTGGACAGGAATTATCACCAACGCCACGCGGCTTGGACTACATGAAAAAAGTCTTATACATTTAAGTATTGCATGATATGCCGGTCTCCGTTGCGAAGAACTTACTGACACGATTCGTAAGCCCGCTTACCACATTCGAAACACAGCTGCGCGCAATTTGGCAGCAAACCGCGTTGCGCTGGGATTTAACAATTTGGTAATTCTGGTCGTTCAGAAAGCAATGTCAAACTACTGAACGTAAACTTGCCAAGACATCAACAGTAGCAGTGAAATGCTGGTGTCAACAGTGATGTCTTGTAAAAGAGATATGCAACAAAAATATTGTATGATATAGAAATATAGGCAATAAGTAAATCAAATTATGGTAAAATTATAGGTTTGAAAGTGTGGTTATATACTATCATGGGAGAGGTAAATTGTCTTTCGTTGATTACCATTTCTAAAGCCTGCGAGCTGTGGCATAAAACTGTTTTCACTTTCAATGTCCCACATATATCAGTTGTTGAGGATGCGCTCCACTGTTTTGCAGAGACAGCGGACAAGGTTAACTGATCTGTAACTGGAACTGATCGAACCTTCTTACCTTTGTTTTTAAGAGAGGCAACATGCTCTCCAAGGCTGTGAAACTCTGCCTAGAGTGCAGCAATTATTGAGGATCTGTAGCAGCTTTGCTTTGGCTTCCATTCCTAGGTTGTTGATAACTTTATTGGAGATTACATAGATTCCTGATGACGATCTTGTTTTCATTTATGATATTGCTAGATATAGTTCCCTGGATGTAATCAGTGCTTCCTATGCCGTATGTTTAATTTCTTTCTGCACTGTATTTTGTCTTGTCTCTTGAATCTCTTGCTGTTTCCCCGGACTGATTTCAATGTTGTCAATACAAAATGAATCTGTAAAATTGTCAGATGTCTGTTTTCCTGTTAAGGTGTGTCCGTCTTAATGTAGCACAATCTTTGACTTTCTGCCTTTGCCCTGATCGTTAACTGGTTCTCCTAGCTCTTTCAGTATCTCTTTCAGTTCTAGACTAAGTTATCTAAGCACTTGGTGATGATGATGGTGGTCAATACTCGATTGTATGGCAGCAAGACACATTGCAGACACGCATGCTTGTTGGGGGCAGCCTCGCATCCGAGAACTATCTGGACTCTTACACCCACATGAAAGATAAGTGTAACAGTGTTAGTGTTTGGATGTGACTACCTGAGCGTGTCTGTCCACGAGAGTATTGAATCTACTTCTGCTAGTGATGCCAGTATAATTACAGGGTGTGTTTTTAATGACTGTGGGATTTTTGAGAGTATTGCCGTTTCTAGTTTTGTATTTACAATGAGCAGCCAGGCTGAAAAACATCTGATGGCTGTAGAAATGTGGTTTCTGAGGAAAATGCAAAGAATACCATGGACAGCCAGAAAGACCAATGAACAAGTCCTTCAAGAAACAAATGAAGATCGTAAACTGATCAGAGACATTAGACGTAGACAGTCACAATTTTTTGGGCATGTTATGAGAAGAAATGATTTGGAGAACTTGGTGACAACTGGTAAGATCGAGGGGAACAGACCAAGGGGAAGACCTAGAAACAAGTATCTGGATGGCTTGGCCTTGTGGCATGGTCGAGACAGAAACACGGAACTGATCCAAGACTCTGTTGATCGAGTGAGATGGCAGAACATGACCGCCCACGCTTACCGGCATGGCACATGATGGATGGATGGATTTACCTTTTATGTGTACTCCACAGAGGGTGAATACAAAACTTGGAACGGCAATATTTTCAAAATCCCCACAGTCATTAAAAATACACTCTATGCTGCAAACGATAGTCCTACTGCTGTTACTACAGCTACCACTACTGCTGTTACTATAGCTGCCACTACTGCTGTTACTACAGCTACCACTACTTCTGTTACTACAGCTACCATTATTGCTGTTACTACAGCCACTACTACTTCTGTTACTACAGCTACCACTAGTGTTGTTACTACAGCTACCACTAGTGTTGTTACTACAGCTATCACTACTAATGTTACTACAGCTACCACTAGTGTTGTTACTACAGCTACCACTACTGCTGTTACTACAGCTACCACTACTGCTGTTACTACAGCTACCACTACTGCTGTTACTGCAGCTACCACTACTGCTGTTACTACAGCTACCACTACTGCTGTTACTACAGCTACCACTAGTGTTGTTACTACAGCTACCACTACTGCTGTTACTACAGCTACCACTACTGCTGTTACTACAGCTACCACTAATGCTGTTACTACAGCTACCACTACTTCTGTTACTACAGCTACCATTATTGCTGTTACTACAGCCACTACTACTTCTGTTACTAGAGCTACCATTACTGCTGCTACTGCAGCTATCACTACTGCTGTTACTACAGCTACCATTACTGCTGCTACTACAGCTACCACTACTGCTGTTCCTACAGCTACCACTACTGCTGCTACTACAGCTACCACTACTGCTGTTACTACAGCTACCACTACTGCTGCTACTACAGCTACCACTACTGCTGCTACTACAGCTACCACTACTGCTGTTAATACAGCTACCATTACTGCTGCTACTACAGCTACCACTACTGCTGTTACTACAGCTACCACTAGTGTTGTTAATACAGCTACCACTACTGCTGTTACTACAGCTACCACTACTGCTGTTAATACAGCTACCATTACTGCTGTTACTACAGCAACCATTACTGCTGTTACTACAGCAACCACTAGTGTTGTTAATACAGCTACCATTACTGCTGTTACTATAGCTACCACTAGTGTTGTTACTGCAGCTACCACTAGTGTTGTTACTGCAGCTACCATTACTGCTGTTACTATAGCTACCACTAGTGTTGTTACTGCAGCTACCATTACTGCTGTTACTGCAGCTACCACTAGTGTTGTTACTGCAGCTACCACTACTGCTGTTACTACAGCTACCACTACTGCTGTTACTGCAGCTACCACTAGTGTTGTTACTGCAGCTACCATTACTGCTGTTACTACAGCTACCACTACTTCTGTTACTACAGCTACCTTTACTGCTGTTACTACAGCTACCACTACTTCTGTTACTACAGCTACCATTACTGCTGTTACTACAGCTACCACTAGTGTTGTTACTGCAGCTACCATTACTGCTGTTACTGCAGCTACCACTAGTGTTGTTACTGCAGCTACCACTACTGCTGTTACTACAGCTACCACTACTGCTGTTACTGCAGCTACCACTAGTGTTGTTACTGCAGCTACCATTACTGCTGTTACTACAGCTACCACTACTTCTGTTACTACAGCTACCATTACTGCTGTTACTACAGCTACCACTAATGCTGTTACTACAGCTACCACTACTGCTGTTACTACAGCTACCATTACTGCTGTTACTACAGCTACGATTACTGCTGTTACTACAGCTACCACTTCTGCTGTTACTAAAGCTACCACTAGTGTTGTTACTACAACTACCACTACTGCTGTTACTACAGCTACCACTACTGCTGTTACTACAGCTGCCACTACTGCTGTTACTACAGCTACCACTAGTGTTGTTACTGCAGCTACCACAACTGCTGTTACTACAGCTACCACTACTGCTGTTACTACAGCTACCACTACTGCTGTTACTACAGCTACCACTACTGCTGTTACTACAGCTACCACTAGTGTTGTTACTGCAGCTACCACTACTGCTGTTACTACATTACCACTAGTGTTGTTACTGCAGCTACCACAACTGCTGTTACTACAGCTACCACTACTGCTGTTACTACAGCTACCACTACTGCTGTTACTACAGCTACCACTACTGCTGTTACTACAGCTACCACTAGTGTTGTTACTGCAGCTACCACTACTGCTGTTACTACATTACCACTAGTGTTGTTACTGCAGCTACCACTACTGCTGTTACTACAGCTACCACTACTGCTGTTAATACAGCTACCACTACTGCTGTTACTACAGCTACCACTAGCGCTATTACTATTCTTCTTCTTCTTCTTCTTCTTCTTCTTCTTCTTCTTCTTCTTCTTCTTCTTCTCCTTCTTCTCTGTCCTTTTATTCTGCATCGTCTTCGTCTTACTTCCCCCCCCCCCTTTCTATTTCTTCTACCCCTCCGTCGTCTTCTTCTTTGTTAAACATCCTTATCTACGAAAGCCACATTGTGATGTTCCAGCCCTGCTGCAAATTAAGAAACGGCAAATCAGACAATGTATTCCCGAGGGCGGATGTTAGAATAAGGGCCATGTAGGAGTCCCGTCTGTCTGCCAGACAATAAGTCTTGCTCGGAAATTGGATTTAAGAGAATGAGAGTTTGAAACCTGCATTTATTAAATTGTGTTATCAGACACACATTGGCATCAACACCCGTGAGATGAGATGCTTGAGGAGACCTGCCAAACTTAACTACCCGAGACCGAATAAGAAATGATGTTATCAGACAAACAGTGGGATTAGCAAATTGTGACACATATATTGAAAGGCAGAAGATCAAATGGTTGGCCATCTCGTTAGCATGCAACATCATCAGCCACCAGCACTGGCCCTACATCAAAGAAGATCTTATACCAGATCAAGAGGATGCCCGAGAAGAAAATGGATTGACGACATCAAAGAAATTTGACAATCACGCGGAATGGCACTGTCCGGTGCTCCCAATCGGACGCTGGAACGTCAGCTGTACCTCCCCACGTCGCTTTGCCACAAAAGTAGGCAACGACGATGATGTTGATGATCACTTATTAAATCAGCAGACAGAAATAACTGCAAAATATGAAATGCATCGAGTAAGGACTTATAAAACTGAGACACTGCTGTCATCAGATGACAATATAATTATTTGTTTAAAATATCATACTCCTAAAAAATGATCATTAAGTCATTTCTAACAAAGACCAATAATCTACTATGTAGGCAAGGGAAACTTTGACGAGGTAGTCAATATTCAGTGACAGTATTTTGAGAACAGAAGAAAAGTAACTTGATATGAAATAAGCAAGTTTAATTGAAACAAAACATGACGTGGGAGGACATTGCATCAGTAATATAAGACATTTTGAAGACTGAGTATTGATTGCAGACAACGAACAAGATCTGATATAATTAGTAAACGAGGTTATGTTACTGAGTCAGCAAATAGGGCTAGGATTAAATTGTAAGAAAACAGATATTATGATCGTCTCCAAGAAGAAATAAATTCCATAATGTAACATCGAACAATGAAACAATTATTAAACAAGTTAATTGATACAAATATCTCGGATTAGTTATAACATCTGGTGTCAGGTGACTTGTTTAAATTAAAACACCAAAGGTAAGTGTTTGCAATATAAGAAAAATATACCCATCAATAAAAGCTGTCAAGTACAGTGTGAAAAGATGTTGAAGTGCTATTCAGGGCCTATTCTACTGAATGATTGGAAAACAAGGACAAACAGAAAAGCCAAGAAACATCTTATGGCAATGGAAATGTGGCTTTGTTTTTTGAACCGGAAACAAATGAATACCGTAAATTGACTCGAAAAATTACACTTAGTCACAATGTTTTGGGCATCGTATAAGGTGGGGGTAAAACTACTTTAAAAGCTTCGTGACATCTGGCAAAATCGATGGTACAAGAGCAAGGGAAATGCGGAGAGATCAATAACTGGATAGTCTGGCCAGATGGTATAATTGGGACAAGAACACATACCTTAACCAAGTTTCTGGTGATTGTGTCGCATGCAGAAACATGACTGCCCAAGCTTATCGACATGGCACATGATTATGATGACTTCAAGGTGAACGAATTTGGTAGACGAAACTGTCAAGGTTTGGGAGATTTACAGAGACAACAAAATGATTGGTTCAGAGACATTGGCGATGAGTATCGGGTAATTAGCACAGGCAGAAGAAAATATCGACACATGGAAGATTGAGAGAGACCGCAGAATGATTGCCACAGAGATGATGAGGTTGATAATCTGATAACAAGTATACACAGGATCAACATGTGGACGCTCACTAGATATCAATGAGGATTGCATCCTACAGAATGGACTTAATAGTTTGGTAACTGATATGGACAGCAGAAACATGGTAAATCACTAGAGATCACGGGATAGTTGCTCTTTCGTGGACACTCATAGAAACACACAATCGTAAAATCACATCACGTTTCGCCATCACACACGATCACCAGTTGTGGATCAGGTCTGTGTTCTTGTCTCGATCATGTGACGTGACTAAGTCATCCAGATATGCATCTCTGTGCCTTCCATTTGCTCTTTTCACATCAATCTTGCCAGTTGTTACTAAACATTCCAGTTTATTTCTTTTCATAATGTAACCAAAAATTATTGACTAATTGCCTAATTTTGCCAATCAATTTACTGTTTTCATGTGTTTCTTGTAGGACTTGCTCATTTGCTATTTTGTCTGTCTATAGCATTTTTTGCAGTTTCTTGATATAGCATATTACCACTGACATTAAGTATTGTCCATGTGTCACATGCATACAATTTATCAGTTCTGTCCAGCACTTCATCACTCTTTCTCTGATTTTAATTGACACTTTTTATTGTGTCTGTGACTCTTTCAAAAACATTTAGATTATTCATTTAGACTGTCCAATGAATTTTCACAAAATAATGCTTTTAAATGAGTGTCAAATCAATAATTGTCACGGTAATATGTCACCAATTTGCTTGCGTAACCTTCGAATACTCTGCAATAATTACATTAAATAAAAATCAAGTGGCAACTCAGAGATCAGCTGTTCTGTTTTCGCGATCCTAATCGAAAGATCTCACAAATGATCGATTAACGCCTCGTGCTATTCCCAACCGGCCGAGACCAGTGACAACTAGCTAATGCTTGTGTCAGCACGCAACAGCAAAACATCAGGTCCGGATCTTTCCTTTTCAGATATTATCCTTTCAGGTCTTTTTTTTTTTTTTTTAGATCTATTTTCACTGTACACATTACCCTCTGTTTCCTGTCCGGAGTTAAGAGATATAAAACTTAGACATGCTTGTATATTTTATTTTGTTTGGGTTTTCTTTTCGTTGATGTTGGTAGCAATGTGGCAAATATCATGTCGAGTATTGCGTGATCGGGTTGGGTAATTTAAGGAACGTGGTTACTCAATGTTCAGTGATGTACAAGAGAAGACGAAAGAATTAAGGGAACGGATACGATTAACTCTTACATACGAGGGAGCTTCAAATGAAAGCCTTAAAAGTGTGATAGCAATTAGAATAACCATATATTGTTGTTAAGGATATCAAGAATGTTAAGCACGTGACATCACTGTGCAGACGAACACGGTGACGTCATAAGAACAATTTAAAGATGGCCGCCCCACTTTTGACATGCACCAAAGAGGAGCAGCTTTCTGTTATCAGTGTTTTGTTCAATGAAAGGGGGAAACCTATAGAAATTTATCGGCAAATAAAGGTCCAGTATGATGATGCATGCCTGTCAGTCAGTCTAGCAAGTGTATGAGTGGAGTAGGAAGTTTCAAAACGGTGTGGCTTCTATGAAAATGTACAGCAGATGGTGCATGAGTGGTTACACACGCAACCAAGAGATTAACTTTTTTCTACATGAATCCAAGCACTTTATCGGTACTTGAGGACTTACATTGAACACAATGGTGATTACATCAAAAAATGATACATTTGTTCTTTACTTGTACAGAATATATTCATCAAAACAAAAAACTTTTAAGATATTTATTCGTAATATTTCAAGAATGTGAGTTACGCCTTAGTTGTAATTATTTTCACATCTGCATGAAATATGACATCGTCACCGGAAATTGATAGTTAACGTTCATATAATTGCTTGTCAGTATAAATACATATTTCTAAAGATGTCCTCCTTTACTTCTTTCTTGGATTTTCCTCCCTGCCTCGCATTGTCTTTCACCTTATCTCCATCTCTCTCTCTCTCTCTCTCTCTCTCTCTCTCTCTCTCTCTCTCTCTCTCTCTCTCTCTCTCTCTCTCTCTCTCTCTCTCTTTTTTTTCTCTTTCTTTGTCTGTCTCTCTCACTTTCCCACTATCTCCACATCTCTTCTCTCTCTCACTCACCTCCCTCTATCATTCTCTTCCCTTTCACACTTTTTCTTCCTTTCTCTCCCTCTCCCTCCCTCTTTCTCGCTCTCTTATTTCCTTTGTTTCTCTCTTTCTCACTCTTTCAATCTTTCCACTCTCCACCCTCTCTCCCTCCCTATCTCTTTCTCTACCCTCCATCCCTCTCATTCCCTTTCGTGTCTCTCTTCCTCTCTTTCCATCGCTTCCTCCCTCTCTTTCAGAACGACAGACTCTATCAATTCTCTCCTTTTAATCACCCTATTTGTCACTTTTAAGCTGGAGTTTTCATCTTCCCCTAACACGGTCAAAGAATGTTGACTTTACATTTTCTCATCCCTCTAATGAGTTTCCTTTGTCGTGGAGTAGAAAACAGCCCCCTGGCTCATGCAGGGCCGGGTGAATGGTTTTCTCAGTTCTGTCAAATGGAATCTCCGTCTCGCCATGCTATTTTCTTGCTAATTTACTTTATACATTCACTGATGTATACATTTGTTGGTTTGTTCATTTGAATTCTGATTAGTCTATCCTTGGTTGTTGGGATTGGTTATAAGAGAACGCTGTGATTTGTTCTCTTATCCATGATTTATACTAATATTATAGGTAAAAGTTGTGACTTTTTCTAACATTATTCACTGTGCTCAGTTATTTATTGTTAGTCTCTTTTCTGCATTACTAATTATTGTGATTTTAATGAGTATATTAATGCTTACAAATTCTGCACTTCGCTATATTTACTTACTCAACAGGGTTGCGAAATCAGAACATTAATTTACTAACTCAACACTTACTTAATTTACTTACTCAATAAGGTTAAGAAACCAAAACGTCAGGCGTCTTGCTTAAAAGGTTTGAGAAACCACCACATTACGTTACTTGCTCAATGATATTGATAAACCACTACATCATTTTGCATGCTCTAGAAGGTTGAGAAACCACCAAATAAATTCATTTTACTTGCTCAACAAAGTTGTGAAACCACTACATCAACTTCCATGCTCTACAAGGCTGAGAAACCATCACGTCAATTTATTTGGTTTACAAGACTGAGAAACTACAACATCAATTTATTTGCTCTAAAGGATTGAGAAACAACCACATCAAATTAATTGCTCTAAAAAGATGTGAAACCACTACATCAGTTTTCATGCTCTACAAGATTGAGAAACCACCACATCAATCTACATGCTTTATAAAGTTTAGAAACCACCTCATTACGTTACTTGTTAAATAACATTGAGAAGCCACCACATCATTTTACTTGTTCTAAACGGTTGAGAAACCACCACATCAATTTAGATGCTCTGTAAGGTCGATAAACCATCACAATAAATTACTTACCCTGCAAGGTTGAGACACCACCATATCAATGTACGTGTTCTACAAGTTTGAGAAACCACCGAATCAATGTATATGCTCTACAAGGTTGAAAATCCACCATATCAATTTATTTTCTCTATAAAGTTATGAAAACACCACATCAATATCCATGCTCTACAAGGTTGAGAAACCACCACATCGGTGTACGTGCTGTACAAGATTTGAGAAACCATCACATCGATGTACGTGTTCTACACGATTTGAGAAACCATTACGTCAATGTACATGTACTACTCGATTTGAGAAACTACCGCATTGTTACTTGCGCCATGACGTCACAGGACAGACACTGTTGGAGTATTATGAACGGCGACCTAGACAGATGAGACGGCCCACCAAGATAATAATGATAACATGAATGTATTTCTAATATATTACCACTTTACTTCCTCATGTATACGTTGCATTTTTTTTAAATTGTCATTCCTCCCGTGTGTTGCCGGGGCCCATAAGGGAAGCAAAGAATAGCAACACGGTAGCCTACCACGCATGTCGTAAGAGGCGACTAAGGAGGCTTGATTGTTCCGTCGCCCTGCTACTGAGTGAGTGCGTGGCGCGACACTGTGAGCTGTGAGTTTCGTGTGAAGTGCTTTTGAATCTGCCCAAGTTTTTTTTTTTTTTTTGGAACGTGACTGCATGTTCGGAGCGATGGCAGGTGGCTATGTCCCAGAGTTGACCAGTTTTTGCCTTATGCAGAAATGCGTGGCTGCTGGGCTTCTGGTTGACTGCCACTGCCGTCGGTGATGAAACTGTATTTTCGTGGACTGTGTGGGTGAACATCTAGGAAACATCCAGATAGGAAAATTACTGCCGATTCCATCAGAGATGAATTGGGTGTTTCGTGGGGGACTGGTGTGTTGACATTCTGGCGGCGGCATTATGCACAGTGTATCTGTGCGGGCTGTTGTTTGTCGAGACTCCTGTCTTTTCCACTTTTCACATTGGGCAGTGGGGAGCGTTTTGTGTGATATTCACTGGCACAGGAACGGAGCATAATGGGGACGACCCGTTGCTGTGAAGTTGGAACTGCGGCTAACTAACTAACTAACTATTGTCATTCACCTTGTCTGACTGGTGTTTGAGCTGGTGTTTATTGTCTCCGTTCGGTGTCAGCTTACATGTTGTTATGTTTCATTGTTTGCTATTTCATCCTCTCAGATAATGCTGAAAGATCAGCAGAATAATCCTGTCTGTCAAAAGAGGCGATGGCGATCATATACCTTTCTTTGCACTTAAAAGTATAGAACACTGAAATATGTATTTGTCAACCACACATCGCATATCAATAATAACGAATTAAAATGTCACCGACATTTTGGCTTTATAAACATCAAATATGGACCACTGTTAAAAGTAGTCTACACAGAGGCTCGCCATATCATCATCATCACCATCATAATCTTTTACTTTTGCCAAAGCGTCGTGAGGAGTAACAGTTGACTTCCCAGCGCCTAATGGATAGTACTGGATAGTATCATTCCGTGTCATTGAACAATGTTATTGATGTCGTTAATCCATTTTCCTCTCGGACGTCCTCTTGCTCTGGTATCAGATCTTCTTTGATGTAGCGTCAGTGCTGGTAGTTGATGGTGCTGTATTTTAACGAGATGGCTGAATCATTTGATCTTCTGCCTTTCCAGGTATGTGGCACAAGCTATTCATCCCACGGTGTGTCTGATAACATCATTTCTTACTCGGTCTCGGATAATTAAGTTGGCAGCTATTCTAAAGCATCGTCTCTCCCGCGTGTTGATTTTGTGTGAGTTCGATTCGGATAATGTCCACGTTTGGTAGAATAGGGGCGATTTGACTACGTTATTTCATCGGGTTCGTTTGAATATGTTATTTATTAACAGTCGTGCTGAGAACATATGTGTATTTAAACGTTTCAGTATGGGTAATACCTGATATATAAGCGCACTAAATGTTACGACATTTGGTTTTGATTTATCTCGATTTCTTACTCGGTCTCGTATTGTTAAGTTGGCCTTATCGTGAGTGATGTGAGTGACACCTTGCCGTCTTTACAGACGAAAGTTTATGGATTGGAATTCAGAACTCCATCGCACAGCATGCAGGGCGATGCGCTACCTTCTTGATTTTCCAACCATTGAAGAGAGAATACAAGTTTGCAGGGCACGCGCCTACCTCAGAATTAACGCAAACACACAACATCCACTGCATAGTGAAATTAGGAAGGTGAAGGGCAGCAGGTTAAAAAGAGGACGGTCGTGGATGGGTCAAGCCGAAGACATTCTTCAACAGGTGTGTTCACTTGAGGACTTAGAACCTGGCGAGGAGTGGGTGCAAGTGCCAACAGACTTCTGCACATCCTTTTCAGTTTGCATCCAATTAGATAGAAAATGCAGACAAGAAAATCCGGCTGCTGTTGAGGCTGAAGTACAAGCGTTGATTTTCGAGAATTCGCTAGACGGTGACGCGGTCATCTACACAGATGGGTCGGTCGTCCGACATGTGAGAAGCTCATGGGCCTTTACAGCTCGGGCCGGAGGGAGAATTGTGAAGGAGGACTCTGGTGCTTTCATTGAAACCACAAGTAGCCTGACCATGGAAGTCATGGCAGTAAGTAAAGCAATAACATGGCTCGAGACACAGACATTCACCAGGGCTTGTTTCCTTAGCGACTCAATGAACATGATCAAGAGGATAGAGGAGGGGTCGATCCGAAGAGAATGGTTGCTGCCTCTGAAGCGGTCTCGGCTGGCAAAGATTAGTTTCATCTTCGTGCCAGGGCATGCGGGAGTACAAGGAAATGAGCGGGCTGACAAGCTCGCAGGTGAGGCTACTGTGGAGGGCGGACGCGCCATGGACCAGGCTGACATTCTGAATGCTCTACGTGATGTGAGACTTTTGCGAGAACCAAGTGATGACTGTGAATCTACAACAATGGCCAGACTGCTAGAGCATCAAATTAAAAGAGGTGTGGCCAAACAAGAACACTACGCAGGAAGCCAAAGAAGATTGATAAACCAACACAGAACTGGCGTCGTTAGCCGCTACACGCTGCGGGATTTGCTGAGGAGGGGATCCGAGCACTTATGGACTGAATGGTTCGATGTGCAGCGAGGATGATCTGTCGACTAACTAACTAACTAACTCCATCGCACAATGCCTGAGCATGGATTGAGAGAATACGTGTTGCACATGCAGCATGTTCCCTCTCTCGGCCTTGCCACGTATACTCCAGAGGAAAGGATAACCAGTACGTCTGGAACAAGGTGGGCTGCAGATGCTGGCGGCTCAGCATCAAACCTCCAAGTGCGGGAGGTGAATATCACCGCCAAGAGCTGAAGGTGAGTAGTGGCCAGACCCTCAAATCCGTGGGATTTGATTTAGAGGCGTTCAACCATATCCCGCAGCTGAGGGCCTCAACTTATGAGCACGTACACCTGTCAATCGTAAATGTCTGGACCAATGTATGCGTGTACGACCGTCAGACTCCCCGCCTGACACTGTGCGGATCCCGCGACCAACGAGAAAATGAAGTATTTAAAAGCCTATTGGAACCGACATCTCTCCACTCGGGACATCTTATACGTGCTCCGTCCTCATCTGCAGACGCTGGCTCTTATACACGTTCCGTCTTCATCGGCAACAGACAGCGAGGAGTTATAATACCAGTGATACTAATAGCTGTCTGATTATATGTCTGACTGGCTTTCTTTGTAGTTTTAGTGCCAGTATTTATGTGTGTGTGCATGTGCATATATATATATATATATATATATATATATATATATATATATATATATATATATATATATATATATTCTAGCCTAAGTTATTAATTATACATATAACAAATTACAATGACTGTTATTGTGTAATGTATTAATACATTCTATGATCTTTTGTCAAGCCACATGGGGAAGAAGCGATTTATCCTAATCCGCACTTGAGATTAATCGTGTGGGTGGAAAGGGAGAAAATGGGGTGGGGGAGGTTAGGGAAGAACTTAACTTGAAGTCCACATCAAGATGTGTTACCCTAATTTTGTTCTACCGCATGCGTTTAGCGTTCTCAATTTTTTTTTTTTTTTTTACATTTGTCAGAGGACACTGAAAAAACCTGAGCTACTTGATTGTCACTTCCGCTGTGTATTTAGCTTCTTTTTTTTTTACAGTCTTGCATTCGTGGGTTTTTCTAGTCGTTTTTGTTCCTCATTGGGGTTCTGCAAGAAACCGTTTTGGGAGTTTGCCGTGCAAAAGAGTATGCAAGAAAAGATAGTAGTGAATATGGAAAAGAGTATAGAAGAGGATATGGAAAAGAATATAAAAGAGGTAATGAGGGAGTATATAGAAGAGAACATGAAAGAGAAAATAGAGAAGATTATGGACGAGAAACGGAAGAGAAGTTAACAGACAATAAAGTAGGGAAAATGAAAAAGTATATATACGAGAATATAGAGGAGAAAATAGAAAATTATATAGAAGAGTATATACGATCAGATGGAAGAGAATATAGCAGATTTGAGGAAAAGAGAATATAAGAGATTAAAAGGAAGAAGAAATATAAGATTAGAGGGAACACATTATAGAAACTTAAAGAAAGTGGAATATAGAAGATTAAAGGGAGGACAAAATAGAAGATAAAATAGAAGTGAACATAGTAGGCTAGAGGGTAAAGAATACAGAAGAATAGTGGGGAGATAATATAGAAGATTCGAGGCAATAAAATATAGAATATTATAGGGAAGAGAAAATATTAGATAAAATGGAAGAGAGTACAGTAGATTATATGGAAAGAATATAGTAGATTCGAAGGCAGAGAATATAGTAGATAGGAGGGAGGAGAATATAGTAGATTAGTGGCAAAGAATATAGTAGAATAGAAGGAAAGAATATAGTAGATTAGAGGAAAGAGAATGTAGTAGAGTAGAGGGAAGAAAATTTAGAAGTTTAGAAGGAAGAGAATATTGAAGATTAGAGAGAAGAAAATATATAAGATTAGAGGGAAGAGAATATAAAAGATTAGAGGGAAGAGAAAATATAAGATAATAAGGAGGTGAATATGGCAGAATAGACGGAGAGAATATAGAAGAAAAGATCAAATTAAAGATGGGAGAGAATATGGAAGAGAAGTTGGATAAGACTATTCAAGAAGTGATGGTGTTGAATATGGAAGAGAAAATATAAGAGAACTTAGAGGAGAAAATGAATGAGAATATGAAGTATAAAATGAAAGAGAATATATAAAAGAAAATGAAAGTGAATAAAGGAGAATTGACGGAAGAGCAAAAACAAAGAGAGGAATAAATATAATTTAGAAGAGAAAATAAAAGAGAATCTGAAAGAGAAGAAGGAAGAGATTATGAAAGAGAAGAAGGAAGAGGATATAGAAGAGAAGATTGAAGATATATTGTAAAAGAATTGGAAAAGAGAAGATGCATGCAAATGCAAAGCAGTTTGTTGTATGTCCTTGACAGGTTGTCGCAGACAACCCCCTAGCATTTGTTGACTGTGATTTAGTGGCAAATTTACGTTCAGTAGTTTGCCATTGAGCGATAGGCTAGCATACCTTTTTATGAAAAGCAACGCGAGGTGGTCTGCTGTCAGAACGCACCTAACATGAATACGAAATGCGTCCGCTAGTCCTTCGCCACAGAGCCGGCAGGGCAGTGTATCTGAAATAAATGACAACCAAATAAATGACAATAAAATAAATGACAATAAAATAAATGACAACCAAATAAATGACAACCAAATAAATGACAACAAAATAAATGACAACCAACTAAACTGCAGCAAATACGAATACAAACATCGATTCTTGCTTCTGTCTCTCTGACAGGGACGTAATGGGTTAATCTCTGGCAACTCCTGGCTTAATCAGAAGGCCTAAATGGGTACCAGATGTTTGGTTAGATACAAAAAGACGTCTAGTGTAATACACACTAACTCCCCCGGCCTTGATGTTAGAGTTTTGAAGCTACAAACTTTTACATATCATACTCGATTTAAAACCATTGAGGAAGTCCCACAATAAACACATGAAAACAGTAAACTCATTAGAGAAATTAGACGTAGGCAGACAAGATTCATTGGACGTTTTATAAGACGTCAATGGAAGTAAACACAGACCTACAAATGTGCTTCACTGACAATTGAGCAAATGATACAAGAAGCAAATGAAAACAGTAAACTAGTTACATAAATTAAACATGAACAGTTAAGATTTTTTGGGCACGTTTGAGAAGATATAAACTGGAGAACTTGGAGACAACTGGCAAAATTGAGGGAAAAGGAAGACGCTGAAGACAGAGAAGTAATTATCTGGATGGCTTGGCCACATGGCATGGTCGAGACAAGAACACAGAGCTCTGGTGATTGTGTAATATGTCGAAACATGTCCGCCCACCGCTTTATCGAGATGGCACATAAGTATGATGATAAAAATTATTATTATTATTATTATTATTATTATTATTATTAGTTTATACATATATGGAGAGAGATAACGAAATAGAGAGAACAGTGGGGAGAGTGAGAGAGAGAGAGAGAGATACAGAGAGAGACAGAGAGAGACAGAGAGAGAGAGCATTATAGCTGGCTGTTTGTTTTGTGACTTCTTGGAAAATTACGGTTAGTAGTTTGCCATTGCTTTCTGAACGACCGACTCTCATTCCGTTTTATGAAAACCAGCGCAAGACGATCTGCTTCCAAATAGCCCGCAGTTGTGTTTTGAACGCGGTATGCGGGATTGCAAATTGCGTTCGTGACCCCTTCGTCACAGAGCCGACAACGAATATAAAGCGCCTACATTAACTGTATTTTCCCATCACCATTCATTGCGCCCTCATCCTCTCTCCTGTGCAGTCAAACGTGCGCTCGTAAATTCACTTAACCCCTGAAGCCATCTGTATTCCCCGCAGCCCAGAAATACCTCAATCCATTCTGATGACCAGATCGATGACCATCACAGCAGAACACGTTACTCAACCCGCAGGAGTTCAGCTGTATTTAAATCACAACATTAACCATATGGAACTCCTGTTACGCGATCTTGTCTGTCAAATGGATTCCTGTTGCCTAATGGTTTGTGTTTTAATTCCGGGCAAGGGATTTTTGCGCTTGTTTCTTGCGCATGTCAGGTTTCTCCCTTCGTTAATGAACTTCATTTGTCCGACATGATCTTGTTGAAAGCCTGCTACATTTGACCTGTGTAACCAGAGGGATTGTCGGCATCCTTACAACAACATCTCAACTGTCTCCTCCTTGCGTTGTATTTGCGACATCCAGGCAGAATCTACTTAAGGCAAAGAATTAAATACAGCATCATCTTTCACATCTTAAGGCTAAAACAACAGGGGTAAAGGCGATAGGATTTACTTTAGTACACCGATTTTAACCCATATGGCTCGGTCTCTTTCACATAGCGGCCTATTGAAAGCTTTACACGGAACACCTATCCCATAGGTCCAGCAACAACTCCGGGAGTTTCCGATATAACTGCATTCAATACATCAGGATCCTCGCCAGTGCTACGGAGCTCGTGCTCTGAGCTGAGATTCTCCGGACTCAGGCTTGAGTTAGGAGTAGAAAGGAGCACTTATGGGTTACACCCGTGTGCCGTGATGTTGATCCGTCGACTAAACTAAACTAAACTAAACTGCATTCGAAAACCGAAAGACGGAGTCCGGAAACATTGACTGATTTAGGTATGTTGTATTGATTCCTCAAGCCTGTGGCTCAGTACATCCGACTTCGACATGCATTTTTTCGGGGTACTCTTTCTAGCCTCTGACTGCCATACAAGGCAGCAGTTGTGTGCCTCTCTTTGTCTCGTTCCTATCCCTTGACCTGTCCATATTGTTAGCTGTGCTATGAATAAGTCGTCTGGCCTTCTCAGTCTATGTCCAACATCTCGGAGGGCCAGTGTGCACTTTGCCCACGTTTAAAACCTCCACGGCCAGTTGGATATTAACAACAGCACGTAGAATAAGCCACTGCTTATGCTTAATGTCAAAGTTAGAAAACCAAATGATCAATTAATATTCATAGCGTGTGTAAATCTGGTACATGCACGTGGATCTTGATCGGGGCCATTGGGTCCGTGCACTGTGTGGATAATTTCCTTGCGTGATCTATGGGAGGAGGAAGGGGAAAGTGTGTGTGTGTGTGTGGGGGGGGGGGGTGTATGTGTGTGTGTGTGGGGGTGGGTGGGTGTTAGGGGGCGTGGGGGGAGACGTGTGAATATATCCGTGCGCGACGAAAGTGATCCATAACGAAACAGCAAAGAACAATAACAAAGCTAACAAGACCATGGACAGATTAAGTGATACTATACGGTGTCTGTACACTCTAGGGAAGAAGAGAAAAGACTATGTAAGACTATACGGTGTCTGTACACTCGAGGGAAGAATAGGAAAAACTAAGTAAGACTGTACAGTGTCTGTACACTAGGGAAGAAGAGGAGAAACTAAGTGAGAATATACGGTGTCTGTACACTCTAGGGTAGAAGAGGAGAAACTAAGTGAGACTATACGGTGCCTGTACACTCTAGGGAAGAAGAGGGGAAACTAAGTGAGACTAGACGGTGTCTGTACACTCTAGGGAAGAAGAGGAGAAACTAAGTGAGACTATACGGTGTCTGTACACTCTAGGGTAGAAGAGGAGAAACTAAGTTAGACTAGACGGTGTCTGTACAATCTAGGGAAGAAGACGGGAAACTGAGTGAGACTAGACGGTGTCTGTACACTCTAGGGAAGAAGAGGGGAAACTAAGTGAGATTATACGGTGTCTGTACACTCTAGGGTAGAAGAGGAGAAACTAAGTGAGACTAGACTGTGACTGTACACTCTAGGGTAGAAGAGGAGAAACTAAGTGAGACTAGACGGTGTTTGTACACTCTAGGGTAGAAGATGAGAAACTAAGTGAGACTAGACGGTGTCTGTACACTCTAGGGTAGAAGAGGAGAAACTAAGTGAGATTATACGGTGTCTGTACACTCTAGGGTAGAAGAAGAGAAACTAAGTGAGACTATACGGCGTCTGTACACTCTAGGGAAGAAGAGGAGAAACTAAGTGAGACTAGACGGTGTCTGTACACTCTAGGGAAGAAGAGGAGAAACTAAGTGAGACTAGACGGTGTCTGTACACTCTAGGGAAGTAGAGGAGAAACTAAGTGAGATTATACGGTGTCTGTACACTCTAGGGAAGAAGAGGGGAAACTAAGTGAGACTAGACGGTGTCTGTACACTCTAGGGAAGAAGAGGAGAAACTAAGTGAGACTAGACGGTGTCTGTACACTCTAGGGAAGAAGAGGGGAAACTAAGTAAGATTATACGGTGTCTGTACACTCTAGGGAAGAAGAGGAGAAACTAAGTGAGACTAGACGGTGTATGTACACTCTAGGGTAGAAGAGGGGAAACTAAGTGAGACTAGACGGTGTCTGTACACTCTAGGGTAGAAGATGAGAAACTAAGTGAGACTAGACGGTGTATGTACACTCTAGGGTAGAAGAGGAGAAACTAAGTGAGACTAGACGGTGTATGTACACTCTAGGGTAGAAGAGGAGAAACTAAGTGAGACTAGACGGTGTTTGTACACTCTAGGGTAGAAGATGAGAAACTAAGTGAGACTAGACGGTGTCTGTACACTCTAGGGTTGAAGAGGAGAAACTAAGTGAGACTAGACGGTGTCTGTACACTCTAGGGAAGAAGAGGAGAAACTAAGTGAGACTAGACGGTGTCTGTACACTCTAGGGAAGAAGAGGGGAAACTAAGTAAGATTATACGGTGTCTGTACACTCTAGGGAAGAAGAGGAGAAACTAAGTGAGACTAGACGGTGTATGTACACTCTATGGAAGAAGAGGGGAAACTAAGTGAGACTAGACGGTGTCTGTACACTCTAGGGAAGAAGAGGAGAAACTAAGTGAGACTAGACGGTGTCTGTACACTCTATGGAAGAAGAGGAGAAACTAAGTGAGACTATACGGTGTCTGTACACTCTAGGGAAGAAGAGGAGAAACTAAGTGAGACTATACGGTGTCTGTACACTCTAGGGAAGAAAAGGAGAAACTAAGTGAGACTAGACGGTGTCTGTACACTCTAGAGAAGAAGAGGAGAAACTAAGTGAGACTATACGGTGTCTGTACACTCTAGGGTAGAAGAGGGGAAACTAAGTAAGATTATACGGCGTATGTACACTCTAGGGAAGAAGAGGAGAACGAAACAAGAGCATACGGCTCCCCCATTCTCCGCTGTAAAGAAGAAGTACTGACTATAAATGGATGAAAGAATATTTACGGTAGTTACAGATTTTCTGGACCGGCAAAGCCTCCCAATATTGCTCGGGCTAAATGACAGCTCCAGTAATTTAGCTGCCGCTATTAGACACGTAATGTGGTGTGCTATATATATCCTCACTGAAACAATGGGTTGATTGGGGATTTGGGGGTGGGGGATAGGTTGGGTTAATGGATTGGTTGTGTGTGTGTTTCTTTATTTGCTGTCGTGAAAGATGGTAAGGATAAGGAGTTGAAAGAGGGCGATGCGTTGACGTAGAAACGATTGCTGTACAACAGAAGCGATGGACTGCTAAACAAGAGAAACGATGGACTGTTAAACTACACAAACGATGGACTGTAATGAGAGCGACTGTTTGTTATACTATGAGGTAGAAGGGTATTGACCAATTGAAGCCATAGTATATTGGACAAGAGGAACAACAGAGTGTTGTGAAACGTGAGCCATGAACTCTAATACTACGGGAGCGACTTGTTGTTAAATAGCGGAATCTGCGGATTGTTGTTAAAATAAGTGCGACGAGCTGTTGTAAACGGGTGAGACCAATTTCTGTACAACCGGATCTATGGGTTGTTGTATAACTTGAGCCACGGTTTGTTGATGCGGCGTGGAGATGTTCACATGTACACGAAGTGGCAACAACATGGTGGGGTATTAATGGGCACTGATAGATACCATAGGAAATAAGATGATAATATAGGAGAAGATATTACATACACAATAGGGACAGCTATTGGCACGGCGCAAACAGAGCCTGTCTCTTTTACGTACCAGAAGAACCAACTTCCGTCTACCTATTTGACATGTTGTCTATGAGTCCGGCCGGCGCTGTTGCAAAGGTGTTACGAGCGTGATTCGTAATCCCGCATACCGCGTTCGAAACACAGCTGCTGGCGATTTGGCAACAGACCGCCTTACGTTGGTTTTCATAAAATGTTATAAGTGCCGGTGGTTCAGAAAGGAATGGCAAACTACTGAAATTGATTGTGGCGTCCTGCAAAGGTAGACATACTGAAAGTAGCAACTATGGTAGACAGATTTAAAGTAACAACAATGGCAGACAGATGTAAAGTAACAACTATGGTAACATATGTTAAGATACAACTAAAGTAGACAGATGTGAAGTAACAAGTATGGTAGACAGATGTGAAGAAACAAGTATGGTAGACACACTGAACGTAACAAGTATGGTAGACAGATGTGAAGTAACAAGTATGGTAGACACAATGAACGTAACAAGTATGGTAGACAGATGTGAAGTAACAAGTATGGTAGACAGATGTGAAGTAACAAGTATGGTGGACAGATGTGAAGTAACAAGTATGGTAGACACAATGAACGTAACAAGTATGGTAGACAGATGTGAAGTAACAAGTATGGTAGACAGATGTGAAGTAACAAGTATGGTAGACAGATGTGAAGTAACAAGTATGTTAGACAGATGTGAAGTAACAAGTATGGTAGACAGATGTAAAGTAACAACTATGGTAACATATGTTAAGATACAACTAAAGTAGACAGATGTGAAGTAACAAGTATGGTAGACAGATGTGAAGAAACAAGTATGGTAGACACACTGAACGTAACAAGTATGGTAGACAGATGTGAAGTAACAAGTATGGTAGACACAATGAACGTAACAAGTATGGTAGACGGATGTGAAGTAACAAGTATGGTAGACAGATGTGAAGTAACAAGTATGGTAGACACAATGAACGTAACAAGTATGGTAGACAGATGTGAAGTAACAAGTATGGTAGACAGATGTGAAGTAACAAGTATGGTAGACACAATGAACGTAACAAGTATGGTAGACAGATGTGAAGTAACAAGTATGGTAGACAGATGTGAAGTAACAAGTATGGTAGACAGATGTGAAGTAACAAGTATGGTAGACAGATGTGAAGTAACAAGTATGGTAGACAGATGTGAAGTAACAAGTATGGTAGACAGATGTGAGGTAACAAGTATGGTAGACAGATGTGAAGTAACAAGTATGGTAGACAGATGTGAAGTAATAACTATGGTAGACAGATGTAAAGTAACAACTATGGTTAAGAAATGTTTGCATATTCTTTACAGGACATCGCTGTCAACATCAGCATCTTTCAGCTGATTGTTGATTTCTTGGCAAGATTACGCTCAGTAGTTTGCTATTGCTTTCTGCGCGGCTGGCTCACATACTCCGTAAGTTTCCGACGCGATTCGAACCACTGCTGATTCTCACGTCGTCACGTTACTTACGAGAGTATACGAGATTACGGAAAAAAGTCGCTAACCTCTAGGCCAGGAAGCCGGCAACAACTATGGTAGACAAGTGTAAATTAAAAACTATTGCAGACTGATTGAAAATAACAACTATTGTAGACACATTTGAAGTAACAAGTATGGTAGACAGATTGAAAGTAACACTATGATAGTCAGGTGTAAAGTAACAACTATGGTAGACAGATGTAAAATAACAACAATGGTAGAGCCAGTGAAAATAACAACTATGGTAGAGCGGGTGAAATTAACAACTAGGAACGAAATATTTAAAGTAGCACACAGGATTAAAATATTTAAAACAGCAACTAACATAGAAACAGTTAAAGTAACAAACACGATAGAAATCTATGAGGCAATAACTTGGATAGAAACATTCTATTGTAACAACTGGATAAAACACTTTTAACGGAACAACTAAGAAAACACATTTACACAGTTACATTAGAACCAAAAGAAAGAAAGAAAGAAAGAAAGAAAGAAAGAAAGAAAGAAAGAAAGAAAGAAAGAAAGAAAGAAAGAAAGAAAGAAAGAAAGAAAGAAAGAAAGAAAAAAAAAAGAAAGAAAGAAAGAAAGAAAGAAAGAAAGAAAGAAAGAAAGAAAGAAAGCATATGTTAAAATACTTGAAGTTTCAAAAAAAAAACAGTCAGATTATCCATGTCTGGGACTGAACCAGCACAGACAACTCAAAACTGTTGATCTTGTAATGAGTAACTGACCACCGTATGCTGAACTGTTTTGTATGTAGCGATTTCAAGAGACCATTACTTTGTAATTTCCCCCACTTCCCACACAAACCACACTATTTTCCCCATCTCTAGGCAACTACGTACACAGACTCCATTTTGCCGCCACATTGAACTAAGCGCCATCTGAGATTAACAGAATCAATTCCTCAAGCGCTCTCTCTGATTGCGTCATTTCCGGCTGCGTAATATCACCGCTGCCGGAAATGACGTTAAAAATATCCGCGTATTGAAAAAATACACACAGTTAATAATAATAATAATAATAATAATAATAATAATAATAATAATAATAACTCATCAAAATGATGATCTAGCCGAAGATAAAAAATTACCAGATAACAATCTATATCACATGCCAAACCTGGACAGTGACAGAAAAAAAGAAGACAGAACAATTGCAAAGGAAATAATATTCCTGAGAAGAATACCCAATGTTTCAAGAAGAGAGAAAATTTTAAATGACAAAATCAGGACTAAAGGGGAAAGGGGGGGGGGGGGGTTATAGCAGCGCTAGGTTTCATGACACAAAGCAAGTTAAATGGTTTGGCCATATAACTAGGCAACCAACTGACAGTATATAACAAGCAAAGATGTACAGACCAAATGGAACCAGAAGAAGAGGTCGGTCATGCAAACGATGGGCAGGGGGAATAACAGGTTTCATGGGAATCTCGATATACGAAGCACATAAACGGACATTCTCCCGCTGTTTATGCTTCACCTCGACACCGCAAGGTGCAGGAGGAACAAAATGAGATGAGATGACGAATCTATATCACCGAGTTGTAACGCAGATGATGGAACAAACAGGTTGTATGCATTCTGTTATTGTATATATGTACATCAAATGGATATCAAATGGATATCCTGTCGTCACGTCTTAATGTAGTCACAGGAGATCTATGTGACTATATGTTGTGTTTTGTGTATGTATTTGTTTGCTGATAAACGTTAATCGCCGCAACGCCCTGTATGTGTCGTAATTCTGTTATGTAAAGCCGCACTACTTTGTGTAATTGTATTCTGTCCAAATGGGATGTCATATTTGGCGACATATTATCATTCGGCCCTGAATCAGTTAAAATACGCAACAGGCTGGCCAAGGAAATCAATATTTACGCAATCATAATGTTGAAATAAGAAACTGTGATTATCTAAACTTCCCCAATCTGCCAGCTCGCTGCCACCGAGATTACGTGAGCAATAAACCACTAAACATGTTTCTTGTTACCGCAACTACTCCAAGACAAACCAATATTTCCACAAGCGCAATCTTGCCACAACCTCATTTTCCCAGAAGGTACTTCAACATTGCACTTGTTTCCGGTGGTTGCAGTAAACTGTCATGACTGTAAAACTTAATTCTATCATTGAGGAGGCCAAGTGGTTTGTGGGTATTGTGGGTATGACCTTAAGACTGAATTCTATCGTTCTTCTTCTTGTTTTGACTGGTGCTTTTGCCGTGAAGAGTCGCAGAATGGAGGCGGATGTTGTCTACGTTTCGTGTGTCTTGTTGCTTGCACTAACGCCATATTTGATTTCTTCCATGTCTCTTTTACTCTATCTAGTCAACACTGGACCTGCACTTGCTTTGTGTCACGATGTTCTAATTTAAAACGCTCTGGCCACTTGTTGATCTTGTTCCATTTTAACTAAATGTCCGAACCATTTAATTCTTTTATGTTCTATGAAGTCAGTAATAGGTCTTGTCCCTACACTTATTCTTTGTTTCTCTTTGGTCTTTCTATTTCTTCTTGTTTTTCCAGATGTGTTTCTTATACATTTCATCTCCCATGATGTGATTGTACTCGTGAGTGTTCATTGGACTGTCCTTGCCTTGCCTAGGTATTATTGTGTTGGGATGAATAAGTAGTCTATCATTCGTCATCATCTCATCTTGTTCATCTTGTACCTTGCAGTGTCTATTTGAAGCATACATAGGGGGACTGTCCCCACAACTCCTCGGTTTTCTGTATAACAGGTTACCAGGCATTGGCGGCAGACACGCTGTGGGGGATTCCTTCTAAGTGGTGTCATTAAGCAAGTGCAGGCCGCTTACAACTGAGACCAATTTTGGACAGTTGTTGAAGGTATGGAAAAAAAAGTAAACTTCCCGCGTTTACTTTCTAAGACATTTGTTGGTACCCATTTTAAGTTAGGCGGACATGGAAACTCAGGTCAATTGTTAAAATTCGAATTTACACCGTTGCGGTTTCAAGCCCCTATCATTTAACCAGCGGGTGTACGTCATCCACATTGTCACCATGGCTCCCGCTTTTAAGGCGCTAGAGGATAACGAAAGTAGAACTTTATAAGGAAGAATTGCAATGTCTACTATCTGCATTCTCCAATGCTTGTTCTGAATTTGGTTTAACAATTAGCAAAAAGAAGACACAGATTATGTCACAAGGTGCACATGGGGTACCATCAATCTTTATTGACGACGCCGAACTAGAGATAGTAGACCATTTTACATATCTAGGATCGGTGGTAAATAGCAAATTATCCCTAGATCAGGAAATCAACATCCAGATTGGTAAGGCAGCAACAACAATGAACAGGTTAAGAAAAAGAGTCTGGGAGAACAGGAAGCTTACTGCAAAAACAAAAGTCCTTGTCTATCAAGCCTGTGTCCTTAGTACTCTTCTTTATGGCAGTGAATCCTGGACAACTTACTCACACCAAGAGAAACGTTTAAACAGCTTTCATATGCGGTGTCTGCGAAGAATACTTGGTACTAAGTGGCAAGACAAAATCACAAATACTGAAGTATTGGAAAGATCAGGTTGTGTGACGGTTTATTCCATGCTCAGTCTTCGTAGACTTAGATGGATAGGACATCTTAGGAGGATGGATGATGGTAGAATACCAAAGGACATCTTTTTGGTGAATTACAGCTGGGTAAGAGATCTCAGGGTCGGCCTCTACTACGATACAAAGATGTGTGTAAGAGGGACATGATTGATACAGGCATTGATAATGCACATTGGGAGCAAGTCGCCGCTGAACGTGTTGCATGGAGGGCAAAGATCAGAAATGGAATAAAGACAAAGGAGAAAATTATTGCAGATAAGTCACACACCGAGCGTGTGAGACGTAAGATAATGCATGATGGTGGAAATGACCACGTGTTCACATGCACCCACTGTGAGCGGACATTTACAGCGCGAAATGGCCTTATCAGTCACATTCACTACCGCCATAGGTAAAAGTTATTATGCCTTTTTGAAGCACAAACTATCGTCTGTTAAGACGGCAAGGTGCCAATGATATATATATATATATATATATATATATATATATATATATATATATATATATATATATATATATATATATATATATATATATATATATACTAGCTGCCCGGCCCGGCTTCGCCCAGGCTCTGGCGGGGATCTATCTATCTATGTATCTGTCTGTCAGCTTGTCTGTCTGTCTGTCTGACCCGGCCCGGTTTCGCCCAGCTCCTGGCGGGGAGCGTCTCATTAAATTCATATAAGTAGTCATTATACATTCAAATACATTCTCTAAGCGTACAGAGTATGCGTTCGGCCCCTGGGCCCTCGCAGCTAATTTATTGGTTGCAGCTAGAAAATTTCATTTAATGTTAGGATTATTTAGTTTTTTAAATGTTGACGTATAATTTTTAAGTTATGGTCGAACACCAAATGTGATGTCTAATGTAGTGCTTTTTGATAAACAATATTTTTTGTTTTTCTGTCTGATTTTCCTAATTTAGTCCACACACTTGTAGCGATTGTCCCTGTGCTTTGTTGATCGTCATTGCAAATGCAAGTCGCACCGGAAACTGCAGGCGTTTGAATTCGAATGGCATGTCTGTTGGAATCATTGGGATGCGAGGCAACAGTACATCAAAGGATAGGCTTCTTTTTTTAGACAAAAAAACAAAAAAAACAACAACCTGCATTTTAACAGGCGTGCTGCGTGTAAGGTATGCATAAGGTATGCACACCCACAACATTGAATAAAAAATGTGATGTTGACACACACGCGGCCAATTTTTTAAAAAAAACAAAAACAAAATCAAGAATATACCCATTTAATTGTGCACTGACCTTCTCTCTGCCAAGCGAACGGAAAAACAAATGCTTCGATTACTTCAAAAGTTCCACTCCGAAAAAAGTACAGAAATAAAATTCTAACGTATCTAATCTAAAATAAATCCATTATTTTTAATGAACACTGGTTTTAAAAACATAAAAAGATATGTTAGAAAATTTTCACTATTTAAATAGATGCATTACTTTTATAAAAATTATGAAAATGCCTTAAAGATTATCTCATTATTTATTATAACTCATATGCCTGTAAATAACTATAGAGAGAAAGTTTATAAATCTTTGAAAACAATGCAACAATCTATACATAAAATAATAGTGATGTTATTAAAAGTTATGACCCTTGAAATAACTTTTCTTATGTTAAGTCCCCTTGAGGGAAACGATAAATATTAGCTGCCCGGCCCGACTTCGCCCAGGCTCTGGCGGGGATCTATCTATCTATCTATCTATCTATCTATGTATGTATCTATATATCTATCTATCTATTTATCTATCTATCTATCTATCTATGTTCGGCCCGTTCCCGTTAAAAATATAGATAGAATAGAAGAATAGATAGAAAATATGATTGGAAGAGATCTATCTAAAGTAAACTTGGCTCCCGTTCCCGACTATCTGTCTGTCTGTCAGTCTGTCTATCTGTCTGTCTATCTGTCTGTCTGAGCTGGCCCGGCTGCACCTCATTTAATTCATATAGATTTCTATAGCCAGGGGACTTAACTTAAGATATAACAATGCTACTAAAAGTTATATCCCTTTTTGTCATATATTTTTATATTTTCTTATGTTCAGTCATGTAATTACAAAATTAAATTTTAGGAAGGTAATAGCTGATAGCTGATAGATAAAACTATCACAGTTGGTTGCACATGAATGAAAGGGTAACGTGTAGAAAATTTCATCTCAATCGGTTGGACCGTTCGCGAACGCATAAAGGACGGACATACATACATACATACACACAACGATTTATATATATATATATATATATATATATATATATATATATATATATATATATATATATATATATATATATATATATATATATATATATATATATACACTAGAAGATGCAGAAAAACAGTGTCGGATCTGAGACAGTAGTCAGCTCGAGAGACATGGTGTTTGGGTGGACTGAGAGGATGTCAATGTGGAATATCGTCAACACAGTTGATGCGAAACACAAAGAGCCAATCTCTGTGGACAGATGTGAATACCTTCACTAGACTATAGGGCACGTGATGATGATGATGATGATGATGATGATGATGATGATGATGATGATGATGATGATGATGATGATGATGATGATGATGATGATGATGATGATGATGATGATGATGATGGTGATGATGATGTCTAAGCTGTTGGGAAACCACCCGTTGTAGAACCAAGTTAGATGACCGTACCAAGTCCTGACTGATCAAACATATTCGTTCATGTCCTGTGTCCAATATAGACTGATTGACCATTGTTTGTCATACCCTGTGTCCGACATAGAGTGACTGACCATAATAGTTCATACCCTGTGTCCGACACATATTGCCACTGCCCACATATATTTGTTTGTAAATAAAAGTTGCGAAGATGTCACAACCACTGTAAGTCATGTTATACATCAGTACAATTGGCAGGATCCGTTCGAGGTGTCTCATTCCGTCACAGTTCTACTTCCATTATATATCTAACGAGATGTCTCATTCCGTCACAGTTCTACTTCCAATATATATCTAAAGAGGTGTCTCATTCCGTCACAGTTCTACTTCAAATATATATCTAACGAGGTGTCTCATTCCGTCACAGTTCTACTTCAAATATATATCTAACGAGGTGTCTCATTCCGTCACAGTTCTACTTCAAATATATATCTAACGAGGTGTCTCATTCCGTCACAGTTCTACTTCCATTATATATCTAACGAGATGTCTCATTCCGTCACAGTTCTACTTCCAATATATATCTAACGAGGTGTCTCATTCCGTCACAGTTCTAATTCAAATATGTCTAACGAGATGTCTCATTCCGTCACAGTTCTACTTCCAATATATATCTAACGAGGTGTCTCATTCCGTCACAGTTCTACTTCAAATATGTCTAACGAGGTGTCTCATTCCGTCACAGTTCTACTTCCAATATATATCTAACAAGGTGTCTCATTCCGTCACAGTTCTACTTCCAATATATATCTAACGAGATGTCTCATTCCGTCACAGTTCTACTTCCAATATATATCTAACGAGATGTCTCATTCCGTCACAGTTCTACTTCCAATATATATCTAACGAGGTGTCTCATTCCGTCACAGTTCTACTTCCAATATATATCTAACGAGGTGTCTCATTCCGTCACAGTTCTACTTCCAATATATATCTAACGAGATGTCTCATTCCGTCACAGTTCTACTTCCAATATATATCTAACGAGGTGTCTCATTCCGTCACAGTTCTACTTCCAATATATATCTAACGAGGTGTCTCATTCCGTCACAGTTCTACTTCCAATATATATCTAACGAGGTGTCTCATTCCGTCACAGTTCTACTTCCAATATATATCTAACGAGGTGTCTCATTCCGTCACAGTTCTACTTCCAATATATATCTAACGAGGTGTCTCATTCCGTCACAGTTCTACTTCCAATATATATCTAACGAGGTGTCTCATTCCGTCACAGTTCTACTTCCAATATATATCTAACGAGGTGTCTCATTCCGTCACAGTTCTACTTCCAATATATATCTAACGAGATGTCTCATTCCGTCACAGTTCTACTTCCAATATATATCTAACGAGATATCTCATTCCGTCACAGTTCTACTTCCAATATATATCTAACGAGGTGTCTCATTCCGTCACAGTTCTACTTCAAATATATATCTAACGAGATGTCTCATTCCGTCACAGTTCTACTTCCAATATATATCTAACGAGATGTCTCATTCCGTCACAGTTCTACTTCCAATATATATCTAACGAGATGTCTCATTCCGTCACAGTTCTACTTCCAATATATATCTAACGAGGTGTCTCATTCCGTCACAGTTCTACTTCCAATATATATCTAACGAGATGTCTCATTCCGTCACAGTTCTACTTCCAATATATATCTAACGAGATGTCTCATTCCGTCACAGTTCTACTTCCAATATATATCTAACGAGATGTCTCATTCCGTCACAGTTCTACTTCCAATATATATCTAACGAGGTGTCTCATTCCGTCACAGTTCTACTTCCAATATATATCTAACGAGGTGTCTCATTCCGTCACAGTTCTACTTCCAATATATATCTAACGAGGTGTCTCATTCCGTCACAGTTCTACTTCCAGTATGTATCTAACGAGGTGTCTCATTCCGTCACAGTTCTACTTCCAATATATATCTAACGAGGTGTCTCATTCCGTCACAGTTCTACTTCCAATATATATCTAACGAGATGTCTCATTCCGTCACAGTTCTACTTCCAATATATATCTAACGATGTGTCTCATTCCGTCACAGTTCTACTTCCAATATATATCTAACGAGATGTCTCATTCCGTCACAGTTCTACTTCCAATATATATCTAACGAGGTGTCTCATTCCGTCACAGTTCTACTTCCAGTATGTATCTAACGAGGTGTCTCATTCCGTCACAGTTCTACTTCCAATATATATCTAACGAGGTGTCTCATTCCGTCACAGTTCTACTTCCAATATATATCTAACGAGATGTCTCATTCCGTCACAGTTCTACTTCCAATATATATCTAACGAGGTGTCTCATTCCGTCACAGTTCTTATTCCAATATATATCTAACGAGATGTCTCATTCCGTCACAGTTCTACTTCAAATATGTCTAACGAGAAGTCTCATTCCGTCACAGTTCTACTTCCAATATATATCTAACGAGATGTCTCATTCCGTCACAGTTCTACTTCCAATATATATCTAACGATGTGTCTCATTCCGTCACAGTTCTACTTCCAATATATATCTAACGAGATGTCTCATTCCGTCACAGTTCTACTTCCAATATATATCTAACGAGGTGTCTCATTCCGTCACAGTTCTACTTCCAGTATGTATCTAACGAGGTGTCTCATTCCGTCACAGTTCTACTTCCAATATATATCTAACGAGGTGTCTCATTCCGTCACAGTTCTACTTCCAATATATATCTAACGAGATGTCTCATTCCGTCACAGTTCTACTTCCAATATATATCTAACGAGGTGTCTCATTCCGTCACAGTTCTTATTCCAATATATATCTAACGAGATGTCTCATTCCGTCACAGTTCTACTTCAAATATGTCTAACGAGAAGTCTCATTCCGTCACAGTTCTACTTCCAATATATATCTAACGAGGTGTCTCATTCCGTCACAGTTCTACTTCAAATATGTCTAACGAGATGTCTCATTCCGTCACAGTTCTACTTCAAATATATATCTAACGAGGTGTCTCATTCCGTCACAGTTCTACTTCCAATATATATCTAACGAGATGTCTCATTCCGTCACAGTTCTACTTCCAATATATATCTAACGAGGTGTCTCATTCCGTCACAGTTCTACTTCCAATATATATCTAAAGAGGTGTATCATTCCGTCACAGTTCTACTTCCAATATATATCTAAAGAGGTGTATCATTCCGTCACAGTTCTACTTCCAATATATATCTAACGAGATGTCTCATTCCGTCACAGTTCTACTTCCAATATATATCTAACGAGGTGTCTCATTCCGTCACAGTTCTACTTCCAATATATATCTAACGAGGTGTCTCATTCCGTCACAGTTCTACTTCCAGTATGTATCTAACGAGGTGTCTCATTCCGTCACAGTTCTACTTCCAATATATATCTAACGAGGTGTCTCATTCCGTCACAGTTCTACTTCCAATATATATCTAACGAGATGTCTCATTCCGTCACAGTTCTACTTCCAATATATATCTAACGATGTGTCTCATTCCGTCACAGTTCTACTTCCAATATATATCTAACGAGATGTCTCATTCCGTCACAGTTCTACTTCCAATATATATCTAACGAGGTGTCTCATTCCGTCACAGTTCTACTTCCAGTATGTATCTAACGAGGTGTCTCATTCCGTCACAGTTCTACTTCCAATATATATCTAACGAGGTGTCTCATTCCGTCACAGTTCTACTTCCAATATATATCTAACGAGATGTCTCATTCCGTCACAGTTCTACTTCCAATATATATCTAACGAGGTGTCTCATTCCGTCACAGTTCTTATTCCAATATATATCTAACGAGATGTCTCATTCCGTCACAGTTCTACTTCAAATATGTCTAACGAGAAGTCTCATTCCGTCACAGTTCTACTTCCAATATATATCTAACGAGGTGTCTCATTCCGTCACAGTTCTACTTCAAATATGTCTAACGAGATGTCTCATTCCGTCACAGTTCTACTTCAAATATATATCTAACGAGGTGTCTCATTCCGTCACAGTTCTACTTCCAATATATATCTAACGAGATGTCTCATTCCGTCACAGTTCTACTTCCAATATATATCTAACGAGGTGTCTCATTCCGTCACAGTTCTACTTCCAATATATATCTAACGAGATGTCTCATTCCGTCACAGTTCTACTTCCAATATATATCTAACGAGATGTCTCATTCCGTCACAGTTCTACTTCCAATATATATCTAACGAGATATCTCATTCCGTCACAGTTCTACTTCCAATATATATCTAACGAGATGTCTCATTCCGTCACAGTTCTACTTCCAATATATATCTAACGAGATGTCTCATTCCGTCACAGTTCTACTTCCAATATATATCTAACGAGGTGTCTCATTCCGTCACAGTTCTACTTCAAATATATATCTAACGAGGTGTCTCATTCCGTCACAGTTCTACTTCCAATATATATCTAACGAGATGTCTCATTCCGTCACAGTTCTACTTCCAATATATATCTAACGAGATGTCTCATTCCGTCACAGTTCTACTTCCAATATATATCTAACGAGATGTCTCATTCCGTCACAGTTCTACTTCCAATATATATCTAACGAGGTGTCTCATTCCGTCACAGTTCTACTTCCAATATATATCTAACGAGATGTCTCATTCCGTCACAGTTCTACTTCCAATATATATCTAACGAGATGTCTCATTCCGTCACAGTTCTACTTCCAATATATATCTAACGAGGTGTCTCATTCAGTCACAGTTCTACTTCAAATATGTCTAACGAGATGTCTCATTTCGTCACAGTTCTACTTCCAATATATATCTAACGAGATGTCTCATTCCGTCACAGTTCTACTTCCAATATATATCTAAAGAGGTGTATCATTCCGTCACAGTTCTACTTCCAATATATATCTAACGAGATGTCTCATTCCGTCACAGTTCTACTTCCAATATATATCTAACGAGATGTCTCATTCCGTCACAGTTCTACTTCCAATATATATCTAACGAGATGTCTCATTCCGTCACAGTTCTACTTCCAATATATATCTAACGAGGTGTCTCATTCCGTCACAGTTCTACTTCCAATATATATCTAACGAGATGTCTCATTCCGTCACAGTTCTACTTCCAATATATATCTAACGAGATGTCTCATTCCGTCACAGTTCTACTTCCAATATATATCTAACGAGATGTCTCATTCCGTCACAGTTCTACTTCAAATATATATCTAACGAGGTGTCTCATTCCGTCACAGTTCTACTTCCAATATATATCTAACGAGATGTCTCATTCCGTCACAGTTCTACTTCCAATATATATCTAACGAGATGTCTCATTCCGTCACAGTTCTACTTCCAATATATATCTAACGAGGTGTCTCATTCCGTCACAGTTCTACTTCCAATATATATCTAACGAGATGTCTCATTCCGTCACAGTTCTACTTCCAATATACATCTAACGAGATGTCTCATTCCGTCACAGTTCTACTTCCAATATATATCTAACGAGATGTCTCATTCCGTCACAGTTCTACTTCCAATATATATCTAACGAGGTGTCTCATTCCGTCACAGTTCTACTTCCAATATATATCTAACGAGATGTCTCATTCCGTCACAGTTCTACTTCCAATATATATCTAACGAGATGTCTCATTCCGTCACAGTTCTACTTCCAATATATATCTAACGAGGTGTCTCATTCAGTCACAGTTCTACTTCAAATATGTCTAACGAGATGTCTCATTTCGTCACAGTTCTACTTCCAATATATATCTAACGAGATGTCTCATTCCGTCACAGTTCTACTTCCAATATATATCTAAAGAGGTGTATCATTCCGTCACAGTTCTACTTCCAATATATATCTAACGAGATGTCTCATTCCGTCACAGTTCTACTTCCAATATATATCTAACGAGATGTCTCATTCCGTCACAGTTCTACTTCCAATATATATCTAACGAGATGTCTCATTCCGTCACAGTTCTACTTCCAATATATATCTAACGAGGTGTCTCATTCCGTCACAGTTCTACTTCCAATATATATCTAACGAGATGTCTCATTCCGTCACAGTTCTACTTCCAATATATATCTAACGAGATGTCTCATTCCGTCACAGTTCTACTTCCAATATATATCTAACGAGATGTCTCATTCCGTCACAGTTCTACTTCAAATATATATCTAACGAGGTGTCTCATTCCGTCACAGTTCTACTTCCAATATATATCTAACGAGATGTCTCATTCCGTCACAGTTCTACTTCCAATATATATCTAACGAGGTGTCTCATTCCGTCACAGTTCTACTTCCAATATATATCTAAAGAGGTGTATCATTCCGTCACAGTTCTACTTCCAATATATATCTAAAGAGGTGTATCATTCCGTCACAGTTCTACTTCCAATATATATCTAACGAGATGTCTCATTCCGTCACAGTTCTACTTCCAATATATATCTAACGAGGGGCTCACTCCGTCACAGTCTGACCTACTTAAGTAAATGTGTTAACTTGTTGAATGTTATCTTGTACAATTTTATGTTGTACAATGTTATGTTGTACAATGTTATGTTGTACAATGTAACCTTGTACAATGTTATGTTGTACAAAGTTATGTTGTACAATGTTATCTTGTACAATGTTATCTTGTAAAATGTTATGTTGTACAATGTTATGTTGTACAATGTTATCTTGTACAATGTTATCTTGTACAATGTTATGTTGTGCAATGTTATCTTGTACAATGTTATATTGTACAATGTTATGTTGTACAATGTTATCTTGTACAATTTTATGTTGTACAATGTTATGTTGTACAATGTTATGTTGTACAATGTTATCTTGTACAATGTTATGTTATACAATGTTATCTTGTACAATGTTATGTTGTACAATGTTATGTTGTACAATGTTATCTTGTAAAATGTTATGTTGTACAATGTTATGTTAGACTATTTTATGTTGTACAATGTTATCTTGTACAATGTTATGTTGTACACTGTTATGTTCTATAATGTTATCTTGTACAATGTTATCTTGTAAAATGTTATGTTGTACAATGTTATGTTGTACAATGTTATGTTGTTCTATGTTATCTTGTACAATGTTATCTTGTACAATGTTATGTTGAACAATGTTATGTTGTACAATGTTATGTTGTACAATGTTATGTTGTACAATGTTATGTTGTACAATGTTATGTTGTACAATGTTATCTTGTACAATGTTATGTTGTACAATGTTATGTTGTACAATGTTATCTTGTAAAATGTTATGTTGTACAATGTTATGTTGTACTATTTTATGTTGTACAATGTTATCTTGTACAATGTTATGTTGTACAATGTTATGTTCTATAATGTTATCTTGTACAATGTTATCTTGTAAAATGTTATGTTGTACAATGTTATGTTGTACAATGTTATGTTGTTCTATGTTATCTTGTACAATGTTATCTTGTACAATGTTATGTTGTACAATGTTATCTTGTACAATGTTATGTTGTTCTATGTTATCTTGTACAATGTTATGTTGTACTATTTTATGTTGTACAATGTTATCTTGTACAATGTTATGTTGTACAATGTTATGTTGTACAATGTTATCTTGTACAATGCTATCTTGTATAATGTTATGTTGTACAATGTTATGTTGTACAATGTTATCTTGTACAATGTTATGTTGTACAATGTTATGTTGTACAATGTTATGTTGTACAATGTTATCTTGTATAATGTTATGTTGTACAATGTTATCTTGTACAATGTTATGTTGTATAATGTTATGTTGTACAATGTTACGCTGCTCTGTGTGATATTGTTCAATGTTATGTTGTTGTTTTTCTTTTATTTTGTTCTCTGTTATATTGTTCTTCATGGTGTTGTTCCACGTCATATTGTTCTATGTAAAGTTGTTCTATAATATTTTGTTTCATGTTATGTTGCTCTGTGTGATGTTGTTCGCATTATATTCTTCTTTGTTATGTTGTTCTGTGCGGTGATGTTTTATGTGATGGTGTTCTTTGATGTGTTGCTCTGTGTGGTGTTGTTCTACGCTGGATGGAGAATACGGTACACACACCCATATCGTGATTGTAACCGACTCAGAAAGCATGCCGAGGAAGGTGGGGACAGGCAAGCTTCGGGCAGAGAGGCTTGCTTCGCTTCGGAGGTCACGGGTGGCAAGCATCGCCTGGATCTTTTCTCCGGGGTATGCTGGTGTGCTGGGGAATGAACAGGCGGACAGATTGGCTGGCTCGGCAAAACTTGGTGGAGTATTGTTGCATGACAAGGGAGACGTGGTTGCGGCCTTGTGGGAGCACGTGTACACCTCGGAGGAGCAAATGGATCACCATGGTCTGGCAAGAATGAGACAGCGAGGTGTGACGAGGGGATCTGGCCGACGCTCAACGCTTAGAGGAAAGGCGAGACGGATATATAATCAGATTGCTACTGGAACTATTAGTGTTGGAACTCTTCGCTGGCTGCTGAGGATGGGGACGGAGCGCTTATGGGAATGCCCGGAATGCTGTGATGTCGATTCCTAAATTAATCAATCAATCTATGCTTTGTTATTCTATGCGATGTTGTTATATGTTATGTTGTTATGTGGGATGGTGTTCTTCTATTTTACGATGTTCTCATCATGTTGCTCTATGTGATATTCTTCTATATTATGTTGCTCTATATTATGTTGTTTTGTGTTATTTTGTTCTTGGCAAACCAGAGATAACAATTATTCCCTCAATAGACGATTGTTGCAAATGAAACCAACAGAATCTTTTAGAACTCCCACAAGTCAGAAGGTACAATGCAAATGAAACAGACACAAGCAAAATGCCCTGAGTTTAAATGTGACATTACTTTAAAGGGTTTATTTGCTTCAATAATTTCAAATATTTGGGAAAAGTGCATCTGAATTATATTCATCCCGACTCTTGCAGACGGTATTTTCGAGCAGCTTGAGTCATCATAAAGCGCCATTAATACGGTGTTTTTATATTTTTATTTTATTTTTGGCTTCATGAGATGAGATCTCACAAAGGGAAATGTAATTTGAACATATTAATGTAAAATATGAATACCTGTTGAAAGATGTCGAGTATTTTCAGTAGAAAGTCAGTAAACAGAACAGTTTGTGTGATGTCTTTTTTCCAGGACTGAACTTTCAGATACGTCAAGTGTGAACAAATCTGGTATAGTCTGGCACAATGCGGTACAGACTAGTTTCAACCACATTAAACACGACAGCAAATTTAACGTTCAACTTCGGACATCGGCTGGGAAACAAATAATCGAAGCTAATTATTGGCACATATCAAATAAAACTGTGTCTAGACAGTCGGTTAGAGCTGAAGTAGAGCCGCCCGATGGTCCTGTGTTCACATCCATATGGGGAGGTTTTATTTTTTTATTTTAGTTTTTTTGGTATTTAATATTCTTTTTCTTTTTGTTTACATGGGATTCCAGATATAAATTAGGTATCAGGAAATGTTCTGAGAAGTAAAAGCAACCGGCGTAGCACTGACCGCATGGCCAATCCAGTGACCATTGGTCTATAAATATATAGGGCTAACAAATTATTACACGTTGGCTTCTGTGGTTTTGGGGTTGATAAACTCAGGTCATATTTCCTGACATACCAGGTCGGGAGTTTTGGGGTTGATGAACTCAGGTCATATTTCCTGACATACCAGGTCGGGAGTTTTGGGGTTGATAAACTCAGGACATATTTCCTGACATAACAGGTTGGGTGTTTTGGGGTTGATAAACTCAGGTCATATTTCCTGACATACCAAGTCGGGAGTTTTGGGGTTGATAAACTCAGGTCATATTTCTTGACAGACCAGGTCGGGAGTTTTGGGGTTGATAAACTCAGATCATATTTCCTGACATACCAGGTCGGGAGTTTTGGGGTTGATAAACTCAGGTCATATTTCCTGACATACCAGGTCGGGAGTTTTGGGGTTGATAAACTCAGTTCATATTTCCTGACATACCAGGTCGGGAGTTCAGTGGCCACAGCCGGGTATTTGGGAACAGAGTCTTGCGTTAATTTAGATGGTATAAGATACAGAACAGATTAAACACAAAATTACTTTCTGTCAAATGCAATGCAATAAGTCCTTGCCATTGGAAGTTAGAACAAGAAGGATTGCATGTTGCATAGAACCAGTTCTGACGTATGGCTGCGAATCGTGGACATTTAGTAAGCAATCGAAAAATTACAGGGATGATTAGTAGATGTGGATTTGAAGGAAATTTCTGAAAATTCCTTGGACAGCCAAAATGAACAAGATGTACATATTGTGGGAGGCTAAGTCGCAAAGACAACTTAAACATCATAAACGCGGTCTTCGTTTTCGGCCATATTCTGAGATGACTAAAATTGGAAAATGACAACCGGAAAGATTTGTGGAAAGAGAGATGGAAGAAGGACAGTTAGAAAAATTCTAGGCAGTCTTGTGTCATGGCACGGAACAGAGTTAGCACACGAATTGATGATCGCTCCGCCAGTCGGCAAAGCAAACGATAAATATTAATAGTGCTAGTTTCACCTTCACTCACTACAGTGTGTAGATGGGGTGTCCTAGGACACCATGGCAGCGACCACCACCCTTGCAGCATATTGGTGGAGAAAGGCAGAACCAAGCAGCGCAAGCTAAAGGTAAAGACGTTCCAGTATGACAGTACAGGGCAAGATGTGGTGAGTAAAATAAGACGTGACAAGCGCAGAACGTTTCAGGGCAGAAAAAAAAAGCTGGGAGCAGCCACCGTGGTGGAGTCTCGAGGTGGGGAAGGCTTGGGTGGATAAGCGTAGTGCTGTAAGGAGATGGCAAAATGCCAAGAAAAACAGAGCTGGTCATCCTAGTCCCTGCTTGCACTTAGAAAGAGAGATGCACACAAAAGTAAGCTATTTAAAAAAACTGGTCATGGTGGTTAAAAGCGAAAAATGGGCAGAGGTGTGTCAAAGAGTAAGCACAGACAAGTCACTGAAATTGTTCTGGCGACTACATAAAAGCATGAGTGGTGTAGTCAAGAATAAGAGCATTTCAGACTTCCAAGGTGCTGACCTCACCTGGCAGAGGACTGACGAGGACAAGGGCAAAGCCCTCTTTGAACGCTACCTTGAGCAGGGCAACCAGACAGACATGGGAGGCCGAAATCTGGCCAAGGAGGTCACCTCAGACAGATGCAAGGCCCAGAACACTTCGAAGGAAGACACAGTGACAGTGAAAGAAATCAAGGCTGTGCTTCGACGATCAAAAAACAGTGCTCCAGGTCCTGATGGCATAAGATACGACGACATAAATAGGTGTACCGACAATGAGCTAGAGAAACTAGCAGACATGTACAACAACAGTATAGGGAGTGCTAGCATCAAGGAGGAATGGTTACACAGCTATCTGATTCCCTTCCGAAGCCTGACAAAGACCACAAAAAAATTCAGTGATATCGAATTATAACCATGCAGAATACAATAGGCAAGCTGCTGGAGAAGGTAATTGCCAGGAAAATATCAAGCCAACTAGAGAGGCAAGGTGTTTTCCCACCTACCCTGGGTGGGTACCGTCCAAAAAGAGAAACCTGGACCAATGCAGCAGTCTTTGCCCATGATGTCTATGAAGGTTTCCACTCAGGCACTGAAACCGTAGCTGCAGCGATTGATCTTGAGGACGCATACAACAGAGTACCACTGGATTTTTTAATGTTTCAGCTTCTTGAACTAAACGTAAGTCCATTCCTCCTTAGTTGGATCGCTGCAGCCCTCTACCAACGGAAAGTAGTTTTTAGATGTGGCAGTTGGACTTCGGAACCAACAACAATATATCCTGGCCTACCACAGGGATCACCATTATCTCCGGTACTGTTCAACGCCTACACAGTGAGAATCACCAGTGAGCAGATCACTGGACCTGGCAGGACATTGTCGTATGCCGATGATGTTTTAGTGTATCGTCAGGGTAAGGATAGAGAGGAGGTTGCTGTGGAACTACAAACCGAACTCAATCGCATAAGTACTTGGTGTGATGGAGCTGGGGCAATGGTCAACCCAACAAAGGCAACAGTGACTTGGTTCTCGTTGAATAATCATATTGTCAACAATCCAACACCAACTGTAATGCTGTGTTCAGAGACGGTGGAAAGAACGCAGGCAATGAATTACCTGGGGATACGGTTTGATCGAAGCCTTGCTTATAATGTGCACATAGACCAGGTGATAACAAAGGCCAAGCGGGGTTTGGCAGCGATGCGGGTGATGGCGGCAGCAAACTGTGAGCAGCGCCATCTATGTCTTCTGTACGAGGGGCTGGTCATGTCTGTTTTGGAGTATGCAATGGCAATCCTGACTCTCAGCCATAAGCAGATAGAAAGGATGGAAAGGATACAGAATGAAGCTATGCGCATTATTCTTGGATGTACAAGAGATACAGCATGCAGGGCGATGCGCTACCTTCTTGATTTTCCAACCATTGAAGAAAGAATACAAGCTTGCAGGGCACGCGCCTACCTCAGAATTAACGCAAACACACAACATCCACTGCATAGTGAAATTAGGAAGGTGAAGGGCAGCAGGTTAAAAAGAGGACGGTCAAGGATGGGTCAAGCCGAAGACATTCTTCAACAGGTGTGTTCACTTGAGGACTTAGAACCTGGCGAGGAGTGGGTGCAAGTGCCAACAGACTTCTGCACATCCTTTTCAGTTTGCATCCAACTAGATAGAAAATGCAGACAAGAAAATCCGGCTGCTGTTGAGGCTGAAGTACAAGCGTTGATTTTCGAGAATTCGCTAGACGGTGACGCGGTCATCTACACAGATGGGTCGGTCGTCCGACATGTGAGAAGCTCATGGGCCTTTACAGCTCGGGCCGGAGGAGAATTGTGAAGGAGGACTCTGGTGCTTTCACTGAAACCACAAGTAGCCTGACCATGGAAGTCATGGCAGTAAGTAAAGCAATAACATGGCTCGAGACACAGACATTCACTAGGGCTTGTTTCCTTAGCGACTCAATGAACATGATCAAGAGGATAGAGGAGGGGTCGATCCGAAGAGAATGGTTGCTGCCTCTGAAGCGGTCTCGGCTGGCAAAGATTAGTTTCATCTTCGTGCCAGGTCATGCGGGAGTACAAGGAAATGAGCGGGCTGACAAGCTCGCAGGTGAGGCTACTGTGGAGGGCGGACGCGCCATGGACCAGGCTGACATTCTGAATGCTCTACGAGAAGTGAGACTTTTGCGAGAACCAAGTGATGACTGTGAATCTACAACAATGGCCAGACTGCGGGAGCAGCAAATTAAAAGAGGAGTGGCCAAACAAGAACACTACGCAGGAAGCCAAAGAAGATTGATAAACCAACACAGAACTGGCGTCGTTAGCCGCTACACGCTGCGGGATTTGCTGAGGAGGGGATCAGAGCACTTATGGACTGAATGGTTCGATGTGCAACGAGGATGATCTGTCGACTAACTAACTAACTAACTAAATATTAATAATGATGATGATGATGATGATGATGATGATGATGATGATGATGATGATGATGATGCTGATGCTGATGATGATGATGATGATGATGATGATGATGATGATGATGATGATGATGATGATGATGATGATGATGATGATGATGATGATGATGATGATGATGATGATGATGATGATCGGTGTCGACAGTTCAGAAATCAATATAAAAAAAAATTGGAAATTAACCTAAAGGAGAAACCTGCTATAGCCTATAGGTCTGTGACGTGATAGGGAAATCACATTTTGTAAGTCTGTGACGTGACAAGCCCATCACATTTTGTGGGTCTGAATGTCCGGAGGAATAAGTGGCATGTCATTTTATCTGTTAGCTTATGACGAGCGAAGGCGTCTACCAATAGAAATTTCTGAACCTAAAATTACATAGCAAACCACAAATAAACAATAAACAGCACGCGACTGTCGTGATTGTAACGGTCTCACAAAGTACGACGAGGAAGAGAAGTAACGGCTGCGGCAGGAATTAACAATAGAAAATAAACACAGGTGCGTGTATCTCCAGCGAAACACTGAGATACACTAAACAAAGACTGACATCAACAATCAAAAATAGAAAGCATCTGGTGGCTCTATCCAAACAGCCCATAAATGATGGGGTTGATTGCAACGTGCTGTAAAGGTCATGCAGCTAACTTCAAATGAATTACACAGTACATCTCAACGCCAGCAAATAAGGCAAGTACTTTAATTTTTTCAGACAGATGTTTAACATATTGATTCCCGCTGGCAGGACAGAGATTTGGTTAGAGTGAAGGTGGGAAGGGTTGTGGGGTGTTGTCACAAAATAAAACACCGCGTTTGACCAGCTGATTACTATAAGAGGATTTCTGATTAAACGGACTATCTGCAAAAGCGACAATTGTTTCAACGAATACAGAGAAAACATTCATGGTTGTGGCTGCACGTGTTCACAAACAGGTCGGGCATAAATAACAGCTGTACTTGTACATCTGGTCAGCAAACATAGGAACATTCGGAAGTGAGATGAATGCATACATCGCTTTGACAGTTTATCAACAGTCAGAGACAACCGGAATTGCCAGCTAGGGACAGGAAACAGTCCGTCTGTCATTTATAGTTTCCGGACATCACGCAGATTGGCAGATTGCTATTGACAACGGTTGTTTTGATCATACACTAACTCGCTAGCTTGTTTTGGGAATCTAAACAAGTGATGACAACTCTGACAGTGACTAAGCGAGGGAGGATAGATTCTTGACAATGGATGATATGCCCAAATAACACCTGTGCGGACAGGAAGACTACCGTCACGTGACCAAATTTAGGTTTTGTCATAAACCATGATTGGGAGAAACAGTGTTGACCAAAACCGTGGATTATGATGGACGTGTTTGTGGGAGAGCTCTACAGTGTTAGCTTAATTTAATATTAACTAGCATGTGTCGTTATGGCAAAGTGTAGCAGTCATCCCGGAATGAGGATAGTTTGCATAAGGTAGAACCTATTATAATTAGTTCTAATTAATATAGGCTGTAGTCTTGTTAAAACTAGAGTGATACTTGGCTCTGTTAGTTGAAAATAGATTAGTGAAGTGTTGATAAGCTTTACTAGTTGAGAATTGAGTAATGAGGGATAATTGGGATATTCCCGTAGGTGTCCCTGGTGGGCGGGGTTCCGCATTCTGTTTGTTGATTTTTTTTTCTTGTCTTGGCCTGATGATAACCAATGGGTTGAGTCATCTGTCCCTGACAGAGTAGGTTCATTGTATTTTACTGAGCAAGGGCCAAGGGCCACGATCATCTAATAGAGATCAGTGACGGGGAGGCTTTCACCAGTTGTATGATCTATTTTACAGGTTCCTCAGGTTGGAATGAAGAACCCGGAACCAATGGAAAATCCGATCCCGGATAAATTATGATGCAGAAAGATTGGCCAGCCACCTTCTAAATGGGTCGGTGCTAGAAGAAGCTGATACCCGTGGCTCGGTGGAGCTCAATGTTATAAGTATCCTACATGAGTGCATACCAATCGTTAACACACCTGAAGTGATGGATGTTCAGCCCACGTGGAACTAGATCAGTAAGAACTGATGGTCACATTAGATGAAACCAAACATTGAAGTGTAGTTGTTTCCCGTGTCAAGGAAATCAGAACTGTCAGACAATATCTAGTAAATAAAGCAAGCCAATTTTGGTCTAGACTATGACTGTTTAAGAGTGAAAATATAGAACATTTCGCTAGAAGAAAACGGCAGGTTTATAGGACAGTGTTCCATGTTTTATTCACTGCTCCGGAATTAGGAAGCTTGAGTTTCTATAAACTATTAGGAACTGTGGTGTTAGGAACAATAATAGTATTTTTCACGGATTATATTTACATGGGATTCAGATCTCATGGTCATCAGAGCTCCTGGAGGAGGACATGTCTGGAGAGAAGGACACGACTTCGGTGAGGTCTATTGTGATGAGTCTTGTGATGTCGTGTGATCCTTGCCATGATGAGGGGACTCTGAACATGAACTCTGTGGTCTGACCTATACATTTACATTAGAATACACGACACACATTTTCTTCGCATACACGTCTCATATACGTTACACTTTTCTTTTAATAAATTAATCTTTATTATTTTTAGAAGCAAGAGTTGTTGAGTATGTTGCGTTGAGGAAGTATGAGAGGGGGCATAGTACGACAGTGAGAGAGTGATAGGAAAAGGTGTCCACGGGCTGATGGAGTGTGTTGGACGGAAGCTGGTGGATTCTCCAGGATATTGATAAAGAAAAAAATAGAGTATAATGTGGGTGTTGACTCTCCTCACTCCAGGGACGCCACTTTAAAGGAGGAGACGACATTATTGGGGGCTCGATAACGGGATCTTTGGACAGCGGGATCTCTCGTAAACGGAATCCTTGGACAGCGGGATCTCTCGTAAACGGGATCCTTGGACAGCGAGATCTCCTGCAAGTGGGATCCTTTGACAGTGGGATCTTCTGACAACGGGGTCTTTTGACACGGGATCCTTAGTTATAAAACGGAGATATCATATTGGAGAATCCAGCTAGAGTGAATGTGGATAGGGGTTAGGACAAATATCTTACCTGTTCACACTTCACACGTCTGCATAGGTCTGTGGTCCTGATTCTACTCTTTTCACTGAGTGAATGTGCTGTGTGTGGTAATATCTAGATTTATAGTACTTGTTCATATATCTGTATAGTAATTTACAGTTATATTGTACTCGACCTGCTGGCTTACCTCTCTGTAAAATGGCCACCCCTAAACTAAGCACAGCTGAATTAAGGGCAAAGGGGGAAAACATGGGATTGTCGGGTTCTGCTCTAACGGATTACATACAGGAAGTGGAGAGAGAGTATCGTCAAGCAGAAAGGGAAGATCGAAAGACCGAGTTGGAATTGAGAAGGATGGAGTTGGAACAAGAAGCTAGGAAATTGGAAGCTGAGCAAGCAGCTAAGAAATTTGAAGCTGAGCAAGCAGCTAAGAAATTGGAAGCTGAGCAAGCAGCTAAGAAATTTGAAGCTGAGCAAGCAGCTAGGAAACTGGAAGCTGAACAAGAAGCTCAGAAAAGGGAGCACGAGTACCGGATGAGGGAACTCGAGTTGAAGAGTCAATCTAATGGGGAAACTGAGGGAGCAGTTGGAGGTTCATCCATCTCAGGCTCAACACCAGTAGGTGGACATGGGTACCATGCTATGAAGTTTCCTTTAGCGGTCTACGAGGAGGACAAAGAGAAGATTGACCAGTACCTTCAACGCTTCGAGGCAATGTCTGTTGATATGGGCCTGGAGCGTAACAAATGGAATCTCAAGTTATCCCAGGGATTACGCGGGACCGGCTACGAGGTTTATTCTCGCCTGCCACCAGGACATGAGAACAATTACGACGAATTAAAGACGGCTCTGCTGAAACGATTAGAGGTTACGTCACATACCTACCGGAAAAAAATTTCGAGCAGCGAAAAGGGAACCGGGGGAGTTGTTTGCCGCCTACAGTTTGCGTCTAAAATCGTATCTCCATAAGTGGATGGATTTGGCTGGGTTCGCACATGACTATGAGAGTCTGGAAAAGCTCATGGTGGTCGACCAGTTGAAGAAGCAGATGTCTAAACCTCTCAGGACGTTCCTGGGAGAACAAGGAGCGGAACGTATTGACCTCGTGACTAAATTAGCAGAACGGTTCGTCGAAGTACATGGGGAGGCAGGGGAAAACCTTTCTACTAACACCAAAAGTCAGGAGAAACATGATAAGAAGAAAGCCAAAAACTCAGGAACTAAAAAGTGGGAACCTTATGGGCAAAAATCAGATGATAGTTCAGAGAAGAAGAAGGAGGGAAGCAAGAGCACTTCAAGCTCTACACCAAAACAACCGTGGGCGGAGAAGTGGTGTTCAATTTGTAAGTCACCCTCTCACAATACGAGGGAATACAAATCGAAGGCTAAGAACCCTCACTTCGCAGCATGTCAAGTGACTTCCAAGGAGGTTGTCACGGAAAATGCCAAGGTCAACAAGGAAGCTCGCCACCAGGAGAGCTCACTCAAGTCCGGCAATAGAAAATCTAGGACAGGGAAATGGTGCAACCAATGCAAGTCGAATACGCACAATGCTATTGACTGCAGGGGAAAGTCAGGAGACACTCAATTCGTCGTGTGCCCCGGGAAACCTAAGGTGGAGCCCACCGAACAGATCGAGGCCGAGGAAGAGACTCCAGACCAGGAAAAACCACCTGTAGTGGAATTGGTAGAGGTGAACGGTCGTCAAGTGGAGTGTTTGTACGACACAGGACTGGACGGGGAGGCCGTGATTTCTGCGGATCTGGTACATCCATAACAATTCACAGGTGAAACCATGGAGATACAGCCTGCACAGAAGAGTGCTGTGACCATGAAGTTGCCTATGGCTAATGTGGAGATTCGGTCAAGGTACGTCACCGGCACCATCAGGGCTGCTGTATTGAACGATCCCATTTTTCCAGTAATCCTAGGTTGCCGGTATGTCTTTCTGGGAATGCCCAGGGAGCCAATCCATATGGGAGCAATGCAGGCTCGCTCTCAGACGAGAACGGAAGAGGCAGAAACAATTGTGACTAACCCAATGCCGGGGGAGCTACGAACTGACCAGAGTGAGGATGATACTTTACGTCCTTGCTACAGAAAGCTGCAGAAAAGTGCTGGTCCACCAGGACGGGGACAGTACTACATGAAGAACAGGATACTCTACAGGAGAGCAGGAAGGGGAGACAACCTATACGGTCAGTTGGTAGTCCCGAAAGCTCACCGGTCCCAGATTCTTCATATGGGGCATACCATCTCCTTTAGTGGACACATGGGTATTGCCGCCACCTTGCAGCGGATTTCCTGCCATTACTATTGGCCGGGAATGACAGATGATGTGCGTCGGTATGTGAAGTCATGCCCTGAGTGCCAGAGGGTGGCACCGAAACACTGGACAGCACCGGTGGTCTTGGGTGAGATGCCCATCATGAACTCTCCTTTCGAGAGGGCAGCCATCGATATCGTGGGTCCACTTCCCAGGACTAGGAAGAGGAACATGTATATACTCACAATGGTGGATTGCTGTACAATGTGGGGTGAGGCCATACCGTTGACCACGATTGACTCGAAAAGAGTGGCGGACGCACTGATGGAGGCCTTTACCAGATTAGGCTTTCCGGATCAAATTCTGACGGACAATGGGTCTCAGTTTTGTGGAAAACTCATGGAGGAGGTATTTAGGGTGTTTCACTCTAACCACATCCATACCAGCCCTTACCATCCTCAAGCCAATGGACAAGTAGAGCGTTTCAACGGCACGTTGATGACAATGCTCAGGAAACTAGCGCAGGAAAAACCTGATAGGTGGAATGAATATATCCCAGCAGCCCTTTTTGCTTATCGGGAAGTTCCTCATGGTTCGACAGGACTACCACCCGCTACGTTGCTGTTTGGTCGTCCAATCAAAGGACCGTTGGAAGCCATGTTGAGGAGTTGGACTGAAGAGGGGACGTCAGAAGAAGTGATCTCATCCTATAAATACGTGGAGGAACTGAAAGAAAAACTCCACAAGGGATGGACTCTGGCAAATCAAAACTTGAAAAAGGCCAGAAAAAGACATGCGGCTTACTACAACCGTAGGTCTAAAGAAAGATCTCTAGAGGTGGGAGATAAAGTCTTGTTGCTACTCCCAACGGGAAACAACAAACTGGAGATAGGTTGGCAAGGACCATTTCCCGTGGAAAGGGTGATATCCAGAACCAACTATCAGATCCGGATCCGGGGAAAGTCGAAGATTTTCCATATCAACCTCTTGCGGAAATACGAAGAGAGACCCGGAGACAAGGCAGCTCACCTCATGGCAATGGCAGTTGCAGTGGAGACTGAAGTGGGAACCAGCGAGGGCAGGGAATATCCCTTAGTACACCAGGAAACCTATAGGGATGTGCAAGTGAACCCTGATCTGACCTCCCAGGAGAGGGAAAAGATAACCCAGGTTCTCAAGTCTCATAAGGAGGTACTGACTGATAAACCAGGACGACCGAGGTTGGTGGAGTTCGAGATGACTTTGACCACGCAGGAGCCTGTTCGTCAAAAGGTTTACCCAGTGCCATTCTCTAAAGAAAAGGCCCTGGAGGAGGAAATACAGAAACTGCTGGAGGATGACGTGATTGCACCATCCACATCCCCATACAATGCAGGGGTAGTTTTGTTACGGAAACCAAGTGGAGAACACCGGTTGTGTATAGATTACCGACTTCTGAACAGTCATACACAGTTTCAGGTGGAACCTTTGCCGAATCCAACTCAGTTATTCGCTAGGCTCCATAAGGCTCGGTACTTTTCAAAAGTAGATCTGAGTCGGGGGTACTATCAGATACCAGTCAAACCGGAGATTCGACCACTGTTGGCTTTCAGTACACCCAGTGGACACTACGAATTCAAGGTCATGCCCTTTGGACTCAGCAATGCACCTAGTGTGTTTACACGCATGATGAGGACTTTACTTGATCCTTTACAAGATCCGTCCATCATCTCTTTCATGGATGATATTCTGATTTCCAGTGACAGCTTGGATGACCACTTACAATCCTTGGAGAGAGTGTTTAATAGACTCAAGGAAGCAGGGCTTACTGCTCGTCCAACCAAGTGCATGATTGGTTACCAAACTCTGGAATTTCTAGGTCACACTATCACTCCAGGACACATTGTCCCAGAAGAGAAGAACCTGGAGAAAATCAGAAATGCACCAAGGCCAAAAACGAAGAAGGATGTGCGATCTTTTCTCTCGTTGTGTGGGTTCTACCACAAATTTATCCCACATTTCACTCAACTGGGAGCTCCATTGACGGAAACCTTGAAAAGGGGATTCCCGGACCAAATCATTTGGACACCAGAATGTGAGAATGCCTATAGTCAGTTAAAGGAAGCCTTGGTCAGCAAACCTGTATTACAGCTCCCTGACCTTTCCAAACCATTTGTGTTGAGAACGGATGCGAGTGCGATTGGAATTGGAGCAGCTTTGTTACAAGAAGGAAAAGACGATGCTTCGGTTTTGAAACCTGTGGCATACGCAAGCAAGAAACATCTACAGACTGAGAGGAATTATTCAACCGTCGAGAGAGAGTGCTTGTCCCTCGTATGGGCAGTGCAAAAATTTCAGCCATATTTGTATGGAGTTAAGTTTCGAGTCCAATCGGATCATCAGCCCCTGATGTTCCTGGCTACTTCTCAGAAGCTCAACGCGCGTTTGATGCGGTGGTCGTTGCTACTTCAACCTTACAATTTCACAGTGGAGTACATTCCTGGGAAGGAAAATGTTGGAGCGGACTTCTTGTCAAGACACCCAGCTCCTGAAGAAGAGGAATGAATCATCTGGATTAATCACGGTGTGGAAGAGTGAGATGGACTACTCTCTTAAGAGGGGGCCTATGTCACAAAATAAAACACCGCGTTTGACCAGCTGATTACTATAAGAGGATTTCTGATTAAACGGACTATCTGCAAAAGCGACAATTGTTTCAACGAATACAGAGAAAACATTCATAGTTGTGGCTGCACGTGTTCACAAACAGGTCGGGCATAAATAACAGCTGTACTTGTACATCTGGTCAGCAAACATAGGAACATTCGGAAGTGAGATGAATGCATACATCGCTTTGACAGTTTATCAACAGTCAGAGACAACCGGAATTGCCAGCTAGGGACAGGAAACAGTCCGTCTGTCATTTATAGTTTCCGGACATCACGCAGATTGGCAGATTGCTATTGACAACGGTTGTTGGGATCATACACTAACTCGCTAGCTTGTTTTGGGAATCTAAACAAGTGATGACAACTCTGACAGTGACTAAGCCAGGGAGGATAGATTCTTGACAATGGATGATATGCCCAAATAACACCTGTGTGGACAGGAAGACTACCGTCACGTGACCAAATTTAGGTTTTGTCATAAACCATGATTGGGAGAAACAGTGTTGACCAAAACCGTGGATTATGATGGACGTGTTTGTGGGAGAGCTCTACGGTGTTAGCTTAATTTAATATTAACTAGCATGTGTCGTTATGGCAAAGTGTAGCAGTCATCCTGGAATGAGGATAGTTTGCATAAGATAGAACCTATTATAATTAGTTCTAATTAATATAGGCTGTAGTCTTGTTAAAACTAGAGTGATACTTGGCTCTGTTAGTTGAAAATAGATTAGTGAAGTGTTGATAAGCTTTACTAGTTGAGAATTGAGTAATGAGGGATAATTGGGATATTCCCGTAGGTGTCCCTGGTGGGCGGGGTTCCGCATTCTGTTTGTTGATTTTTTTTTCTTGTCTTGGCCTGATGATAACCAATGGGTTGAGTCATCTGTCCCTGACAGAGTAGGTTCATTGTATTTTACTGAGCAAGGGCCAAGGGCCACGATCATCTAATAGAGATCAGTGACGGGGAGGCTTTCACCAGTTGTATGATCTATTTTACAGGTTCCTCAGGTTGGAATGAAGAACCCGGAACCAATGGAAAATCCGATCCCGGATAAATTATGATGCAGAAAGATTGGCCAGCCACCTTCTAAATGGGTCGGTGCTAGAAGAAGCTGATACCCATGGCTCGGTGGAGCTGAATGATATAAGTATCCTACATGAGTGCATACCAATCGTTAACACACCTGAAGTGATGGATGTTCAGCCCACGTGGAACTAGATCAGTAAGAACTGATGGTCACATTAGATGAAACCAAACATTGAAGTGTAGTTGTTTCCCGTATCAAGGAAATCAGAACTGTCAGACAATATCTAGTAAATAAAGCAAGCCAATTTTGGTCTAGACTATGACTGTTTAAGAGTGAAAATATAGAACATTTCGCTAGAAGAAAACGGCAGGTTCATAGGACAGTGTTCCATGTTTTATTCACTGCGCCGGAATTAGGAAGCTTGAGTTTCTATAAACTATTAGGAACCGTGGTGTTAGGAACAATAATAGTATTTTTCACGGATTATATTTACATGGGATTCAGATCTCATAGTCATCAGAGCTCCTGGAGGAGGACATGTCTGGAGAGAAGGACACGACTTCGGTGAGGTCTATTGTGATGAGTCTTGTGATGTCGTGTGATCCTTGCCATAATGAGGGGACTCTGAACATGAACTCTGTGGTCTGACCTATACATTTACATTAGAATACACGACACACATTTTCTTCGCATACACGTCTCATATACGTTACACTTTTCTTTTAATAAATTAATCTTTATTATTTTTAGAAGCAAGAGTTGTTGAGTATGTTGCGTTGAGGAAGTATGAGAGGGGGCATAGTACGACAGTGAGAGAGTGATAGGAAAAGGTGTCCACGGGCTGATGGAGTGTGTTGGACGGAAGCTGGTGGATTCTCCAGGATATTGATAAAGAAAAAAAAAATATTATAATGTGGGTGTTGACTCTCCTCACTCCAGGGACGACACTTTAAAGGAGGAGACGACAGGTGTGGAGGGGGCGGTGTTGTGGGCGGGAGAGATGAGGTAGAGAGTATGCGAGAGGGGTGGTGGTGGTATGGGTGAAGAAAGGCCATGGAGTGTGGAGACGAGAAGTGGTGGTATATGTGGAGAGTCAGGTGGGGTTATGGGTCGGATTTATCTATCTCTGTCGTTCTAGCTGGCTGCCTATCTATATATTTACCTACCTCCTTACATATATATCTCTCTAGCGATCTACAAGTCTACACCTACGACAGTAAACCCAGATGCACATCTATCTACCTAGTTACATACTGTCTGTCTGTCTGTCTGTCTGTCTTTGTGTAAGTAAGTAAGTAAGTAAGTAAGTAGGTAGGTAGGCAGATGTGTAGGCATGTAGATATGTAAGTAGTTATGGATGGTTGGATGGATGGGTGGATGGATGGATGGATGGATGGATGGATGGATTTGTGAATGGATGGACGGATCAATGGAGATATGTAGGTAGGTAGATAGGTAGGTATTAGGTAGGTAGGTAGGTAGGTAGGTATGTAGGTAGGTAGGAAAGTAGGTAGGCAGACAGGTAGGTAGGTGATAGTTAATTAGGTAGGCATTCTAGCGTGCATGATTGTATGTATGAATGTACGTGAATATCTGTACGTCTGCCTGTCTGTAGGGTAGGTTGTCGTAAAACATGTTGTCTGAGGGTGCATTCTAAGACCTATCCGGGGTTCGGTTTGTGAGTGAAAATAAACTTCCTCATTTGGTTCACTCTTGTATTCAGCTAAAGGTGAGGGGCAAATACCTGTCAGCTATTCCTCCGTACATTAAGACCTACACAATTTGTTGGTCCTAATACTTTCACAAACCCATACCAGATTCCTGTTTCCTGACTGTTTTTGTTTTTATATTTGTTCACTCTTCCTGTTATACCTCTCAACAACACAACGCCTGCTCTGAATTCAGTGACCATGTGTTGCCCATGCAGCATGATCCCTCTCTCTCGGCCTGTCTAGTTTATTGCAGCGAAACGGTAATACCAATACGTCCGGAACAAGACACACTGCAGAAGTTACCGGATCAGCAAAGCAATGCTCTAACTGTCCGCCTGCCAGAGCTTCCTTCTTAGACCAGTTGTCGACCAAAGCTTAGGGCCTGGTCTGGCCAACGATGAAATTTAGTCTTTAGACTGCATTTCTTTGCACTAGCGTAAGGCGTGTACTCTTCCAATTGCGCTCTTTCTCTCTTTTTCCTGAAGCCATAGGAACAATTTTAGGTTTCGGATTTTGTGAGCGCCGCACAACATTTAGCGTTAAGAGAAATCAGGTAGTACGGTCTACAGTCGTACGGTAGCTCAGTGACATCTAAGACCTTGATTCTCTCTCTCTCTCCACACAAGCACACACACACACACACACACACACACGCGCGCGCGCGCGCGCGCGCGCGCACACACACACAAGCATACAATGTCAGATGACACTTAAAGAAGAGCCAATCAATTATCATAAATGCATTAAAGGATAAGAGAACCGAAGTACCTGGCATTTTCACCGGAGAAGAGAGGGAGGGTTACCGCGCAGGAAATCAATAAAACGACCACTGGCATCTAGTCCTGGCTTAGGTGCTATGGTTCTCTTGGGGAAAGAATCCCAAAACTCAGGTTTCTAGAAACACGAGATTTACGAGCACAGACGAACTAGTTTGTGTCAGTCTGCATGGATCTTTTTTCTCCCGTTCTATTGTTTTCAACTCACGCATAGTCCATACAGGTGCATACTATGTCTAGTGGTTGCCAATACTGGGCTGTGCACTTGAATTAGTTTACGTATGGCTAGCTTTCCTTATTACCAGTGTCCTTCGCCATTAAGCGAACCAACTCCGACTTCTGAGGTACTTTTGCTATTTACGTCACCTAGTCAAGGAGGAGAAGTCAACATGTTAGTCCATCTGACCGGTGTAGGGGATTGAACTCGCTACCTCGTCAATAGCGCACTGGAAGTTTAACAGCTTGCGCTCGTTTCCATTCGGTCATACAGACCTTCCCGGGCCTTCTGCCTGATAAAACAGATGTGACAAGATGTGTGACAGACAAGAACTGGCTCTGTTTGCCGTGCCTGACACATCCTTCATGTATCGCCCTCTCTACGCCCAACGGTCGCAGCTATTATGTCCAGGCTTGAACGCTTGCATGCCGGCTCGGTGGTTAAGTCTGCAAATTCACATTGACTAGGTGGCCATTTAACGAAGACATTACGTCATCCACATCAGCAAGTGGACAATTAAGGAAGACATCACATTATCAACATCAATGAGAGATCAGTTAACAAAGATATCACATTATCCAAATCACCACGTGACCAATTAAGGAAAACATCAGATTATCCACATGAATGAGTAGCCAATTAAGTAAGACATCACATTACACACATTAATGAGAGGCCAGTTAACGAAGCCATTACATTATCGACATCAGCGAGAGCCAATTAACGAAGACATCACATTATCCACATCAGCGAGTTACCAATTATCCACATTAATGAGAGGCCAGTTAACGAAGACATTACATTATCCACATCAGCGAGTGGACAGTTAACGAAGACATTACATTACCGACATCAGCGAGAGCCAATTAAGGACGACATCACATTATCCACATCAGCGAGTTACCAATTATCCACATTAATGAGTGGACAGTTAACGAAAACATTACATTATCCACCTCAGCGAATGACCAATTAACGAAGACATAATATTATTCACGTCAATGAGAGACTAGTTAACGAAGACATCACACTATCCACATCAATGAGGGGCCAATTAACAAAGATATCACACTATCCACATCATTGAGTGCATATTACCGAAGACATTACATTATAAACATCAGCGAGACGCCAATTAACTAAGACATTACATAATCCATATCAGCGAGTAGACAGTTAATTAAGACATTACACCACCCACATCAACGAGAGGCCAATTATGGAAGACATTACATTATCCACATCACCGAGTGGACAGTTAACGAAGACATTACATTATCCACATCACCGAGTGGACAGTTAACGAAGGCATTACATTATCCACAGCAGCGAGTGGCCAATTAACTAAGAGATTACATTATCGATATCAGCGAGTGGCCAATTAACGAAAACATTACATCAACCACATCAGCGAGTGGACAGTTCATGAACACATTACATCAGCCACATCGGCGAGAGGCCAATTAACGAAGACATTACATCATCCACATCGGCTAGAGGCCAATTAACGAAGACATTACATCATCCACATCGGCGAGAGGCCAATTAACGAAGACATTACATTATACACATCAGCAAGTGGTCAATTAACGAAGACATTACATTATCCACATCCGCGAGAGGCCAATTAACGAAGACATTATATTATACACATCAGCAAGTGGTCAATTAACGAAGACATTACATTATCCACATCAGCGAGTGGACAGCTCACGAAGACATTACATCAACCCCATCTGCGAGTGTACTGTTAACGAAGACATTACATCATCCACGTCAATGAGTGGACAGTTAACGAAGACATTACATCATTCACATCAGCGAAAGATAGTCGCCATTGTTATGTCATGTTATGAAGTGAGGTCTGGAGACGATTGTGACAACCAGGCAGATCGAAGGACTTAAAGACAGAGTTAGACAGAGGAAGAAAACTGTGATGTTTGACAGAGTGGCACAGAAAACAGACAGTCGTGGAACTTATTGATGATGATGGTATTGGTGATGAATAGTGATTATGATGAGGTGACGATAATGATGATCAGGATGATGATGATGATGATGATGATGATGATGATGATGATGATGATGATGATGATGATGATGATGATGATAATGATGATGATGATGATGATGATGATGATGATGATGATGATGATGATGATGATGATAGAGATCAGGGTGATGGATTTGATAATAATGAAGATGGCGGTTGTGTAGTTAACATTACCTCACAATGATGATGATGATAATATTGATGATGCTAATGATAATAATGAGGATGCTGATATTATGCTCCTGCCATTCAGAACGGTTATATTCTTCAGTAGCAAGCTATTCTACTCATGTGAGTACACTTTTTATGCAATAGGTCACTGTCATTATTTTGAGGCGAAGGGTTCAAATCCTGGTATGATAACTACAGCTTCCAAATTGTGTTTGTGTCTAATGTATTCTCTCGGCTATACATCTTTCTTCTACCTTCTACCAATGCCCAACAGTACATGTTAATGTGTTTGTATTCTAGTCTGTGTTGTTTGAAAAATGACCCCATGACAAACAAATAGGCCCCGACATATACACAATTACGAGATGAATAAGTTAAAGGCCCTACGGTCATAGAACGGGGACGATTGTGTTTTGTCGAGTCGGGAGGGATCAATCAAGGAATAGGGAATGACAGCTAGAGAGTGGCTTGAGTGGACGGCAGACTAGTTTCTGCACTGAACTTATCACTGGGCCAAATGTCAAGGATGCCTTTATTGTATTGTGTTGCTATATTTAACAGTTGCGTCATAAAATGTGACAAATAAGGCGACATAGTGGGGGAAACGGACAAGGTAATGAAATAAAGAAAGAATTAATGAAAGTGAGAGTCGATGATGTAATTTCGGTGTAAAGAAGATAATTGCGTGTCCTTTACAGGACGTTGCCATTAACTCTAAAGTTTATTGTCTCATTGTGGTTTAATGAATAATTTTAAATTAATTAATTACCTCTCAGTTATCCAGTTCTGTGGCGACGGATTTACGGACACAGTTCGTAATCCCGCATACCGCGTTCGAAACACACATCTGCGGGTGATTTGGCAGCAGGCCACCTTGCGTTGGTTTTTATAAAATGGTATAAGTGCCTATCGTTCAAAAAGTAATGGCAAACTACTAAACGTAAACTTTCCAAGAAATTATATACAGCCAAAAATGCTGGGGTTGATTGCGATGTCCGGTAAATATTATGCAACTAACTTTTTAACCTCGTAGTTATACATTGAGAGAATAGAAAGCTTACTGCCAAACTAAAAAACCTGGTCAACTTACTCACATAGAAACATTTAAACAGCTTTCATATGCGGTATCTGAGTAGAATACATACTGGTCCAGAAACTTGCTCTAAGGCCTTCAAGTGCGAGATACGGCTGAACGCCTCTAATTCGGGTCCCACGGATGTGAGGGTCTGGCCACCACTCAGCTCCTGCTCTTGGAGATGAGATTCACCTCCTGCTCTTGGAGGTTTGATGCTGAACCGCCAGTATCTGCAGCCTACCTTGTTCCAGACGTACTGGTTATCCTTTCCTCTGGAGTAAACAAGGCAAATCCTAGAGAGGGAATATGCTGCATGGGAAACACATGTTCTCTGAATCCATGCCCAGCAATTGTTTCATGGAATTTTGGCCAAATTTCAATCCACATACTTTCGTCTGTCAAGTGGGTGGTATGACGGTTTGCTCCATACTCAGTCTTCATAGACGTAGATGGGTAGGCCACATTAGGACGATGGAACATGGTGGAATACCGAAGGACATGTGTGTGTGTGTGTGTGTGTGTGTGTGTGTGTGTGTGTGTGTGTGTGTGTGTGTTTGTGTGTGTGTGTGTGTGTTTGTTTGGGTGTGAATTAAAGATGGGTAAAAGATCTCGGGGTCCGCCTCCACTACGGTACAAAGATGTGTGTAGCCGGTACATGGTTGATACAAGCGTTGATATTTCACCTTGGGAGCAGGTCGGTGCTGGTAATGTTGCATGGAAGGAAGAGATCAGGAATGAATACAGACAAATGAGAACATGACTGCAGATAAGTGAGAGTGAGGGACGTCAGATGGTGCGTGGTGGTGGAGACGACCAAGTGATAACGTGCATCAATTGTGGACGAACATTTATCGGGAAAATTAATCTTTTTAGCCCTATTCGCTACCTTCATGGCTTGTAGTTATTATGCCTCTTTTTTAAGCACAATGTAACAAACTATCTCCTGTCAAATCGGGAATGCGCCAGTAGATAGTTACTCATTGCTTTCTGATTAGCCTAATTTCGTCGAAATCAACGCTAAGTTATATTACTCCATATCGCCCGCAGATGATTTACAACTATCGACCTGGTGTGACGAAGATTTGTGAAACCGCGTCTCACCATTTCCTAAGCCCCAGATCTCGCTCGCGTTTCAATTTCATGTGCGCTCATATCGGGGTGTTTGGGTTAATTCCACATACCGGTTAGTTGAAGTTGACTTCTCGCTCAGAAAAGCGAAGGCAAATTACTGGACATAAGAGAGCCCCAAAAATCAACCTGAGGTTGATCCAAAAGTCCTATAAATGACAAGCATCATTAAAAAAGAATATAATGTCGTACGAGAAATATTTGAAATAGAGTGAATAAATTGTATAGGGTGAATTTTTAATGACTGTGCAGTGTTTGAAAATATTGCCAGTCCAAGTTTTGTATTGACCCTCTGTAAAATGCATGCAGCCTTTTGCAAGATGAAAAACATACTGACCAATAAAAAGATTGATTCTGTGGTTGTTTCGGGATTTGAAATTTAAATATTGAGCACAACCCACTACTGGCAACGCCGATCGCATTCCGGCTTTGCCAGTAGTGGGTTGTGCTCAATATTTAAATTTCAAATCCCGAAACAACCACAGAATCAATTGATTATTGCTCACTGGATTTAGGAGGCCTGGTGTTCCTTGCCAGTGAGAAGTCCTGATCGTTCGGGTCCCATCGATTGATGGACGTCGGTCGCGGCGATTGGGCAATCTTGAGCATAGCCTACGATGGGTAGCGTTGTGATGTTCTGTTGTGATAATTTGGTGTGTCCAGTGTGTGCCGCGTGGTTACACACCCGCTTCACACGCGTGATCCGGGACTGTTTCCGGATCCGGTCAGGGATATGCACTACTGATGAGCTCAAATGAGGGCGAAACTCGAGTATAGTGCTTCCATATTGACGTGGATAAGCCTTAAGTTCATACCAGAATGCGATCGGCGTTGCCAGTAGTCAATAAAAAGATGTCAACTGCTACGAAAAAAGAAAGAGTGTTGAGGTCCTGCATAGAGCTTGTACTCTTGTGTGGATGTGAAGCGTGGACAATGAGTAGTCACGCTGAAAAAAAAAAATCTGATAGCTGTGGAAATATGATATCTGAGGAGAATGCAAAGAATAGCATGGGCAGACAGAAAGAAAAAAAAAAACAACGAACAAGTCCTACAAGAAACAAATGAAAATCGTAAACTGATTAGAGAAATTAGACGTAGACAGTCAACATTTCTGGACATGTTATGAGAAGAAATGCATTATGGAATTTGGTGACAACTGGCTATATCGAGTGGAAGAGAAAAAGGGAAAGACAGAGAAGTAAATACCTGGATGGCTGGCCACGTGTCATGATCGAGACAGGAACACTGAGCTGATCCACGACTCTGGTGATCAAATGAAATGGCGAATCATGACCGCCACCGCTTATCATCATGACACATGAAGGATAGATGGAAAGTGCATGCAACATAATAGGTAAATACAAAACTTGGTTCGGCAATATTTTCAAAATCTGCACAGTCATTAAATGTGCACCCCTTATATCTAACTGTACAACGCGCAAGATTAAAAGATATAGAGGTATATAAGTATCAAAATAAAAGATGCACTACATATAACGTGGCTTTCCAATCAAGCAATAAACATCTCTGAACTCTTTAGCTATACGAAGACATGTGTTGGTGTCTTCTCCTGTAATTAATTAATTATTCAGGACATCGTTTTTTTTTTTTATGTCTCCATCCGTTCTGTCTGGGAATATCCCATTTCTTTTTTCTTTTTCAACAGTAGCTGTCTCATTAGCAACAGTAATGATGCCTTCTGCTAATACTGTTGTTAGGGGTGATGTGTCTTGTTGCTGTTGACAACTGTATTGTCTACAGATACAGGTGACGGTTGAAAGTTGCTAGCTGTATTGTTGCTAAAGGTACTGTGTCTTGTTATTGTTGTCAGGCATATCTTTTGTGTTACAGAGTTTACTTGTAGGGGCACTTTTTTTTTTGCATATCATATTTACAGGACATTGCAGTCAACACCAGCAGTTTTCAGCTGCTGTTGATGTCTTGGCAAGTTCTACGTTCAGTAGTTTGCCACTGCTTTCTGAACGACCGGCTCACATACCCGTCATAAACCAACGCGACGCGATCTGCTGCCGCATCTCGCGCAGCTGTGTTTGGTACGTGAGTATACGGGATTATGAACAGCGTCCTTAACCTCTTCGTCAGGGAGTCCGGCTTTAGGGACACTGGTATATATATATAAGAAATAAATGCTCTCTCTGGACGCCAAGATTCCCCGTATCATTGAAAGTAGTAACGACAGTATGTTGCAGCTTTTGCTGCGGCTGTTTCTTCTCCTTCTACTGCTGTAATTGCTGTTGCTGCTGCTTGTGATGCTGCTGCTGTTTATCTTCCTGCTTTCTTATTTTCTTTCTTTCTTTCTGTCTGTCTGTCTGTCTGTCGTTCTTTCTTTCTTTCTTCTTCTTCTTCTTCTTCACATTATCCTACTCTTCTACCTTGTTGTTGTTGTTGTTGTTGTTGTTGTTGTTGTTCTTCTTCTTCTTCTTCTTCTTCTTCTTCTTCTTCTTCTTCTTCTTCTTCTTCTTCTTCTTCTTCTTCTTCTTCGTCGTCTTCTACTTCTTCTTCTTCTTCTTCTTCTTCTTCTTCTTCTTCTTCTTCTTCTTCTTCTTCTTCTTCTTCTTCTTCTTCTTCTTCTTCTTCTTCTTCTTCTTCTTCTTCTTCTTCTTCATCCTCCTCCTCGTCGTCGTCGTCGTCCTCCTCCTCCTCCTCCTCTTCCTCCTCCTTCTTCTTCTTCTTCTTCTTCTTCTTCTTCTTCTTCTTCTTCTTCTTCTTCTTCTTCTTCTTCTTCTTCTTCTTCTTCTTCTTCTCCTTCTTCTTCTTCTTCCTCTTCTTCTTTTCTTCTCTTCACCCTCCTCCTCCTCGTCATCGTCGTCGTCGTCGTCCTCCTCCTCCTCATCCTCCTCCTCCTACTTCTTCTTCTTCTTCTTCTTCTTCTTCTTCTTCTTCTTCTTCTTCTTCTTCTTCTTCTTCTTCTTCTTCTTCTTCTTCTTCTTCTTCTTCTCCTTCTTCTTCTTCTTCCTCTTCTTCTTTTCTTCTCTTCACCCTCCTCCTCCTCGTCATCGTCGTCGTCGTCGTCCTCCTCCTCCTCATCCTCCTCCTCCTACTTCTTCTTCTTCTTCTTCTTCTTCTTCTTCTTCTTCTTCTTCTTCTTCTTCTTCTTCTTCTTCTTCTTCTTCTTCTTCTTCTTCTTCTTCTTCTTCTCCTTCTTCTTCTTCTTCCTCTTCTTCTTTTCTTCTCTTCACCCTCCTCCTCCTCGTCATCGTCGTCGTCGTCGTCCTCCTCCTCCTCCTCCTCATCCTCCTCCTCCTACTTCTTCTTCTTCTTCTTCTTCTTCTTCTTCTTCTTCTTCTTCTTCTTCTTCTTCTTCTCCTCCTTCTCGTCCTCCTCTACCTTCTCCTCCTAATTCACCTTTTGCCTGGTCAGTGGATCTTCACGACCATGAACGTCCTGCACTCCCAGCCATCTGACACCCTAAAGAATTCCATATTGCAAAAATCTACCATTTATTACCTTTTCCAGAAAGCTGTCAATTGTCCCATACTTCTCCAATACATGGACACATTTTCTCACCCACCGACCTAACCGAGATGTTCTACAAATCCCACGTCTATATCTTCGACAAGCTGCCCAGCAACACACTCAGAGGTCAAAATATCGCCGGAATGTCAGCATAGACTAGTGGTTTTACGAGCATAAACTGCCTCTCGTGATCTCAGTCCAACGCGTTGGTACCACCAGACGGTCAGTTGGATTTAAGCGTTGAGTTCCCGTACTTGACTTGTTAGCATTTATTAAAAATACCTCTTAAGTTGAATACGAGGGAGTAAGTTAACAGAGAAAGTTAACCCTCACACAAAACCAGGCTGCTGCTGTTGTAGCACATTGAGTTGAGCTGAGTCCAGAATCAACGTCACAATACTGGCAATATTCTCATAAGTGCTCCGTCCTCATCTGCAACAGCCAGCAAAGAGTTCCAATACTAATTGTACCAGTAGCTCTCTGATTGTATGTCTGTCTGGCCTTTCTTCAGAGTCCTTAGTGTCAGCCAGATCCTCTGGTCATACCCTGCAGCCATTCTCTCCAGACCGTGATGATTTATCTGTTATTCTGCACTCTACATATGATTCGAACGGGCCCCGACCACGTCTGCCTTATCATGCACCAAAACCCCACTAAAGCATGCAGACCCAGCCAGTCTATATGCCTGCTCATTTCCCACACCAGCATGTTCTGGAGAGAAAACGAATTTCAACAGATGCTCTCTGTATGTGGACTACACACGAGGACAAAACGAGCGAACGCAAAAACTGAGTGTATGTACATCTCCTCTGAACAGAAAACCCTCATCACTGCTATAACATAAGTTTGTTAGTCGTTAGTTAGTTACGACTAACTAACTTAGTTCAGAGCAATGATGACGGTATTCTATACAGAGGCGATATACATAGAAGGTTTACAGATGTGCTCTAAAATAAACCCAATCCTAGTATAGTTTAGTTTAGTGTAGTTTAGTTTAATTTTGTTTAGTTTATTTAGTCGACGGATCAACATCACGGCATACGGGTTTAACCCATAATTACTCAGTTCTACTCCTAATTCAAGCCTGAGTCCGGAGAATCTCAGCTCATTGCACGAACTCCGTTGCACCGGCGAAGATCCTGAAATACTTTGGGTAGATTTTTAACTCGAAATTTTGCCCCGGCAGCGCCGTTATGCTACATTTTTTCGATTTCCAACTGCCAAGGGGTATTTTTTACGTGCGCAACAATACACACGGGCGTCCGATCTCACTACCCAGAGACCAGGGGAAATTATGTTACTAGATGTCCATGTAAAAAATATCCCGGCCCTCACCGGGGCTTGAACCCTGAACCTCCAGCACTCGAGGCGGACACCATACCTGGAGACCACTCAGCCCTCCGGGGGGGGGGGGGAACCAACAAAACACCCAATCCTAACTCTCGCCAGACACATCGACCCCATAAATTCACCACCCATTAAAGAGAATTACAATAGTAAAGCAAGACACTCTGAAAGATCAACCGTGACTTCAAGAACATTAACGGTAATTGAGTTGTCTTTGCGCACGAAAGCGGTAGCTTTCGGTTGAAGGATTTTAGATTAAAACTGCTCAGAACAATTCTATAAGAGAAACGAGATAATACAATTGATTCAGTATTACGTGCTAACACGAACACGACAATCTATTGGTTATTTGCTCACAAATTGAGCCGATATTCGTCTGATTAGTACTCTTCTATAAGATTGTAGAAGTCGAGATGGACGAAAACAAAGAGCGCTAGTTCGTAAACTTCAGGTGCGCTGGTGGTAGTTTGTTGTTTTATTTATTTATTTATTTATTTTGAGGGGATGTGGGGGGTGGGGGGGGGGGGGTTCAATCCCTACACCGGAATGAACTGATTAAGCACCGAAGGATATGTCGCTACGAATACGATATATCCCATACTAGGGTTATTGTGTCATTTTTTTTGTTTCGTGGCATCTTCCACAATTTCAGTGGTCATCTTTCATCCGTCATGTACTGCCTATAGTACCTTGAGGTGTAGGCGCCGAAGGGGGAGAGGAGAGGAGATCTTGACCATGAGGAATTAAGGCCGCCTGGCTAGTGCAGTCGCAGCAAACTGTGGAGGTTAGGGTTTTCTTTTTGCCCCTGACAGAAAAGAAAAAAAAACATTCACACCTTACCAAGGATTCGAACTCGGGTCTCCCGAAGGAAAAGTCGTCACTCTAACCACACGGACAGCTTCAATGGCCAGTGAACGGAAGTGTACATTGTAATACTTGATCATTTCATTGTGTACCATGTTTGGTTCAAAACTTTATTTCGTTTTAATTGGGGGAGGGGGGAGGGGGGTCAATAAAATCAATTATGTTGCACTTAAACATTGACTTATCCTTCAGAAAGCAATGGCAAACTACGGAACGTAAAATGATAAGTTTGTAAAACTGATTGTGTTGATTGACCTATACACATAAGTGGCTTACACCATATACTATTTATGTCTGAAGGCATGAACAGAGTTCTTTATTTCTGTACTTGATGCTGATGTGGAGTATTGTTTATACATGGCATTGGTAATACCTTTGGTAAGGATTGCTGTCACACCCTTTTCAGAGCCATTCCCCCCCCCCCCCCAGACACCGGGTGTGACAGGCCGGCACAACCAGGTAACCGATTCGTCGTCAAACCAATCGGTAAACTAGGGTATGCCTACCCAGCATGTGTAGACAGTATTCGGCAGACTGCGCGGAAGAAATCATTGATGATTTAACGAGCAAGACTGCATGCAGCAATGGATATGGTTAAGGGTCATAGACTAAGACGAGGCAGGTCCTGGATGGCACAGGCAGAACTTTCTATAAGTCAGATGTGTGATCTAGAGACCATCAATCGTGAAAGAGAGTGGGTTGAAGTTCCGGATGACATGACGGACTGGCACAATGTAATAATAACACTGGGTCGTGAGTGCAGAGAATGGGCAGAGGGCCGCACTGAGTTTGAAGTACAACAGCTGATCCAGAGCAACACATATCAAGGTGACATAGTCATCTACATCGATGGGTCATTGGTGAGAAACAGACGTAGTGGCTGGGGCTTTATTGCAAAGGCTAATGGACGAGTCTTGAAAAAGGAGAGTCTGGCATATGAGACTACGACCTCCAGCATAAGAATGGAGGTGGAGGCAGTAACAGCGGCATTCCGGTGGCTAGAGGAGACTACTGCAACACACGCTGTATTCATTACGGATTCAAAGAGTATGCTTAGCAAGGTGGAGAAAGGAATGTTTCGTGTGGAATGGCTCTCGTCGCTTCAGAGGTCACAGATCGTGAGAATTGTATGGATATTTTGCCCTGGTCATGCGGGTGTACGAGGGAATGAACAGGCTGAGAGGCTAGCAGGGAAGGCACCTCTTGGTGGAATTTTGCCTATGGACAAGGGGGAGGTGGTCGTGCGCTTGTGGAACCAGGTGGAGAAGGCAGATGAACAGATTGAGAACCCTTATGTGGAAAGAATGAGATTTTGGGGGATCGGCAGGGGTTCTGGGAGAATTTCCCAACTGAGAGGGAAGACCAGGAGAACTTTTAATCAGATAGCGGTGGGAACGATTAGTAGTATGACTCTTCGCTGGCTGTTGAACGAGGGGACGGAGCACGTATGGGAATGTACTGAGTGCAGTGATGTCGGTTCTTAATTCAACTCAACTCAACTTAACGAGCAAGACGGCGATTACCTGCAAAGTGTTGTGGAACCTGTATTCCTTTCCAGTCGTCTTGACTTGTCTTGCCACTGGTTTCAGCTGTTCTCAGGCCAGAAAGTGTGGTCGACGAATTGCGCAACTCTTCCTCAATTTAATCGAATTCATCGTGCAAGTCATTCTCCATCCAACTTTATCATGCTGATAATCATGCGCAGTCATGCTTCGCCATCTCTTACATTTACCGTAGTATCGGATCACGTCTTCGTTCTTGGTCTGATTATACCACGTGATCGAGATATCCAATCATTTATCTCCCTGTACTCGTTTGGCTTTTCTCCCCATCAGGATGGCCAGTTGGTATTAAGGTTTCCAGGTTAATTCTCCTCCAAACATGATTAAAAAAACGTGGTTATCTACGTATAATTTATCTAATTAGTTTACGGTTTGTGTCTTCTGCTTGATAAGACAGATGTGGCAAGTGTCCTTTGGAATCGTGCGTATAGTGTGAAAGAACAGAGAAATCAGGGAGAGATTGGTGCGACAGGTAAGGCCAGACTGACACATTAATCAGATTGCATCTAGTATCACTAATATTCCATCTTCGCTGGTTGTTGAAGATTAAGACGGAGCCCTGTTGGAAATGTTCTGAGGGCTGTGATGTCGGTTCTAGTCCCAACTCAACTCAATTTTCCTACTTGAAGGACCACCATTTTCGTTTTACTCTCCGTCAATGGTAGTCTTGGTATTTCTTTCTCTCAGAAACCACACTTGTGCTGCCCTGTGATGTATTCCAGCTTGTTGTTTATTGTCCACGGTTTACATAGATATGTTGTTCACAAAGCAATGGCAAACTACTGAAAGTAAACTTTCCAAGAAATCACAAACAGTAAACAATTCTAGGGTAGACTGTGACGTCCTGTAAAGGATATGCAACCTTTTTACATGGATAAAAGAGCGTTGGCTCTTTCTATCACCGTATCATCTTTTCTCTCACTGCAATTGGCAGCGCATGTGTTGTTCATCTCGTAAAATGCGACTTCTATCCCGGCTCTTTTGTTTGTAATCTCTACAAGGTAAAGGGCTCTGTATACTCGTGGCTAGATTGGTCTTCCCTAACAGTGTTGACAGCCTACTCTTTGCTATTTCCAACTGTCATGAAATGTGTAACACATAAGTCTTACACACGGAACCTCCTGCTTTTCGCCCTTATCCTAGAAGGCGATGTATCCGATCTGACTGCCCTGTTGGAAATGTTCTGAGGGCTGTGATGTCGGTTCAGAGGATGAGTGATATCATTAGCTATCAATGGTTCTTGTGAAAATGCCCAGCACCATGCATGTGTCGAACCCTGCACCTTCTGATCCTGCAGCGGGCACCGCAAGCGCTCAGCCACAGCTTCTTCCATCATTGCAAACTGATTTCAACCCGAAAGTTTGCCACTAAAGCCTGCCTCAAGACATTTTCAGATTCCAGGACGTGGAGATGGTCATTATGTTGAGATATCCCATTTCCTTTCTTCAGGCCAGCAACCAGACTGCAGGGCATCATTCTCAGGTGTCTGTCTCGTGATCCTACATTATGTGTGTTTCTCCTCTCAGTAATGTGCTGCTGTCTCCGCTGTCAAAGAAAAGTGTACTCCCCTTTTGGCCTATGAAATAATGTGCTTCATTTTCAGTCTGAGAAATATATATCCCAGTTTTCGTATAAGAAAAATATGCTTCACTTTTCGGATAAGAAAAATATGCTTCACTTTTTGTCTAAGAAAACTATACTTCACTTTTTGTCCAAGAAAACTATACTTCACTTTTCGTCTAGAAATATATACTCAAGTTTTCGTCTAAGAAAAATATACTTCACTTTTCGTCTATGAAACATATACTTCAATTTTCATTTAAGGAAACATACTTCACTGTTCGTCTAAGAAAATATACAAGCAAACTTCAAATGAAAACCTTAAATGTGTGTGTGTGTGTGTGTGTGTGTGCATGCATGCATGCGCGTGCGCGTGCGTGCACGCGTGCGATCGTGTGCGTGCGCGTGTGCGTGTGTGTGTGTGAGAGTGTGTGAGTGTGTGTGTGTGTGTGTGTGTGTGTGTGTGTGTGTGTGTGTGTGTGTGTGTGTGTGTGTGTGTGTGAATGAATATATTGTGAATCAGTAAAGAATAAATGTATCATTTTTGGATATAGTTACCACTGCGTTCAATGCAAGCTCTCCAGCGCCGATAAAGTGCTTAGATTCTTGTAGAAAACATTCTCTTGTTCGCGTGTACAACCACTCATGCATCATCTGCTGTACCGCTTCATCGGACCTAAAAGTTTTAAAACTGCCTACTCCACGCATACACTTGTTGGACTGACCTGCATGCATCACCCATCTGAATCTTCATTCGCCGATTAATTTCTATAGGTGTCACCCCATCACTGATCAACAAATTAATAACAGAACGCTGCTCCTCTTCGGTGTGTGTTAAAAGTGAGGCGGCCATATTTAAACTGTCCTTATGATGTCACAGTGTTCGTCTGCACCGTGATATCACGTGCTTAATCCTCTTGACATCATTAACAACAACATTGACAGGTTACAAGACAATGACGTGGTTATTGTATTTTCTGTCACACTTTTATGGTTTTCATTTGAAGCCCCCTCGTGCTTCAATTTTCGTCTAAGAAATATTTACTTCGCTTTTCGAATAAGTAAAATATACGTCACTTTTCGCCTATGAAAAATGTATTAAGTTTCCGTCAAAGTAAAATATTTTCAATTTCCTGTAAATGAAGAAAATACCTTAATTTTCGTGTAAAAAAATATAATTCAATTGACCTCTAAGTATGTACTTCAGCTTCCATGTAAGACTTTAAAAAGTCGCTTAAAAGTCGACAGGGTCGATTTCATTGCACCGGGTTTTATCCCATATGGCTCAGTCTCTTTTCGCAGCACGGAAAGCGTCGCACAAAGCACGAACTCCGTAGCTTTTAGCGACGACCCACAGGAGTCTCCGAAACATTTAACTCCTAAACCGAAGGACGTGGCCTGGAATCGAACCCACGACCTTCGGAGCACGAGTCAAACGGCTTGATTACTTCGCCACAGAGACTCCAGAAAGACTCCCGGCTTCCATGTAAGAAACGTGTACTGTGATTTTAGTATGAGAATAATGTATTGCAATCTTCGTCTAAGAAACATCCGCTCCAGTTCACGTCTACGTAAAATACGAGTGTACTTTAATTTCTGTCTAAGAAACAAATATACACCAGTCTCGCCTAATAAAACTATATTTCGGTTCCCGCCTAAGAAAATTATATGCGCAGTTTCCGTCTAATAAAAATATATGCCATTTTTGTCTAATAAAAATGACATTCATTTTCTGTATATGAAAATAATTTTCTTTCTTTTTTGGGTTAATAAAAGTTTACTTCAGTTTCAGTCGATGAAAAATCAACTTTATTTTCCTTATAAGAAAAATGTACTTCAACGTCAGTATCTCGTACACAAATGCATTTAAGTTTCCATCCAAGAAAAATGAGAACCGATTTCGTCTAAGAAAAATAAATATACGTCAGTTGCCGTCTGAGAAAATTGTGCACTATTATCTTCCCAAGGAAAATGTTCAAACCCACACAACGACACATGAAATACATAAAACCTTGACAACTGTTGTTGTTGTTTCTTCTTCTTTTTTTTTTTTTTATTTCAGGCAATCAACCCGTTCGCTAAACCTTTATTAAATCCTCATCGTAAAATATGACAATCATTGCTCTTCCGGTCGCTTAAACTTTTTAATAGACAAGAAACATATTTTGTGAACCATTTTAGTAGCTAATAAAGTTGCATTATGGCTTGATTAGTTTTTCCAGTGCTTTTATTTGCACAACAGATTGCATCTCGGCGTTTTGGCTGAAATCAAAGTTTTCTTTCGATTTTGCAGATCTGTAAGGAGTGGAAAATGAGAACCCGCAAAACATTTAAAATAAAAAGAAAGCTTGCTCGCAAGATGAAGCAAAACAGACCCATCCTTCGATGGGTTCGTATGAAGACCGGAAACACAATCAGATACAAAGTCCAGTGGTCACACGGAAGTCGTACTAAGCTCAAGATGTAATCTCTTACATTCTAGAGTTTGGCTCCTAACAATTGTTTACATTGGTTTGTGTTGCTGCATATAGATTGGCTGCAATAAAATTTTCATTCTGACAATAAAAAATTTAAACAAAAACCATAAAAGTGTTGTTAGTTCATCTGCACTTGATCTGACCAAGGCCACCAGCAGAGGTCGACATCTGAACGACACACAGGGACGTGAAACCTCAATGGTCGGCTTTGACCCCTGGGGAACAGCGAGTCATTATTATACAAAATAAAAAGTGATTTCTTACGTGCAAAGAAGTAAAATGACCCTTTTATATGCAGTAATGCTCATTGGGTGTACGATGCTAGTGCCGTCTTGTTATAGACTAATACTAATGGCGACTCATTGGGTATACGATGCCAGTGATGTCTTGTTACAGACTAATGGCGACTCATTGGGTGTACGATGCTATAGTCGTCTTGTTATAGACTAATGGCGACTCATTGGGTGTACGATGCTATAGTCGTCTTGTTATAGACTAATGGCGACTCATTGGGTGTACGATGCTAGTGTTGTCTTGTTATAGACTAATGGCGACTCATTGGGTGTACGATGCTAGTGCTGTCTTGTTATAGACTAATGGCGACTCATTGGGTGTACGATACTAGCGTCTTGTTATAGACTAATGGCGACTCATTGGGCGTACGATGCTAGTGCTGTCTTGTTATAGACTAATGGCGACTCATTGGGTGTACGATACTAGTGTCTTGTTATAGACTAATGGCGACTCATTGGGTGTACGATGCTAGTGCTGTCTTGTTATAGACTAATGGCGACTCATTGGGTGTACGATGCTAGTGCTGTCTTGTTATAGACTAATGGCGACTCATTGGGTGTACGATGCTAGTGCTGTCTTGTTATAGACTAATGGCGACTCATTGGGTGTACGATACTAGTGTCTTGTTATAGACTAATGGCGACTCATTGGGTGTACGATGCTAGTGCTGTCTTGTTATAGACTAATGGCGACTCATTGGGTGTACGATGGTAGTGTCGTCTTGTTATAGACTAATGGCGACTCATTGGGTGTACGATGGTATTGTCGTCTTGTTATAGACTAATGGCGACTCATTGGGTGTACGATGCTAGTGTTGTCTTGTTATGGACTAATGGCGACTCATTGGGTGTACGATGCTATTGTCGTTTTGTTATAAACTAATGGCGACTCATTGGGTGTACGATACTAGTGCTGTCTTGTTATAGACTAATGGCGACTCATTGGGTGTACGATACTAGTGTCTTTTTATAGACTAATGGCGAATCATTGGGTGTACGATGCTATAGTCGTCTTGTTATAGACTAATGGCGACTCATTGGGTGTACGATGCTATAGTCGTCTTGTTATAGACTAATGGCGACTCATTGGGTGTACGATGCTAGTGCTGTCTTGTTATAGACTAATGGCGACTCATTGGGTGTACGATGCTAGTGTTGTCTTGTTATAGACTAATGGCGACTCATTGGGTGTACGATGCTAGTGCTGTCTTGTTATAGACTAATGGCGACTCATTGGGTGTACGATGCTAGTGCTGTCTTGTTATAGACTAATGGCGGCTCATTGGGTGTACGATGCTAGTGCTGTCTTGTTATAGACTAATGGCGACTCATTGGGTGTACGATGCTAGTGTCTTGTTATAGACTAATGGCGACTCATTGGGTGTACGATGCTAGTGTTGTCTTGTTATAGACTAATGACGACTCATTGGGTGTACGATGCTATTGTCGTTTTGTTATAGACTAATGACGACTCATTGGGTGTACGATGCTAGTGCTGTCTTGTTATAGACTAATGGCGACTCATTGGGTGTACGATACTAGTGCTGTCTTGTTATAGACTAATGACGACTCATTGGGTGTACGATGCTATTGTCGTTTTGTTATAGACTAATGGCGACTCATTGGGTGTACGATGCTAGTGTCTTGTTATAGACTAATGGCGACTCATTGGGTGTACGATGCTAGTGCTGTCTTGTTATAGACTAATGGCGACTCATTGGGTGTACGATGCTATTGTCGTTTTGTTATAGAGTAATGGCGACTCATTGGGTGTACGATGCTAGTGCTGTCTTGTTATAGACTAATGGCGACTCATTGGGTGTACGATGCTAGTGCTGTCTTGTTATAGACTAATCTTGGCTCATTGGGTGTACGATGGTAGTGTTGTCTTGTTATAGACTAATGGCAACTCATTGGGTGTACGATGCTATTGTCGTTTTGTTATAGACTAATCTTGACTCATTGGGTGTACGATGCTATTGTCGTTTTGTTATAGACTAATGGCGACTCATTGGGTGTACGATGCTAGTGCTGTCTTGTTATAGACTAATTGCGACTCATTGGGTGTACGATGCTAGTGCTGTCTTGTTATAGACTAATGGCGACTCATTGGGTGTACGATGCTATTGTCGTTTTGTTATAGAGTAATGGCGACTCATTGGGTGTACGATGCTAGTGCTGTCTTGTTATAGACTAATGGCGACTCATTGGGTGTACGATGCTAGTGCTGTCTTGTTATAGACTAATGGCGGCTCATTGGGTGTACGATGCTAGTGCTGTCTTGTTATAGACTAATGGCGACTCATTGGGTGTACGATGCTAGTGCTGTCTTGTTATAGACTAATGGCGACTCATTGGGTGTACGATGCTATTGTCGTATTGTTATAGACTAATGGCGACTCATTGGGTGTACGATGCTAGTGCTGTCTTGTTATAGACTAATGGCGACTCATTAGGTGTACGATGCTAGTGCTGTCTTGTTATAGACTAATCTTGACTCATTGGGTGTACGATGGTAGTGTTGTCTTGTTATAGACTAATGGCAACTCATTGGGTGTACGATGCTATTGTCGTTTTGTTATAGACTAATCTTGACTCATTGGGTGTACGATGCTATTGTCGTTTTGTTATAGACTAATGGCGACTCATTGGGTGTACGATGCTAGTGCTGTCTTGTTATAGACTAATGGCGACTCATTGGGTGTACGATGCTAGTGCTGTCTTGTTATAGACTAATGGCGACTCATTGGGTGTACGATGCTATTGTCGTTTTGTTATAGACTAATGGCGACTCATTGGGTGTACAATGCTATTCTCGTTTTGTTATAGACTAATGGCGACTCATTGGGTCTACGATGCTATTGTCGTTTTGTTATAGACTAATGGCGACTCATTGGGTGTACGATGCTATTGTCGTTTTGTTATAGACTAATGGCGACTCATTGGGTGTACGATGCTATTGTCGTTTTGTTATAGACTAATGGCGACTCATTGGGTGTACGATGCTAGTGCTGTCTTGTTATAGACTAATGGCGACTCATTGGGTGTACGATGCTAGTGCTGTCTTGTTATAGACTAATGGCGACTCATTGGGTGTACGATGCTAGTGCTGTCTTGTTATAGACTAATGGCGACTCATTGGGTGTACGATGCTATTGTCGTTTTGTTATAGACTAATGGCGACTCATTGGGTGTACGATGCTATTGTCGTTTTTTTATAGACTAATGGCGACTCATTGGGTGTACGATGCTATTGTCGTTTTGTTATAGACTAATGGCGACTCATTGGGTGTACGATGCTATTGTCGTTTTGTTATAGACTAATGGCGACTCATTGGGTGTACGATGCTATTGTCGTTTTGTTATAGACTAATGGCGACTCATTGGGTGTACGATGCTAGTGCTGTCTTGTTATAGACTAATGGCGACTCATTGGGTGTACGATACTAGTGCTGTCTTGTTATAGACTTATCGCGACTCACTGGGTGATGTGTTCAGTATCTTGTAAACCGCTATTACCTCCCTAAACATTTCCTGGTTCCCAATTACCCCTGAGGCGACGAAGACGTCCATGCCAGTTTAAAAAATGCCTCTGTGTTGGGGAATTAAACAACATGACCGACAGAAATGCCCTCTAGCCACTGACCTATCTCCGCTCGCACTGGTCAACTGTATGTTAGAAACATACACCAATACACACGCCTCATTGCAGGAAGCTGTCGTGGGTATGTGATGTAATGGGACGTAGTGCACGGATGAATAGGTGGTCAGTCTTCTCCTCACGTAGCGAACAGTGAGTGCACAAATCGACCCTCATCGACTGCGCTCCTGATATTGTCGGTGTTAGCTCCTAAGGATCACGCTAACCCGCCAGCTTAAAACCCACGATGTGTGGGATTAAAGTTAGCCAACAAAATACGTTGGAGATCATAATGCGATCTCACCCAACAGTGGCATAATCAAAACAGTAGAGTTTATAATGAGATCTCACCTAACAGTAGTATAAAAAAAACAGTGAAGTTCATAATGAGATGTCACCTAACAGTGGAATAATCAAAACGGTGGAGTTCATGAAATCTCAACATTGGAACAATTGAAACGGTTCAGTCCATCATGGGATCTGACCCAACAGTGGAATAATCAAAACGGTGGAGTTCTTAATGAGATCTCACCTAATAGTGGAATAAGCAAAACATTGGATTTCATAATGAGTTCTCACCTAATATTGAATGATCAAAATGGCGGAGTTCATAATGAGATCTCACCTAATATTGAATAATCAAAACGGCTGAGTTCATCATATGATCTGTAGGTCAGCATGGCCGAATGGATAAGAACGCGTGTTCTTAAACATCCGGCGTGCTGATGCTGAGGTAAGAGATTCAGTCCCTACACCGGACCGTTGGCCTAAAATGTTGACCTATCGTCCTTGACTTGGGACGTAAATTATAAGTACCTCTGAAGTCGGAGTGGGTTCGCCTGATGGCGAAGGACATTGTTAATAGGGAAAACTAATCCACACGCAAAATTCAGTCCAGCACTACTAGAAGTTGTATGTGTGGACTACGCTTGAGTTCAAAGCTAGCGAGCGCAAAAAACAAACAAACAAACAAGAAAACAAACAAACAAACAAGAAAACAAACAAACAAACAAACAAGAAAACAAACAAACAAGAAAACAAACAAACAAACAAACAAGAAAACAAACAAACAAGAAAACAAACAAACAAACAAACAAGAAAACAAACAAACAAGAAAACAAACAAACAAACAAACAAGAAAACAAACAAACAAGAAAACAAACAAACAAACAAACAAGCAAGCAAGCAAACAAACAAACATGGGATCTCAACTAACAGTGGAATAATCAAAACGGTGGCGTTCATCAACTTGCATCACCATCTTTACCATGCGGGTGTACGAGGGAATGAACAGGCTGATAGGCTAGCAGGGAGGGCACCTCTTGGTGGTATTTTGCCTATGGACAAGGGGGAGGTGGTCGTGCGCTTGTGGGACCAGGTGGAGAAGGCGGAGGAACAGATTGAGAACCCATATGTGGAAAGAATGATATTGCGGGGGATCGGCAGGGGTTCTGGAAGAATCTCAAAACTGAGAGGGAAGACCAGGAGAACTTTTAATCAGATAGCGGTGGGAACGATTAGTAATATGACTCTTCGCTGGCTGCTGAAAGAGGGGACGGAGCACGTATGGGAATGTCCTGAGTGCAGTGATGTCGGTTCTTAACTCAACTCAACTCAACTCAACTTTACCATCATTATGATCAATAACAAAAACAACAACAATAACATCAACAATCACTCGCTAATTCCGTTGTATCGACCAGATATTATTGCCACATCAACAACTTAAGGTTATTATTATCCTCATCATCATATCAACAATATAAACAATATCTAAATCCAGAAGCCACATACACTAAGCTGCACGATTTATTGCCTGTCATATTTCGCTGCATCTTTTCAGGTGCATACTGCAGAGGTATATATCCGACTGTGAAATATTCCAGGCAATAAATCGTGCAGCATAATGCATGTGGCTTCTAAGTTTAAATTCACTACGGGAATACATTGTTTTGAATACACAATAACAACAACGATATATGCAACTACAACAACAAAAATTACTCACCATCACTCTTCACTCAACATAACAATAATTACTCACCATCACTCTTCACTCATCATGACAATAACAACTCACAATAATTCTTCACTCGACATGACAGTAAATACTCACTATCACTCTTCATTCAACTAGACAATAATTCTCACCATCACTCTTCATTCAACATGACAGTAACTACTCACCATCACTCTTCACTCAATATGACAATAACTACTCACTATCACTTGTCACTCAACATGATAGTAACTACTCACCATCACTCTTCACTCAACATGGCAGTAACTACTCACTATCACTCTTCACTCAACATGACAATAACTACTCACCATCACTCTTCACTCAACATGACAAGAACTACTCACAATCACTCTTAACTCAACAAGCCATGAACTACTCACCATCACTTTCACTCAACATGATGATCCTCGATCTGCTAATTGATCCCATCCCCCCTTTGTAAAATTGTCCGCGGACAATGGCAGATCACGCCCAGACAAACAAGTCACAGCCGCCAGACAGCACAAATATGTGCATTCCGGTCTAAAACCTATTTACACGGACAACAACAATTCTATTTTTGATGTTATCTTTCTTTGTGGTTTTATAGTATGCGTGTGTGTTTGTGTGCGCGTATGTATGTGCATATCTACAGATTGCTAGTTTTGTCGCAGTTTGTACATTGTATATATTCTCAAATGAGGCCACAGATGTATCATGTTATTTCTAAATATGCGAACTGATATATTGTGTTCTCAAAACGGTCTAAAGCGGTATTAGTTTTTTTTTAGTTTTTTTGTTTGCTAGTAATTAGTTTTTTCCCTGTGTTCTTATTATTGGTTCCTCTGTTTTCTCTCTGTTGCTATGATATCTATCTATCTATCTATCTATCTATCTATCTATCTATCTATCTATCTATCTATCTATCTATCTATCTGTCTGTTTGTCTGTCTGTCTGTCTGTCTGGCTGGCTGGCTGGATGGCTTGGGACCTGCCTGCCTGCCTGTCTGTCTGTCTGTCTGTCTGTCTGTCTGTCTGTCTGTCTGTCTGTCTGTCTGTCTGTCTGTCTGTCTATCTGTCTGTCTGTCTGTCTGTCTGCCTGCCTGCCTGCCTGCCTGCCTGTAAGTCTATCTATATATCTATCTATCTATCTATCTATCTATCTATCTATCTATCTATCTATCTATCTATCCATCTATCTATCTATCTATCTATCTATCTGTCTGTCTATCTATCTAGTCTGTCTGTTTGTCTGTCTGTCTGTCTGTCTGTCTGTCTGGCTGGATGGCTGTCTGTCTGTCTGTCTGTCTGTCTGTCTGTCTGTCTGTCTGTCTGACTATCTGCCTGCCTGCCTGCCTACCTGCCTGCCTGCCTACCTGCCTGCCTGCCTACCTGCCTGCCTGCCTGCCTGCCTGTCTGTCTGTCTACGTTCCATACCTATACTTATTCCTTCTATCTGTTCATGTTATTAAATTTTCTGATTTCATCTTTTTCTTGAGATCTGTTTGTTTTGTTTTTGAGGGAGATTATTATAATCGAAACGTCAATTCGTTGCGTTGCAACATAACTTATTTGTATTTAATGTTTGTTAATATCATCATTTAATTTTTCCGGTGTGATTTACGTTTGCCGTATTGGAGTTTGTTTTAAGGTACGTATACCGTGTCAATGTTTATTATGTCTTACTATCTCGCAGGAGTTATACGTTTCTTTGTTTGTTTTCTGTTCTTTAAATCTAGTGCCTTTTCTTTGAGCGATCTCCCAGTGTGTAGGTGCGTTCCTCCTCTTGCGTGAAGTTCCAGATTTGGAGTTCTTTGCTTGTACTTTGAGGCGTAATCTAAGTAGGCTTTTGTCGGCTACCTGTTACATCCAATGGCTGCTATATCTGTAGTGAAACCCGGCAACCATCATGCGTGTATGTGTGTATCAGACTTGAGTTAACGGCAATGTCGACAATTGGCAGATATTTTCTACTCCAAATAGGATCCTTTCTTTAATCTTTTAATGGCAGAGTGCAGAAGTGGATTAAGAGTGTAGACTTGAAATAATGTATGCCCGGGTACGCAGGACTTGCTAAAGGGTTTCGTAAACTGCAATTTTGGGGTCTCGCTACGGAGCTACGGTGCTACGGAGTTCGTGCACTGAGTTGAGTTTCTCCAGACCCAGGTTTGAGTTAGGAGGAGAACAGAGCACTTATGGGATACACCCGTGTGCCGTGACGTTGATCCATCGACTAAACTATACTAAACTATAGGCCTACTGTTGCTCTTATTATTATAGAGAGCGCAGCATCCTTGTGGTTACCCGCTCGTTTGCTGGACTGGTGGTTCGAATCCGCATTAGGGTGGAGTTTGACCAGAGTTTGATGAGGTATAAAATAGTTATTAGGACATGATCTGGGAAGTAAAGGCGAACAGTGTACTACTGACCACATCCCCAACCCAGTGCAGACTGATCTGTAACACTGTGGGTCTCGCACCATGCGCCCTGCGCCTGAGGGTGTGAAAAGGTTCTCTGCTGTAGTTTATTTAGTTAATGATTTTCTGCGGCATCTCATAGTGCCTTAATTTCCAAAATTGATTCTCTAGCATTTCTGTCAAAGGTCTTTTTATGGCTCACAAATCCAGTAAAGAATGTGCAATAAGAGTGTTCGTTTGTTGATTGATATGAGCAATCTTGTTTCTCCAATAGCAGTAGAGATGTGGTTTCCATGGAAAGTGCAAAGAGCACAATGATCTATAGAACCGCGTATGTTGCAGTTCTATGAGAATCAGTCGTTCGCTGTCTGGTCAGAACGGCCGAATGAATAATAGTGGTCGTTCTTAAACATCTGGTGTGCTGATCTCGAGATAGCGGGTTCAACCCCCTATGCTGGTTACTTCGACTAACGCGTAGACGCAAATTACAAGTATGTTAAAAGCTTTAAAACAGTCGCTTAAAAGTCGACAAGGTCGACTTCATTGCACCGGGTTTTATCCCATATGGCTCGGTCTCTTTCCGCAGCGCGGAAAGCGTCGCACAACGCACTAACTCCGTAGCTCTAGCGAAGACCCACAGGAGTCTCCGAAAAAATTTCATTCGTGAACCGAAGGACGAGGCCCGGAATCGAACCCACAACCTTCGGAAGACGTTGTGGGTTCGCCTGATGTCGAAGAACACAGGTAATAGGAAATGCTAATTCACACGGAAAAATCGGTGCAAATCACTAGTAGTGGTGGTGGTGGTGGTGGTGGTGGTGGTGGTGGTGGTGGTAGTAGTAATAGCAGTAGTAGGAGCAGCAGCAGCAGCACGTATATGAACAGCGATTGAGTTTAAACTGTCATAGATTGGAGAAATCCAATGCTGCGTGTTAGAATTTTTCGAGGCATGTCACTACAAGAAACCAGCTTGAAAATTTAGTGGCAATTTGAAAACTTAGCGACAGCTTGAAAACTTAGTGGCAACGTGTGACAACTTTAAAACTTAGTGGCAACTTGAATACTTTGTGACAACATGAAAACTTAATGGCAACTTGAAAACTTAATGACAACTTGTTGCAGTTATAAAACTTAGTGACAACTTGTTGCAATTTGAAAACGTAGTGGCAACTTCCAACTTGACGAGAAATGAGCGTAAAGAAGACAAGAAGATAAACACCTGCATGGCTATGTTAAACGTATTTTTGTTTATTTATTTATTAAATTTATTTTATTAAATTATATTTAATGTATTCCTCAGGACATGCTGCTACTTATACCATTAGCACTAAGCCTCTTCGCTGCCGGTTGCAGTTGAAGGCCAAGCAAGTATGGGAATGTCCCGTGTGCTGTGATATCGGCTGTTGACTCACCTCAACAGAACTTATTTATCTATTTTTTGTTTGCAATATCCTGTTCAACCCTTCTAGGATAAAATCGGATTATATTATAGGGTGTACACAGTTGAGAATTCATGCTGTATATACTTTAAAAAAAAAATAGATATCATTTTTTAAAACATGTTATATTAATTTACATTGTATGTATATCGAAATAAACTGGTCTAGGATGAAAGCTCCGAAAGCCAGATAGTTAAGAGTATTGTTTTGCTGATCCGACAGCTTCTGCAGCTTGTCTTGTTCCAGGCATATTGGTGTTACCTTTTCATTGGAGTAGACTAGACAGGCCGAGAGAGGGATCATGCTGCATGGGCAACACATGTTCTCTAAATTCAGCCCAGGCTTTGTGTTATGGAGAGATAACCCCATTTTACAAACTATCGTCTGACAAGACGGCAAGGTGCCAGTCAGTTAGTCAGTAGAATCAATAAGTGAACAGAAACAAATCTCCTTAAGATGATGGCAGTGCTTTGAAGAAATACTCAACTTTCCATCAAATGCCACAGGAATTCAGGAAACCGACACAGATGCCATGGAAAAACTAGAACCAGACATACTGAAATAAGAAATTGGAGAAGCCATCATATTAGCCCCATTGAACAAATCACCTGGACAAGATGAAATACCAAATGAACTAATGAAAGCAGCAAGAGAAGTAGGAACAGCTTGGCTACACAGACTATTCAACCATGTTTCGGTAGAACAACAGACACCACGAGACAGCAATCACAATAGGGGCAGCAGGTGAATGTCTAGCCACTTTGCCACGCCCCCAAGGTGATGTATTTTGAATAAAATAAGTTATAAAAACAAAGAAGCACAAATAGTTGTACGATTCAAACTTTAATTAAATGTATCTTCATATTCAAGACATATTTATTCACAAAATAAAAGCATTGCATGATGTCATTGTATCATCATTGCACATGAAAATCTTCACTTGACTGGAATTAAGGTGATAATCTAAAAATATTCAATCGCCAAAATGACAATGTTAAGAAACATAATAAAATCAAAGGATGGCAACCTCTGGATGTAGCAGTAGACAAACATTGAGATCTTGCATGCAAACAGGTTATGTATGCATGTAAAGTTTGAAGTTTGACAGGCAGTTCTGGTCATTGCCAAGAATAAGTCAGGTAATGTTTATGTATACAAATATGTCTCAAGCCCATGTCTCAAAACTGAGATCTTGCATGCAAATGGTTAAGTATACATATGAACTACAGTTTTTTTCTGGCAGTTCTGGTAATTGCCAGAAATAAGTAAGGTAATGTTAATGTATAAAAATATGTCTCAAAACTGAGATCTTGCATGCATGTGGGATATATATGCATATAAACTAAAGTTTTGCTGGCAGTTTTGGTAATTGCCAGAAATAAGTCACATACTGTTTTATGTATAAAAATATATCTCAGACAACAGGGGGATTCAGCGGGCGTGTTAGCGAGGTTGCTAGAAAACTGCATTTATTTCATGAGCGTTGTGTGAAGAGTGTTCAACACCTGGACTCTTCATCTGCTAAATGAGGGCAACATTGGCCACCTATCCCTCCGTGCAGTCAGGCCTATAAAATGTGATAGCCTTGTCAGATCACTGACCCATAACCGGAAATTGCTTCCGTACAAATAAATAATAAACAGAATGATTCACACATCAGTTTGTGTCAGTTTTCGGCGTCATCGTTAGCGGGAAATATGACTTCTATATGTCAGCCATGTCTGGTTACTGATGTATACATTGTGACTGCGATGTGTGGTTAACCAAAGTTTTAACATACATGGTAACTGACTGTGGTGTGTGGTAAAGCAGAGTTTAACATACATGGTAATTGTCTGTAGTGTGTGGTAAATCATGGTTAATATAAATGTATACGAAAATATGGTGCATAATTGTAATTTGAAATATAATTTTTCTGTACATTACTAATTGTTTTACAAAAACACACACCCACAACAATGTCAACAGACGAAACTTCATGTCAATCACAAATGACAATCAACATTAAAGTAATTAAAAATGTCACAACATCTGAATACCTTGACTGCATATTTAACAAGAACGACAACTGTTGAAGGGAAGTAGGGAAAGATTGATCTTAAATAATACAGCATTGAAAGCATGTGACATAACACAAGCAAACATAACATCAGGGTAGAGACACATACAACTTTATGAGGGAATGTATGAATGCAAATCATGGACATTTTTTTATTTTAGTGTTTGCTCGCTTTGAAATCAGGCATAGTCTATACATGTACTACTACTTCTAAGGAACTGGACTGATTTGTGCGTGTGGATTAGCTTTCTTTATTACCTGTGTCCCTCGCCATCAGGTGAACCCACTCCAACTTCTAAGTTACTTGTAATTTACATCCCCAAGTCAAAGATTAGAAGTCAACATTTTAATCCATCTGATAAGTGTTGGGGTTGAACGTGCAACTTCGGCATCAGCACACAATATTTTTTCAGAAAAAGTGCTCTTACCCAATCAGCTATGCTGATTTCCTAATGGACAATTCCACAAAAGATTAAAGATGAAAATCAGAGTGTTTTTTTTTCAGTTAAATTTTACAAAATAAATTCTTAGAATATTGTAGATCAAGAGGAACATAATACTGTCATTCTACAAGATCTGAACATCAAAGAAAACTATATAATGCTTTGAAAACTGGCTCATAAACTATATGTTTTTTTTTTTAAACTGGCTCATAAACTATATGATGTTTTGAAAGCCAGCTCATAACTGGCTCATAATCATATCATATAAATTATATGATGTTTTGATAACTGTCTCATAAACTATATGTTTTGCAAAATGGCTCATAACTAGCTCATAAACTATATGATGTTTTGGAAACTAAAATACTGTGGTCACATCAAACATCACAGTGCTTTGAAAAGAGCTGTCATGGAAGTGTGTACTGGAAGACAAGGCAAGGGTGGCCCAGTATGGAGTGGTCACCGCATGCACGAGGCAAGAGAACTGGCTATGGTGTGCTATATTGAGAGCAACGTTCTGACAAGGGCAAGCTACATGATGATAGTGTGTTGGTTTTATTTCATCATGATACCTGGCTGCCATGGGGATTTGTCACATACACAGACCCGACAAACCGATCTTGTTAGATATACACAGACCTGACAAACCAATCTTCGCACATATACACAAATCTGATAGACTAATCTTGTTCCATGTACACAAATCTGACAAACTGATCTTGCTACATATACACATAATTCTGACAAGCCTATGTAGCCATATACACACAGATATGACATGACAATCTTCTTACATGCACATATATCTGACAAACCAATGTTACCCCACACACACACATGCATGCACGTGCGCACACAGAGAGAGAGAGAGAGAGAGAGAGAGAGAGAGAGAGAGAGAGAGAGAGAGAGAGAGAGAGAGAGAGAGAGAGAGATCTGACAAACCAATCCTGCCACACATACACACAGACCTGACAAGCCAATCTTATTACATACACACAGATCTGACAAACCAATCTTGCCACACATACATATCTGACAAACCAATCTTACTACATACACACTTGTCTGACAAACTAATCTTGATACATACACACAGATCTGATAAACCAATCTGGCAATAGCAGGGATGAAATATTTCCTTGCATTCATGCTGAAAGTTGGAAACTTACTATATAGTAGGCTCCTGATTGTCATGAGACTATTGCCCTGTACACACAGATCTGACAAACTAATCAAGAATGTATATGGTTTGCAAATTAGAATGCATTCTAGTACACACCATATCACATGCATACATAAAAATATACCAGTTTGTATGACACTGTAAATATGTATATTTATTTTGTATGGTATTGTAAAAATGTATACCTTTTGTATGGCACTGTAAATATGAATACATCTGTATATATCATAAAACAATAACAAAAATAATTGGATTTGTTATATATTGGAATTTCAGTAGAAGTAACATGGACAGCCAAAATGAGCTGCCAAAATGTTTTGAATGAAGTACAGGCACAATGGACTCTTGCTATAGACATAATGGCACAATTAAGTCTTTGGTCAAATCATGAGAACAGAAAAACAAACTTACTGTAGCAACAGGTAAGATTAAAGGGAAAAGAGATATAGAATAGCAGTGAGAGAAGAGAATGGGTAGTCTTGCATGATGACATGGACTGACGATAGCATATCAATATCATCAAGTGACCCAAGTACTCTAGGTCAACTCTGCTGGTGATATTCCTCCATGCCATCATCTCAGTCCATCCAGCATCATTTCTCTTGGTCCACCTTTGTATTTTTTCTCACTGATCTTCCCAGTTGTCATGACACTATCCAATGCCTCTCTTCTCATCACATGACAATAAAATGTTGTTTATCTCTTTCTTATTGTTGTATGTAATATTCTAGCTTCATTAGCCTCTTCCAGACAATTGTGATTAGTTATTCTGACCAAGATCCAAGGCATTCACAACATTTGTCTCAGGAGCCACATCTCCATTGCTTCTAAGCTCTTTCTAATTTGTTCATTTATGTTTCATGATTCATTGCCATGCAGCAAAACAAGTTCTATACAACAGTTCATTCTGTTTCTTAATTTCAGTGATAGTGACTTACTGCATACTGTTCATTGTCTGGAATGCAGTACACAGTTTGGTAAAATATGATGGTGGTTGTTGTGGTTGTTCCCAAGACTACAGAGTTGTCTACTCTTGGCAGCCCAGTGCCATCTTTCGCATGTGGAAATCCTCTGAGGCAGCTCCAGGGACATATAGAGTGAGTGTATCACTGTTGGAGGCAGCTGTGGTAGCTTTTCTTTGCTGTCTGAATGTGCAGGGCATTTGAAGAAAATAATGTCAGTAGACAGGCCAACAGATTTTCAGAAAATAGTCATGGCTTTACGGGCATTTGAAGAAAAGAATGTCAGTGGTTTCACAAGGGTGAGATCAATGACTGCCCCAAGGTACTTCAGGAATTGATATAATTTAGATGGCTAATGATTCTAGCATGCCCTATTTGAAAATTTCAAAACAAACAAATAAACTTAGGCTCTGGTTGTATTTGTTAAGGATATATATGCTGCCATTGGCTACATCATTATTCAGCACTTCAGAGCAGGACCAAACGATTACGCAACCACCATGTGTAACAAATTCAAGATTGGGAAATTGGCCATAAGCACATGTGGACTGGTGCAACAGACAGCAGATTATATACTTCAAGACTGCCCAAAGTATGACATATCGAGGCACACCTTCTGGCCTAGAGAAACAACAGTGCAAGATACAATTTATAGAGCAATGAGTGAGCTAAACCAGACAGTGAAGCTTATACAAGAGACAACATTGCAGATGTAGACACATTTCTAGCAAAGAAGGGGAAGAAGAAACTGACATTGGCATGTGTTTGGGGCATTCATTAAAACAAGTCTATCTGATATGTGGTTTTCCCTTTGTTCAGTCAGAATTTCTTGGTGTGTCTGAAAATCTGTTGGCCTGTCCTCAAATAGCAAGTTCTGTCCTGGTGCTGTTTTGCAGCTCCTTCCTTAGCAAATGTTGGCCTTCTCACTCTCCCCAGGTTGGGAATCCATTGGAATGTTAAACTGATGAACTGGGATGCTAACATAGAGATAACTCACTGTAATGTTACACTAATAAGAACTAGTGATAGAGAATGGCTGCTGTGAATAGTTATCATCATCTACACCAGGTGACAAGCTTTTGATGTTTATACCACTTGACAAGGTAGTTGATGGTTAACTAGTGTCTAAAGCTAAAGTGGTAATTTGTGAGCTTCTTAAATAAGGTGTGATATTTACTAATTTGTTAGCTTCTTGGAGAAAATAATGTCAGTGGTAGTTAATGTGATAGCTTCTTTAACAGGTGTAATAGTTAATGTGATAGCTTCTTATACAGGTGTGACAGTTACTGTGATAGCTTCTTATACAGGTGTAGTAGTTAATATGATAACTTCTTTAACAGATATTCTAGTTAATGTGATAGCTTCTTACACAGGTATGGAAGTTACTGTGATACTTCCTTTAACAGGTGTGGTAGTTAATGTGACAGCTTCTTTAACAGATGTGGCAGTTAATGTGATTGCTTCTTATACAGGTGTGGTAGTTAATATGTTAGCTCCTTTAACAGATGTTCTAGTTAATGTGGTAAGTCTTTTAACAGGTGTTCCAGTTAATGTGATAGCTTCTTTACCAGCTTCTTTGGCAGTGAGATGAAAACAAATAGTAGATCCTGGTAATTAACCTCCAAAGCAGAACTGGCATGGCCTCATTGTTTCCCGTGGTGGACGAGTTGGATAAATAGGGCGTGGTGTAACCACTGGAACAGGAGCTAAGGTCGTAGCTGGTGTGGTAGTTGTTGTGGTAGGAAAGGTGGCTTCTGTTGTTGGAGCTAAGGTGGCTTCTGTTGTCGGAGCTGATGTAGTCATTTCTGTTGTCACATCCGGCAGATCTGAAGAGTTAAAATAAATCTCATATCATTTTATATTTATTCAATCTGTTTACTTGCTGTTGGGGTCAACCCAGTCTCATCAAATGGGATCAACCTAATCATCACATGGGGTCAACCTAGCCATCAAATGGGATCAACCCAGCCTCATTACATGGGGTCAACCCAGCCATCACATGGGGTCAACCCAGCCTCATTACATGAGGTCAACCCAGCCTCATTACATGGGGTCAACCCAGCCTTAATACATGGGGTCAACCCAGCCTCATTACATGAGGTCAACCCAGCCTCATTACATGAGGTCAACCCAGCCTTATTACATGGGGTCAACCCAGTCTCATCAAATGGGGTCAACCCAGCCTCATTACATGGGGTCAACCCAGCCATCAAATGGAGTTAACTCATACTCATAAAATGGGGTCAACCCAGCCTAAAAACTGGGATCAACCCAGCCTCATTAGATGGGAACAACCGGCCATCAAAATGGACAAGTCGTGAGAAAGGGAACTGGAAACCTCACCTCATTATGTGGCATACAATATGTGAATGGAACCTTGATGGCCTAGTAGTTAGCCTGCTGGACTACCAAGACAGTGGTCCAGGGTCAAACCCCAGCTGAGGCAGTAATAGAATGACCCCTGAGGTTGGCCCAGTTTCATCAACATGGGTACAATTTCCAGAATTACCTGGCAAGGATATGTGATGAGGAAAGGGACTGGCCACCCCAGCTCTGAGGTCATGACCTGAAATATGTGAAGACTTAACACACAACAACTCAATCGCAGTATTTGTCTTAGGACTACCTGTGTCAACTTTCAAATGCATACATTTATTGTATCACTGTGTCCCAAAAGTTCTTGTGCAGTTTTAACATTGAATTCATTTAGATGTACATATGTGCTTTTAGAATTGACATACTGCACTAGGGGCATTCCCATACATATTCCGTCACTTTCTTAAAATGTCACTGAAGAGTTTTCATGCTGATTAAAAGTCCACCTGGGTTTTCCTCCCTCTCCCCTCACTCCCCTCTTGCAGTCTCTCCAGATTTGCATATTCAGTCTGTTAAGCTGCACTCTCTACCTGATGCCAGAGTCTTCACAACATTTTTATCAAAAAGCAGCTCTTCGAGCAGAGGGACAGCAGCAGCAGCTAATCTATCCACATGTTCGTTGCCCCGCTAATCTGCAAGCCCCACACACCTGCATGCTTTGCATGGCCTGAGCAGAACATCCATGATCAAGTTCTGTCCTGTCAAGTGATGCTAGTCACTCCACACAGAACAAACATACTCTGTGAGTCCATTACAAACACATCTCTGACTGTGCTGTTCTCCAACCATAGGAAAGATCCCATCACTATATTGATGACAGTTGTATATTACTCTATACTGTTGAAAGTTGTATATTACTATATAATGATGAAAGATTTATATTACTGATTTTACTCTGTATAGATGAAAGTTGTATATTACTATATAATGGTGAAAATTGTATATTACTCTGAACTGATGAAAGTTGAATATTATGGTGGTTAGGCATTGAACCGTTAAGGTCTGTGGTGTGTTTATGCTTGTAGCTATGGTTTGCAATTGTATTTTCCTCATGTTGGACTGGTAGTACATGGTTCCGTCGCGTGGAATGCTTTTACATCTGTCCTGTACAATGACCTGCATGTTCGGAACAATGGCTACCGGCTGTTGCTGAATTGAATGATTTGCCTTTTCGGTTCACGAGTGCATTTTTCAGGAGACTCCTCGGAGTCGGCGCTGAAGCTGCGGAGTTCATGCTTGTGCGACACTTTCGGAGGGTCGCCCTGCGGAGAAAGACCGAGCCATGTGAGAAAACCCGGGTCAATGAGGTCTTTCTGGTGATTGCCGAGTCCATCGACGATGAACTGTGGTTTTTGTTAATGACTGTTGTGTTGGCATTCTGGCGGCGGCATTATGCACAGTACCCGTATGGGCTGTTGGCTTGCTGAGACTCCTGTCTGTTCCACTTTTCACATTGTAAAGTGGGGAGCATTTTGTGTGATATTCACTGGCACAGGAATTGAGCATAATGGGGACGACCCATTTCCATGAAGTTGGAACCTCGACTAACTAACTAACTCTATATTGATGAAGGTTTTATATTACTCTATATTGATACAGTTGTATATTACTCCATAATGATGACAGTTGTATCTTACTCTATATTGATGGCAGTTGTACATTTCTCTGTACTGATGAAAGTTGGATATTACTCTAGATTTATGAAAGTTGTACATTACTGGAACAAATGTTACAGGTGAGAAGTTGACTTCACTGCACTGAGTTTCACCCCATTTGGCTCAGTCACTCTGTACAGACTGGCAAGCTGCACAGCCGAGTGCATCACACAAAGCTGGCAATCCAGAGACCAGATACCCAGGGTTCTCTGGAACAATTGCGCTGCACAGCCCAGACACAAACCTATGATCTTCAGGGCATAAAGCATATAGCCTGCCCACTTCACCATGGAGAAATTACAGGCAAAGAATGACTGATATTCATCATCATTTGCCAAGTTGATAAGCATGGGAAGTCATATTTTGCCATCCTGCATGATCACCTGTGTCATGGATCAGCTCCGTGTTCTTGCCTCAACCATGCCATGTAGTCAAGGCATCCAGATATTTATTTCTCTGCCTTCCCCTAGTTCTTTTCCCAAAATCTTGCCAATTGTCACCAAGTTCTCTAGTTTATTTCTTCTCATAACGTGTCCAAAAATATACTGACCATCTACATATAATTTCCCTAATCAGTTTACAGATTTCCTTTGCTTCTTGTAGGATTTGCTCATTGGTTTTTCTGTCTGTCCTTGGTATTCTTTGCATGTTTCTCAGAAACAACATGTCCACTGCTGTTAGATGTTTCCACTGATATTACAAATAGATAAATATGCACAAACTGACAATTTGTAGACTATGCAAATGCACTAAAAATGCATGAGTTATTACATTATTACCTGTGCTGTCTGGTGTGCTCAGCAATGTCCAATCATAAAAACTCTTGCCCACATCACAGATTTTGTTTGGATCGTTCTCTTCAGTTTCACCATTTTTATAGCAGACATTGTTGATGAGGCATCCGGTTCCCTGTTGAATATATTCAAACAATATTTGTTCACAGTCTAATTGTGTGGATTTGTGAAGCAACAGGGCACAAACAATGCTACGTATATTCTCAGGATGCCATAAGAAAGAACTGTAGAAGTAGAAACAGGCATTTGAAAATGTGAAATATGAGGAATAATACAATTACTTAAGCAACAGAACATTGACTGCAAAGGCCTACAAATAATACAGAACGTATATAGGGAGCAAACAGCAGTCATAAGAATCAACAACCAGGTAGGAATATTTCAGTGTTTAAAGAAGGGCATCAGACAAGGTTGTGTAGTGTCTCCTGATTTGTTCTCATTGTACAGTGAACATATGAAATCTAAAGAAATCATGCCCGGGATCCTGGTTGGTGGATATAATATACTTACATTATGCTGATAACACCATCTTGATAGCAACAAGAAGGATCTACAGGTCATGACAGACACAGTGGTTATAGAACATGAAAAGATGGGCCTTAGTTTGAATAATAGAAAGAAGGCAGAAGTCATGGTGATATCAAAGAAACAGATTGTGCCTAAATGTGCAATTAAAGCACAGAACGTTATTTTCGAGGCAAGTGCAGAAATTCAAATATTTAAGCACATGGATAACATCAGAGGGAAGGTGCATCAATGAGATAAAGAACAGAATAGGATAAGCAAAAACTGCATTCTATCAAATGAAAATTTTATGGAATAAGTTCCTTGAAAGTTAGAAAAAGAGTTCTTGCATGTTACATAGAACCAGTATTAACATAACGGCTGCGAATCATGGACAATTAGCAAACATGTGGGAAAATCCCTGGAAGACTTAGAGATGTGGTTTTATGAAAGAATGCTAAAAATTAATTGGACAGACAAAATTAACAATATGACATTTTGAGGGAAGCTAAGTTGCAAAGACAACTTATCACAAACAGAAAGAAACGTGTCATCATTTGTTTGCCACATTATGAGAAGACAAAAACTGCAACATGTTGTGACAACCAGAAAGATGTGTGGAAAGAGAGATAGAGGAAGACAGCATGAGAACATTCTTGACAGTCTTGTGACACGGCATGGAAGGGAGTCAACATACAAATTGATCCATGCCGTCTGAGATAAAAATTTGTAGAGAGGCATGATTGCCCTTGCCAGCTGGCAAGGCACTGGATGATCATGATGATTTTATAAATCATGGGTACTAAAAGAATGAACTCCCATACTAGATACTGGAATTATGATATAAAGTGTTAGGCCTTTAGTTATTCTAGGCTACAGTGTAATGAGGTGTAATAGTTGGTCAGTTCTCCTTTTCACTGTCTTCCTTTCCCAGAGCAAAGTTTAATAGATGGTGTTTAGTGGAGTGTATTTGAGGTCATTTCTTGAGTGTCATTTCTAAATATGATACTTCTGTACAATTTATAAAGCAGTAAAATTATACTGACCTTCAATTTGCAGATGGCAGTGCCACAAGACAGACAGGTGCCATCGTAGACTCTAATTGGAAGCTCATTCCCAAACAGAATTCCATCTTTTGTTGCAGAGATGTTGAATGTCTGTGTTGCCCAAGCTGCAACCAAAAACATAAATGCATATACTAACACACATTAATTATTCTATAGACAAGATTATTTTGTCTCTAAATTTTAAATCTTTACAAATTTTTGGTTTCAGGAAAATATTTTAAATTATGTGTTTAAAATAGGTTGTGCATAATGACATATAGAAGAGAGAGAGAGAGAGAAAGAAAGAAAGAGAGAGAGAGAGAGAGAGAGAGAGAGAGAGAGAGAGAGAGAGAGAGAGAGAGAGAGAGAGAGAGAGAGAGAGAGAGAGAGAGAGAGAGAGAGAGAGAGAGAGAGAGAGAGAGAGAGAGAGAGAGAGAGAGAGAGAGAGAGAGAGAGAGAGAGAGAGAGAGAGAGAGAGAGAGAGAGAGAGAGAGAGAGAGAGAGACATGCACTTATACTCCTCCAACCCCTTCAAAACAGGAAATTCAAAACAAACTATGCTCATTGAAACTCACAGCAGTTTGGCTTTTATCATTTTAACAGATTATGTGCCAAACAAACAATAGGTTTGGACTAAACACAAATGGATGGCTGAAAATGGGGAGTAGGGGTTTGTGATAGTTATGACATAAAAACTGTTATGACAACTGCCTCTTCCTGATATGTTTGATATGTTTTCTTTGTATCTTAGCCTCCTTCAATATCATTATACATATTTAGTTTTTATATAAAACTTACAAAAACTCTAAAAAGCATAAAGCAGCTCTTCTACAAGCAAGCATGAAGGAAGCTCACCAGAGGCATCAGAAGGCAATACCCAACATCATGTGGCCATGCTGTGAGAGGACAAATCTATTGTCACATGAGGACAGTGGCAGACATGGTTAAGAGGTTTCAGTGTCTGACTTCAGCACAGAATTAACTGGTTCACAGACCAAGTAATGCTAGTTCTCTCAGATAAGGCAGAAGAAAAAAGAGTAAGGAAGTTACATGTACAAGTCGTGCATGTTGAAAATCCCAGAGCAGTTGCAAGTCACAAAGAGTAGGTGCAAGGTCACATCCCCCAACCACTGTGATGTGTCTGCACCTTGAAGAGACAGAGGAGATTGCATCTTCTGATAACCCCAAGATCTATGTCGATGGTATCACGGCCACTGGTCAGTTGAAAGGTTGGAACCAGATGAAGTGAGACACAAACCTGCTGCCTTGTAGGTAGACTGGGGACAGTCAGACTGGGGAATGTTAAAGGCTAGGGAAAGTAAACCAAAGAAATGCTTGTCAAAGTCAGATGTATGGCGATGCAGGCTTGATTGAACAGAGCAGCTCAATTCACTTGATGAAACAGAGCAGCACAATTCACTTAATGATGATGATGCCGCTGTCCTGGCAAAATTATTTGAGGGGAGGAAGACAACCTTCCTAGGGGCATACAATCTACCTAGGGGCACACAACCTACCAAGGGGCATACAAAGTCATTAGCTTGGACGAAATCTGCCTAGAGCAGGGGCGGGCAAACTACGGCCAGCGAGCTGCATGTGGCCCGGGAACTAATATTATGCGGCCCTCAATGGCATTTAGAAATACAAATTTTTACTTTGTTTTTAAGTTATTTTGTTGACTTTTACAGAATTTTATGTACCGTTATGGTTGTTTTAATATTTTTGATAAAATTTCTTTCTAATTTTATTAGTTATTTATACTGTTTAATAACCTATAAATAATTCATAATTACTTACTGTGATAGGTTGCTGTAAACAAAGTGGACATAATATATATGCGCTTCACTCCCACCCCCCCCCCTCCCCCCCCCCCCCTTTCCACACCCAATAGCTTCACATTTGTCAATACAAAACGTTTGCCCACCCCTGGCCTAGAGTATACCTTTACCACCATATATTATAGTGAATTGTTTAGTAGATAATGATCTAAACACACTCACATGGCACAGGCAGAGTACAGGTGATCACATTTGGTGTCAGAAAAATGGCCGTCGTCAGGAATCGAGCAGCACTGCTGTTGCCAGGTGTCTGTGAAAAAAAAAAAACAGTGTAAGTGTCACAGTGACCAGCAAGAAGAAGACAAGTTAGTTGCTTTCCATAACAGGGCTTCTCAACCAACCCTATCATGTTTTAAGTTTTGTGATTTATAAGGCAATTTTTTATGGTCAGTAGTTTGCCAAAGCTTTCTGAGCGACCAGTGCCTCACGCTATCAAAATCATTGCAAAGTTGTCTGCTTCCAAATTTCCCACAGCTGATTTTGATAACTTAACTTGGTATGACAGGAAATTTCCCACAACTGATTTTGATGCCTCGACTTGGTATGATGGGAAATTTCCCACAACTGATTTTGAAGCCTTGCCTTGGTATGACAGGAAATTTCTCACAGCTGATTTTGATGCCTCGACTTGGTATGACAGGAAATTTCCCACAGCTGATTTTGATGCCTCGACTTGGTATGACGGGAAATTTCCCCACAGCTGAATGTTATGCCTCGACTTGGTATGAGGGGAAATTTCCAACAACTGATTTTGAAGAGCCTCAACTTGGTATGACAGGAAATTTCTCACAGCTGATTTTTATGCCTTGACTTGGTATGACGGGAAATTTCCCATAACTGATTTTGAAGCCTTGCCTTGGTATGACAGGAAATTTCTCACAGCTGATTTTGATGCCTGAATTTGGAATGACAGGAAATTTCCCACAACTGATTTTGATGCCTCGACTTGGTATGATGGGAAATTTCCCCACAGCTGAATGTTATGCCTCGACTTGGTATGACGGGAATTTTCCCACAACTGAGTTTGAAGAGCCTCAACTTGGTATGACAGGAAATTTCTCACAGCTGATTTTAATGCCTTGACTTGGTATGACGGGAAATTTCCCACAACTGATTTTGAAGCCTTGCCTTGGTATGACAGGAAATTTCTCACAGCTGATTTTAATGCCTTGACTTGGTATGACGGGAAATTTCTCACAACTGATTTTGAAGCCTCGACTTGGTATGACAGGAAATTTCCCACAGCTGATTTTGATGCCTCGACTTGGTATGACGGGAAATTTCCCCACAGCTGAATGTTATGCCTCGACTTGGTATGAGGGGAAATTTCCAACAACTGATTTTGAAGAGCCTCAACTTGGTATGACAGGAAATTTCTCACAGCTGATTTTTATGCCTTGACTTGGTATGACGGGAAATTTCCCATAACTGATTTTGAAGCCCTGCCTTGGTATGACAGGAAATTTCTCACAGCTGATTTTGATGCCTGAATTTGGAATGACAGGAAATTTCCCACAACTGATTTTGATGCCTCGACTTGGTATGATGGGAAATTTCCCCACAGCTGAATGTTATGCCTCGACTTGGTATGACGGGAAATTTCCCACAACTGATTTTGAAGAGCCTCAACTTGGTATGACAGGAAATTTCTCACAGCTGATTTTAATGCCTTGACTTGGTATGATGGGAAATTTCCCACAACTGATTTTGAAGCCTTGCCTTGGTATGACAGGAAATTTCTCACAGCTGATTTTAATGCCTTGACTTGGTATGACGGGAAATTTCCCACAACTGATTTTGAAGCCTTGCCTTGGTATGACAGGAAATTTCTCACAACTGATTTTGATGCCTCAACTTGGTATGACGGGAAATTTCCCACAACTGATTTTGAAGCCTTGCCTTGGTATGACAGGAAATTTCTCACAGCTGATTTTGATGCCTGAATTTGGAATGACAGGAAATTTCCCACAACTGATTTTGAAGCCTCGACTTGGTATGACAGGAAATTTCCCACAGCTGATTTTGATGCCTCGACTTGGTATGACGGGAAATTTCCCCACAGCTGAATGTTATGCCTCGACTTGGTATGACGGGAAATTTCCCACAGCTTATTTTGAAGAGCCTCAACTTGGTATGACAGGAAATTTCTCACAGCTGATTTTAATGCCTTGACTTGGTATGACAAGAAATTTCCCACAGCTTATTTTGAAGAGCCTCAACTTGGTATGACAGGAAATTTCTCACAGCTGATATTAATGCCTTGACTTGGTATGACAAGAAATTTCCCACAGCTGATTTTGATAACTTAACTTGGTATGACAGGAAATTTCCCACAACTGATTTTGATGCCTTGACTTGGTATGACGGGAAATTTCCCACAACTGATTTTGAAGCCTTGCCTTGGTATGACAGAAAATTTCTCACAGCTGATTTTGGAATGACAGGAAATTTCCCACAGCTGATTTTGAAGCCTCAACTTGGTATGACAGGAAATTTCTCACAGCTGATTTTGATGCCTGAATTTGGTATGACAGGAAATTTCCCACAGCTGATTTTGATGCCTTGACTTGGTATGACAGGAAATTGTTAAATGTGTTCACAGACACTAATCCACAGTGCCTGCGACCTGTATGAACTGGTGCCAATTCCAGGTAATATGTTATTATTGGCTAAACTATTTAAATACATTGTGTTTTTGCTGACAATGTACACCATACCTGGGAGTCAGGGTTGCTCAGTAGCTAGCAGCCTGCCAGTCTTGGGATCATGTGTTTGAACCTCCATTATGGCAGATTTGTTTCAAATTGTCATCGACTTCCAGGTCAACAATGCTTAAACAGGGTGTCAAGAAATGTCCCATGAACTCAAGGCTGGCAGTGTGATACTGACCACACCACTTGTAGAGTGCTGGCTGGTCTATTAAAAAATGGGGCTAGCACTATATACTGTATAACCTCCAGGCACGTACAAGGGTCCTTTACTTACTGACTTTATTGTTAAAGCCCTTAGAGAGATGTCGAGAGCGGAGGACTTTGGGGTCAGGAATCTATATCATTGTCCACATAGAATATCATTGTCTAGGTTTAGAGAACATTAGGCGAGGAGAGGAGTGGGTCAAAGTGCCAGCGGAGCAGCGAGACTTGTGCAGAGTTATTATCACATTGAGCCGGGAGTGCAGGGAGTGGCCAGCAGGGGCCACGAAAGTGGAAATCCAGAAATTAATTCAGGATAATGCTCGCTCGGGTGATATGATTATCTACATAGATGGTTCGGTGTCGAGAGGTAGGAGAAGTGAATGGGGGTTCATAGCAAAAGCTAATGGCCGACGTTTGGTGCAGGAGAGCCTGGCATCTGATACCACAACATCTAGTTTAAGAATGGAGGTGGAGGCAGTCACTGTAGCTTTCCAATGGATCAAGAATATGATACACACACACACACATCGTGATTGTAACTGACTCAGAAAGCATGCTGAGGAAGGTGAGGACAGGCATGCTTTGTGCAGAGTAGCTTGCTTCGCTTCAGAGGTCACGGGTGGCAAGCATTGCCTGGATCTTTTCTCCGGGGCATGCTGGTGTGCTGGGGAATGAACAGGCGGACAGATTGGCTGGCTCTGCAAAACTAGGTCTCTGCAAAACTCTTCGCTGGCTGCTGAGGATGGGGCGGAGCGCCTATGGGAATGCCCCAAATGCTGTGAAGTCAGTTCCTAAATCAATCAATCAATCATTGTCCAGAATGAGAGATTTGGAAGTAAGAACCAATAGGGCCAGATATGAGAGGCACATCGGGAGAATGAGGGGGCTTCGTCAACCAACACAGAACTGACAGTATTAGCTGCTGGAACGATGCACATGTTGGGGGTATGATCCGAGCACCTGTGAAGCACTCCAACAGAAAACAGATTGCTGAATAACATATGACAATAAGTTATCTTTTTGTCAACAATGTACAGACCTTTCATAGACTGAGAAACAGAAGTCACTTGCTAAAGCTGTCACCATGCAATGAACAAGTTTATGATGTCTATTCCATCTCTGATAGAGAAAATCCTGAGTGTTATGGAGAAATTGAACATCATCTTTATCATCATCATCCAGTGCCTTGCCGGCTGGTGTGGGTGATCATGCCTCTCCACAACTGCGATCTCTGACGATATGGATCAATTCGTGTATTGACTCCTTTCCATGCAATGACAAGACTGTCAAGAGTTTTCTAATGCTGTTTTCCTCTATCTCACTTTCCACAAAATTTTTTGCGGTTGTTACAACATGTTCCAGCTTTTATCTTCTCGAAATGTGGCCAAAAATATTATGACTGCTCCTTTCTGATGTTTGTGGTAAGTTGTCTTTGCGACATAGCCTCCCTCAACATGTCAAGATTTTAGCTGTCCAGTGAATGTTCAACATTCTTCTATATTGAACATACCTCCCATGATGTGAGGAGGGCATGCTAACCTTATAGCCATGCACCCTGTTAATTTGGAGATGCATCATCATCATGTTATATCCTAACTTTCCGTTGATGTGAAGTTCCAGCACACCCTGTGCACACCATGCTGGTGTCTAAGCCTGGAGAGGTGAAGGAGAGCACTGCAGCATAGTCACTGCAGAGATGGTACTTTGGTATCGGATGTTGAGAAGATTCTCTACAGAAACTTGCAAGTCCTTTTCATGGCTCAATGCATGAGATTGAGGAACCAACACTTGGTCTTCCATAGAATTAATCAACCAGTTAATCATTTCAATTTTAAAATGTAAATAAAAAAACTAAATGTGAAGAAAATAGAGAAGAGGAAGATGAGAGAAAGGAATGGATAAACATACATCAACTTCCTGGACCACACATTGCAGCTTGTCAGAGAAATTGATGTTGTCCACTTCAATATGAATGTTCTGACACGATCTCTCAGTGATATCACACAAGTCTCCTCTGTAAAAGTAATTCAAATAGTTATTTTACTTTTAATAATTATTGTGTCAGTTTCATTAAAACAACTGAGACATGAAATACAAGAACAAATTATAAGATCAATTCTGTCATCTTTCTCCAGTTGTATTTTTGATACCTTTAAACCCTGACTTGTTTCATGTATTGAAATCACTGATAAATGCCATTCCCCCCTACACCATACCTGTATATACCACACTGACTTTCACCCTGATCTTCACCCTGACTTTCACCTTGACCTTCACCCTGACTTTCACCTGGACCTTCACCCTGACTTTCACCTTGACCTTCACCCTGACTTTCACCTTGACCTTCACCCTGACTTTCACCTGGACCTTCACCTTGACATTCATCCTGACTTACACCCTGACTTTCACCTTGGATACCACCATGAATTTCACCCTGCCTTTCATCTTAACTTTTTCTCTGGCTTTAGGAGTCAGAACACCATGAACCTGACACTTCATTACTTAGTTACATATGTTTATATGTGCTGTTTCCATCTATCACACCACACATGTGTTACCAAGGCCAGTCAGGGAGGCAAAGTAAAATAACACTAGCTTACCCAACGTGTCATGTGTCATGATAAGAGACTTTAGGTTTGCCATCTCGAAAGTCTGCTTGTGTTATTTTTCCACAAACGAGCATTCCCAGCAAATGAAAGAAAGCAGAGCAGAGCATTTTTCAAATGTCCTCCGTCATGATAAATGGCAGTCATGACATCCCTAAGGTTCGTGGTCTTTGCTTAAAAGAAGCCAGTCAAAATTCTAGTGCCTTGCATGCTTTGAAACTGATAGAGAATCACAACAAATATCCACCATGATAGTTACTCACCCTTGTATTAATTGATTAATTTACTCATCCTTGTATTAGTTAATAAATTTACTAACCCTTGTATTAATTGATAAAGTTACTAACCCTTGTATTTGTTAATAAAGTTACTCACCCTTGTATTAATTAATAAAGTTACTCACCCTTGTATCCCCACTAGATGTGGCCCTTTTCCGCTCTCAACAAGACAGGTCTCCCCTTCCCAGCCAACTTGACACTGACAGCTTCCATTGGCCACACACTGCCCATGTGTGAAACACTCTGCAGGACAAATGTTGTCCAGCAGCTCTGGTTTCATCACTTGCTCACCCTCAGCATTGGTGATGTAGTTATCAGAGTTCTCGGCCAGCAGAAGCTGACACTGGGATGTGAATGACGATGTGATGTCATCCAAGAATTCTGTGGTGCCACCATACTGCACAGAGATAACATTGATAAAAGATGTGATTCAGAATCTACTAAGTTAAATACCAGGATAACTAACTATGTGTATAGAAATATATAACATGCAAGAATGCTTTCTAACTTTCAAGCCCTTGTCCATTTTAACATACAGCTGCGAATCCTGAACAATAGTAATAAGGCCAAAATAATTCCTAGAAGCCTTGGAGATGCGGTTTTATAGAAGAAAGCTGACAATTAATTGGACAGCCAAAATAGGCAATCTGGACACTTTGAGGGAAGCTAAGTCGCAAAGACAACTTATCACAAACAATAGGAAGCAGCAGTCATAATATTTTGGCCATGTTATGAAAAGACAAAAACTGGAACAAGTTGTGACAACTTGGGCATTCCCATAAGCACTCAGTCCTCATCTTCACCAGCCAGCAAAGATATATACCTATGAAAGTATAAATACTAAAGTATACCTACTAAAGTATACCTACTAAAGTATAACTACTAAAGAATCAGTGCGGTGGCCAGATGTGATTGAAGTTGGCAAGTGTTAGACAGACTATGCCATCATCATTATCATGTGCCATACTACTACGCCTAAGTCAAGTCTCAATTGTTTAGGGTCTGGCCATCGCTCGCCTCCTGCTTGTGGAGGCGAGGTCTCGGAGGTTTGACGCTGAGCCACCAGCGTCTGCAGCCTACCTTGTTCCAGACGTACTGGTTATCCTTTCCTCTGGATCAAACAAGGCAAGGCCGAGAGAGGGAACATGTCGTTTGGGCACCACATGTTCTATGAAGCTCTGCCCAGACATTGTGAGTTGGAATTTTGGCCAAATTCCAATCCACATACTTTGGTCTGTCATGACTGCAAGGTGCCACTCACTGCTAAGCAAAGTAGTCATGGTTTGCCATTTCACATGATTACCATAGTCTTGAATCACATTTGTGCTTTTGTCCCAGTTATGGTATGTCTGTTTTCTTCTTTTTAGTCAGGTCTTAGTCAGATATGATTGAGCTACGGTATGACAGTAGATGGTACTACCTACTTTCTGTTAGCACCAAATGTTGGGCTGCGCTCACCAAACCCGACACCCAACATTGCGCTAAAGGCTTCAGAAAAAGGAACGAAATTGGGAGGGTACAAACCTTTTCCGGTTGCAACCTAAACACCTAATGTCACTGCAAGACAAACCAGGCACTAAGCCTTGAATGGCAACTGGTCTAGGATTGAACCACTGACAAGCGGATAGTTAGAGCACTGCATTGCTGATCCAGCAGCTTCTGCAGCCTGTCTTGCCCCAGACATATTGGTGTTACCTTTCCTCTGGAGTAAACTAGGCAGGCGAGAGATTTATCATGCTGCATGGGCAACACATGGTCTCTACAATTCAGCCCTGGCTTTATGCTATGGAGTGGTTATTATGACCCTTTTTATAAGCACAATAACTTTTGTCTGTCAAGATGGCAAGATACCAGTATTATCTTTCTCTAATAAATTTACAGGTTCCATTTTTGTCATGATAAACTGTCATTCATTGTTCTGTCCTACCTTCTATGATATTCTTTGCATTTTCCTCAGAAATCATAATTCTGCTGCCATTAGAATATGACTATGTGCCTCTGTTAAAACAGAAAAGAATTACAATTTAAACTATTTACTGAATAAAACCTACTAAAATATCCACGAGGCAGTCAGACGTAATTGAAGTCGTCAAGTGTGAGTTGTTCTGGCACTGTGGGTAGAGCTGGGACTTCTGCATGGCCTGCGTACACATGTTCCTGGCCTGGGATTCTGTGATACCCTCATCTGTGGGCCACTGCTTGTTGCTGTCAACAGCTGAAAGTAATGCATAATATAATCTTTGTTTATCATTTATTGCTGACCTAAAAGTACTCGAGCTAAATACAGAGGTGCTCAGTCTACCTTGACAGTTATGTGTGTTAACAGTCCCTTCACGAGATTGGCTTGTGTTTAATTTTATACTGTAGCAGCTTGGAGTGCTGTAGGGAGTGACCAGAGGATCTGGTCAACATTAAAAACTCTAGAGAGGAAAAGCCAAACAGACGCATAATCTTCACATATCCTTGCTCTGAATAAATGACTTAGCACTTGAAATATGAGTATAACATATATCCTTGATCTGAATAAATTACTTGTCACATGAAATATAAATCTACCACATATACTTTCTCAGAATAAATTACTTGTCACTTGAAAAATGTATGTATCACATATCCCTGCTCAGAATAAATCCTTTCTCACTAGAAATATGAACCTAGCACATTTATAGTAAGAACATACAGACATATACATTCATGTATTGTATCTACACATAAACATACAAACACTTACGTGGTATCTGAGGATGTACAAAAGGTGGATCTGGCTTGGTTGCCCCAGGCCTCACCCAACCGACCCCAACAACATACGAAGGTACCAAGATGTCGGTAATGTCTGGGCAGTTTGGACACTTGAAACAAACAAACAAATATAGTACATTAAATGTAGTACAGGTGATCTGGCAAACTAGATTTGGAAACATCAATAGTTGGTAGCATCATTATCATCAAGTACCTTGCCAACTTCCTAAGTAATTCAATACGCTTGATCTAAAAGGTCGAGACTGGTTCTGTATGTAGACAGTGGACTGAGGTCTGCTGTATATACAGTCAGTATCCTCGTTCTGGGACATGTGGGAGGTGAGGGAAGTGCACGAGCTGATAAACTTACTGGGACTGCATCACTGCAGATGGCTAGCCCATAGATCATGCCAATGTTACTAATGCCCTAGCAAGATGTCAAGAGGATTTTGACATCAGTGAATCCACATTGTTATCCAGAATGAGAGACTTGGGAGCAAGAATTGGCATGGCCAAACATGAGAGGCACATCAGATGAATGAGTGGCCTCATCAACCACCACAGAACTGGCACTATTAGCCACCAGACACTGATGCATATAATGGGGAGAAGATCTGAGAACCTGTGGACTTTTCCAGAGTGCAAGGATGATACCCCAACAGATAAATAATTAACTAGCCTTGTCAACTGGTGATCATGCTTATCCACAATTGATCTCCAGCACCTTTCCTTTCAGTGACTTAAGGCTGTCAAGAATCTTACCTGGCTGCATTCTTCCATATTTCTTTTCACAAATCTTTCCAGTTTTCAGAATATGTTCATGTTTTTCTATTGGTATATTGTGGCCAAATCTTCTTGATGTTTGTGGTAAGTTGTCTTTGTGTCTTAACCTCTTCCAAAATATTGAGGTTACTTATTTTGGCTGTCCAAGGAATTGGCAGCATTCTTCTGTAAAACTACATGTCTGAGGCCTCTAGGGATTTTGCTGTTGCTTGTTTACTAACTGTCCAGAATTCACAGCCATAAGGTAAAACTGGTTCTGTGTTTACATTCACACATTCTTTTTCTAGTCTCCACTGACAGATTTATTTCATTTAATGCTGTTCTGTAATATGTCATTTCATCTTCTTCATCTGCCATTTATGTCCCACTGTAGTCTAGACACCGAACCTGGTCACATCCAGCAGACCTATCTTTTGCTATCTCCATGTATGTCCTCTGTATAATATTCATCTCTGTCTCTAATTATCATCACTGTGTGATTAGTTTTATCAATTGTTTGCCCTGTATGCTAGAGAAGGAGGACCTTGTATTTATACTATTATCAAGTTTTCTCATTGTGTGTCCTATCCAGTCTGTTCCTTACCACTTGATTCCCTGGAATCTTCCCTCAACTCCATACTATTGTCATACTATGTTAGTACTTCTATTCTATGCCAGCACTGATTAATGAATGTTTCTAGTTATTGTTTTAGTTATTCCCCATAATTCTGATATATAGACAAGTTAATACATAGCAATCAAATAAAAATGTCAGTATTATTAGAGATACAAAAATGTCTTACAGCAGTATTGGTCCTCTGTACGTGTTGTCTTGCTGAGCAGATGACAGAAGAGCTTCCGTTTGAGTTCTCGTGGCAGGAGCAGTACTGAGTTGAAAAGCCAAAGTCTGAATCTGTTGCGTTCACTGGGTCAGGCACAGATTCGAATAAGCTGTTATTCCCTGAGACTCTGGGGGAAAAAACGAGTAAATTTAAGCATGTTTGTGTGGACATGACTGATTATCCACTCTAGAAAACCAGAAAATGAGTGTACATTTATATATATATGAGCCATTATCCACTCCAGGAAAACAGTAAATATGCGTACATTTATGTGTATATCAGCCATTATCTACTCTAGGAAAACAGCAAATTTGTGTATATTTGTGTAAATATGAGACGTTATCTACTCTAGGAAAACAGCAAATATGTGTATATTTATGTCAATATGAGCCGTTATCTACTCTAGGAAAACAGCAAATATGTGTACATTTATGTATATATGAGCCATGATCTACTTGGGGTGGGGGGGGGGGGGAGGGGGGGGGGAATAAATATCACATACCTCCAAGAATTAAAAAAGGCATTAGGAGTGCATCCTGCACTACAGCTACGATCAACAGTTCCATCTGGGTATGTCAAGTCATTATCTGTTCACAAACAAAAGCAAACAAAAGTATAAATTGTTTCACTCAACAAGAGTATGAACAAAAGTACAAACAATATAACCTTATATACAACTACAAGTTATCATTACATCATTGCTGATGTTAGCAATCTGAGACCCAGTAAGAAATGTTATCAGACAGACAATGGGGTCAACACTTTGTGCCACATGTACTAAAAGGCAGAAGATCAAATGGTTCGGCACACCAATAGAATGCAAAACCATCTGTTACCAGCACTGGCACTACACCGAAGACGATCTGATACTAGAGCAAATGGAACTTACAAGGAAAATGGATTGATGACATCAAAGACATTGTAATACCATTGATTGATTGATTGACTGATTTAGGAACCGACATCACAGCATTCAGGGCATTCCCATAAGCACTCCGTCCCCATCCTCAGCAGCCAGTGAAGAGTTCCAACACTAATAGTTCCAGTAGCAATCTGACTATATGTCCATCTCACCTTTCCTCTGAGCATCGATCGTCGGCCAGATTCCCTCTTCACCCCTCGCTGTCGCATTCTTGCCAAACCATGGTGATCCATTTGCTCCTCCGAGGTGTACACGTGCTCCCACAAGGCCGAACCACGTCTGCCTTATCATGCATCAATACTCCACCAAGTTTTGCAGAGCCAGCCAATCTGTCCGCCTGTTCATTCCCCAGCACACCAGCAGGCACCAGAGAAAAGATCCAGATGATGCTTGTCACCCGTGACTTCCAAAGTGAAGCAAGCCACTCTGCACGAAGCTTGCCTGTCCTCACCCTCGTCAGCATGCTTTCTGAGTCAGTTACAATCACGATGTTTGTGTATATCGTATTCTCCATCCAGCGGAAAGCTGCACTGACCACCTCCACATCCATTCTTAAGCTAGATGTTGTGGTATCATATGCCAGGCTCTCCTGCACCAAACGGCGACCATTAGCTTTTGTAATACCATATGGACACCTAACGAGCACTCAACCGTCATCTATTCCTCCCCACCATGTGTGATGACAAAAGTGGAAGATGGATATGATGTTGGCCAGGAGTATGTTAAAATCACAAGTACAAACGTTGTCTTTAACCCAGCTTTTATCAAATTGGTATTAGAGGTTTCACTGCTGCTCCTCCTACGCTTTCTTGTGCCTAGTCTGGAACATACGCGGGGGATTCAAATGAAAACCTTAAATTTTTTGGGGGGTGAAAACGCAAAGAACAAATGTATCATTTATTGATGTAGTCACCACTGTGTTCAATACAAGTCCTGCATCACCAATAACGTGCTTGGATTCCTGTAGAACAAAATTATCTTGGTCGCGTGTGTAACCACTCATGTACCACCTGCTGTATGTCTTCATTGGACCAAGAAGTTTTGAAACTTCCTACTCCACTCATACACTTGCTGGACTGATAGGCATGCATAATCATATTGGACCTTCAATCGCCAATGACTTTCTATAGGTTTCACTCCTTCACTGATCAAAACATGGATAACAGAATGCTGCTCCTCTCTGGTGCATGTCAAAAGTGGGGCATCAATCTTCAAACTGTCCTTATGATGTCACAGTGTTTGTCTGCACTGTGATGTCAGTGCTTAACACTGTTGATATCCCTAACAACAATACTGACAGGTTACAAAGCAATGGCATGGTTATTGTAATTTACATCACACTTTTAAGGTTTTCATTTGAAGCCCCCTCGTACATTCATAATCATGAATCTCTGTAATCTGATATTTTAATGACATTTTTGTGCCTTATACCATTATTTGCTGTCTAGCCGTTTAAGCTGTCCACTTACATATTGCTCTCTTGTACTCTACCTGATAGAACAATAGAAGAACCTGCATGTCCGATTCTTAACTGTTTGAAAATAAAGTTCTTTAGCTCATTCATTTACCGGCTCCATGGCCGAGGGGTTAGCAGCTTTCTCCGCTAACCCCGAATACTCTTGTCACGTGACGCGACGAGAATTAGCAGTGGTTCGAATCGCAAAAGTGACTTATGAGAGTATGGAGCCGGTCGCTCAGAAAGTCGTGGCGTGCTGATGAGCGTAATCTAGCCTAGGAATCAACATACAGCTGAAAGATGCTGGTGTTGACCGCAATATCCTGAAACAGGATGGAAACGCGGGAAAAAGAAAAAAGAAGCTCATTCATTTGTTCTTACCTAGTATTTTTCCACTCAAGGCTAATTTCTCTACTCCACTCCTTTTGGTGATATGCTTTACTAACTTTGTATTTGTATCTGTGTGATTATCTGGACTAAACCAGGAAGTATTTGTGTGATTACCTGGACTAAACCAGCAAGTATTTATGTGATTATCTGGACTAAAATGGAAGGAATCTGACATACCTTGGATGCCGTCATTAGTTCCACAGATGCCTCGGCCGCGGCCTTTGTCAAATGCTGGAATCGTGATGTACACATTTAGCCCTCCAGATTCTATTCTAACCTCTGACCCAGATGGAAGATAAATCTATGGGAGAAAAACAGCATAAAAATATATTACATGAAGACAGGAAGGGAAAGGAAAGATAATTGACAACCAAGCTTCTCAGTTGCCCAACTGTGATGTTCTTTGCTGTCAACAAAAATATTGTTATGTGTTGTTATCTTTGCAGCAAAGAACCTCAATGGCTCGGAACGCTGAAGAAGAAGAAGAAGAAGAAGTTGTTATCTTGTTGATTTCCTTGCTCAAGTTCTCAAACCCAGCTCAATCAGATCTTATATACGTATCTCCTTGCTGACCATGTTGTTCTGTATAGTTGAGTTTTCAAAGTAACTTTGTTTGTTATTGTTTATTTATTCAACATAATATAAATATGTATTACTGTAATTATACCAGCAATATAATGTTCCATTTTGGATTAGAATTTTATTATATTGTGTCATTTGTTATTTCAAGTTGGGGACTGTTATGTCCTTCAGTCAATCATAATATTCATCTTGTGTGCCGCATATCAAAATCATCACAGAACAAGTGGGACATGTTCAATGTGACATCCGGTATGGGAATAGGACAGGAAGGGGTCACTGCAGCTCTGAGTCCCTATTCAGTAGGACAGTCATAGAAGTCACATGATCAAAAGTTTAAGAGCAGTCTTAAAAACTTCCAGTGCACTGATGGTGAGATAGGGGGTTCTCTCTCTACACCAGTCAGCTGGACCTAATTGTTGACTTCTCATCCTCAATGTGAGGCTGTAAATTTCAAGTACCTCTGAAGTTGGAGTGGGTTCACTTGATGGCAAGGGACACTGGTAACAGGGAAAGCTAACCCTCATGCAAATATCAGTCCAGTGTGGACCACATTCAAGTTCAAAGCGAACAAAAATAAAAAGACGGTCATTATAATTAACTCTCAGTAAATGTTCTAGAACGTTCAGTCTGGGCATTACTGTTTGAATGATTGACACACACAGAAACATCACAATCTACAGAACTTAAACAGCTCTACTGTCTAGGCCATGCGGGTATATGCAGAAACGAAAGGATTGATTGATTGGTCTATAGGGGGAACTTGACGTTAAGCCAAGAAGATGTAGTATTGTCCATAAAGATTATTTATTGCATGAGGAAACAAAGTGATGACTACATATGGCTATGGCTGATGAAATGGTATGATGATGATGAAATGGTACATGGACCATAATCTTATATGGATAAATCAGTACCTAATGGGTGGTGCCGTCAATATCAGGCTGGCAGTCATTACTCCCCACGACATGCATGTTGTGATTCTTCTTCTTCTTCTGCGTTCATCCGGAGTTTTTTTTCGGACATGATTGCGTTGTGCCTGTTTGCAGCAGAGCTGCGCTCTTGCGCCGTTAGGCCGACACATCTGACTTCTGCAGGCATTTGTTGACCGGGTTAACCTTCCCGGATGTTGTGATTGAAAAGTACTCACAAATTATGATGAGAAAGGTGAAGACAGGCATGCTTTGGGCAGGCTTCAATTCAACAATCAAAAATAGAGAGCATCTGTTAAATTTTTTCACAGGGCAACCTGGTGTGGTGGGAAATGAGCAGGCAGACAGATTGGTGGGATCTACAGGTTAGGGTTGGGTATTGGTGCATCATAAGACAAGTAGTGGTTGAGGCCCTGTGGGATCTTGAGTACAGTATACAAGAACAGGTAGATCATCATGGCGTGGAGAGAATGGTGCTGCAGGGAGTGACCAAATTATCTGGCCAACACTCAAGACTCCACGAAAAGGCCAGATGGACACATAATCAGACTACTACTGGTACCATTATTATTATTAGGATTCTTTGCTGGTTGTTGAAGATGAGGACAGAGCACGTATGGGAATGTCCTGTGTGGTTAACTCAACTTCCCAGGACATGTGCTTGTAGCCATTATAGGTTCAATGAGTTGAGTTGAGCTAAGCAGCATCACTGCACTCAGGACATTACCACACACGCTCCATACCCTTGTTCAACAGCCAGCGAAGAGTTATACTGCTAATGGTTCCAACTGCCATCTGACTGAAAGTTCACCTGGTCTTCCCTCTCACTTTTGAGATTCGTCCAGAGCCCCTGCCGATCTCCCACCACATAATTCTCTCCACACACGGGTGCTCAGTCTGTTTCCCTGCTTTCTTCACCTGGTCCCACAGGTTGAATCGACCTGGGAACCCAGATCAGTATAATCAAATTTCCTCAATAAGGATTCAAATACCAGACCACCAACCCAGCAGACAAGCATGCTAGCCACTGTACCATCACAGCTCAGGCTGGCTATATCATAAGTTAAAATACAAAACAAGAAACACAATATAACTTACACCAAAACGATTCCCATCTGTCGACCTCTGCACAACAGTTCCAGGGCTGAGTTCATAAGCAATACTAACATCAGCAAGTCCATAATTGCTGCATTTGTCAACTCTGAAATATAGTATCATAATTTATAGTTTCTGTAATATCATCATCATCATTATCGCCATCATGATCATAATTGACAGGGAGAAAAATGAGAAAAATAAATGCAAAGTTCTAATGAATAATTATTTTGAAAAGCACAATTATTAGTACAGATACTTAGTCTCACACAGTGCATATCTTGAAGTGATGTCAGGTACTTAGTCTCACTCATTGCATATCTTGAAGTGATGTACTCTGTCTTTGTAGCCCAGTAGATGTGTTCCTAGTCATGCTGTCCCTTCAATACATTCCTCTCAACATTCCTTCAGCCTCAGTTTATTGTGTCAATGATTCTAGGTTATTTTTCATTTACTAACTTATTTTCAGTTATCACTTAATGTTACAATTGCAAGGTAAGTCATTTTTAAGTCATTTTAAGTCATCTTCTAAAGTTACCATTTAAAGTTATCATTTTAAGCTATCATTTTAAGATATGTTTTCAAATTATCATTTTAAGTTATCTTAAGATATCATTTAAGTTATTATTTTATGTTATTTTAAGTTATCATTTTAAGCTATCATTTAATGAACATCACAGAAAATTGACTCATAGCAGCATCATATCGTGAAAACTGAAATACTTTTGACCAAATAAACGTCACAGTTGCATCTGAAAGAATAGTGACGGAAAGCATGGTTCCTGGAAAGTGTTGACTAGCATAAAGATGGACACAGAACACAGACAAACTCTGGCTATGACAATGCACAGTGTGGTAATATCTAACTCTGCTGGTAATGTTGAATGCAGATTTGATATGTGAGCTCGTCGCCTGCAAAACAGAGAAAGATTGGTCACTTACTCCTCCGTGCATCCAGGTCTACAGAATGTGATGGTGCTATCACATCACAGACTCATAGTGATTGTAATGAGATTAATGGATCTGTTATATGATGATGATAATGAGCTCTCTGTTCTGTATCCACCAGGCTTTAGTAGAGGAGCTTGCTTGTTCCGATGACCCCTAGTTCTATGGTAGCATAGCTACTAGTAGGGTCTCCCATGTCGAACATGTCAAGGAATAGAGGCCAGATGAAGAGAGACACAAACCTGCTGCCTTGTAGGTAGACTGGGGACAGTCAAAGCTGGAGACAGCAAACCTCAAAACATTTTTCAGTTAAATGTACTGAACCACATGTTTGACGAAGTAGTCCAACACAATAGTTATTTATTTATTTATTTATTTATTTATTTATTCGGTCGGTCAGTCGGTCGCAGTCGATTGGTCAGTCGCAGTTCCAACTTCACGGATAGGGCCACCCCATTATGCTCCGTTCCAACACAATTCAATGATGTAATGATGATGATGGAGATCAGGAAATGCAATGAAGAATGAACTTCTATCCTAGTTGGTCGATCGGTCGGTCGATTGGTTGGCAAAGCAATTGATAATGAATGCTACAATAGAATCTCTGTGGTGGTACTTACTTGATTACGTTACTCCTCTCCATGACAGCAATACCACAAACGCAGGCAACACGAGCACAAGGCACTGTTCGGACCTGGATCATGAAATCTCGATCTGGAGCAGCGTATGCAACAAAGTCTCCACTCAGAAACAGGTTGTATCCACCTCTGAAAATGTTCACAGAAACAGCACATGTTAACACAATAGATATCCCACAGTAGATACACGCACGGCAGTACCATAATGGGCATCTCATGGCAGATGGAGATACAGCAGTAATACAATGGGCATATAGCAGATGGAGATACAATAGTAATAAATTGGGCATATCATAGCAGATGGAGATAGAGCAGTAATAACATGGGCATATCATAGCAGATGGAGATACAGCAGTAATAACATGGGCATATCATAGCAGATGGAGATACAGCACTAATACAATGGGCATATCATAGCAGATGGAGATACAGCAGTAATAACATGGGCATATCGTAGCAGATGGAGATACAGCAGTAATAAAATGGGCATATCATGACAGATCCTGGCACAGAGGTGATAAATGATTGGCCCTCACATACACAAGATCACATTAGTATTATTCTCTTTTTCTTTGGCTTTTATCTTTGAGAAGTCATCAGTTTAGGTTTTCAGTTCACTTGTTTTGGTTGACCTCTGACCTGTCTTCTGTCCTTTCTTTATATGCCAATGATCAAGTAGAAACACTCCAACACATCTTACACACCACACACACTCCAACACACCTTACACACCACTCACACAGCACATACTCCAACACACCTTACACACCATTCACACAGCACATACTCCAACACAGCTTACACACCACTCACACAGCACATACTCCAACACAGCTTACACACCACTCACACCACACACACTCCAACACAGCTCACAACCACTCACACTCCAACACACATTACAACCACTCACACAGCACATACTCCAACACAGCTTACACCACACACGCCCCAATACACCTTACAACCACACACACCCGAACACACTTTATGAAGCTTATTTTTCAAATACACGACTGACCTTAGATCAAATCCCATGATGTGTGGGTCTCCAGTAAATGAACATTTGAATGCTGTCTCATCTTTCACGGTTATCTATTGACAATATTAGCAATATTAATAAGTAAAGACAATATGAAAAAAAAAAAGAATATTAACAGGTATGACACAAACTACAATAAAATAATGAAAGTGAAGTTAATGACACTCATTGTATCCTAGACACATATGTACATAAACACCTGAAAGTAGTTCACAAAAATTGGTGTACACTCGGCTTCATGTTTATTTCAAAGTATATCAGGACTATAAATGAGTTGTTCAAGGATAAAGTTTGGACTTGGAAGTGCAAACCAACACTCTACATGTCTCTTAGCTTCTTAAATTGAAGCCTACATCATCTACTCATGTTAGACCTTGTTAAAACAAATAATACTGGTAGAGATTGAGTATTAACCTCAATAGAAGCATGATAGGACAACAAATTAAGCTAGTTAGTTAGTTTTTAGTTAGTCACAGTTCCAACTTCATGGCAAAGGGTTGCCCCATCATGCTCTATTCCTATGCCAGTGAATATCACACAAAATGCTCCTCACTGCTCCATGTGAAAAGTGGAACAGACAGGAGTCTCGACAAGCCAACAGCCCTCACAGGTATACTATGCCAGTTGCTATGCTGAAGTCAACAAGGGAAGTCATTAGAGCACTGCCTTACCAACAGGTGTCTAAGTCAGAGGAATCATGCCAAAAAGTGTTTCCACACAACCAGGCTACCATGCCAATCACCTTAATTTGATACATCCTCACTAAGTGTCCCAAGCTACAAATACTGTAGATAAAGACAAACTGTAAGTTTCATTGAAATACCCAAATACATGCATAAAACAGCCTCTGACAGCAAAAGTCAAAGCTCCTTGCCGTCTAATTTGGGGATTGTTTTCAGTAACATAAGATGGGGTAGAGGATCAATTTCTGCCATCCTGAACTACAAATCTCCAGACAAAAAAAAAACATTAGTAAGCCTTGGAAAGCAACTCCTCATGTAGTAGAGTAACTGTGATCTCAAACCATGTGCTGTTTCAACGTGTGGATAGTAAGTCTAAAATAACCTGGTTTTCAAAATGTGGATAGGACATTGTAAAATAATCTGGCTTTCAACATATGCATAGTACAACTGTGCCAATAACCATACTTTGAGCATATGTACAGTACAAATACTTATTTGACCTGGCATTGTGTTGAGGGCACAAAATACAATGAGAAAAGAACCTATGTATATTATAGCAAAAGTAATCCTATTGTAGATATTGTCTTACAGATGTGAAATATGAATCTATTATATATACTAAGTCAATATAGAATGAGGTAGGGTGAACAGTTTCAAGCCACCCTGGTAAATCTAGCTGATGAACCTGTCACTTCTGTGAAGTTCCTAGTCTATTACTCCATGTGACTGTGTTTACTTTGGTAACCAAGACAACATTTGTTTCTTAACCTGTAGCCTGCCTGGCTTATAGTTCTGAAAGATGTCCACGTAAGAACCAAGACCTCCAGGGGAGATTACTTCAAATGCCATGAAGACATCATTGCTTCCCCTGACTAAAACATTCCTGGTTGCTATGATTCCAATCTGAAATAATATAACAATAAATACAAATAATATAAATATATTTTACAAATATAAATGAAAGACATTATTTCATTTTTGTATGCTATTTTAAATTCTTGTAACTAGTGTTTCAGTCACCCACACTGTGGTCTGATTAGAGAGAAATGTCTGCCATTGACAAGTGAAAATTGGGTTAATAAATATGGGCAGGTGTAGGGAGGGGGGGATGAAGGCAAAAGGCAAAGGGATTGTCTTCATTGTACCAGGATTTATCACATATGGTTTGGTCTCTGTCCACAGGAGACAACTAGCCATAAGCATCGCACTAAGCTCCATAGTTCCAGCGATGATCCCCAGGATTCTCTGAGAAAATAGCTCTTATGAACCGGATGATGGAGCCCGGAATTGAACCCACAACCTTTGAAGAGCTATGGCTGAACTACTATGCCATGGAGCGCCACCCATAGGCGAGTGCTTTAATGTCTTCATTAAGTGGTTACACTGATCATGTTGGGTGCAGATGGAGGGGGGTTCGATGCCTGAGTTTGTGGTCTGCTAGATGAGAGAAAGACTGGCCACCTGTTTTTCCGTGCAATCAGGCATACAAAATGGTCTTGACACATCCCAGACTGATCTTGACACATCCCAGGCTGATCTTGACACATCACAGACTTAACTCCAAGAAATATTAGCATGTTGTAAATAAGCACTATGCATGTTTGTCATGGGGATAATAATTGTTCACAGCTCCCAAATTATGTGGGAAGACAGGAACATCTATATGTTTGTCCAAAGTTCCCCGACATGATCTCCATAATCAAGCATTGAGAAAGCATGTCTGGATGAAAGTCTGTGTCTCCATAGTCACTGCCAATTTGTCACCAATCAAATCAAATTATGGTTTGAATAATTCCTAAAATATTACATATTGTTATCATTTGATTGCTATATATGCGGCAAATTGTGTCAACTGTAATAAATGTCTCCACAAGACTAATTTTCCAACAAACACTAGCAACTGTATGACATGCTGTTATGACATATTTTATTATTTAGTAATAAATGTCTAAGAAAATAGCACAACCTTGACTGAAGCTGTCTTCCGTAAATCATCCCAGTCTGAATAACAAATCTTGTGGTCACAGGAGTTGATGAGAGAGACAGCTGAAAAATAACACATACACAGTTATAAAACATGATTATATGGTGGGATAATAAGGAATGAACTCTTTCTTTATCATGTGTTCAGCTATTGTCTGAGTCTACCAAACAACTCTCTATGTGTACTCGGCTATTGTCTATCTGTACAAAACAATGCAATCTATCTGCTCAGCTATTATCTCTGTGCCAAAAGTACATCATGTGTGATCAGCTAATGTCTGTGTTTACCCCCAAAAAATGCACCAGGCATGTTCAGCTATTGTCTGTGTCTACACAACAATGCACCAGGCGTGCTCAGCCATTGTCTGTGTGTACCAAACAATGCACCAGATGTACTCAGCCATTGTCAGTGTTTACCAAACAACACAATGCTGTGCTGGCCAAGCCAATCTGTTCACTTTCTTATTTCTCAACCCCAGCATTGTGAAACGAGAAAGTGAACAGATTGGCTTGGCTAGCACAGCTGGGTGGGGTATTGGTACACAAGAAGGCAGATGTAGTCAGTACTCTTTGGGATCATGTGTGTAGTGTGAAGAACAGATAAATCACCATGGCATTGAGGGGATGGTGTAGCCAGCAGTGACCAGAGGATCTGGCCGACACTCAGTACTCTAAGGAAAGGCTAGACCAATACATAAACAGACTGCATTTGTATTAGTATTAAGACTCTTCGCTGGCTGTTGAAGATAAGGATGCAGCACATAAGATAATATTCTGAGTGCTGTGGTGTCTTTTTCAAAGCCTCTTAGTCCCACTATGTGCCCTTTCGTCCCTTCATGGTCCACCAAGGCCCATCTACCAATGTTAGTGGACAGTGATTTGGTGATTCGAGTTTGCAGTTTGGATGACCGCCTCAGCACGATGGGTGCTTCAAGTGCAGATAATTCTGCACTTTGATCTTAGCTAAAAGGCTGAGAAGTGAGTGCTGCGATGTTACTTTATTTTATTTTAATAAGGGCTAATGGTTCCTTCAGGGGCTAGAGATGCCCCACGAGGTTCCACGTCCCTGAGTTATTTGGATGACTGCCTCCACTGGTGGCCCTGGCAAGATCAAGTGGAGATCATCATCATCCAGTGCCTTGCCGGCTGGTGTGGACAATCATACCTCTTCACAAATTACGATCCTGTTTTTGTCTTCTTATAATGTGGCCGAAAAAAATGATGACTGCCTCTTTCTGATGTTTGTGATAAGTTGTCTTTGTGACTCAGCTTCCCTTAAAACTTCCTTATTGCTCATTTTGGCTGGCCAATTAATTTTCAGCATTCTTCTATAAAAACCACATCTCCAAGGTTTCCAAGGATTATTTTGCTTGTTTACTAATTGTCCAAGACTCGCATCAGTATTCAGATACTAAACTTTAATCTTATCCAAAAGGCTGAGAGCCGATGTTAGCTGGTTATTTTGTTTTTAAAAAGGATTCATGGTTCTTCCAGGGCCCAGAGCCACCCCATGATGTCCCACGTCCCTGTGTGTCAATCAGATGACCACCTCTGCTGGTGGCCCTGGCCGAGAAATGATTAACTCACGTCAATGCTTTTATGTATGAAAGACAGTGATAAAAGGGCAGAATGTTAGACGGGCCTGTGTGCCCAATTCTTAACCCTTTGAAAATAAAGTTTTCTTGTTGTTGTATATGAAGATTTACAGATTAAACAGAAAAAGAAAAAAAAACTCAATCTAGCAACTGGTGTAATTAACGAAATAGAAAGTTAGAAACACTGAAAATCTAATTTAGCAACATGTGCAAACAATGAAACAATATTTCAACTGACCTGAGGTTTCATTCACATTTAGTTTGAATGTCACGCAACAATCTACATCCTGGTCATCACATACAACTGGAATCGTTGATGATAATGTGATGTACTTCTCAAAATCAATTTCACTCACAGTTAGTGGACTTGGTTCAACCTAATGGAAAATAATTATAGTAATAATAATACTAATAATAATTATGTTGATTATCTACCAACATTAAAATGTTGGAAGATATCAACATTGATGAGAAAGATTTAACAATAATAAAGAATATTTACTGGAACCAAGTAGCAACAATTAAAATGGGAAATAAAGAGGGTAGTTACGAAAAGATAAAGCTAGGAGTACAACAGGGGTGTGTCTTCTCACCAGATCTCTTCTCCCTATATCCATCCATCCATCATGTGCCATGCCGGTAAGCGTGGGCGGTCATGTTCTGCCATCTCACTCGATCACCAGAGTCGTGGATCAGCTCCGTGTTTCTGTCTCGACCATGCCACAAGGCCAAGCCATCCAGGTACTTGCTTCTAGGTCTTCCCCTTGGTCTGTTCCCCTCGATCTTACCAGTTGTCACCAAATTCTCCAATCCATTTCTTCTCATAACATGCCCAAAACATTTTGACTATCTACGTCTAATTTCTCTAATCAATTTACGATCTTCATTTGTTTCTTGAAGGACTTGTTCATTGGTTTTTCTGGCTGTCCATGGTATTCTTTGCATTTTCCTCAGAAACCACATCTCTACAGCCATCAGATGTTTTTCAGCCTGACTGCTCATTGTCCACGCTTCACATCCATACAAAAGTACAGGTTCAATGTAGCATCTCAACACTCTTTTTCTCGTTTCAATTGACATCTTTTTATTGGTCAATATGTTTTTCATCTTGCTAAAGGCTACTTTTGCCATGGCGATTCTTGTTCTAATCTCTTCAAGGCATCTCCCATCAGATGTTATTACTGTTCCGAGATAATTGAATCTGCTCACTTGTTGAAGAATATTCCCATTTACTTGTATATTACATTGTGGTATTTCGTCCTTCCTAGTGACGACCATAATCTGTGTCTTTTTACAATTTAATTCTAACCCTAGTTGTTCACTGTGTGTAACAATCGCATCTACTAAATTTTGCAGGTCCTGTTCATTGTCTGCAATCAAGACTGTATCATCTGCATATCTAATGTTATTGATGCATCCCCCCCCCCCCCAATGTTGATTCCTTCCATCTCTTCAATATTTCTGAAAATACTTTCACTGTACAGGGAAAACAGATCTGGAGACATTACACATCCCTGTCTCACACCCCTTTTAATAGGCTGATATTGGCTTACTTCATTATCAACTCTTATGGCAGCTTGTTGTTTCCAATATATGTTTTTTACAAGTCTAAGATCTTTTCCATCAATTTGTAGATCTTCAATCATCCTTATCATGTTGACATGTCTCACTTTATCAAAAGCCTTTGTGTAGTCAATAAAGCAAAGGTGTAGATCTTTGTTTACTTCTATAGAACGTTCGATTATGTTTCTCAGTATATACACAGCATTTACTGTACCCTTGCCTTCCACAAACCCACATTGTTCTTCTCCTATTTCAGGTTGTATTTTCCTCCTAACTCTTTGCATGATAATTCTTAGCAAAATCTTCGTGATGTGATTCATTATACTAATTGTTCGATGTTGATCACATTCCAAGGCTCCTGATTTCTTTGGGATTGCAATAAATACAGAATTACATAACTCCTGAGGTATATTTCCAGTATCATATATTGTATTAAGCAGACTGGTAACTTGATCTATTCCATATTCTTCTAAAGCATTAATCATTTCTGTTGTGACGCTGTCTGAACCGGGGGTCTTGCCAGATTTCATATGGTTAAGAGCATTCTGAACCTCCATCTTCAAAATTGCTGGTCCTTCATTATTATTTTGAACATCATACTGTTTGTCTCTGTTATCGTCATATAGGTTTTTCACATAATCTGACCATTCATGTAATATCTGATCTTTTTCTATTATGACTCTTCCATCTTTTGTCTTTAGGCAGCCTGCTGATGTACGTGTTCTTTGATTAGTAAGCTCCTGAATTCTTTTGTGCATTAGTTTCGCATTGTTACTGTTGTGTTGTTTTTCAATTTCTCTGCAATTTTTCTCAAGCCATGTTTCTTTTGCCTCCTTACATAAGGTTCTCACTTTTCTGTGAATTTCTTCATATTTGGCAGGATTATTTTTGTTCTGTCTTCTTGTTTCCATTAGTTGTAAAATTTCTTCAGTCATCCATGTCTTACAGCCCACTTTCTTTACTTTTGGAATAGTTTTTTCTGCTGCGCAACTGATTGAATTCTTCATCGTTTCCCATTGATCATCTACATCTTGAAACAGGATCTCTAGATCAGACAATATATCAAATTTGTTCTTTACTTCTATGTTAAAATTATCTTGTATTTCTTTGTCAGTTTTCAATTTGCACAAGTCATATTTAGGGTTTCCTGCTGTATACTTGACTTTCTTTAACTTTACCCTCAATGTGCCTGTAATTAATCTGTGATTAATATAGCGAAGTAATAATGAGAGACATCAAAGGGACGCCATACTAGTTTGACGTTATAATATAAATAATAAATGCTATGCAGTTGACACAGTATTGGTGGCAGATAATTCAACAGACCTACAACAATTGCTGGACATTGTAGTAACAGAGTGTGCAAGGAAAGAACTTTCCTTGAATATCAAGAAAACAGTAACAATGGTGATATCAAAGAAACTGGTGACACCAAATTGTGACATAGAAATAGAAGGGAAAATTCTTAACCAAGTGGATAATTCTAAATACCTAGGGGTATTTATACCATCAGATGGAAGATGTACAACAGAGATTAAGAGCTGAATAGGGCAAGCAAAAGCCGCATTTCATAAAATGAAGCGTATCTTATGCAATAAGTCACTGTCGCTGAATGTAAGAAAGAGAGTGCAGAAATGCTATGTAGAACCAGTTTTGCTGTATGGCAGTAAATCTTGGAATGTAAATGAATAAATTAAAAAGAAATTTGAAGCAACAGAGATGTGGTTCTTGAGATGAATTTTGCAAATTCCTTGGATTGTCCGCGTAACTAACAACGACTGCTTGAAGCTAATGAAACTAGAACACTATATACAACAATAAGAAAGAAACAAACAGCTTTCTTCGGTCATGTGATGAGAAGAGAGGCATTGGAGAACATCGTGACAACTGGAAAGATTGAGGGGAAGAGAGGCAGAGGCAGACCAAGAGAAATGATGCTGGATGGATTGACAAGGTGGCATGGAGGAATACCATCAGCAGAGTTGATCCAGAACACCAAAGACCGAGATCTGTGGAGAGTCATGAACGCCTACACCAGCTGGTATGGCACTTGATGATGATGATGATGATGATCTACCAGAGGCCACAGGGATGTGGTTTCTTCATAGAAAGATCAGGATCCTCTCAGCAGCTCAGAAGACTAAACATAATTGTCCTGCTATGAGTATCATGTCTTTTCTTCCTTTCTCTCCCTCTTCGTCCTCCTTCCTTCTCTTCCTCTGCCTCCACCACCTCCTCCTCCTTCTTCTTTTCCATCTTTGTCCCTCTTCTTCCTTCTTCCTTCCTATCCTTCTTTCTTTCTTCCTTATCTTTCTCTCTATCTTTCCTCCACCTTTACCACTCCTCCTCCTTCCTCTTTTTCATCTTTGTCCCTCTTCTTCCTTCCTATCCTTCTTTCTTTCTTTCTTTCTCTCTTCTTCCTTCTTCTTCTTTCTACATGTTTCTTCTTCTTCTTCCTTCCAGTTCTTCCTTGCTCACTGTCCACATCTCTTCACCTTGTCATATCAGTGTATGTAACATTCTCAATGTGTTGATAGTAATTTTTTGCTTGTAATATTCTCCTTTTCATTTCTATTACATTTTTATATGTAAAACCCCAATGCTGCTGAAAGTAATGTGTGCTTGTAATATTCTATGTGTTTCTGTTATATAAGTATACGTAACATATGTAATATACGAACCTGGATTCCAGCAAAGTAAGTATTGCTCGTAATGAATGTTGTGCTGACATTACTTTCAGAGAACAACAGTCTTGCCTGACATCCAACCTGAAGTGATACACAAGTTACTCAATGAAAGTAAGGGTCAATGGGAATGCTCGGTTTACCTCAAATGATCAAAACAGACTATCTAGTTCACATCAAATTATCAAAAAAGACTGTCATGTTCACATCAAATTATAAAAACAGACTGTAAAATTCACATCAAATCTTGGAAAGGTTAACCCGGTCAACAAATGCCAGCAGAAGTCGGATGTGTCGGCCTAATGGCACAAGAACACAGCTCTGCTGTAAACAGGCACAACACAATCATGTCCGAAAAAATAACTCCGGATGAACGCAGAAGAAGAAGAAGAAATTCACATCAAATTATCAAATCAGACTATCAAGTTCACAACAAATTATCAAAACAGACTATCAAGGCTACATGTCAGACAACCAAGGTGCTCATATCTCAAAATTTCTGAGAGTGCGATAGCTGAAGACATCAGTTCAGTTACCTCTGAAGTCGGAGTGGGTTTGCCTGATGGTGAGGGACATTGCTAATAGGGAAAGCTAGCCCACACGCAAAATTCAGTCCATCACTACTATAAATATTATGTATGGACTACGCTTGAGTTCAAAGCGAGAAAGCACCAAAAACAAAATCAGTTCAGTATTGGTTCACCCATTGAAGTTCATGTAAATCTATCATTTCAGTATTGGTTCACCCATTGAAGTTCATGTAAATCTCTCTATAAGTTCAAATATGAGATACAATAAAATGATTTGTTGATTTAGAAATACAAATTTAATCATAACATGTGTCATGCCAGTCTCATCTCATCTCATCTCATCATGTTCCTCTTGTACCTTGCGGTGTTGAGGTGAAGTATAAACATCATGAGAGTGCCTGATTATGGGCTTCATATATCGATATTCCCATGGACTCTGCTATTCCCTCCGTCCGTTTACGTGGTCAGCCTCTTCCTCTGATTCCATCTGGTCTGTACATCATTGCTTGTTGTGGTATGCTGTTGACTGGTAACCTACTTGCATGGCCAAACCATTTGACTTGCTGCTTTCTAATAAAATCTAGTGCTGCTTTAACCCCCACTTTAGTCCTGATTTCTTCATTTCTGATCTTATCTCTTCTTGATACGTTGAGTATTCTTCTCAGGAACCTCATTTCTGTTGTTGTGATTTTTCTTTTCTCTTTTTCTGCCATTGTCCAGGTTTGGCATTGGTAGCATAGAGTTGGCAGGAAGATTGTGTTGTAAAGTGCTTTCTTAGTCATTATTGATACATGTTTGTTCTTTAGTATTGGTGCCATTTGTCCAATGAGTTGATTTGCCTTATTGCACCTATTTTCGATCTCGTCTTCTGATCTGCCATTTGATGATATTATACTTCCTAGGTACTTAAAACTCTTTACTTGTTTCAAGGGATGTTCGTTTAGGTGAATTGTTTTTGTTTGTTCTTCTTTAGTTATAGTCATTACCTCTGTTTTGCTTGTGCTAATTTTCATGTTATGTTCCCTACACATTTCGTTTAGACTATTCATGTGGTCTTGTAATTCAGCCTTCTGATTTTGCTATTAGTGCTTGGTCGTCCGCAAACAGGAGATCTCTAATGGTTAGATTTGCAGATGGTTCTTCTTCTGTGTTCTCGTCATGTGGTATTCTTGCTATCTCTGCTTGGCTGGTTTCTTTACATATGTTGTCATGCCAGTAAGCTTGGTAAATCATCAGTATGAATCTCCATCCACAAATGCACTTCTTTGCTTTCTGTTTGCTCCATTCCCTTCACATTTGCCTGATTTCCAGTGTGTCTTGAGGTCAAGGCAGTTCCCAGGCAGATAGTAATGCAGTTGTGAAACATGTGAGGTGTTCACATATTCTAGGTTATAATATGTGGTTTCCAATTCTCTTCTTGACTGCTTTCCTCCTTAAATAATTCCTATAAAATTCTGAAAATTTTCAGGTAACCGTTTTTTTCTAGACTGGGACACTTTGCCACAGTCATGTTATTGCTTACCCCAGCATCCAAGCACTCATCCTAATATCTAAGCACTCAACCTAGTATCCAACATCTCACCCCAGTATCCAAGCACTCATCCTAATATCTAAGCACTTACCCTAGTACCCAACAACTCATCTCAGTATCCAAGCACTTATCCTAATATTTGAGCACTTACCCTTGTATCCAACAACTTACCCCAGTATCCAAGCATTCATCCTAATATCTAAGCACTTACCCTATTACCCAACAACTCACCCCAGTATCCAAGCACTTATCCTAATATCTAAGCACTTACCCTTGTATCCAACAACATAACCCCAGTATCCTAGCATGCATCTTAATATTTAAACATTTACTCTAGTATCCAACAACCTACCCCAGAATCCAGGCACTCATCCCAGTATCCAAGCACTTACTCCACATTCACCCTAGTATCTAAGCACTCAAACCACATGCACCATAGTATCCAAGCACTCAAACCACATACACCCTAGCATCCAAGAACTCACCCCAGTATCCAGGCATCACCCCAGTATCCAAGCACACACGTCAGTATCCAAGCACCCATGTCAGTATCCAAGCACCCACGCTAGTATCCAAGCACTCACTCAAATAACCAAATGCTTACCCTAGCATCCAAGCACTCACCCCAGTATCCAAGCACCCACCCCAGTATCCAAGCACCCATGCCAGTATCCAAGCACTCACTCAAATAACCAAATACTTACCCTAGCATTCAAGCACTCACCCCAGTATCCAAACATTTACTCAAATACCCAAGTGCTTACTCTAGTATCCAAGTGACCCTTCAAGTGTCTTCCATCAAGAACAACGGTTCTGTTAGAACCACTGATGACAATAGGGGAAGCAGCATGGTTCAGTTGTCCATCAAATGTCCAGGCAACTTCTATTTCTTGAGACTCATCTCTACTGCCATAGACGACCTCACACTGGAAGACAAAGGACTTGTTGCCAGAGATAATAGGCCCTGTAAGAACTGGTCGTGTCTGTGAAAGAAAAAAGTGCATCCTATTTGCATTTTCATATTATATTCACTAACGATATTCAAAACTACTAAGCGTAATCTTGCCAAGAAATCAACAATCAGCTAAAAGATGCTGATGTTGATAGCAATGTCCTGTAAAGGATATGCGAATTTGACAACAAAAATGATATTCAGTCAAATATTTAGACAGATGCCTAACTGAGACAAGCTTAAAACAGGAACTTTAATAATGCTGGATAAAAAGTGTACCACAGACTGAAATATAAGCAATAAACATTCCCTCTGACTAGTGGCTTGGATTCTGTTGCCAATAAAATTCCTGCCCCTGTGGAGGAGACATGACCAACCTTGGCCACATCGCAGCCATGTTGTCTGTCATGTGTTGAAGTATGAATTGTTACAGTCTCTGTAAATGTGAAGATTGTATGTGTTGAAGTATGAACTGGTTACAGTCTCTGTAAATGTGAAGATTGTATGTGTTGAAGTATGATCTGGTTACAGTCACCATAGATGTAAAGATTGTATATGTTGAAATATGAACCGGTTACAGTCTCTGTAGATGTAAAGATTGTATATGTTGAAATATGAACCGGTTACAGTCTCTGTAGATGTAAAGTTCTAGTATTGGTCTATACAGGCTTGTTTCTTAACTTGAAGAGGGAAAGAAGAACCCTGCAACAAAATCTCTAATGAGATGGTACATAGTAACGGGTTGAGATGAAAGTCCTTACATTGATAGATGCAAGCTCAAACAACCTGAATCCTAATTCATCAGACTTTAAGAGTTAAAGCTCAGTCTTCCGGAGCATTCATCATCCAGCCAGCCAACCAACAAGCCAAAAGGTCATCCAACCAGACAGCCAGCCAACCAACTAAGCAACTAGTTAACCAACCAACCAACCAACCAGCCAGCGAACCAACCAACCAATCAGCCAACCAACCAATCAGCCAACCAACCAACCAATCAGCCAACTAACCAACCAATCAGTCAGCCAACCAACCAGCCAACTAACCAACCAATCAGTCAGCCAACCAACCAGCCAGTCAACTAGCCAGTCAACCAAGCAACCAATCAACCAGCCAGTCAATCAACCAACCAGCCAGACAACAAACCAATAAACCAGCCAACCAAGCAACCAATCATCCAAACAGCTGACTAACCAGACAAGCATTACACACAGACACTAAGAAACATCAGTTGTACCTGGATTCCAAAGTACGTTGTATTGCTTGCCAGGTACTGACTGGCACTGGTTTCATACCCAAGGTAGTAGGATCTCACTTTACAGCCAATCTGTAACAAGCCAAATGTTTATCAATATTTTATCACGTACTGTTTTTGTGTCTGTCTATCTATTGTTTTGTTATTGTCTATTGAGGATAGAAGAAACTGCAGAATATTTTAATAAACAAAATTAGCACAGAGAGAGAGAGAGAGAGAGAGAGAGAGAGAGAGAGAGAGAGAGAGAGAGAGAGAGAGAGAGAGAGAGAGACAGAGACAGAGACAGAGACAGACAGACAGACAGACAGACAGGCAAGCAGGCAGGCAGGCAGGCAGGCAGGCAGGCAGGCAGGCAGAAGTAAAATAAGAAGAAAGAGAAGAAGAAATGAGGAAAGTAAAGGAGAAGGTGTGATGATTCTATAATCAAATGTCATATAAACTTTACTTAGAAAATACATTTAGCTATAAAATAAATTCCAGTTAGAAACTAAATGATAAATGGAAACTAAATTTTAGACAGAAAATACATTATGTATAAAAAATGCATTCTAATTAGAAAATCATAATTCCAGATTAAAAAGCAGTTCTAATTGGAAAATAAATTCTAGATAGAAAATAAATATCTAATTAGAAAGTAGATTCCAGAAAGAAATTAACACAGAAATCTAACAAAACTGGAGTTTGTGGAGTGGAATAAATTTCACTGAAGGAATCATTCATGATATTATCCAGTTTGAAACTGTGAGGGAACATGAAAAATAATGGCAATAATTATTTTTGAAACAACCCATACTCACAAATTTGTCCACTTGACCTTGCAGTGATGTGATGTCCAAGGTCACAATTCTCTCATGACCAGTGAGCAAGTGAGATGGCACCGAAGGCTGTGGCTGACCGTTAAATGTCCATACTACCTCGAAAGTCTGTTCTGGGTCATAAAGATCATAAGTAACCTCACACTTGAAGAAGTTGGATCCATTTGTGTGAATGTGAGGTCCAGAAAATATGGGAGGATCATCCAGGACTGGTGTGTGATCTGTTTAAACAGAAATAGCAGAAAATTTAACAAAATAGAACTACACTTTTGACGCTTGCTATAAATAGTTACGCAGGCTCTGTGACAAAGAAGTTGTGGACGAAATTTGTAATCCCGCATACCACATTGGAAATGCAGTTGTGGGCGATTTGGAAGCAGACCACCTCGTGTTGGATTTCACACAATGGTATGAGAGCTGGTTGTTCAGAAAGCAAAGTGTACAAAGTAAACTTGCCAGAAAATCACAAACAGCCAAACAATGCTGGGGTTGACTGAAACTAACTTTTTAATTTAATAAACAGTTAGTTATGGAGGGGGAAAAAACACTTCAAAATAAATTAAAATCACTCATTAATTGTTTTTTAATGTTGTGGTTATTCATTTGTGTTTTTGTATTGTTAAATTAAATTTTCAAGTAATCTTTTTGTTTATTTTTTGCAAAACAAGACTAAAAGATAATACGAAACAAATCTAAATAAGATGGGTAAGAATCTGGTATACCTAACTGTGTTTGATTGTTCTGTTGACTAGTTGTTCATAAGGGATACATGTCTGATATTAAAACTATCATTCAGGTGTTAGAGAAAGGAATTGCAAAAACATAAATTATTACAATATCTTATATATAAATTAGGATGTGCGTATTTGCGTATTTATGTATCTCTGTATGTATGTATGTATGTCCTTTATGCGCTCGCGAACGGCCCATCCGATTGAGATGAAATTTTCTACACGTCTTCCTTTCATTCCAGAGCAGCCAACTGTCGTATTTTTTTTTTCTTCTTCCTCCTCCTCCCTCCTCCCTCCTCCCCCTCCCAAAATACGTACGTCCAGGAAATGGTCTTCTACATAGACACTTCTCTCTGAGGTCCGCGATAACATATTAACCTGGTGGGATGGCAATCAATCATCCTACTACCTCCTCCCTCCTCCTCCCTTCTCCTCCTCCTCCTCTCCCCTCCTCCTCCTACCCTCTTCCTCTTCCCCTCCTCCCTCTCCCTCCTCTTCCTCCTCCATCCTCCTCCTCCCTCTTCCTCCTCCTCACTCTTCTTCCTCCTCCCTCTACCTCCTCCCTCCTCCTCCTTCTTCTCCCTCCTCCTCCCTTTTCCTCCCTCCTCATCCTCCCTCTACCTCCTCCCTCCTCCTCCTTCCTCCACATCGCTCCTCCTCCTCTCCCCTCCTCCTCCTACCCTCTTCCTCTTCCCCTCCCCCTCCTCCCTCTACCTCCTCCTTCTTCCATCCTCCTCCTCCCTTTTCCTCTTCCTCCCTCTTCCTCCTCCTCCTACCTCCTCACTTCTCCTCCTCTCTCCTCCTCCCTTTTCCTTTCTCCTACTCCTCCCTCTACCTCCTCCCTCCTCCTCCGTCCTCCACATCCCTCCTCTTCCCTCTTCCTCCTCCTCCCTCCTCATCATTCCTCCTCCTCCTCCTCCCCCTCCTTCTCCTCCCTCCTCCTTCTACCTCTTCCTCTCTCCACCTCCTCTCTCCTCCTCATCCTCCTCCCTCTCCCTCCTCCTGCGTTCTCATCCTCCCTCCTCCTCCTCCTTCTTCCTCCTCCCTCCTCCTCCCCCTCCCTCCTCCTCTCTCCTCCTCTTCCCTCCCCTCCTCCTTCCTCATCCTCCCTCTTCCTCCCTCCTCCTCCTCCTCCTGCGTTCTCATCCTCCCTCCTCCTCCTTCCTCCTCCCTCCTCCTCCCTCTCCCTCCTCCTCTCTCCTCCTCTTCCCTCCCCCTCCTCCTTCCTCCTCCTCCCTCTTCCTCCTCCTCCCTCCTTCTCCATTCTTCTCCTCCTCTCCCCTCCTCCTACCCTCTTCCTCTTCCCCTCCTCCCTCTTCCTCCTCCATCCTCCTCCTCCCTCTTCCTCCTCCTTCCTCCTCCTCCCTCTTCCTCCCTCTCCCTCCTCCATCCTCCTCCTCCCTCTTCCTCCTCCTTCTTCCATCCTCCTCCTCCCTCTTCCTCCTCCTTCTTCCTTCTCCTCCCTCCTCCTCCCTTTTCCTCCCTCCTCCTCCTCCCTCTACCTCCTCACTCCTCCTCCTCCCTCTACCTCCTCCCTCCTCCTCCTTCTTCCTTCTCCTCCCTCCTCCTCCCTTTTCCTCCCTCCTCCTCCTCCCTATACCTCCTCACTCCTCCTCCTCCCTCCTCCTCCCTCTTCCTCCTCCTTCCTCCTCCTCCCTCTTCCCTCCTCCTCCCTCTACCTCCTCCTCCTCCCTCTTCCTCCTCATTCTTCCATCCTCCTCCTCTCTCTTCCTCCTCCTTCTTCCTTCTCCTCCTCCTTCTTCCTCCTCCCTCTCCCTCCTCCTCTCTCCTCCTCTTCCCTCCCCCTCCTCCCTCTTCCTCCCTCCTTCTCCATTCTTCTCCTCTTCTCCCCTCCTCCTACCCTCTTCCTTTCCTCCCTCTTCCTCCTCCACCCTCTTCCTCCTCCTCCCTCCTCCTCCCTCTTCCTCCCTCTCCCTCCTCCTCCTCCCTCCTCCTCCTTCTTCCTTCTCCCTATACCTCCTCACTCCTCCTCCTCCCTTTTCCTCCCTCCTCCTCCCTCTACCTCCCTCCTCCTCCTCCCTCTACCTCCTCACTCCTCCTCCTCCCTCTTCCTCCTCCTTCCTCCTCCTCCCTCTTCCCTCCTCCTTCTTCCTTCTCCTCCCTCCTCCTCCTCCCCCTCCTCCTCCCTCCTCCTCCTCCCTCTACCTCCTCCTCCCTTCACATTCCTCCTCCTCCCTCTTTCTCCTCCTCCCTCTCCTCCTCCTGCTCCCTCCTCCTCCCTCATCCTCCCTCCTTCTCCTCCCTCCTCCTTCCTCCCCTCCTCCTCCTCCTAATCCCTCCTCCTCCCTCCTATTCCTCCCTACTCCTCCTGTCTCCGCCCTCCTCCTCCCTCTTCCTCCTCCCTCCTCCATTTACCCAAGACAGACAGACAGTCAGACAGATAGTCGGGAACGGGATCTTATATGACTACTTATATGATTTAAATGAGATGCTCTCCACCATGGGCTGGACTGGGTCAGACAGACAGACAGATAGATAGATAGACAGACAGACAGACAGTCGGGAACGGGAACTTATATGACTACTTATATGAATTAAATGACATGCTCCCCATCAGGGTCTGGGCGAAGACGGGCTGGGTCAGACAGACAGACAGACAGACAGTCAGACAGACAGATAGTCGGTAACGGGAACGAGAACTTATATGACTACTTATATGAATTAAATGAGATGCTCCCCACCAGGGTCTGGGCGAAGCCGGGCAGGGTCAGCTAGTATTTAATAGAAAAGAATTGCAAATATAGATCAAATATATCAGCAAGGAAAGCAAATTAATAAGAAAACAGAATGTCCTGAAGCAGGAACTTGCTGTGTGATAGGACCATCACATGCTGTTGGCCTGCATACTTGGAAGAATAGGTTGCCACTTTCTTCCTCTGTTAGTAGACACAAAATTTAGGTGTCAAACAATCGTCTGACTGCACTTAAGACCACTGCACCCCTATCAACTACACCAACGTGTCTGTCAAAAGCAGATTCAAACACGTGCTTAAATAACAGTAGGAGACTGATAACTTACCTTGTGCATTCCTTTTTGTAGTCCAATTTGTAGTGCTCTTTGTGATGTCACATGTTTTATTTTCATTGAGCTTGTCAACTTCACCATCTTTGTAACATGTGTTGTTAATATAGCAAGCTGTATTCTGTATTTTGATGAGCAATTTAAAATGTGCCTGTCATTATTTAATAATTTGACTAATACAAAACACTTTTGTTTAACTGTGAAAGTTAAGTGTAACAAATAAGTTGTATAGGTGTGAATTACATTTCAGAAGATGGAGAGAGAATAAACTCTTAAGGAGTACTAAAATAAGATTTAATTGTTAACAAAGAATGCAACTTATTCTTCAGCAACTGCTGCGGGAATATTCAAATGTAAGTTATACAATGTAGGCATTTTAGAAACCACTCAAAGAGCCATTTGAGTGTTACATGTGAAGATGTTGAGTGTTACATGTGAAGATGTTGAGTGTTACATGTGAAGATGTTGAGTGTTACATGTGAAGATGTTGAGTGTTACATGTGAAGATGTTGAGTGTTACATGTGAAGATGTTGAGTGTTACATGTGAAGATGTTGAGTGTTACATGTGAAGATGTTGAGTGTTACATGTGAAGATGTTGAGTGTTACATGTGAAGATGTTGAGTGTTACATGTGAAGATGTTGAGTGTTACATGTGAAGATGTTGAGTGTTACATGTAAAGATGTCAAGACAGATGTTTCAAATAAGGTCTGGTGTTCATTAAATATTTCATGGGTGATGTGGCCATGTGAAGAGTGTCTATTCTTCCAAATTCTAAAGTGTGTAATCCTATTCAAAGTTAAATTAATAATTAAAGACCTGCAGAGCTCTCAGGAGGAGTAAGCAATTCAATCAATCAATCAATCAATAAGGAGCCGTCTCCACAATAAAGGTTGGCTGTAAAGGATCTCAAAACTGTCTGTCTCTTGCCTTGATTGTACATTCTGTCAGACTGCTGTTCGTCCATCTCTTGATATTATCTTCCCATTCGTATCATTGTCTGGTACAAATGCTTTTGACCTTACCCTTGGGTATAACAGATAATCCACATTCGAACAATACCTGTGGCTATGTGTTTTAATTGTTTCAGCTTAAGTATTATTCATTTATTCACTTCATGTAATATGTAACTCTGCAGTATGTACCTGCCCAGATGCAGGGAAATATGCCAGGCAATAAATCGTGCAACATATTGTTTTTGGCGTCTGTGTTTAAATTCACTGAGGGAATACATTGTTTTGAATGTCTATTTTGTCAAAACTTCAAAGTATTTCATCTATCATTGATACAATGATGTCACAGGTAAAAAGCATCCTTCATACAAGAGAACAATAGACTCCAGCTTTATAATTAAGCAATTTGTAACAATTAATTGGTGGCAGACACTGTCCCAGAGGTTAAATAATAACATACCATATCAACTGATTCAGTACCAAAGAAAAAAACAGTATGTTTGTACCAAACATGGTATACAATCAGATTAGTTAGTTAGTCTTTCCTTTTGAGCCTAAGTCGGCACATAGGGCAGAAGTCAGATGAACAAGTACTATAATGTATTTCTCGTTCATTGAGCATTGAAATTGTGGAAGATACAGCGAAACAAAGCAAATAATATGATGACACTAGTATGGCTTTATATCGTCCGTCTGTCCAAATGGGAGGTCACATTTGGCGATGTATTAACCATCTGCACTGAATCAGTTAATGCAAAGAATGACCAAATTCACAAATAAATAAATTCTACAAAATCAGGACAAACATATAATATACTAACCAATATTCTACAACCCAAAATGTTACAGTATAGACATGTGCTATCAAAGACTGTCAGCATGAGCTCATTGCCAAACACAAGTCCATCTTTTGTGGCAGAGATGTTGTATCGTTGTGGGAATTCTCCTGAAGCACATCCAAACATAGGAAACTAGTAAATCAAATTCTGCTAGCCTTATATACATTTAATGAAAAGAAGAAATATGAAGTGGCAATAAATACCAACAGGCATATAAAAAATTTAGTATTTGATATGCAAAGTATAAAAAGTGGTTAAAATGCAGAAGATCAACTTAATTACACCATGTTTTATCCCACATGGCTGGGTCTCTTTCCACAAGTACCCTGTCAAAAGCGGCACACAAAGCATGAACTCTGTAGTTGTAATGAAGTCACCCATTCATTTCTGACAAAATAACATGGACGAAACAAATGACAGAGCGGAAAAATAAAACCATCACCATCAGAGTGTGTGACAGGTGGTTTATCACAACATCATGGAGACAGCCAGAAATAAAGAATGATACTGGCCTAGTCATAACGAAACAAGTACATGTAGCTACATTTTGAAAGCATTCTACATTTGTCTTTAGGTTCTGGCAAATATAACATAAATCTGAAAAATAACCAAAATGAAAGTAGTAAAGCTTTCAATCGTTTGTCTTGGGTTCAACCTTTCACTGGTCAGTTGGACTTATTGTCCTTGACTTGGGGATGTAAATTAAGTACCTCTGAAGTCAAAGGACACTGATAATAGGGAAAACTTTAGGCTGTAACAAATATTCACAAACATAAATCTGAAAGCTTACACCAAATGATGAAACCAGGAAAGCTTTCAAAGTGTAGCCATATTTATTTGTGTCATTATGTCAGCTCAGGCCACTGTGCTACTTTACTTATATAACAGAACAGTCCCAAACAATGATACGCTGTTAGACCCATATGTTCTATGACAGAAAGGCACACATGGTGTAGATTTTTCAGTATAATATTGTCAGTATTATCATGTCATGTCAAGTTATTCGTTTCAAAAACTCTCATGAATTTGTTAATGAATGAATCACAAAAAACAAAAAGTAGAATTGGCAAGCTTTTTACTCCAACACATTCACAAGTCACAAAATGGATGCTGCAGTCAAAGCCTTTACCAGTACACAAACAAACACAAACTGATACAACTACTTGAAATTTGTTAAACATTCCAGATTTATTCATTCATTCATTCATTCATTATGTGCCATGCCGATAAGCGTGGGCGGTCATGTTCTGCCAAATCACTCGATCACCAGAGTCGTTATTCAGCTCCGTGTTTCTGTCTCAACCATGCCACGTGGCTAAGCCAGCCAGGTATTTAATTCTTGGTCTTCATCTTTGTCTGTTCCCTTCGATCTTGCCAGTTGTCACCAAGTTCTCCAATTCATTTCTTCTCATAACATGCCCAAAACATTTTGACTGTCTACATCTAATGTCTCTAATCAGTCTACGATCTTCATTTGTTTCTTAAAGGAATAGTTCATTGGTTTTTCTGTCTGTCCATGGTATTCTTTGCATTTTCCTCAGAAACCACATTTCTACAGCCATCAGATATTTTTCAGCTTCTCTGCTCATTGTCCATGCCTCATGTTCATATAAAAGTACAGGTTCCATGTAGCACTTGAACACTCTTTTTCTCGTTTTAATTGGTATCTTTTTATTGGTCAGTATGTTTTTCATCTTGGAAAAGGCTACTTTCGCCATGGCGATTCTTGTTCTAATCTCTTCAAGGCATCTCCCATAAGATGTTATGACTGTTCCGAGATAGTTGTACCGATTCACTTGTTTAAGAATATGCCCATTTACTTGTATATAACATTGTGGTATTTCTTCCTTCTTAGTGACGACCATAACCTGTGTCTTCTTACAATTCAATTGTAACCCCAGTTGTTCACTGTGTGCAACAACTGCATCTACTATTCATTTTTATCCAGATTTATTACTAGCTCACAAACTTATTCTTGGGAAGGTAATATGGCAGTTTGCACTTGACTTTCACATATGATCAGTGGTATCGGCTGAATTCACTTCCCCAGAATTCAAGTACCAATATTATGAGGCTGAGTTGGCCTGAATATTATACTGGTTGGAGAAACTAAATCCTGCCATAATTGGGGATCAAACCCAGAACTCTGTTTTGGAAACCGTTTTAGCACTCATTATACCCCTTTAGCTCCACAGCTAAAATATATTTTGTACAAATGTGGTGTTACTTAAAAAACAAAACCTGGAAACAGAAGATATATATATAAATAAACACAGATGGGTGAAATGGAACAAATATACAATACTACAGGGTGTTTATAAAGGAAGAACATGATGCCATAAAAAAAAAAAAAAAAAAAAAAAAAAAAAAAAAATCCGCTCCAAAGTCCATCGTGAAGCAATATGCAGCAAATGGCTGTCATCTGCTGGAGTAATTCTTTGCACTCCAAACAGAATGGTGTTATCAACGGAAGAAAGAACTTTATGGGTTGAACGAGTGTTTCGAAATGGCTGTTGATACACATGGATGGTTGTTCAAAGAATAAGAAGAGATGTGTACAGTTATGTCTTGAAGCCCGTGGTGGACATCTCCAACACCTATTATAATGAATACTTCATTGGTACCTTCCAGCTTCCCCAAAACAATGTTAGACCATAGCAGTGACTATTGTAACTAATTTAATTAATGTTTTAGCACATTGTTTGATGACATCATCTACATTTTTCAAATTTGTTCTACATACAAAGTGTAGTGAGACTTTACAAACGCCCGGTAGTATATTCTTCTTTCTTTTCTAATTTCTGTTTCTAATGATTGTACCAAATAGCCGAGAAACATTGGGAATATAAAAGAGATCTCCATAACATTTTTGTGGATTTTAAAAAGGCTTATGATAGTGTCCATAGGAATAGTCTATGGAATGCTATGCAGGAATTTGGAATACCAAGGAAGTTAATCAACATGACCAGACTATGCATGGAAGATACTTATAATATAGTAACATATAAAGGCAGGAAATCAGACCCCTTCCAAATAACATCTTGCTTGAAACAGGGTGATGCACTATCGCCGCTACTCTTCAATCTGGCTCTAGAGAAAGTTGTAAGGAAGGTAAAGGAGGAATGTGATATTGGAAGAACATCCAAGCTGCTTGGTTATGCAGATGATATAGATATTATAGGGCAAAGTGAACAAAAGACATTGGAAATATTGACTCACTTAAAGGGAAAAGCCCAACAGATGGGGCTGGTTATCAACCAAGATAAGACAGAATATATGGTAATTTCAAGAGACGGAATGGCTAGAAACTCTGGCCACATACAAATAGATAATATGACCATTAAAAGAACGGAAACATACAAATACCTGGGTACAATCTTCAACTGCTCCAACATCATAAGGGAAGAAATACAAACTAGAATCAACTCTGGAAATAAGATATACTATGCACTACAACATCTACTAAAATCAAAGGCGCTATCTCGTAACACCAAAATCACAATATACAAAACACTGATCAGACCAGTTGTGCTGTATGGCTCTGAAACCTGGAGTACAACGAAAGGAGACGAAGCCTTGTTACAAACCTTTGAGAACAAAATTTTAAGACGCATCTTTGGACCCATTAGGGATACACAAAGTGGAGAGTGGAAAAGAAGAAGTAACAAAGACATTTATGATCTGTTTAAGTCCCCGCTAATCACTAGTATCATGAAGGCTAATAGACTACAATGGCTGGGGCATATAGAAAGAATGGAAGATAATAGGGAAACAAAACTCGCTTACACTCAGGAAATAAATGACCGTAGACCCCGAGGTAGACCAAGAAGGCGGTGGAGAGATAATACATGTACAGACCTACATGCACTTGGAATCAACGACTGGCAAGAGAAGGTCCACCAGAGAGACGAATGGAGACGGATTGTACTTGCAGCAAAGAACCTCAATGGCTCGGAACGCTGAAGAAGAAGAATGATTGTACCATCTGATGAGGTCTATTGATGAATTCCAGGGTGTTTTACAATTCCTCTTTAGTTCCATAAAGCTACATTTCCTCTTTAGTTCCATAAAGCTACAGTTCCTCTTTGTCTCCATAAAGCTTGGGGTTTAGTACTGATTCAGTGGCCTGTATATCTTTCATAGCTCACTGTGCAGAACAAATCCTGCTGAATATGCTCAGTTTGCGGAGTTCAAACATCTGTTCTGGTGAATCAAACAGACCAAGTCTAGGTGTTTTTTTACTCAGTCTGTTACACCTATCCATGATGAGAAATGACGATGCCAGAGGCAGAATAGTTTTTCTTATCAATGCAGATGAACATGGGTATTTGACAGTTCAGAATTTTCTAGAAATTGTCAGGGAAGAAAAGGCCATATGTAAGAAAACTGGACACCCCACCCCATATGACATGGTCTAGAAAATGTGAAGGCCTAAAATGTCACAACCCTATGACAGTGTCAGCTAAGGGACTACCTTACCTTTAAACATAAAATCAACACCATGATGATGATAAAGATGATGGTAATGATGGTGATAAAGATTATGATAAAGATGATGGTAATGATGATGATAAAGATGATGGTAGTGATGATGGTAATGATGATAATGATAATGATGATGACATTGATGGTGATACATTTTGTTGTTTATGTTTGCTCGCTTTGAATTCAAGCATAGTCCACGCTGGACTTATTTTTGCATGTGGGCTAGCTTTTCCTATTACCAGTATCTTTTGCCATCAAGTGAACCCACCCTGACTTCAGAGGTACTTGTAATTTACATCCCCAAGTCAAGGACGATAGGACAACATTTTAGTCCAACTGGCTGGTGCAGGGTTTGAACCCATTACCTCGGCGTCAGCACACCAGATGTTTAAGAACACACATTCTTATCCATTCAGCCATGCTGACCTATGATAATGATTATGATAATAATGATAATGATGATGTTGATGACAATGAAGATGATGATGATGATGATGATGATGATGATGATGATGATGATGATGACTATGATGATTTTGATAATGACAGTAATAATGATGATGATGACACCAATGTTGCTGCTACAGTCAGGTGGTACAACAGTATTAAATAAAACTAACCAAGAGCTGGCAATGTGCAGGAAATGGTTGTTGGTGTCAGGAAGATAGCTGTTTTCAAGACAGGAGAGCCAACACTGTTGCCTTGCCACTGTTGGAAGATAAAGAAGTGAAGACTATGTCTTATTTGATGGTGCTTTTTAATCAAATGCTAGAACATAAAACTGTCTTCGAACATCACCTCTTTGAGTATCCAGAAAATTCTAGTAAAGTCACTCAGAAAGTCACCTGATCAATCAGAGGGTTACTATTATATAGCAAACAGGAATGTGCAAGTTACTATCTTTAGGCTCAGAACAGATTCAACATTAAATGTACACAAAGCTAATGATAGGTTCTAAAGTAATGTTTACATTTGACCTAGCATTTCAAAATACAGAACACATACCAACTCAAAACACTTTGAAGAATGTTGTAGTTAGAAGATATTATAATATATTATTTCCTAGAAAGTAATAACGTTGTATAAGAAAACACAATTAGTCATATATGAAATATAATGTATCATATTAAACAAAGAGAAGGATAATACATTGCAGCACCTACTACTATTTAATTGGAAAGCACACTAAATCATTTTCATATATTCAAATCTATTCTTTCATGCATTTAACACTATTGAGAAGATTATATTTTGAAAGCGACTTCAGACAGATAGCGACAGGAAAAAAAGAGAGAGAGTGAAAATGAGAGAGAGAGAGAGAGAGAGAGATGAGAGAGAGAGAGAGAGAGAGAGAGAGAGAGAGAGAGAGAGAGAGAGAGAGATGGAGAGAGAGAGAGAGAAAGAGAGAGAGAGAGAGAGAGAGAGAGAGAGAGAGAGAGAGAGAGAGAAAGAATGAAGAGAGCCAGAAGTGAGACAGAAAGAGAGGAGTGAGAAGACAGAAAGAGAGAGAGTGATGAAAGCAAGAAGAGAGAGAGAGAGAGAGTGAGAAGTGAGACAGAGAGAAAGAAAGAGCGAGAGAGTGAAGAGAGAAGGGCAGAGAGATAGAGTGAAGAGAGCATGAGGAGGGAGAGAAAGTGAGAGAAAAGAGCGTGAGAAGAGAGAGAGAAAGAGTGAGTGAAGAGAGTAAGAAAGAAAGAGCAATACGAGAGAGATAAATGGGGAGAATGAAGAGGGTGAGAAGAGAGAGATAGAAAAAAAGAGAATGAAGAGAGATGGAAAAGAGAAAGAAAGGGAGTGAAGACAGTATGGGGGGGGGGGGGGGGAGATATCTGGCTAGTTGGTTGGTGAACATTCTAGGAGACTTAATTCAAACCGGTCAAGACCAAAGCACTGACATTCAGGAGATTTGAACCCTGATTAAGGCTTGCATCTATCACAGAGGCTGGTGTTGGGGCTTTCCTCCCAACCCGACATCAAAGTACTATCTCCTTGGTGACTTTGTGGCAGAGCTCTCTTACCCTTTTCCAAACTCAGAAAACAGTGGGGTGTGCAAGTCTGGGATTGAAACTTCACATCTGTGGTCAGGCAGTATTAAGATATAACCAGGTCATAATACAGTTCAGCAGATATGAACTGGCCAAGGGATGGGTTTAAATCTGGGTTGGTTATGTTTGATCCACAGGTCTTAGATCTTTTATTGTAAACTGATACCAAACCAATGGCCATAGAGAAAAGAGAAAGATTTGAAAAGCAACAGAGAGAGAGAGAGAGAGAGAGAGAGAGAGAGAGAGAGAGAGAGAGAGAGAGAGAGAGAGAGAGAGAGAGAGAGAGAGAGAGAGAGAGAGAGAGAGAGAAATAGAAGAGAGAAAGAGAAGAGATAGAGATGGAGGGAGGGACATAATAATTGCCACAATTCAAATTTGGGATGACCATTTCAAATTTGCAATTACACTTTCTGCAGTCAAAATCAGCTGCAGATGATTTGGAAGCAGACTGCCTTGTGTTGATTTTTAACAAGGCTATGAGCATCGGCCGTTAAGAAAGCAATGAATGGCAAATTAACGAACGTAAACTTGCCTAGTAAATCGCAAACTGCTAAAGAATACTGGGGTTGACTGTGACATCCTGTACAGGACGTGAAACTAACTTTTATTTCAATTTTATATGCTAGGACAGAAAAACAGGCAAAGAGTCAACAAGAAATGATGACAGACAAATAAATAGAGAGTTCTTACATCAACTGCCTGTAGCCTGCAGGTTATCGGATTTGTGGAAATGACATTAGTAACATCGATGTTGATAGTATCACATCTTGTTTGTATGATGTCACAAAATGCTTTGCCGTATGATATAGTTCCGCTGTAGAATATAAAAAAGACGTACAGCAATATATCGCAATGTTATATAAGTAGTTGACAATACTCAGAAATATTAAACAGTTTGAGGTAGTTAAAGTTTGAGGGCACATTATAATTATATTCTGAGACATGCAAATAAGAAAGTCTGAAAATAGCTTCCAAACCATTCTAGTTGAAGAGGTAGAGGATAGCTCGAAGAAGGGATAATCATTAATAAAACTGAAGAAAGAGGAGGTGAAGGGAAGAAGAAAAGGAGGAGGGCATCAGCGATTGCAGAGGGGAGGGGGGAGTAGGAGACAAAAAAGAAAAAGAAGGAGAATGAGGATGATTATGATGATAACATTATTAATAGTGAGGAAAGGAGACATGAAAGAAAGATTGCAGTCATTTAGAAAAAAATATTAACAAGAGTTTCTCACCTTTGAATGCCTATCAGTTGTGGCCCTTTCCCAATTTCAATCAGGCATGTTTCTCCTTCCCATCCCGGCTGGCAAATACAGTCACCTCTGCCTTCACACCGCCCGTGCCTTAAGCACTGTACTGGACATATATCAATTAAATCTGGATTTATCACCTGCTGACCGTTGGTGTTTGTAACATAGCTGTCTGGATTTTGTGCCAAAGTTAACTGACATTGTGATGTGAATGATGACGTGACATCATCTAGGAAGGCTGTTGTTCCACCGTGCTATACAGGAATAAACAAAACAATAAATATCAGCAACTGTGAATAAGAATTGTCAAGAGTCGTAAGAAGTTTATTAATATTTTTATAAATGTTGTATGTACTTTGGAGGACAGTACAATCATTCCCAACCCCAGGTTGACTTTTTGGAAAATGTTATGTTCAGTAGTTTGCCATTGCTTTGTGAACAAGAAACTAATGTTGAAAACCAACTGACAAGTGTGGGGGTTGAACCCCCGATCTCGCCATTAGGGTACAGTAAGTTTAAGTATAATCACATTAAGTCCCATGGGATTTAACTGGTAGCTGTATAGAGATGACCAGAATCTTATTAGGGATGAAAAAGGGGGGGGGGGGGGGGGGGTGTTCCCACTGATATTGAAATGTTTATAATGTGTGAAGGGATTCTCTCTGACACAAAATATCCCTAGCATCCACCTTACTCTTCTCAGACAATATTTATGAACAGATGTTCACACTGTCCTTTCATTAAATAAATTATTATGTAACAGATAACTGGCAAACAGGTTCCTCCACATAAAACATAACATGACTGTAGTGTTTGATAAAAATTCACACTGTAACCTATATTTTGTCTATGCTGATGATCAAATTCACAAACATTCACGAATGCGGGTATACAGGATTGCGAACCGCGTCCATAAACCCTTCGCCACAGAGACCGGCCTATGGGTCTGCAGTAATTCTTTATAGCTTTCTGTTCCGCTCAGTTTACCACAGTGCCATAAGTGTCCTGATTCCGTCTGTGGTAAATCCATCAGCAGACAGCCACTAACTGTGCCTGCCCATCAGATGTTAACAGACAAGTCTTCTTACACACTTGATGTAGGTAGTCTCCATGGCAAAGTGGTCAGTCAAGTCTTTTGCTTTATGTTCTGAAGGTCATGGGTTTGTTTTCAGGCAATGTTATTAAGTGTGCAAAGGACATTTTTCCTTAAAGGACATCACTGGAGCTACGGAGTTCATGCTTTGTGTAATGCTCCAGGCAGACAGTTTGCTATTCTGTGAGGAGAACTAAGTCAGATGGGTTAACACTAAATAAATTTAAGTCAATCCTCTCGCTTGTAATCTTTTAAAAGATTTGGTGTGAAGCTCGCTCCTGTCCACATTGATCTTCAATCCCAATGCCTGCATTCTGACCCTTGATGCTAATTTATTCCTATTTCTTTCATTGCTGCCTATCCTCTACCCAAGCTTGTAGAGGAAATTAACATACTTAAAATCATGTATATCTGGCATTAATAAACACTTTCTTTATCTGTCAGCTCAACTAATTTTCATATAAATTTGATACACAGATGCTAGTTAATCTGCCTTACCAAGATGTCTGCCAAGCAGTCTGAAATTACAGAATCAGTTAGGTGTTGGAAGTTCTGGCACTGAGAGTACAGTGGAGATTTTCGTATGGCTTGTGTACAGATTTCTCTAGCCCGAGCTTCTGTAACTCCTTGATCATTTGGCCACTGTTTGTTGGGGTCCACAACTGAAAAATGTGGCAAATTTTAAATTGAACAGTTTAATCATCACCAAAAGAGCACAATAAATTAAGTTATAAAAAACAGAAATTATTTCTAAAAGTATTGTATTAGCAACCTGGAGAATGTTAATTCACAAGAGAAAAGTGTTAAGTTAGGATATTGGAATTAACATGCAACAAATGATAAATTAACAAAATAAAGTGTACTACTGAAAAATTGATAAGATGCCAACTGCAAAATAACAATTCACAACTGTAAGTGACAAAGTTGTTGTGGTTACTGTCTTTCACTAAGCCATTAGGCATCATGGAGAGGAATAATTGAAATTTTAGTGTCTTTCCAGTTTCTTTGAGACTATCACCTTTCCTTCAACAAAGTAATAACTTATATATGACAAATTATTATGCAGGGTTTATAGAAAAAATTATAAAAATATGCATAGATAAGCTCTTTTTCTGTTAATAAATATATCATCTACGTAATTCCCATCACTATGTCATCAGGTATTTATGTTTTTCCACAAATCTCAGGTCTTGGTTTTTTTAATCATTTCTACTGTAAATATTCCTTCATGCCATAATCATAGATAATTAAGCTTCTCTTTGTCTGCCTGTGCCTTTCTACCACTGATTTTACCGATCGAAACAATGTTGTCCAATGCCTCTCTAATAATTTCATGTCAAAATAACACCATTTGTCTCTTTCTTATAGTCATTTATTATGTTCTGTATTGATTAACCTCTACCAGGAAATTATTGTTAGTTACTCTGGCTGTCTCAGGTGTTCACAACATGTTTATCTACATACATTATATATTACTTATGTAACTTCTCTGCACATATGTTACTAGGGTCCAAAAGTGAGGCACAGAATAGTATAAATTCAAAACAATGTTTTCATAGTGAATTTGAATAACGAAGACACAAACAATAGACTGTATGATTTATTGCCTAGCATATTTTGCTGCATCTCGTCAGGTATATACTGCAGAAATCACACTACATAAACTAAAGTAACTAGATAAATTCATAAAGCTGAAATATACAGCACACATATTCACACAATTGTCTACCATGGTAATTTTAGACTGACTATCATATCTTTCTGTTTGCCAAACATTGGCTTCTGTAAATTAATGGTGATTGCTTCTGCCACCTGTAACATGCAACCATTTTGTGTCTTACACAACACATAAAAGCGCTTTCACTAGAGACACCCACAAATTTTACAATGAGATGCAGCACTATCACTTACATTGTACTAGTGTTCAGAAATAGTCTTATTTGCAAAGCTTTATAACAACTAAATGTTGACATAAGGAACAAAAATCAAATGGCATAATCATTATTATTAGTCTTACCCTGAGTTATTTCTGGGTGTACAAATGGTGGGTCGGGTTTGTTTGCCCCAGGTCTGACCCAGCCAACACCAACTACATAAGATGGTGTCAGAATGTTTGTAATGACTGGGCAGTTAGGACACTGGAAAGACAACAAAACAATGCATTTAACACATTGCATATTTAGTGTTTCTTGATACATTTCTGTCTCATCATAAGATGTATGCATGTGAGTTGAAATGTTTTGCACTATATACTTATATAAATGGAATGGAAAACACTTGCAGCAAAGAACCTCACTGACTTTGAAAAACAAGAAGAAAATGAACTTTAGTGTAGGTAATTTTCTGGTACCCATTTGATTCTCAGAGTCATACAGTCATAAAAATAATACCATCACAAACGGGTGGACCACCAAATTGGCAGGCAAGTGCTCTAAGAAATCAAACTAGGTAAACAGTAATTGCATTATTGATATACAGTCTATTTTTGATTACAAATATAATTATAACATTATAATCCTGGATATTACTGCTACTCATTTCCCAGTAAGTGGACTCTTGCTAATTTTTTACTGCTGGACACTTGCTAATTTCTTACTGCTGGACACTTTCTAATTTCTTACTGCTGTATTTGCTGTCTGAACGTGTTCCCTTGTGGAGCAAGTGACTGTGGAGTTTCCACTGGTGCTCTCCAGGCAGGAGCAGTACTGACTGGATGATCCAAAAATATCCTCCGTTGTGTTAACTGGGTCTGGGACAACTTCAAATAAACTGTCATTGCCAGTGACTCTGCAAAATAATAATACAGTATAACATTCGTTAAAATCTTTTTGTAATAAATGTAACAATACATGATAAAATACTAATAAATCAACTTTCTGGATACTCAAATTGTTATCACAAAATGTTTAAAAATATATAGAATCAAGTCTATGCGACTCTGTTAAACATGTTTGTTGGATATCCAGTACATGATGTAACAGTCAAACCTAGCATTTTTTGGCTGTTTTTTTTTTATAGAAAATTTTTAATTCAATATTTTGCCAGTTCTTTCTAAACAACCAATGCACATACTATTGTGAAAATCACCACACATTGGTCTGTCTTCAAATCGATCGGGGCCGACTGTAATGTCCTGTAAAGGATATACAACTAACTTTTTAAAACATCTTTCCATGGTGTTATCATAACCTCTTCTCTCCCCCACCCCCACCACCACCACACCCACCAACCCACACACACACTCACAGAGAGAGAGAGAGAGAGAGACAGGCATGCACACATCCATGTGCATACAGAGGCATGCACACATCCACGTACATGACAGACACAAGTATGAAATATAAAAATCAGTACCTCCATGACTCCAGGAATGCATCAGGGATACACCTATTGCTGCACGCAGGATCAACTGTCCCATTTGGATGTGTGAAATCATTGTCTAGTGGGACAGAAACATTCAGGTTAGAAAATGACCAGGCAGATATATTAAAACTTTACCTAAAAAAGAGTGGCTCTCTCAGTATTCAGCAGGCCTGCTAGCAAAGTTGATAGCAAATTGTGCTGGTAATGTAATGAGCAGGGCAGGACGCAGGTTGAACACCTGGACTCATCACTTGTCAAAATGAGGAAAAGAAAGGACACTTATTCCTCCCTGCTTTTGGCCTACACAATATGATGGCGCTAACACATCAGTGACCCATAACAGGAAACCGCTCCAGGATAATATACGAGGGCAAGTCAATAAATAAGTCACACAGTTCTGTGGGATGGCAGGTAAATGTAGTTGGTGTTTTCTACAGGTGTCATTATGTGATAGTAACATCGAACTTTATATTCCCATTCATCAGGTGGCGCTAGGTGTCTCATGCACATGTGCAGCACATAAACAAAATGGTGACTGTACTTACGGAGTGTACAACCAAAGAGCAACGTGCTGGTGTGAGTTTTTTATGGGCAAAAGGAAGGTGGGAAGTTCTGGAACATCACCTTACAGCCCCGACTTAGCCCCTAGCGATTTCCACCTTTTTGGTCCACTGAAAACCCACCTTGGTGGGAGACATTTTGCGAATGACGCCAAAGTTGAATGTGAAGTGGAAATGTGGTTTAGAAAACAGAGCATGCAGTTCAATGCAACCGGTTTGGGAGGACTGATAAATCGATGGGATAAGTGCATCACTATTGGTGGAAATTATGTTGAGAAATAAAGGGACAATGTATGTATAACAATAAACTGGTTTCAAGCTGTTATATTTAGTTATTTTTCTACAGCCATCTGTGACTTACTTATTGACATTCCCTCGTATTATTATTTTCTCATCATTCAAGCAGGATGCATCCACACGACAAGAGCTGAATATTGAAGAAGGTTGGTTACTAAAGACAATAAATCAAAGAAAACTGAAATAATTTGGCCATTTAAAACTTCATGAAAGTTTCGAGAGAAAATAATAGAGGGGTATATGTTTGGAAAAAAGGAAGAGGAAGGCCAAAGAGAAGATGGTGCAGGATGTGGCAGATGATCTCCAGATGGGTGTATCAGATGCTAGACTTCTTGCTTATGACACAGATGATTTCTGGCAGGTTGTTATGGGAGCGAGGTTCTGAAAAGGACATGCTACTGAATGAATGAATGAAGTGAAGAGCATCTACCCGAGTGGCTAAGAATGCCAGGTTCTCATTCAGGAAACCAGGGTTTGAATCCTCTGCATGGTATGGATTATTTTTCTGTCGGGGGCAAAAAGGCAAACCCTAACCTACACAGTTCATGATGATTGCATATTTAGCCAGGCAGCCTTAATTCCTCAGGCTCAAGAACCCCTCTGTCCTACACCGCAATGTACTATAGGCAGCTAAACTAAACTGAACTAGATGTCAGTTTTTGTTGTTGGCAATAAGTAAGTAAAAGAACCATTTAACACCTTAATGTGAGTTGGGCATATGGTGGTAGACACTAATTTTTATAGACCAATCAACATTTCAGGGTTAATTTGGTTATTATAGACCAATCAACATTTCAGGATAAATTCTGTTATTATCACAGTGGCTACCTTTTCTTCGAAGACATTTGCTGGTACCCATTTTAGGCTATGTAAATCTGTGAGTCAAAGTCAATTTTCAACTCTGACTGGGAATTTGAACTTATATCCTCCGCACCATAAGGGAAATGGCTACCAACTACACTACCACAGCTCACAGATTATGCATTGCTTTGCTGAAAAATAAGAATTGTCAGCTAACACAGAACTGATGTCAACAGCCGTTACATGCGGAGGAAGGTACTGATAAGGGGATGCGATCATTTATAGACTGAATGGTTTGATGTACAGTAAAAGCATTGTTTTGCTGATCTGGCGCTTTGGCAGCTTGTCTTGTTCCAGATGTATTGGTGTTAACTTTCCTGTGGAGTAAACTAGGCAGGCCGAGAGAGGGATCATGCTGCATGGGCAAAATATGGTCTCTACAATTCAGCCCAGGCTTTGTCCTATGGAGAGATTGTTATGCTTATTTTGAAGCACAGTGTAGCAAACTATCGTCTGTCAAGACGGTAAGGTGCCAGCAGCAGTGGGTTCGATGTGCAGTGGGGATAACCTGATGATGAACCAACTCATTTAAATTAATTTTACCAACTGCATAATTATAGAAGAGCTGCAGGATATCTCCTGTAAATAAACAAGAAATATGAAGAAATATACATACCTTCAATGCCATCATTAGTACCACAAATGCCTCTGCCCTGTCCTTTGTCAAATGCTGGCACAGAAATGTAGACATTTATCCCACCAGACTCGATTTTCACCTCTGACCCGGAAGGAAGGTAGATCTATAACCACACAAATAAATATCATCAAAATGTGCCATGCCGTTAAACATGGGCGATCATGTTTCGCTTCTCACACAACCATCAGAGTCATTGGTCAATTCTATTTATGTCTAAACCTGCCATGTGGCTAGGCCATCCAGATATTTACTTCTCTGTCTTCCCATTATTTTTTTCTTCTCAATCTTGCCAGTTGTCTCATTACTTGCCTAGAAAATTTTCATAGATTACATCTCATTTCTCTAAACAGTTTAAGCTTTTCATATGTTTCTTGTTTCCTCAGAAACCACATTTCCACTGCCATTAGACGTTGTTCAGTTTGTTATACTATGTTTTAGTTTACTTTTCTCATAATGTGGCCAAAAATGTTAACTCTCTATTTCTTATGGTTGCAATAAGCTGTCTTTGTGTGTTAGTCCATTTTAAACCAAATAAATTACTAATTCTGGCTGCCAAGGTAATTTTAGTATTCTTCTGTAAAACAAGTTATGGGACACCCAGAGACTATTTGCTTGTTTGTTAATTGCTTTAACATTCACATCCATTTGTTGGTTCTATATAACATGCAAAAAAGTCCTTTTCTAACTTGAATCACTAGCATTATTTGGATTAAATGTTCATTTTATAAAAAGTATTTGCATTTTCTATTCGTTTTTTCTGTTGTTTTGTTTAAAATTTGTCTGAAATATACCCCAGCTAAGATTATCCAAGCAGCTAAACACTTGAACTTCTGTTCTTGCCCCAAATTAACATCATTGATTGTAACTGTACACTGGGTATCGTGCAACATGTCTGAATTCTTATATGGGCAATCTGTGGCCTTGTTTTTTTTTAATCACTTACAGTACACATCACATCAATCATGTTCTGTTGTCATAGTACTGCAGGGAGGGGGTGTGTGTATGTGTGTGTGGACAAGGGCATTTGGTTATTTATACAATCATTCACGGGCCATACTCAGCTTAAATCCTAGCCTGCCATATTTGGTGAAACAATTAACTCATCCCTGATGTGATGTCTTCAATTGCTTCTATGTGGTGACGAGTGTTGTATTGTTGGGACTGCTTCTCTGTGGTGACGAGTATTGTATTATGTTGGGACTGCTTCTCTGTGGTGACGAGTGTTGTATTATGTTGGGACTGTTCCTCAGTGTTGAAGAGTGTTGTATTATGTTGGGACTGCTTCTCTATGGTGATGAGTGTTGTATTATGTTGGGACTGTTTCTCTGTGGTGAAGAGTGTTGTATTATGTTGGGACTGTTTCTCTGTGGTGAAGAGTGTTGTATTATGTTGGGACTGCTTCTCTGTGGTGAAGAGTGTTGTATTATATTGGGACTGCTTCTCTGTGGTGAAAAGTGTTGTGTTATATTGGGACTGCTTCTCTGTGGTGAAAAGTGTTGTGTTATATTGGGACTGCTTCTCTGTGGTGAAAAGTGTTGTGTTATATTGGGACTGCTTCTCTGTGGTGAAAAGTGTTGTGTTATATTGGGACTGCTTCTCTGTGGTGAAGAGTGTTGTATTATGTTGGGACTGCTTCTCTGTGGTGACGAGTGTTGTATTATGTTGGGACTGTTCCTCAGTGTTGAAGAGTGTTGTATTATGTTGGGACTGCTTCTCTGTGGTGATGAGTGTTGTATTATGTTGGGACTGTTTCTCTGTGGTGAAGAGTGTTGTATTATGTTGGGACTGTTTCTCTGTGGTGAAGAGTGTTGTATTATGTTGGGACTGCTTCTCTGTGGTGAAGAGTGTTGTATTATATTGGGACTGCTTCTCTGTGGTGAAAAGTGTTGTGTTATATTGGGACTGCTTCTCTGTGGTGAAAAGTGTTGTGTTATATTGGGACTGCTTCTCTGTGGTGAAAAGTGTTGTGTTATATTGGGACTGCTTCTCTGTGGTGAAAAGTGTTGTGTTATATTGGGACTGCTTCTCTGTGGTGAAAAGTGTTGTGTTATATTGGGACTGCTTCTCTGTGGTGAAAAGTGTTGTGTTATATTGGGACTGCTTCTCTGTGGTGAAGAGTGTTGTATTATGTTGGTTTTGATGATGTTGCTACTATATTTACTGATGTTTGTTTTTAAAGCTCAAAGATTTATTGAATTTCAAATTCCCCCTGTGGTTGTCTTAGCAGGGCCAGACTAAATGATTTTCTGGGCCTTACATGGCCTGTGGCCTTGTTGTACTAGTTTATTTTTTTTTTTTTTCTCCGCATTTCTATCCTGTTTCAGGATATTGCGGTCAACACCAGAATCTTTCAGCTGTATGTTGATTCCTAGGCTAGATTACGCTCATCAGCACGCCACGACTTTCTGAGCGACCGGCTCCATACTCTCATAAGTCACTTTTGCGATTCGAACCACTGCTAATTCTTGTCGCGTCACGTGACGAGAGTATTCGGAGTTAGCGGAGAAAGCTGCTAACCCCTCGTAGTACGATAGTTAAATAAAACTTACACCAAAACGATTGCCATCACTGGATCTCTGAACAATGGTACCCGGGCTGAGCTTGTATGCAATGTCAATGGTTGTGGGCCCGGAAAATAGATTCTTACAGTTGTTTAGCCTGAAACCAAAAGGAAAATGGATAATGTAAATAGGAGGAGAAGCTGATTATGAGTATCTTGATTAAGCACAAAAAATTATCCTGTTCTATTATGCAACAGACTGAAATCTCACTGGAAAGGGCTGCAACTGGTTTTGTCACCCATGTGCACATGTGAACAGGCGTAATATAACCTGCAAGAATCCATGTTTCAACAAAATATGCAGACTGAACATTGGCTACAGAGATAAGCATAGGGAGTAAACATTGGTTCATAGAGACAAGCATGGGGAGTAAACATTGGCCACAGAGACAAGCATAGGGAGTAAACATTGGTTCATAGAGACAAGCATAGGGAGTAAACATTGGTTCATAGAGACAAGCATAGGGAGTAAACATTGGCCACAGAGACAAGCATAGGGAGTAAACATTGGCCACAGTGAAAAGCATAGGGAGTAAACATTGGCCCACATAGACAAAAATAAAAGAGTTAACATTGGGGGGGGGGGGGGGGGGGGAGAAGAAGAAGTTGAAGTAGAAGAATGAAGAGAATGAGAAGAAGAAGGAGAGGACAATGGAGAAGGATGTGAAGAAGGATGTGAAAAAGAAGAGGAAGAAGGGGAAGAGCATGCAGTTTTAATATTAATCTCTAAGTCAGGACACATAAGGGAAACATATGAAATGTTGAGTTCTTCATGTTGGAAAACTAACAGATACAATTTAAAAAAAAAAAAAACTAACTGCTTTCTGTTAGCGCCAAATGTTGGATGGAGTGTTTATTCTCAAATAAATGTGGTAAATCACTGTGTCCTTTCAGAGATTAAGTACTTAGAGAATAAGGTAATGAAGAATAACTGGCTCAGTATAAAATGGTAACACTAATGAAATATCTTACACCAAAGATCAAATATAATTATTTCAACAATCATGTGTAAGTAATATCATGACATCTCCTAGAGTAGCATGGTGGGGCAGAGGACGGGTGGGGAAATCATAATGGGAAAGAGATGAAATGTATGTGCTGAATAAATCCAAGTTACAAGAGCAAAGTGAGAGGGGAAAAAAAGATATGGAAGATACATTTTGAATTAGAGCTAAAAGAAAAAGATAGAAAAACACAAAGCACAGGAGTTGGTCAGGAATAGGGAGATGTGGAAGCCATACTGCAGAATTGTTTAAGGTGAGAAAACAATAAAATTGAATTCGTGGTCAACCTTTTCATCGCAGAAAAGAGTTTTGCTGATTGAAATTGTCTATTTCAACTTTTAAGTTGTTTTATTCATACTGGGCAGAAATTGTGCTTTATTCAAGCTGTGAAATATATCACATTGTTAAGCAGATGTGAACTTGTGGAAATTAGCTCTTTGTCATGTATATCAAATTATAAAATTGACTATCATCATTGCATGTCAATACAAGTCCATACATGCATGAAATATAAATACAGTTAAAAAATGGCTAAGAAATCTGGACAATTACTGAGAATTCATATGAAGAAGATAATGAAACATGTCTTCAGTAGAAACTTACTTGATGACGTCATTCCTCTCCCGGACCACAATTCCACAAATACAAGCCACACTGCCTCCTCCACATGGAATAGTTCGTACCTGGATCATGAAATCTCGATCTGGGTTCACATAGGCAATGAAGTCCCCACTCTTGTACAGGTCATACATGAACCTGAGATGGCAAATATGTATCACTTTGGAATGGTATGATGTTTACAGAAGATAAATATGATTAGGAAGTTTGACTACCAGCCCAATGGACTGCCAAAAGAGACTTCCTCTTTCTCTCTTGTCTAGTATTTTCCCACATATATCTTTCTCTGTCTTCCCCTTTATTTCTTGTCTAGTATTTTTCCACATATATCTATGTCTTTCACTTTTTGTTTTGTCTATTATTTTTCCACATATGTCTCTGTCTTCCCCTTTCTTTCTTGTCTAGTATTTTTCCCACATATATCTTTCTCTAACTTTCCCTTTCTTTGTTGGCTAGTATTTTTCCACACGTAACTCTCTCTTCCCCTTTCTTTGTTGTCTAGTATTTTTCCACATTTCTCTGGCTTTCCATTTCTTTCTTGTCTGGTATTTTTTCACATATATCTCTGTCTTCCTCTTTCTTTCTTGTCTAGTATATTTCCACATATATCTTTCTTAGTCTTAGCCTTTCTTTCTTGTCTCATATTTTCCCCATATATATATATATATATATATATATATATATATATATATATATATATATATATATATATATATATATATATATATATATATATATCTGTTTTTCCATTTCTTGTCTAGTATATCCTACATATGACTAAGTTATCTTTACCACCTCTTCTGTTGACACACCCCTCAAATTTAATTTGTCTTTTAATTATACCCCATTACAAGGGGTTACAAATGCAGTTTGTAATCCAGCATGCCGTGTTCGAACCATAGTTACGAGCGATTTGGAAGCAAACTGCCTTGTGTTGGTTTCCCATACAATGGCATGAGTGCTGGTCTTTCAGAAAGCAATGGCACACTACTAAAAATAACTTGCCAAGAAATCACAAACAGCCAAATTATGCTGACATTGACTGCAATGTCCTGTAAATGTTATGCAACTAACTTTTCACTTAAACTGTTGTATAATCTTGGAACAGCTGCAGCTCTCAATTCATCAGTATGTTTTTTGTCTCTGTCTATTATGTTTATCTGATCTTGTCTCATTTTGTTCTTCTTGTACTTTGTGGTGTCGAGGTGAAGCTAAACAGTGGAGAAAGTGCTCATTGATGGGCTTCATATATCAAGATTCCCAGGGACTTTGTTATTCTCTCTGTCCATCATTTACATGGTTGCCTCTTCTTCTTGTTCCATTTAGTCTGCACATCCTTGCTTGTTGTGGTAGACTGTCAGTTGATAGCCTAGTTATATGGCTGAACAATTTCCCTTGCTGTTTTCTAATGAAATCTAGCGCTGTTTTAACCCAACTATAGCCCTGATTTCATCATTTCTGGTTTAATCTCTTCTTGATATACTGAGTCTATTGCGCTCACTCATCTCAAATACCACATATCCACTACATCTAGTTTCTTCACTATTTCACTACTCATCGTCTGGCATTCATCCAGAATAACAGAACACACACACACTTGTGAATAAGCAAATTTGTGAACATTTCAGGATATTCCTGTCCTGGTATACTCTGCAGAAATAAATAAATAAGATGAAGCAATCAAATCCCTTTGATTGAAATACACAAGATATAGAAATATGTAATATGCACATAACGAGACACAGTAAAATATACCAGGTATTACATTGTGCATGTCTTCTCTGTTTAGATTTACAACTGGAAAATGTTGCTTTACATGTATAGTTATTTCTGCCAGGCTTGATATTTTATCTAAGACAAAAACTGAATTTATTTTGGATGCTGAAGTTGATGTTAAAAGTTAGCACATAACATGAAAAACCTATGAAGAGGAACCATGTAAACCTATGAAAGGAACCATGTAAACCTATGAGAGGAAACATGTAAACCTATGAAAGGAACCATGTAAACCTATGAAAGGAACCATGTAAACCTATGAGAGGAACCATGTAAACCTATGAGAGGAACCATGTAAACCTATGAGAGGAACCATGTAAACCTATGAGAGGAACCATGTACACCTATGGAAGGAACCATGTAAACCTATGAGAGGAACCATGTAAACCTATGAGAGGAAATATGTAAACCTATGGAGAGGACCCATGTACACCTATGAGAGGAACCATGTAAACCTATGAGAGGAACCATGTACACCTATGAAAGGAACCATGTAAACCTATGAGAGGAACCATGTACACCTATGAGAGGAACCATTTAAACCTATGAGAGGAACCATGTACACCTATGAAAGGAACCATGTAAACCTATGAGAGGAACCATGTAAACCTATGAGAGGAACCATGTAAACCTATGAGAGGAACCATTTAAACCTATGAGAGGAACCATGTACACCTATGAAAGGAACCATGTAAACCTATGAGAGGAACCATGTAAACCTATGAGAGGAACCATGTAAACCTATGAAAGGAACCATGTAAACCTATGAAAGGAACCATGTAAACCTATGAGAGGAACCATGTAAACCTATGAGAGGAACCATGTAAACCTATGAGAGGAACCATGTAAACCTATGAAAGGAACCATGTAAACCTATGAGAGGAACCATGTAAACCTATGAGAGGAACCATGTAAACCTATGAGAGGAACCATGTAAACCTATGAGGGGAACCATGTACACCTATGAAAGGAACCATGTAAACCTATGAGAGGAACCATGTAAACCTATGAGAGGAACCATGTAAACCTATTAAAGGAACCATGTAAACCTATGAGAGGAACCATGTAAACCTATGAGAGGAACCATGTAAACCTATGAGAGGAACCATGTAAACCTATTAAAAGAACCATGTAAACCTATGAGAGGAACCATGTAAACCTATGAGAGGAACCATGTAAACCTATGAGAGGAACCATGTACACCTATGAAAGGAACCATGTAAACCTATGAGAGGAACCATGTAAACCTATGAGAGGAACCATGTAAACCTATGAAAGGAACCATGTAAACCTATGAGAGGAACCATGTACACCTATGAAAGGAACCATGTAAACCTATGAGAGGAACCATGTAAACCTATGAGAGGAAACATGTAAACCTATGGAGAGGTCCCATGTAAACCTATGAGAGGAAACATGTACACCTATGAGAGGAACCATGTAAACCTATGAGAGGAACCGTGTACACCTATGAAATGAACCATGTAAACCTATGAGAGGAACCATGTACACCTATGAAAGGAACCATGTAAACCTATGAGAGGAACCATGTAAACCTATGAGAGGAACCATGTAAACCTATGAAAGGAACCATGTAAACCTATGAGAGGAACCATGTACACCTATGAAAGGAACCATGTAAACCTATGAACCATGTAAACCTATGAGAGGAAACATGTAAACCTATGGAGAGGACCCATGTAAACCTATGAGAGGAACCATGTAAACCTATGAGAGGACACATGTAACCCTATGAAAGGAACCATGTAAACCTATGAGAGGAAACATGTAAACCTATGAAAGGAACCATGTAAACCTATGAGAGGAAACATGTACACCTATGAAAGGAACCATGTAAACCTATGAGAGGAAACATGTAAACCTATGGAGAGGACCCATGTAAACCTATGAGAGGAACCATGTAAACCTATGAGAGGAACCATGTAAACCTATGAGAGGAAACATGTAAACCTATGAGAGGAAACATGTAAACCTATGGAGAGGACCCATGTAAACCTATGAGAGGAGATGTATCATGCATTCATTATAGAAAACACAAATCTGTTCTGAAGAAATATCCTGCCATGGCTGTGTGTCATGTGACATGGCATGAAAGCACGGAGAAATAGGTGGCCAGTCTCTTCCCTCACTTAGCAGGCAGTGAGCTCAACTTCATGAAAACATCCGCTACATTATGAAAAATTGGAGTAGAAATCTGAAGATTCTCTGAATAAATATTACAAACAAAAACAAAACAAAAACGAAACGTGTCAATGCATGTCTTGTTTTGAACTGCATTTTCATAATTTTATGAAGTTAAAAGAAATGTATGTTTTTACAAATAGAGATTTCAATGCTACCAAATTCTGTTTTATACATACTCAAATATACTTAAATAATTTTCACATGAAATTGAGAAAAAGAATGATACTATATCTTTATTCATGGTAAAGGTAATGAATATACATTAGAACGGATGATAAGAAACTACTAAAGAATATTATAAATAAATACAAGATACAAATGAAGGAAACAATCAAAGTGCCACAGTTATGTCCCATCATTGAAAGATGAGACTTGTATACTCACTTAAAATCAAATCCCATAATATGAGGGTCTCCAGTCAGGGAACACCTAAAGGCTGTTTCATCTTTGATTGTTATCTGTTGATTACAGACTTCTTTTTAATATTATTCATCGCATTACTCATAAAATATCAGTTTCATATAACTGAAGATGACCTTTTAATTACCCTATTTGGACAAAAGTCACCTTCAAATTAATATCCTATGTGTGGCTGACTAGGTCACAGGATTATTAATCTGAACCAGGGATGGACATTAACTTTTCTTTGAGGTTGAAAGGGATAGGGATAACAGTATAATTTACAGATGGCCATTTTATTTAGATGCGATAACATAAATATTGCATGTCGTTTGAAGGACACTGCAGTCATCTTTGTGATTTACTAAGTAATTTTATGTTGAGTAGTTTGCCATTGCTTTCTGAATGAGAATTCAATGTTTAAGTCCAATTGACCTGTTATTGGAATGATCCCACTACTCTGCTGTCAGCGTAAAGAAATGTAAGCATGAAGGCATTAAAGCTCAAGGCTACACTGAACATGTGATAGTTTGTTGCTGTTTATGGCAATCCGGTAAAATGGTGACAGCATAACAGTGTTTTATGTGCTGTTTTTTCATATCCGTTTTAGGAAGCTTTTCACAAGAGGACACGGAAAACAGGTGGTGGATGGAATTTTAGGGCAACTGAAAGACAGTAGTTGGTTATGGTCTCTAGTTTACGATGGTAGGCAGAAGATCTCTTTCAGTAAGGTCACTGCCAGGAAGGAAAGCATTGGCAAACTATCTTTTTTTTAAAGATGCCTAGTTTATCATGATTTGTCAAATCATGAAATGTCACAAGAAAAGGACAGCAACATTGAAATTAGCAAGACAAGAAAACTGAGCTGATCCACGACTCTGGTGATCAAGGGAGATGGTGAATCATGACCACCCATGCTTATCAGCATGGGACATGATAAATGGATGGATAGCTGGATCAGCAAAGAATTGCTCTAACTGTCTGCCTGTCAAAAGTTTCCATCCTAGACCAGTTGCTGACCAATGCTTAGGGCCTGGTCTGCCCTGCCATGACAATTTAGGCGGCATTCCCTAGAGCCAGGATAAGACCTGTACCCTGCCAATTGCTCTCTTACACTCAAAGCACAATGTGGGGTGTCAGGTTTGGTGAGAGCCGCTAGCAGATAACAGGCAGTACTGCATACAGTTGTATGCATACAGTTCTCCCGTGTGTTGCCGGGGCCCATAAGGGAAGCAAAGAATAGCATCACTGCAGCCTACCACGCATGTCGTAAGAGGCGACTAAGGAGGCTTGATGGTTCCATCGCCCTGCTACTGAGTGAGTGCGTGGCGCGACACTGTGAGCTGTGAGTTTCATGTGAAATGCTTTTGAATCTGCCCGAGGTTTTTTGGAACGTGACTGCATGTTCGGAGCGATGGCAGATGGCTATGTCCCAGAGTTGATTGGTTTTTGCCTTATGCAGACATGCGTGGCTGCTGGGCTTCTGGTTGACTGCCACTGCCATCGACGATGAACTGTATTTCGTGGACTGTGTGGGTGAACATCTAGGAAACATCCAGATGGAAAAATGACTGCAGATTCCATCAGAAATGAACTGGGTGTTTTGTGGGGGGCCTATTGTGTTGACATTCTGGCAGCGGCATTATGCACAGTGTATCTGTGCGGGCTGTTGTTTGTCGAGACTCCTGTCTTTTCCACTTTTCACATTAGGCCGTGGGGAGCATTTTGTATGATATTCACTGGCACAGGAACGGAGCATAATGGGGACGACCCGTTGCTGTGAAGTTGGAACTACGACTAACTAACTAACTAACTAACTAACTAACTAACTGCATACAATTACTCAGTCATATCTGACTATGACATATCATTAATTAGTGAGCATTAATGAGCACATAAAGACATACATATATTCTAATAATATTACTTGTTTAAGCTTAAATCTCACCTGAAGGGGACTTGGTTGATAGTTCTGAAAGGTGCGCAGGTAAGTACCAGAATTTGGTGACGGGATTACATTCAATGCCAAAAGCACATTCCTGTTGCCTTGTAGTAAAATATTTCTTGTGGGTACCACTCCAATCTGGCAATAATAGTTACACAATTATTGATGGTACATTGCCTTTCTATTCTCCTGAAAGTATGCAGTATACGGAGCAATTAAATAGAACATTGACCTCTCCATGCCTAGAGGTTCATTTATTAGCTGTTAGTGTTTCACAAGTCACTTGAAATGGCACATTCTCTGCAGCTAAATTACCAGTAGCTAATACAGATTGCCACATTTTGTTAACATGATATAAAAGTTAGCTGAAAATATAAGATTACATGGTCAAAAATGCTGGAAATTAAATATTTAGTAATGGACATTTATTTGTTAATTTGGTAAGTCTGACATTGGAAGATTCTTTCTTCTAACTCTTTATTCTTTTTTGTTCAGTGTGTCTCATTTTCTTATCACATTACAGCTGATGATGTGGTAAATAACATTTGCTTTTTCATAATTTAACAGGTAATAAGCAGGTATACTTTTTAAACTTTTGTATAAATCTGTTTCAAAATATCATTTTGCAGCCACTGACTGCACAGCTGATAAACAAATGATTTCAGAGTTAATAAATTACAATAAAATAACTTATAGAACAGTTCTAGTACCTGAATTGATGCTCTTTTTAAATAAGGATCCCAGTCGGATGAACACATTTGGTATTCACATGAGTTCATGAGAGACACCGCTAGAAAATAAAAACAAAATCAGATGTACATTAAATTATTGTAGCCAATCGGCATCAACTGCCAAAGGCAAATTCATGAGAGACAGTACTAGAAAGTAAACAATAAATCAGATATACATTAAATAATGGTAGCCATTCGGCACTAACTGCCAAAGGCACATTTTTAAATAATGTCAGCTGTGAAGCAGATGTTTTGAAATGAGCAGCAAAAACAATACACATTCTAATAGGCAAATAGTATATATATAACTAAATACACGACTAAAAGTATGATTTTCTTCCTTGAAAACCTTCTGTTTTGACAAATACATAATACAATGAATACATCTCACAACAATATAGCGAGTAATGTGTGTGTGTGTGTGGGGGGGGGGGGGGGGGACATATCAACTTGCTTTGCAGTGCAGATCTACCATTCACAACTTGTGAAACTCAAAAACTCTCTAAAAGAACTATGTTTTCAAAATGGATAAGAGACAACCCTGAACATAATATAAATTATGCTTATCAGCTTTCAAAGCAAAAGATCATAATTTGTAGATTGTGAAAAAGACACAACAGACTGAAATAGTAACTGTTTCATGGTTCACGATGGTTTATTGGATCTTTGTGTCTGCAGAAACAGGTTCATAGCAGCCAGTCATCTTTTACAGTCTTGCTGAACTTACAGCATTGGACATAAACAAATATGGCATCAGTTAAATTCATCCAATCAAAACCTATACTGGAATGTCATGAACCTCAAACTAACAAATGCTTTTGTTAGAGACATCAATATGGAGGTCTGAGCAGGGAAAAGGAGAAAGAGGTAAAAGGCCAGAGGATTGAATTCCCTACACCAGGTTTTATCCCATATAGATCAGTCTCTTCCTGCAGAGTAGTCTGCTGAAAGAGCTGCACAGAGTGTGAACTCGGTAGCTTCATCAACAACTGCTAGGAGTCTCCGAGAAAACTGCACTCATGCCTGAATGACGAAGTCTGGAATTAACCCATGACCTTCAATGTACGAGACAGGCAGAGTACTTCCCTATGGAGACCACCAAGGAAGAAGGTGTAAAATATATAAATATCTTAATATAAACTGAGATTATTTAATGTTACTCAAATAATTAATCTCCTGATATAAATATTTAATATAGGCGCAAACATGTATCTATTTTCTTCTTATACTATTCTACATTTCTTTGTCATTTTACTTTATACAAAGTGTTATTCCTTTCATGCATCCTTTGCACATTAAAACAACATTGTTTGTATCTATGGGTGACATGTTGATAAGAAATAAGAATAGTTGAGTGGAAAATTGTTTTATAGAAATCGAAAATGTAAATTCCTTCAGGACAATTCAGTAATTCTTATGCATGCAAGAAACAAATGGCCACATTTGTCTAAAATTCAAAGCAAATATAGTCATCAGTTGATTTCTTTATACATAAAATATGAACAGGTTTGTATGATACTTGGTCATTGATTATTTTTAATATTTAAATACGTTAAATTATTTCTACATACAATAAAGAATAAGTTACTAACCTGCTGTTTTATTTACATTTAATTTGAAAGTTAAACAACACTCAAGGTCATCTTCACAAAGCAGAGGAATTGTAGAGGTCACAGTCATATATTTCTCAAATTCAATTTCACTTATTTCAAGTGGGTCAGGCGTTATCTGCGACATAAATACAAAACACAAGTAAGTTAAATACAACTAACATTAGACATTATTTCATAGAAACTGTTCCCAAATAATATCATAACAAATTAATTTTCAAAGTGTTTTAGCCTATGTCAAATTAGTTAAATACAACTAACATTATATATTATTGTAAAGAAATTGCCCCCAAATAACATTAAAGCAGTCTAATTTTCAAAGTGTGTTAGCCTATGTCAGATTCAATTCAATCTTAGCTTACCAGGAAAAGCTTCAGTTGTGATATGAGATTATTTAGACATCATGTGTGACAATTTGTGGAGATGTAGCTATATTTTGTGATTGATGACACAATTACATCAATTACCAATCAGTAGGCTAAGAAACTTAGCAGCTTCTCAATTTATTTTAAAATTTAAAATCTTTGTTGTATCTCATCTTAATATTGTTTACTGGATTTGACAAAAAAAATGTTAATATTAAATTAAGAAAAAGGCAAGTACATATAGATCTCCTTCAAAATACTGAAATGTAAAATACACATAAATAATGGACTAGATTAAGTTCTTTTCAATTAAATAAAAATTGTGTGGGTGTTTTTTACACTTGCTTGCTTTGAGCTCAAGCATTGTCCATGCAAGGGCCACTACTTCTAGTACATTCTTCTTCTTCAGCGTTCCGAGCCATTGAGGTTCTTTGCTGCAAATACAATCCGTCTCCATTCGTCTCTCTGGTGGACCTTCTCTTGCCAGTATAAAATACAACTTCTAGTACATTAGACTGATTATTTCGTCTGGATTAGCTTTCCCCATTACCAGTATCCTTCACCATCAGGAGAACCCACTCCAGCTTGACTTGTAATTTATGTCTCCAAGTCAAGGACAAGAAGTCAACAGTTTAGTCCAACTGACCGGTGAAGGGGTTGAACCCCTACCTTGGCATCAGTGTACCAGAAGTTTAAGAGCCAGTGCTCTTATCCATTCAGCCAAGCTGACCTCTAGTTCTTTCAGATGAATTTAAATCTGATTTGAAATTATTTCATTTCAATCGCTACATTAAGCTCCCAATGTCTTTAATTAGCAACAAGAGCTAATGCCTTGTATTTTGTAAAATACTCTCTAGTTCAGATGTTTATTAAACATTAAACTGATATTTCTGGAACTCTAAAAGAACTCTTTGCCTGCCATCCTAAATTAATCTTTGTAACAGGTCTTCGCCTGACCTTATTTTTGAAAAAAATGTTATAAATAATTATTAAAACAGAAAAACACCCTGCATTCTTAAAAGAAGTGGGCTTCGCTAAACAATCCTAAGAACATCCCATAGAAAATCCCTCAATTTATTTCTTGTTTGGCTTATATGTCTATAGGACAGATCCTCAATTGTTGGTAGTTTTATTTAACAATGTATTTCATTGATAGGTTGCATCAATGTTAGTGAAGTATTTCTTCCGAATTCTCTTCTCTTCTTTTCGTTCATCCGGAGTGTTTTTTCAGATGTGATTGCGGTGTGTCTGTTATGCGCCCTTGGGCCGAAACCCGTAGGCCAACACATCGACTTTAGCGTGCATTTTTGACCAGGTAGCATTCCTGGGAGACTCTCACTTTTGTGGCGCCATCTGCAACCATGCTGGCCAAGGTGGAACGGTCGAAGACAACGGTCATCCCTCAAAGGAAGGCAGGGACAGTACATAGCATTTTCCGCCATCCAAGGTTGCTTCCATAGTTGCAGGGCCGACACATAACGCCCTGGATCTGGGCTCACCGAGGGAGATCGTCACGTCCTGCTCATGGCTGCTTTAAATCCTCACTTCAATATATTGGTCATTTCCTTTCCCCGGGTCATTCCCGCACAAACCAGACAGGTTTGCAGACGGCATCCACTCAGCGAGTTTTCGGACATGTGCTTGTCGTTGCGCCCATCAGAGCTTTTCCAGGCTCAACAGACATTCGGAAAACTACCCAGTCAGAGCTGTTCCGAACAAGAGCGGCATTCGGAAACTAGGTAGTCAGAGCTGTTCCTAGCACGAGAGACATTCGGACGAGACATTTCACTCGGACGTAATTGCGTAGTGTCAATTTTTAGTTTGCCACCCGTAGGACGACACTTCCGACTTCAGCGGGCATTTTTTAATGAGGTTAGCCATCCTCTGGTTTCGAGGCACGTTGGACTGTTGTGATGTCGCTAACATCTCAGTTGGTCAAGATAGAACGATGAACGACATCGTGGTCGGCCCTCAAGGGAAGGCAGGGGCAGACCATGAGCATTCCCTCGCTATCCAAGGAGGCTTCCATAATTGCAGAGCCGGCACATATTTCTCTGTGACTGGGCTCACCCGAGGAGTTGCCACGTCCTGCTCATGGCTGCTTTAGTTCCTCACTTCCATGTGTTGGGCAACTCGTTTGCCACTGATCGCTCAAGCACACACCAGGGACGGTCAGACTGCAAGCGACACCCACGCTTTTGACTTCGGACCACGCAATAGGTTCGCTCGCCGTGCGTTCCATTTTGCGTCATTGAGACGTTCTTCCACTTTTGTCTACACTCTCTATGAGTTAGATACAGTTTTCGCAGCCACTTTCTTCGACTGGGGAACTTTTTGACTTTTTGTACTCGCTCACGAGGTAGGCTACTTGTGCTGCCGGATCAGCACCTTACCTTCGTGCAGCGGTGAACGAGAAACGGCCTGGCCTCTCATCCGGGAATCTCTCATATCCCCCAGCTGAGAGCCTTCTAACTTCTATCAGACCTGAGCATGTAGCTTGCTCAGTATCATGCCTTTATTTTTTGAAAGGTGGCTATCGGCCCGGCTCTCAGGTCCGAGGGTTTGTGGCTTAGAGGCGTTCAGCCACAGCCCTCGACAGGGAGCCTTTAGTGTTTTGTCCGGACCAAGAACTTCTGCCTTCGTGCGCCTGATTTAAATTTTAGACTGCTATCCTCAGTCTCACCTGCAGAGCAGCAGGTTGTGTCTCTCTTAGTCTGGTCCCTATCCCATATGCTGTCCGATATGTAGTTTTTCACCCATCGGCAAGCACATGGGGTAGATGGGACACGCAAGCTCCCCCACCACGGCAAGGTGGAGACACATCGGGGGAGTCTCCCGAATTGATCATGTGCCTTTTGTCCTTTCTTTATTTCTTCATTTTTAATTCTCCTTCTCTTGTTCTTCTCTACCTAAAGTTATTGTATATTTAGTTTAGTTTAGTCAATGGATCAACATCACGGTGCACATGCGTGTAACCCATAAGTGCTCCATTCAACTCCTAACTCAAGCTTGAGTCAGGAGAATCTCAGCTCAGTGCACAAACTCCGTAGAAATATTTAGAAATATTCTAGAGTTTTTCATCAACAGATAACTGAGTGTAGAAAAGGAACTGACATGCGTGAAAGAGACATAATGTATAATAGTCTAAAGTGAAGATATCTAAGATAAATTATAAATAATCTCAGAAAGAACCAACATATATAATTACCTACTAAATAGATAACTAAGAAGACAACGTTCTGACTTGGACAGAAATAATGCAGAAATAACTTACTGGGAAAGAAATAGCAACTGTCTTGGACAGAAACAACTTAGATAACTATCTGGAAAGAATTAGATCAGATAAGAACAGTCTGGAACAGAAAGAACTTACATAACACTCTTTGATACAGAAATTATTAAGATAATTGTCTCTGACAAATAACGTAGACAGCAAACCGTATGAGACAGATGTAACTTAGATAAACACTGTCTGAAATAGAAATAATTAGATAATGACTGTCTTGAATATAAATAATGTAAATAACAACTGCCTGTCATAGAAATAATTTAAATAACTGACCAGGAAAAAAATAAGTTAGATAAATGTCCATGCAAGAAATAACCTAGATAACAACTGTTTTGGTCAGAAGTAACTTAGGTAATAACTGTCTATGGAAGAAATAACTTAGGTAACAACTGTCTTGGTCATAAATAACTGAAATAATAACTTACCAGGGAAGAAATAACTATGATTAACAACTGTCCATGGAATAAATAACTTGAATAACAACTATCCATGGAAGAAATAACTTAGATAACAATTGTCTCAGTCAGAAATAACTTAGATAAAAAAAATTTCGGTCAGAAATAACAATAGATAACAGCCCTCTGGGACAGAAATAATTTAGATAACAGCTGTTTGGGACAGAAATAACTTAGATAACAATTGTTCATGGAAAAAATAATTAAGATAACTGTCTTTTACTCTGTCTATTCTTGATTGATGTGAAAGTTTGCAAACCTGGATTCCTGCAAAGTAGGTATTGCTGCTAATAAACCTGGTGTTGACATCACTTCCTGGATACACCAATCTTGCTTGGCAACCAACCTGTGAAGACATAGATGTCACAGAATTTATACATGAAATGTTGTAGTTGCATAATAAATAATAATGTTAGCCATCAATAGATCAACCATCTCTACAAGTACTGACAACTACATAATACTACAGCAAGCAATACTGATATATACTGACAATAACAGGGTTTACATGGTTAAAGGTGTAATGGATTTAAAGGATCCACTTCATTGCACCAGGTTTTATCCCTTATAGCTTAGCTTCTTTCTGCAGAGTGACCTGCCGAAAGTGCCCAGAGAGTACAAATTCCGTAGCTTTAGGGTATCTGAAAAGAATTGCACTTGTGAACCAAATGGTCAAGCCCAAATATAAATCTATGACCTTTGAAATGCATGACAGGTGGTTAATCACTTCACCATGGAGACCCGCTGACATTAACTATGACTAAGCGAATTAGCATATACATAATACAGGGTGTTTGTAAAGTGTTACTACACTTTGTATGTAGAACAACTGTTTGTTGGAGAGTATGTTTTCTGTATTGCAAATGGAAAACATACTCTCCAACAAACAGCTATTTTACATACAAAGTGTAGTGAGACTTTACAAACGCCCTGTACTTCAGCGAACAATACTAATATATACTGACATTAACTTTTACAAAGTATACATGCATAATACTACAGCATACTGCCACCACAAGAGCTGTAATAGTGTTGTGGCTAGATACTTGTCTATGACCCGATAGTCATGGGCTCGAACTCTCATTAACATGGATTTTTAAATTAACCTGGCTGCCAGGTCAAACCCAGTCTAAAATGTGTACCAGGAAATGTTTGGGGAAGTAAAGGCATCTGGTGTGATGTTAATCATATCAGCCTCTGAGTGCCAGTTAGCCAATACAAGTATGGGTCTACCATTGTATGCACCTTACAGCATGTAACAGGGGTTCTTCAATTATACTAAATAATACATAGTAACAATTACTATTACTAAGCATGCTACTTAAAGGATCCTTTTCCACACCTTGAAGCATAGGATTTATGGTGATAGAACCATATGTTTTGACTAATCAGCACTTGATGGGTGATATAAACAGTTTGGAAACAATGTTAATATAACAGCTTACCTGAGTACCCAGATAACTGAGATAAGTTTTGACTAATCAGCACTTGATGAGTGATATAAAACAGTTTGGAAACAAACAATGTTAATATGCTTACCTGAGTACCTAGATGTCCCACTAAAAGAGAACCATTCAGTTCAACTGTTTTGTTGTATCCACTAATAATCTCGGTTGGCAAGGTCAGGTCTTGCTGTCCATTGAAAGTCCAGGCCACCTCAATTTCTTGAGGAGAGTCATTAGTGTTATATAATACCTGACACTGGAAAACAAACGACTTGTTGTCTGGCTTTATGGGGCCAGTAAGTACCAGGGGTGTCTGAAATAAGAGAATGGTGAACGCTGAATATATTTTCTAATATTTAACTAATACTAATAACGAATATACAAACAATAGATTGCAAGATTTATTGTCTGGCATATTTTGCTGCATCTCATCAGGAGCATACTGCAGAAATCACACAACATAAACTAAAGCAATTAGATAAATCCTCGAAGCTGAAATGTACAACACACATATTCACACAGTAACAATCTAATGTATGAAAGAGAGTGATAAAAGGGCAGAATGTTAGATGGGCCTGCATGCCCAATTCTTAACCCTTTCAAAATAAAGTTTTGTTGTTGTTGTTGTAATTTTGAATTGACTACCATGGTAATTTTAAATTTACTATCATGTCCCTATGTTTGCAAAACAATACTAACAACCTAATCTCTCTCTCTCTCTCTCTCTCTCTTCCCTCTCACTCCCCTTCTCTCTCTCTCTCTCTCTCTCTCTCTCTCTCTCTCATGCACGCACACTCGCATGCATGCATGCACACACACACATATATATAAATGACGTATAATATGTAAATATTAAATACTGATTTATAAAATATATCTGATGGTCATGTGTTTAAACCAGCCTCGAAGTGAGGGTTTTAAACACAGCTGACCTTGGCTCCCAGGCCAACCGAGCCTAAAATGTGTGTGTGTGTGTGTATGCGTGTGTTATGTGTGTGTGTTTGCATGTGTGTACGTAATGTGGTGAGAAGAAGAAAATAAGACAAAGGATAGATGGCAAAGCATGCACCCCAAGGTGCCCATTGGGCCAGCAATTCTGCTTGTATCTGGCACAAGATCCCATATCATACCTGTATTCCAAAGTATGTTGTATTACTGGCCAAAAATGCACTTTTGTTGATGTCACTTCCTGTGTAGTAGGACCTGACCTGACAGCCAACCTGAAACAATAAATTTTTTCACTTCAATAATTTTTTTTTTTTTTTAAAACATTAATGTCCTTTTTTCATTTCTAACAGTTATAATACTTGCTCAGGAACCTGAAGTTTGAAAACACCAGATGTTTGTGAAATAGCTACACTTAGTTGTTTCCCTATCATTGTGTAGGAAGTACTGAACTATACAATTTTAATGGACCATCCCTTGAACAATTGTAAACAACTATTTCTGTTTCTCTAAACATGTGAAGTTTTTATAAAATGTTGTCTATATAAATTGGTGTGGTTTTACAGAATAATGCTGAAAATTCCTTGGACAGCCAAATTGAGCAATTTAAACATTTTTAGAGGCAAAGAAGCAACGACAACATATCATAAATATCAGAAACAGGTAATTGTTATTTTTCTGTCACTTTGTGAAAAGTGAAGAGCTAGAACATATTGTGACAACTAGTAAGATTTGTGGAAATGGAGATAGAGGAAGACAGCAAGAGAAGACTCTTGACAGCATTTTGTCATAGCATAGAAGTGTGTCAGTGTACAAACTGATACTGGATGTTACAGATCACAAGATAAGACAAAGCATGATCACCCACACCTGTTGGCAAGGCACTTGAAGATGATGATGACGACGATAGTCATGATGATGATGATGATTGTCAGTGTGTTGGGGAGTGCAGACAGAACATATACAGGACAACAGAGATATCGGAGACAGGACAAGAGATACGTCATAGACCGGACAATAGTGATGTCATAGACAGGACGTAGACGGGACAACAAGACCCAGCTATAAACAGGATACAGGGACATAGAAGGGACTACCTTGCACTGAAGGACCTGAGACAACAAGATCGGACAGCAGTACGGCGAGACAACTGACACAGCCCGACTATCTCGGGATGCACGCGGTCAAGCACCACATGGCTAGCAGGCCGAACACCAGACAGGCTTCAGACGGAGACAGGACACATTAGAGGGAAGACACATGTGTTCGAGGAGCGAGTGGATTGATTGTGGGTGTGAGAGCTAGCCTTGCCAAGCTAAGATAGCGAGTACTGAGTGCGGGGTTTTGTGATTGCATGACTGATATAGCTGAGTATTAATTGGCATTGATGTACATACAAGTGATGTGATAATTAACTGCCATATGTGCGGGAATTGTTGTACAATGCACGCATCTTATTGATAATGCTGTTATGCATAAATAAACGGTATTAAACCACATGCGACGTTTGATATTTTTGAATGCATGTGAAGAAACTCACTGTAGCGTGTACAATGACGAACTAAGGGTGCCTGTGCTTTTCTTAGACGCTGACAATGATGATGGTGATGATGATACAAATTGAAAGAATATTATTGCAGGAGAAGAAAAGAAAAGAACAAGTATTTAAAACATAGATATAGAGGACAACACTGAATGAGACCTGAGTTAGACAAAAAAGGTAAGTAAAGAAAAGGGCTCATTTTCACGCTTAGGTGTATGATGCTAGTTCCATATTATTATAGACCAACTGACAACTGACATAGTCAGTACCAAACCAGGCATCTCTACTTTCCACAACTGTTCCTGGTTCTAATTTTAGGCTGGGTAAACCTGCGAGCCTGAGGTTAATTTGTTTATTTATTAATTGCTTTGATTGAGATTTATACAAATGACCCTTAGGTCAGCAGACAAGTATACCTGTCAGTTCTCTAATGTGGCTGAATCAAGGTTCCTGTGCCATTTAAAATGACAGCTTGTTAAAAGATGTGCTGGGGTTAAGTTTGGAGGGGAATCATGCATGTGGAATACAATGTTACAGGTAGGTGGACAACATTAAGAGATCGACTGGAAGAAGATATGAATTCATCCTGACGACTCAGGATGGGGTCTACAAGGTGTGCACTGTGGCTGACCCTGCAGCCAGAAGAGTTAAGATCTATCTCTCTCAGGAGGGGTGGAAAGCAAAAATTAGTAGCCTGTTGATGATCCACAGATTACACAAATCAACCTTATCTCCCCAAAGTGTAGACCGGGAAACCATGATGACAAAGTCATAGGCAAAAGGGACTCTGGCTCGCAAGGGGGGAATGGACTCCCGTTGGTCAGATTTTCCTGTCCTTAAACTGTGACTGACCTAGCAAGACGCAGGGGATTCTTCCTATCTGCTGGAAGAAAAAGAATGAAGGATAATCGGACTGACCCAAATGGAAACAGACCCGGCATTGTTAAAGGACAACGAGACAGATTAGTGATTCAGAAAATACTCAACAGTGCAAGGTACAAGAGAACAAGATGAGATTAAATGAGTTGAGATTATTCAGGACACAGTTTTGAAGACTCATTTCAGCCAAGCTTGAATACAGAGATGGCACATGAAGATGATGCACTTACTTGTGTATCAACTTGACCTTTCAACAAGCTGATGTCCAAGCTGGCATTCCTTTCTTTACCAAACAGCAGATGAGATGCTACTGAAGGGTGTGGCTGACCATTGAAAGTCCAGACAACTTCAAATGCCTGTTCTGGGTCACTGCCATTATAAATAACTTCACAATGGAAGTCAACTGTTCCGTTGGATCGAAAGTTGGGGCCAGTAAACACAGGTTCTATCTCCAGGAGAGGAAAACGATCTGTTCAAGAGAAAAGACAGGAAAATATGATACTTTTAAAATGTAGTATTTAATGTGTTTTATTACCACTCTACATATTACTTTGAAGTGAATGGCGTAAAGTAGCCATCTTTGCAAGCCACAATTACTAGAGACATGACAATAGGGACATATTTCTCATACTAGGGATAATAATGACCACAATTTGCACACTAATGATATTAATTAAGGGACATATTGTTCATGATAGGGATATGACATAAGGACCATATTTTTCATACTTATGATGTCAATTAAGGTACATATTGTTCATACTAGGGATATGACATAAAGGACATATTTTCCTACCAGCATATGGCATATATGGGATGGACATATTTTTCAAACTTGGGATCAACATAAGCAACATATTTTTTCCACACCAGGAATATAACATAAATGACACATGTTTCATACCAGGGTTATGACATAAGGGATATTTTCAAAATAGCGATATAACTTAAGAGACAACTAGGGATAAGACATCAGGGACATATATTTATAATAGATTTACAACATAAGGGATATATGTTTCATATTGGTGGTATGATGTAAGGGACATATTATTCAAACTCACCAAGGTAGTACAGGGTGTTTGTAAAGTCTCACTACACTTTGTATGTAGAACAGCTGTTTGTTGGAGAGTATGTTTTCCATCTTGCAAATAGAAAACATACTCTCCAACAAACAGCTGTTCTACATACAAAGTGTAGTGAGACTTTACAAACACCTGGTATGTAATATCATTATCCTGACATATTCTCCGTGACACAGGCATCTCTGGCACTTATTTGACAAGTCTTCTCCACAGTTGTGACAATCAGAAGTAGACCCCTAGCAGATTCTGACATCATAGCGAAGGGGATACAGACACAGTGTGTAATCCTGCATACCCGTGTTGGAAACACAGCTGTGTTGATTTTTTTATGAAATGGCATGGGTACCGGTGGTTCAGAAAGCAATGGCAAACTACTGAACGTAAACTTGCTGAGGAATCAGTACCAGCCAAAAATACTGGGTTGACTGCTACGTCCCGTAAAGTATATGCAACTAATTTTAACATTTTTAAGTCAGAAGCCACGGTTGTGTAAAAGCTAGACATTCACCTATCGATCTGGTGGTTATGGGTTTGATCGACATTAAAGTGGATTCAGATGTTTAAAATTGGCCTGGCCCCTAGGTCAACCCAGCTTAACATGGGAACCAGGAAATGTTGTGGGAAGTAAAGACGGTCGGTGTGATACTGAGCACATGACCCATTGAGTGCTGATTGGTCTATATAAATATAGAGAGGACAAATCCTGGCCACAAAAGGTAGTCACATGCAGGACCACTGGGCAGTCGGGCAAGCATCATCATCATCATCATGTGCCATGCTTGAAAGCATGGGCGGTCATGATTTGCCATCTCACTCGATCACCAGAGTCATCGATCATCTCAGTGTTCTTATCTCGACCATACCATGTGGCCAAGCCATCCAGGTATTTACTTCTCTGCCCTCCCCTCGTTCTTGTCACTTGTCACCAAGTTCTCCAATTTATTTCTTCTCATAACGTGACCACAAAATTGTGACTGTCTACGTCTAATTTCTCTAATCAGTTTACGGTTTTCATTTGTTTCTTGTAGGACTTAGTCATTGGCAAGCATACCAGCTACTGATCTAACATGGCTCTCTTAAAATGTTAGGTCTTCACACATTAAGTAAAGTCAATAGAAATGACACTCTTACGTGCTTTTTTAATACCAAAATTAACTGGTTAAGGAGTTCATCAAGAAGGCAAAATATATATTTAATTCAAAACAATGTTTTCTCTTTATGAATCTGAATAATTATGACACAACATATTGCACAGTTTATGGCGTGATATATGTCACTGCATCTCCTCATGTACGTACTAAAGAACTGGCTCAACACGTATGAAAGCAATATAAAATGAATCCTTTCAGAGAAAATACCAAAACACATGGTCATATGTTGAAGAGAGCATTGCAAAGTACGCATAGAATAGCAGAGACACAAACAACAGGTTGCACAGTTTATTGCCTGGCATATTTCGCTGCATCTCGTCGGGAAGATACTGCAGAAATGACACATCATAAACTAATTAGATAAATCCTTCACGCTGAAATATACTACACACACATTCACAGTCATTTGAATTGTCTTTTTTGTTTGCACAAAGTTGGTTTCTGTAAACGGATGACAACTGTCTCTACCAGCTTTAATTAAATTAGCAATATATGTCAAACAAAAAAAAATGGTGCAATATATTGTTTATTGAATTATAAATTGATGTTATAGTATAAGTTCACACATCATACCTTGATCACTTCTTAATGTTGACCATCTGGTGATACTTTTTGTGATGTCACAGGTTTTGTTTCCATTGTTTGTGTCAACTTCACCATTTTTGTAGCAGACATTAGCAATATGACAAGCTGTGTTCTGAGGAAATTCACAATCACATGCTAAATATGATTAACTCTTGCTTGTGATCTCCATTTTTCAAAAAAGTTGTAATAAAACTAGGAAGAAGCTGTACGTGTTAAAAAGTTGCTTAAAAGTCGACAGGGTCGACTTCATTGCACTGGGTTTTATTCCATATGGCTCGGTCTCTTTCCGCAGCACGAAAAGCGTCGCAGAAAGCACGAACTCCGTAGCTTTTAGCGACGACCCACAGGAGTCTCCGAAACATTTAACTCATAAACCGAAGGGTGCGGCCCGGAATCGAACCCATAACCTTCGGAGCACGAGTCAAACGGCTTGACCACTTCGCCACAGAGACTCCCTTGTTAAAAATTCCCTACGCAGATGGAAGTCAAAACGTGCAGACTAAACAGGCTGCTGTCCAGGCCAAAGGTCAAACCTAGAAAACCTACACACAACAAAGACTTGTGCATGTGTGATTTTGGTATACATAAATTTGGTCCATCACCAGGGCTAAGGAGTTTGTGTACTGTGCTGAGATTCTCTTTGTGTGATCTATGGGAGAAGCCTGGAGCATGGGGGTATCTGGGTGCCAGTGAAGGTGAACCTTTACAAACAAAACTATTGACAATGAAATATGGCGGGTGCAATGTTACTCAAACAATGAAAAATAGCAGACTGAAAGTTATACAATCAATGAAATATGGCAGACTGAACGTTAAACAAGCAATGAAATATAACATGCCGGTCAGCATGGCCGAATGAGTAAGAATGCGTGTGCTTAAACATCCAGTGTATTGATGCCGAGGTAAGCGGTTCAACCCCTACACCGGACAGCTGGACTAAAATGTTGACTTGTCGTCCTTGACTTGAGGACGTTAATTACAAGTACCTCTGAAGTCGGAATGGGTTTGCCTGATAGCGAGGGATACTGTTAATAGGGAAAGCTAATCCACACGCAAAATTTAGTCCATCACTACTATAAATAGTGTGTATGGACTGCGCTTGAGTTCAAAGGGAGCGAACTCAAAAAAAAAAAAATTACAGAATGTAAGCCAAACAATCAAATATGGCAGACAACGAAACACAAGCAATGAAATGTGTCAGACTGAATGTTACACAATGAAATATGGCAGACAATGTTAAACAAACAATGATATATGCAAGACAATTTTAAATTAACAGTCTTATATGGTAGATTCAGTATTACACAAACAATGAAATATGGTAGACTGAAAGTTACACAAACAATGAACTATGGTAGATTGAAAGTTACACAAGCAATGAACTATGGTAGATTCAAAATTACACAAACAATAAACTATGGTAGACTGAAAGTTACACAAGCAATGAACTATGCGAGACTGAATGTTACACAAACAATGAACTATGGCACACTGAGAGTTACACAAGCAATGAAATATGGGAGACTGAATATTAGATTATTACACAAACCTTCTGTCTGCATGCTGCCAGGTTACAATCCAGACATGTGCCATCAAAGACTCTAAATGTCAGCACATTGCCAAAAATGTTCCCATCTTTGCTTGCAGAAATATTGTATAGTCGAGAAGAGCGTCCTTGAATAAAGAAAACGCAAATTAGTTAGCTGCCTAATGTTATAAACCGGTCATTATTACTTAGAAATTGTGACCTTAACCGGGTTATGTTATCAGTTATCAGTTATCAGTTGGGGTATCTTCATTGCACTCCGGACATGTCCATAGGTGCTCAGATCCTCCCCCCCCCCCCCCCAGCATATACATCAGTGTCCGGTGGCTAATAGTGCCAATTCTGTGTTGGTTGACGAGGCGCCTTGTTTTCCTGATGTACCTCTCGCGTCTGGCAGTGCCGATTCTTACTCCCAAGTCTTTCATCCTGGGCAGCGATGTGGATTCACTGACGTCAAAGTCATCTGTTCTCGCCATATCTTTGAGGACGTTAATAACATCGGCATGATCCATGGGCTGGCCATCTACAGGGGGTGCAGAGCCAGCCAGTTTATCAGTTCATTTCCCTCAACTCCCGCATGTCCCGGGACAAAGATGAAGGTGACTTTACGGACAACAGACTTCCGCAGCGACTCAGTCCACTGTCTACGTACAGATCCAGCTTCGACCTTCTGAATCATGCTCATTAAATCACTTAGTACACACACGTTGGTATAATGCTGTGATTCCAGCCATATGAAAGCCTGTGTAACTGCCATCACCTCCATCGTCATGCTGCTCGTGGTCATAGAGTTGGCACCACTGGATTCTTGAACGGTTCGGCCCGCTGAACGGGCTGTAAATGCCCACGCACTTCTCTGCTGCTTTACAACAGATCCATCTGTATAGATGAGCACTTCGGGGCTATCTGAGTGTTCATATATGAGCGCGTTGACCTCTGCACTGACAGCGGCAGGGTTCTGCTCTCTGCACCATCTGTCGAGTGTGATAATGCAGGTGAAAGTACATTTAACAGCTGGAGGCATCCGCACCCATTCCTTGCCGGGGTTGATACTGGTAAGACTGCAGACCTGTCTGAAGACATCTTCCGCTCGACCCATCCATGATTTGCCCCTCTTTAGCCTGTCACCCTTTTCTCTGAATATAGCGTCATGCAGAGGGTGCTGTTCATCTGCACTTATTTTTAAGTATGCACGAGCTCTGCAGATCTTGATCCTGTGTTCCATTGTCGGGAAGTCAAGGAGGTATCTCATTGCTACACAGCTGGTGTCTCTCGTGCAGCCCAAAATGATGCGCATGGCTTCGTTTTGTACCTTTTCAAGTCTTCCAATCTGTGTAGGGCTGACAGTGAGGATGGCCAGGGCATACTCGATGCGTGAAAGCACCAGTCCTTGGAACAGAAGTATTAGCAGTCTTTGCTCGATATTGGCAGTTGCCATGACTCTCATTGCTGATAAACCTTTTTGAGCTTTTGTTATGACATCATCAACATGATCTCTGAAGGACAGGCTACGATCAAACCTCACGCCAAGATATGTAATTGACTGGGTTCTATTCAAAATGCTCCCATCCATTCTTACTGCCGGCAGGTCTGTGTTCACAATATGGTTGTTTAGGGAGAACCATGTAACCGATGCCTTTGCAGGATTGACAAGGGCATCGCCATCAGCACACCATGAGGAAATTCGATCTAGTTCGCCCTGCATATCATTGGCAACCGCCTGTCTATCTTGACCCTGTCAATACACGAGAATGTCGTCAGCAAATGACAGAGTCCCACCCCTCCCGTCCAACTGTTGTTCAGTGATCGGCACCGTATACGCGTTGAATAGTACTGGTGACAATGGTGAACCCTGCGGCAATCCTGGACATACCGTTATCGGCTCAGAAGACCAATTCCCACATCTTAGCACCACCTTCCTTTGGAGCAGAACTGCAGCTATCCATCGTACAAGGTGAGGGTGCACTTTCAGTCTGAGGAGGGTTTGCATCAAGTGCTCGAAAGATACTCTATTATATGCGTCCTCTAAGTCTATGGCGGCCGCACATGGCTCTTCTCTGACCTGAAATCCTTCGTAAACATCTTGAGCAAAAACTGCCGCTTTCAGCCATGACTCTTTGTTACGTCTGTATCCTTCAAGTGTGGGCAGGAAGCAGCTGAGTTGATCCAAGTCACAAGCAAGTCTGTGTGCTACAATTTTCTCAAGTAGCTTGCCAGCAGTGTTCTGCATCATAATGATTCTGTAGCCGCTAATCTTGGAATGGTCTTTGTTCGGTTTTGGCAGCGACAGCAAGTAGCTGTGTTGCCATTCTTCTTTGATCTGACCCCTCTCGATACTGGTGTTGAATTCTCTGGCCAGTTCTTCCATGTAATCATCTGATATCACCAGTAGGTCACCATATCGGATGCCGTCTGGGCCTGGGGCAGTGTTAGGTGATTTCTTGAGCATCCCACGCATTATCTCAGCTGTGATTATCCATTCTTCGTCTGTCCCGACCCCCTCGCACAACTGAGATAGTGTCGTTGTGGTCCTCTGTCTGGCGGGCTCGTCTTTCTGGTCAGTCTGTTCTATGTAGCGTGCAAGAAAGGCCTTACCTTTATCTGCATCCGACTTTTTCCATGTGAGGTCTGTGCCTTGAAAGTCTGGAATACCCCTACGTTGTGCAGCACCGTTCATGCTCTTATGGAGGCACCAGAATGTCGTAAGAGATCGCTCAGAGCACACCTTCCTGCAGAACTTGTCCCATTTCTCGGCCTTGGCCTGTTTGGCGCAGGATTTGAATAAAGTCATCGTCCTATGGACCTCAGTCTTCAGGTTCGCCAACTCAACCTATGGCATGTTAGCCTTTCTGGCATTTTGCCAGTCTTTGACAGCCTGCCTCTTTCCCAGCCATGCCTTCTCGACCTCTCCATTCCACCATGGTGGCTGCAACCATCTTTCTTGTCTCCTGTGGGAGGAAGTTAGTTTCCTTCTTCTAATCTTGCTTGACCAGTGTTATCGTACGGGAAGGCATTTGTCTTGTTTCTTTGACTCATGGCCCTGTCTTTCTTAATCAGGATGACGCAAGGGTAGTGGTCACTATCGTGGTATCCCAGTGTGCCCCACCGGCACCTTGGTGCGATGGTGGGCGACACCAGAGCCAAGTCAATGACGCTGTCAGAGTCACCTGGTCGAGTGGCCATTCTAGTGACCTTCCCATCATTCAGACAGACTAGGGCAGCAGATGCCAGGGCGTCCTCCAGATCTTCTCCCTGTCTATTGGTGATGCAATTCCCCCATTGACTCTGGCATTGAAGTCCCCACAGTAGATGATATGCCTTTCATCCATATCGAACAAACTCTGCCATTGTCGCATGTCGACCTTCCCATTTCGCGCATAAACGTTCACGATTACAAGCTGCACTGGCGTCATTATTCCAGGAAGACATATCGATCTCGAATTCACATCGCTGTCCAGGATGAAAGACTTGGGAGTAAGAATCGGCACGGCCAGACACGTGAGGTACATCAGGAAAACAAGGTGCCTCGTCAACCAACACAGAACTGGCACTATTAGCCACCGGACGCTGATGCATATGCTGGGGGGAGGATCTGAGCACCTATGGACATGTCCAGAATGCAATGAAGATACCCCAACTGATAACTGATAACATAACCCGGTTAAGGTCACAATGTCTA
>OY992888.1:12854209-12919209 GCA_963921405.1 Cepaea hortensis | reverse complement strand
CCTTATGAGTGTGATAGACATGACAATAACCATGCCATTGTCTTGTAACCTAACAATATTATTGTTAAGAATGTCAGAGTGTTAAGCATGTGACATTATGATGTAGATGAACATGGTGACTTCATAAGGACAGTTTAAAGATGGTCACCCCACTTTTGACATGCCCCAACGAGAAGCAGCATTCTATTATCTGTTTTTTGATCAGTGAAGGGGTGAAACATCTTGAAATTCATTGGTGAATGAAGATCCAGTATGGTTATGCGTGCCTGTCAGTTCAGCAACTGTATGAGTGGTGTAGGAAGTTTCACAACAGCGTGAGTTCTGTGACAGACTATTTACAACCGAGTCAGGCATGCCGAGTAGTGACCCCATATAATTTTTATTCTCCAAGTATTTTATCGGCGCTGGAGGACTTGCATTGAACAGAGTGGTTACTACATCAAAAAAATGCTTTACTTTTTCAGAATATATTCACACACAAAAGATTTAAGGCTTTCATGTGAAGCCCCTCATATTTCAAGACCCTGGAGGTCATGACACGAGCTAAGGAGTTTGTGCTCCTTGTGATGCTCTCAGCAGGCAAACTGCTGTTCTGCAGAGAAAGACTAAGCCAGTTTGGGTAAAACCCAGTCCAATAAAGTCAATCCCCTCATCTTTAACCTTTTAACATTGTTATGGGTGTGGAAGTTTATAGCTTCTTGTTTCAGATCATTGCTTTTGTTCATCTGCAGCCCTGTCACCAGAACACAGGTCCAATATAGTCTTCAAGCTGCTGTCAGGATACTCTCTTATCTTCAGCCTCAGTCTTCATTCTGTGATCCTTTTAAAGCATTACAGTTTACTGTAAGCTTGGCACATCTGAAGGATGTTCAGTGCTCTGGGCTCTAGATCTGAATGGTCAATATTCTTTGTTGAGGGAGACATTAAGATAGTTATATTCCTCTGCTGTTGCTACCTGTTATCTCTCATTGGGACACAGGCCCTCAACTCACTCATGCCAAGCTGTCCTATCTTTTACTCACCTTTCAAGCTCCCTACATGTCCTTCCAATATTATTAATCTGTCTCTTATTCTCTTCTACATGAGTGTTTAGGTCCCCCTCTGTTTATTGTCCCCTGTGGGTTCTGGAGAAATTACTTTCAAGTTATATTATTATCAGGTTTCTCAATGTTTCCTAGTCAGTGCTAGCATCATGATCTCACTTCCTGATTCACTGAAACATGTCTAATTCTCTCCCTAAGTTTCACATTAGTGATTCTGTCATACCACTGGTGTCCTTCTAATATGTTCACGCACTGGTTAATAAGTGTTGGTAATGTGTAAGTAATTGATGTAGCCATTCTTCACGATTCCGATCCATGCAGCAGTATTGATTTAACATTAGAGTTAAATATTATAAGTTTGTTACTAGGTTTAATTTCCTTATTAAATTGTATAGGTCACCAAAATGTCTGCACTGTTGTGTTCTTTGTTGTATGAGGATAGTCTGCTCAGCAGTTAATGTTTGTGATAACATGACATGAATAGAGACAGAGAAATCAATTGGTAAACTTTTTGAAGAAATTAAATTTCTAACTTATCTGTGAATTTGGATTTAACTGAATATTTCACTCTTGCATATGTATCTCCTGTGCAAATCTTTCTCTGATACCATAATAATTCTGTGACTGAGTCAGCCACAAATAGGATAATAATTTGAAGGTGATTGTTGTCCAAAAAAGGGTAAAAGACGCGGTGTGCAAATGCCTTTAGATATTACCACATACAGCCATCCTTCATGGTATCACAATTTAAAACCTCTAACATTATTGCAATCTATATGAAATTGGAAACATATTTCCCAAATTTAATAAACCTGTAGTGTCTAATTTAATTGTCATTAGGATTTTACATATTTCTAACTTTTGACAGCAACTCTGAAATAAGAGTTATAGAATGTGTGTGGCTTTGTTATGAGTATGAGCATTGTTACCTATTATCATGACAATCAGACAGCCTTCAATAAAGTTACGATAATTGCTTGTTTCTTCATAATTAAGATTACTTTTCAACTTACCAAAATGTCAGCCAAACAGTCTGAAATAACTGAATTCTTAATCTGCACAAATTTCTGACATTGAGAATACAGTTGAGATTTCTGTATGGCTTGTGAACAAATGGTTGTTGCCTGAGCTTCTGTAACTCCCTGGTCATTTGGCCACTGTTTATTATGGTCAACAGCTGAAAAGTGACAATATAAATTATTGTTATTGCTTTAAAATTTACAACATAATTAGCATGGTATACTTTTTCTCAAGCTCTTTTGTCTATAAAATGCAAAGATATTCACCACAGAATGACATAGCTTCTCATCTACTCCTGCAATGGTAAATGTAATATCCAATCCTTATCGATGATGGTGTGTTTAGTCTTTATAAACCCATAGATGTCATTCTCATCCCAGCTGGAGTGGGTGATCATGTCTCATCATAGCACTCCTACTCAAGCACTGTTTGTCAAGTTTGTTGTTATCTTGTATTGCAGACCATCTTTCCCAACAATCTTATCCTTTGTTACTAATAATACTACTTTTCCTGTTTTCATGTTTTAAAAAATGTGTTTAATAGTGAGTTAGAGCTTGTTTATTAACTCAGAGATTTTTAAGTCAGACTGGCATCAATGTTTCTAAGTTAGTTAGTTAGTTAGTTAGTCGCAGTTCCAACTTCACAGCATACGTGACATACAACCAGTATCAATTTTTAATAAGTTTGATTTCACTTGGGGTACAATTTTTACATATTCACTTTATAATTACATATAGCATCAACACAATTTTGACAAACAAGGGATAATTGAAAGCTGTCTAATGTTTGAATAAGCTCCTTGCAAGTTAAGGTTATACATTGTATATTATGAATGAATAACTTTGAATGAACACCTGACTGGGCTGGTCATTTGACTTGCATGCCAGATCACAGGCTCCCTAAACACATTTTTATTTGATGAGCTGCCCTGTGGTAAATGCTGCCAAGGTGGCCAGAGGAAAAGCTTTAAAGACACTGAAGATCTCACTAAAAGCTTTTGGAATTCATAATGACAATTGGGAGATTTCTGCCAAATACTGAAATTCGTGGCGTACATAATTACGCAAGGGTGTAGTCACTGTAAAACAAACAGGACTGCAAGAGCTGTGAAAAAAAGGCTGGATAAAAACAACCACTGCAGGAGATCCTCCTCCTGGAACATCAAGCTTTCTTTTCCCACATTGTGAAAGAACATTTCAAGACAAAATAGGCCTTACCAGCCATCATAGAACTCACGGCTCCATACTTTCAACCCCACTGGATGAAATAAATGGTCATCATCATTCTTGATGGACAAACACCATACCATGAATGAAAAAACCCAGTTAAAGTGAGGACTTCTATACTTTAAATATCGCTGCTACTCACGTTTAATCACGGGGGGTACAAAAGGTGGGTCTGGCTTGTCAGCTCCAGGTTTAACCCAGCCTACACCAGCAACATAAGATGGCACCAACAGATTTGTAATCACAGGGCAGTTGGCACACTGTAGGCAGAGAGTTAAACACATTTGTAATCACAGGGCAGTTGGCACACTGTAGGCAGAGAGTTAAACAGTTAGTTGCATGTCCTGTACAGGATGTTGCAGTCAGCCCCAGTATGTATTGTTTTGTGTGTGTGTGTGTGTGTGAAATATATGTTGCTATTTGACAAAAAATAAATGATTACTCAAATACACTGAGGCCATAGTAATTAGGCAACTAACACTAGGGTTGTGCTGACAGAATGATTTCATAGTAACTCTGCGATTACCATGAGGATAACATTGCTCCACATCTGAACAATATCATAGACGGTATGTGTTATGTATTTTAGTCAAAATATGATTCATATATTCCCTTCACATGATACAGAACTCTGCAGCATACACCCAATGAGATGCAGTGAAATATGCCAGGCAATAAATTGTACAACCTGTTGGTTGTGGCTTCTGTGTTTAGGTATTCTGACAACCAGGAATATTAAGGGTGTTAAGAGTCAGATGTCTACAGAGGGAGAAAATGCAAATTTCGTTGGCCACAGGCAGAAAATGTCAATTAGGCTGGCAACAGGGAGAAAATGTCGATCTGGTTGGCAAAAACGGAGAAAATTATTTGGTTAGCCACAAGGATATAATGCAGATTTGGATGGCAATAGGGAGGAAATGTCAAGGTGGTTGACAACATGGAGAACATGATTTGGTTGGCAATGGAGAGAAAATGCTGATTTGCTTGGCTATTTATTGGGAATGTATTAAAAAACCCAGAAAATGGATGGCTATAAAGGGGCATGATCACTTGTGGTTCCTGGCATGGTGTATGATGATGATATATCCCAATGATAACACAGAAGAGTAGACTACATAAACACATCATCTTACTGCTGTGTTGGCTATCTGTATATGTTGTCTCTCCGAGCAGGAGATGCTGGAGTTGCCATTTGGCTTCTCAAGACATGAGCAGTAGACTGATGAAGGTCCATAGTCTTCACCTGTTGTGTTTGCTGGCTCAGGGACAACTTCAAACAGACTCTCATTGCCAGAAACCCTGTTAGATGCAAATTGACAAATGAATTAGCATTATCCTTCCTCTTTCACGATGTCTTGACTTCTAATAACTTGATGAGTAGTGACACTTTCATCCTTCCTCCTCATTCCCTTATTCACAACCTTACTCCTCTCACATTTACTTAGTAGTTTCCCAGGACATGCTGGTGTGATGGGCAATGAGCAGGCGGACAGATTGGCTGGGTCAGCACAGCTGGGTGGGGTAATAATGCATAACAAGGAAGACACAGTTGGAGCTCTTTGTGAACATGTGTATAGTTCAGAAGAACACATAATCATCACAGCCTGGAGAGAATGATGCTGCAGGGAGTGACAAGATGATCTGGCCAACACTCAGGACTGCTACTGGTACCATTAGTATGGTACATATCATATAATTATCTACATAAAATTGTAAATCAATCAATGACATATTTTACATTCAGTCGATAAAATCCATAATTACAGGTTTTTAGTCTGCCATTTAATTCTAACAACTATCTATTCCCTGAGAGCAGAATGGACGATCCCTTGTACCGGAAGAAGTCTTGATATTCTTTAGCAATTACTCCTGAAATGAAAGCAACTATCTCTTGTAAGCGTTTTATCTTATGATAATTAAATCTTTCTGTCAATAGTACATCTTGTGTGATTGGCTGTTTTTCTTGTGTATCAATCAGTATGCCAAGTGTGACTGATTTATTCTTCAAGTGTACCAGACAAAGTATATTATGTGATTGTACTTCTTACAATTAATCAGACACTAAAAACATCTGTAATTTAAATATTGAGCACAACCCACTACTGGCAACGCCGATCGCATTCTGGTATGAACCTAAGGCCTATCCACGTCAATATGGAAGCACTATACTCGAGTTTCGCCCTCGTTTGAGCTCGTTTGAGCTCGAGGGCGAAACTCGAGTATAGTGCTTCCATATTGACGTGGATAGGCCTTAGGTTCATACCAGAATGCGATCGGCGTTGCCAGTAGTGGGTTGTGCTCAATATTTAAATTTCAAATCCCGAAACAACCACATAATCAACATCTGTAATTGTTTATTTTTTGTTTTTACAAGGTGTTTATTTGGCTTCTGTTCAAGTAATTAACTTGAGATTGTGCTGTTACCATCATTTTTTACAAGGGCAGCTACTGTGATCTTTTTGACTGAATTAGTTACTTCTCTTAAAAGCATACAGAAGAGATTCTACCTGTTCATGTGAATGTTTAAATAATAAACGAGACAAATACAATACCTCCAAGACTCAAGGAAAGCATCAGGTATGCATCTTTGAGTGCATGGTGGGTCGACACGTCCATCGGGATGTGTGAAGTCATTGTCTGTTGGGCAGAATAGTTGTGTAATTATAGGATCTCAGACAGTCTAATTTTATTACAAGAGAATTTTAGAATGAATCGTTTTATAAATAGTGAACTGTAGAAAGAATAGTTTTTACAGAAAAAAAATTACTGATATTTTAGGTGCATTAAAATAATAATAATAAATCTATAAGATAAAATTGCATGAAGAATTAATGTGCAAAGAAGGGGTAAAAGAAACAATAATTCACAAAGGCAACAAATAAAAAAGAAAGAGCATTTATAATGTAGACAGAATAGTTTTACTAACCCTTTCTGTGCCAGACAGTTGTTTCAGTCAATTTGTGTTTTCAAAGATGCTATATTGTAATGATTTGCATGTTTGGGTCTGAGGAACTTAAATAATAGCACAATGTAACAGAAGCAATTAAAATTATTTTAACTGAGTGTATCAACTGTCTTAGGCAGAGGAAAATTTAAAAAATAAAGGACTCTTGTCCATGTATTTAAGGTGTATTAGTATATACTTTTTATTCCATTCCATTTCAGAAAACAAAAAGTTTGGACTTTGTTCAACCAGCTGTTGTTGCCTACGTTATACTTGTGGTCAGATATCTTTGCGGTTTTCTTGATTACTTCTGTGTCAATAAACATTATCTCTGAGTAGCTTATTTACTGCTTGTGTTGTCAGCTGGAGGTGTAACTGGTGCACTTATATTTGTGTTGTTTTCTTGCTGTTTTTCTGTCTCTCAATGGATGCCCATTGCATGTCTGTTTTTCTGATGTAGTTCTAAGAGAAAATAGTCCTTAGAAGGGCTCATCTGTTGGGATCATTTCTTTGCTTCCTGCCATAGGTTGCCTTATTTCTTCTTGTCTCTCACTTTTCTCTATCCGGTATATCTTTGAACATGTAGCATTTTCCCATTCCGATTTATCTCTGAGCTTTGACTTGTTTTGGTTCTTGCTTTGATTTTGTGATATAGTGCTGGATTTTGCTTGCAGCTTATTGGCTTTATCCAATTCGTTATTGAGTTGTTCTCCTTCAGACTGTATTTTATTTGGTATTTCCTATGTGTTTTGTTTTATTTGGGCCATGTGTGCTGCTTCTTGCTCGATGTTGTGCTGTATTTGTTTTATCTCTTCCAGCATTGTATAGGTCTTGTTAGCGTCACTTAATTTATTTATCTGCCTACAGGATCTTGCTTATCTGCTCCTTCAGTTATGCTATCTATCCTTGAAGCTGTATTTTTTCCAGTGATGATATTTCTGTGGCTGTCCAGCAGGTCTGTTGGGCCTCCTTAAATAGTATATTTGTAGTTACAGCAATTTTCGTGGCATCTCTGCATCTTCGGACATACGTGAAGCCCAGATATTTGGCTCAATGTTTGTCCATTATCATGTGAGCAGACATCTCATTTCCTCCCACTGTCACTATCATAACTGTTGCTGGGTTGATGGTGGAACATGAAAGAGAGCAACAGCAAGCAAACTACTGGCTAAAAGAGGAAGGAGCAGAACAAGAAACACAGTTTCTGACACAGGAAACAGATCTATCAATGCAAACATACATGGAATTAAAGAGTGTGAGACATGGCATTCAATATATATGGAATTTTAATGGAGAAGATTATTGATTATCCTAAGAACTGAAGTAATAAATGATGAGAGTTGATAAAAAGATGAAAAATGTAACTATGTCTACCTCTGTTTCCATCATTTGTTCCACAGATGCCTCTGCCCCTTCCCTTGTCAAATGCTGGAATGGATATGTAGATGTTGACCACACCGGATTCTATTTTCACCTCTGATCCGGAAGGAAGATATATCTATTGAAACAAGATGTAGCAAAATTAGTAAAGTAAAATTTCCTTGCTTACTACATAATATAGTAGCCTCCATCAGCCATTACGGTGGAGAAAACAAATAATGTTTACTAATTTGATGTAACATGCGAATGAATGTGAAATGTGACTGGAAAGCTTGGCAAGCTAAAGAGACAAACATACAAAAACAGACATTTCGACCAGACTTTGTCAACAAACAACAAACAAAAAACAAAACAAAACTATTTCTTTACTGTTAATTATAATTTTGTTATTGGCAGTTGGAATTGTGTGTGGTAATGTTACTCATATTTCAGTGTTGCCAGTTTTATCAGAAAATATTTACTGAATGAATGATTTTGATTTGTTAGCATAAAACATATTAGACTTACTCCATATCGGTATCCATCTGACGACCGCTGGACGACTGTTCCTGGACTAAGTTTGTAAGCAATGTCAACTGTGGCCTGGCCAGCACTTTGTGTGCCACATTGGTTAACTCTGAAAATTAATAATAATTGTTTGTGTTGCTATTTATTATTCATGTAACAATATTTGAATACACACATTTAGCAGACTAGACATCTGTGTTGTAATCCTTACATATATAAATATTATACAGCATTCCTTATATATACAGCATGAAGATCAATTCAAATAATATAAATACACAAACATTACTTGCAGAAATTTATTTATTTAATCTTTCTCTGAACATTACAATTTTACAAATCTATGTGCTAACAACTGCAGCAGAAGATGCTGAAATACATGAATTTTATAATAGTCTACAAGAGATTTAAGAAAAGATGCAAACAAGAGACACTGTGATAATTAGCATAGGGAATTTCAATGTCAAAGCTGTAGCTGAAAGAATGGAAGAAGAAGAAAGGGGACAAGACTCATTTGAAATAGGAGATAGAAATAAGATAGGAGAGAAACTAATCAAATGCTGCCGTGAAAACTGTCTTTCAATCACAAAAAACTTATTTAGATAACATCCAAGAAGGTTGTATACTTGGAACTCACCCAATGTGAACTGCGGAAATCAGATTGATTAATTCTTAACACAGCAAAGATGACGAACGAAGCAGTTCACAGTGAGTACTTGTAAATGAATATAGCATCTTCAGTTGCAAGGAAAAGATGAGGACTTTTTTAAGGAAATCAAAATATTGACAGGTGAATTCAGACCATCTCTACATGTAGGCCTACTGAATGATAGGAATGGTAACACTTTAACAGATAGCACAGATATACTAGAAAGTTGAGAGGATTACTGAGAAATGTGCAAATAGGCCAGATAATATACAATGAAACTGTAGAGAATGAACCAGAACCTCTGTTAGAGGAAGTACGATCAGCAATGCAATATACAATGTCTGAAGAAAGGGAAATAATATATCATATCATTTAGTCCCCGTCCATTACACATGTGGACAACAATCACCTTAGGGTTGATAGGACTGTGAGGGTAAAACCATATTCAGCTGCTTTGGTGGCTGTCTAGTCACAGGAATATCATTCTCAGCCGGCGATGGACCCTACTATAACATCCCCTTGAGGTTTAACAGGGTAGGGGTAATGGTGAAATCGAATCGAAGAAAGGGAAATCACCAGATTGTGATGACATACCAAGGGAACTCATCCAAACTGGAGGAGAAGCCAGCATATGTTTCTAGCATGCACTATATGTGAAGATCTCGAATAGCGCTATTTGTTCCAAAGCTTGGAAGATAATCTACAGCCCTCTATCAAAGAAAGGACATTAGAAACTGTGCACCGATTATCAAACCATTGTACTAATAAGTCATGCTAGCAAAATCCGTGTGTAAACCGTCACGAAGAGATTTGAAAGTAAATTAAAGTATGAACTACACGGTGTACAGATAGGTTTCAGGCAGGGAAGAGGGACCATATCTTCTGCTTTTCAACTAACATGAAATGAAAGGATGGTTCTTGGAAGAAGAGGCTGTGGTTGACTAATAACAAGATGAACAGAGGACATTTCAGACTCTTGCATGTGGGTGCATGAGGAGTGAGAAATGGCAAGAGATCAAGGGGTATTTCGGCACACCGTGATAAGAGCTAAGTTCTGGAAGGAACCTGCTTCTTGAGAGTCTGTTTCTTTGTCTCTGTTGGAATTTTATTGCGAAAGCTAATGGAAGATTCTTTAAAAAGGAGAGTGCGGCATTTGAGGCATGAGAATGGAGGTGGAAGCAGTCACCGCGGCATTCCGTTGGTTAGAGGAGACCACTACAACACACATTGTCTTCATCACGGACTCAAGGAGTATGCTTATTAAGGTGGAGAAAGGAATGTTTTGTGTGGAATGGCTCACCTCGCTTCAGAGGTCACAGATTGTAAGAATTGTATGGATTGTTTTGCCTTGGCCATGCGGGAGTGTGGGGAAATGAATAGGCTGACAGGTTGGCAGTGAATGCACCTTTTGGTGGTAGATTACGTATGGACAAGTGAGAGGTGGTCATGCACCTGGGGGACCAGGTGGAGGAGGTGGATGAACAGATTGAGAACCCGTATGTGGAAAGAATGAGATTGCAGGGGATTGGCAGGGTTTCTGGTAGAATCTCAAAACTGAGAGGGAAGACAAGGAGAACTTTCAATCAGATAGCGGTGGAAACGATTAGTAGTGTGACTCTTCACTGGCTGTTGAACGAGAGGACAGAGCGCATATGGGAATGTCCTGAGTGCAGTGATGTCAGTTCTTAGCTCAACCCCACTCAACAACTCAACTCTCTTATTCTTTCTGTCTCTTTCAATTACACACTATGTTACATCCTTTAATCTTTAAATTTGATATTATCTTCTTCCCCATTAGCCTCATTGTCTGATTCATGTTTTCCACATGTAACTATCATTTTCACTGTTACCTACAAATATGTATTTATTTTCAATCCAGTAAATTAGCAATTGTATGTTCCTGCCTTATCCCACCCACAGTCCACAAATATCTTTGAGTAAAACATACATTTAATGTGTTATTTACATGTTTGGCTTTATTTCTTGCCAGCAGAAGTGACCCTTGAGTAACCAAGATGAACTTACTTGATGACGTCATTCCTCTCTCGTACCACAATTCCACATATACAAGCCACACTGCCTCCTCCACATGGAATAGTTCGGACCTGGATCATGAAATCTCGATCTGGGTTCACATAGGCAATGAAGTCCCCACTCTTATACAGATCATACATGAAGCTAAGATATAGAATAGACATGCATAATTTAAACACATATGTTTAATGGAAATTAGAAAAACCATTCTTGCATGTTTATAAAACCATTTCCTTCTTCTGCGTTCATCCAGAGTTTTTTTTTCCGGATGTGATTGCGTTGTGCCTGTTTACAGCAAAGCTGTGGTCTTGGGCCGTTAGGCCGACACATCCGACTTCTGTGGGCATTTGTTGACCGGGTTAACCATCCCGGGATAAAACCATTTTTAACATATAGTTGCGAATCTACCAACACAGTGCTGCCAAACTTGGACCTAACTTGATGACCTCGTCCTTGACTTGGGGACATTTTTTTTTTTTTTGGCCAATCGCTCCATTTTTAACTCAAGCTTAGACCATAACACTACTTTTAATAGTTCTGGATTGAATTTTGCGTGTGGATTAGCTTTCCATATTAACAGTGACTCTCGCCAACAGGCGAACCCACTCCAACTTCAGAGGTACTTGTAATTTACATCCCCAAGTCAAGGACGATAGGTAAACATTTTAGTTCAAACCCTGGGGACATAAATTACAAGTACCACTGAAGTTGGAGTGGGTTCGCCTGATGGTGAGGGACTAACTTGGGACAGAAGTATCTACAATACTCTTACACTGTTATGTAAAATATCAAGAGAATGGAATGGAGGAAGCCTGTAAGAGAGCATTGTAAAGGTGAAGGACATAGAGTATGGAAGATTCATTATAAGTTATACAGCCGTGCCCTTTTCCGGTTTAATTCGGTAATCATAACTCTGACATCGCTAATTATAACTGACCTTCAGTGAAGAGATGGTTCTTGATGATGATTATGATGAGCTGGCCACAGGCAAGCAGAGTGAGAAGTGTCTGTTATCACATTACAGGACTTTACTAGATATAACTGCCATACATGTGTCACGAAATGAGACGTTCTTTATTGTCTGACTGGTTGTCTTGTTTGTCTTCTTACACTGTCTGTAGTCGGATGTATCTTCACATATTGTTTAATCTATGGTGTATCCTCACATATTGATTAATGTCAGGTGTATCTTCTCATTTTGTTTAATGCCTGATGTATCTTTTTATACTGTTTGTAGTCTTGTGTATCTTCTTATTTTGTCTGTAGTCCTGTGTATCTGCTTATATTCTCTATGGCCTTGTGTATCATCTAATAATAAATATTGTCTCTCGTCTTTTGTGACAAAACTTATTTCCTAGTCTTATGTGTCTCCTAATACTTTAGGTTGTGTAAAGTGTTACCTAATATTTTCTGTTGTTTTTTGTGTCCTCTAGTGTCTGTTTCTTGCCCTTGTCATTCAGGCAACTCTCAGCTGTTGATTTACAATATTACTACTTATTAGCAAGAAAACAGGAAATGTTTAAAACAAGGGTAGGTAACCTGTTACCATGGAAACAGTTTTATAAGCAAAGATTCTCATAGACACTTTGTTATTAACACAACAAGAGTACATTCCCTGACATTCACACTTACAGGAAATCGAATCCCATGATGTGTGGGTCTCCAGTCAGTGAACATCTGAAAGCTGATTCATCTTTAACTGATATCTATAGATTACAAATGTCATCAAATAGTTATATTCACTTCAGAGTTTCAATTACTGAAATTATATACAATATAACCTCAGATGCTGGATTGACATTTGTTAACAATGAAATATTCAAATATCTAAAGCCTGCATAGCAAATGTTACCACAAACGTAAAGCTTTTGTTACATGCATTTTAAGGTGATTTGTGCTAATAATGCTAGATACATACTTTTATAATCTCAGAGGTTGATTTAGTCAGTATAGCACATTTAGTTCCAATGACAATTTCTGCTGAAATGAACAAATTAGGAAGAACTTGGAAGCAACAGAGATGTGGTTCCTAAGACGAATGTTGCGAATTGCTTGGACTGCCAGAGTAACTAACAACGATTGCCTGAAAGAGGCTAATGAAACTAGAACATTATGTACAATAATAAGAAAGAGACAAACAGCTTTCTTGGAGCATTTGATGAGAAGAGAGACATTGGAGAACATCGTGACAACTGGAAAGGTTAATGGGAAGAGAGGCAGAGGCAGACCAAGATATATGATGCTGGATGGATTGAGACAGTGACATGCCCAGGTCAATTGGTAAAATCTGCCTCGATGCAAATTCAAACTAAAAAACATGACCTTCCTAGACAGAATTCCTGCTAGTCCATATGTGTTGTGCTGAACCTTGACCTGGCAACATCTTAATATGTTTCTTGACAGATGTGAAGTTCCAGTGATGGTCTCACATACCCCGCTGGCTTCTAAGCTTGGAGAGGGGTGGGAAAGCTTTGGAACACAAACCTTGTGCAGATGCACTGGGATACCAGGTCAGGAAAACGGTATCCACACAAACCTCGTTCTGATAGATGTTAAGTCCTTTTCAGGTCACAGATGACCCAAATGTCAAAGCATCAGGCTTACAGCTTACAATTATGCACAGGATTAACATACAATCAAGCTCAGATGTGCACACTAAAACACATCTTCGTAGGTCAGCATGGCCGAATGGATAAGAATGCGTATTTGTAAACATCCGGTGTGCTGATGCCGAGGTAAGGGGTTCAACCCCTACACCGGACAGTTGGACAAACATGATGACCTATCGCCCTTGATTTGGGGACGTAAATACAAGTACCTCTGAAGTTGGAGTGGGTTCGCCTGATGGCGAGGAACACTGTTAATAGAGAAACCTAACCCACACGCAAAATTCATCCCATCACTAACAGAAGTAGTGCGTGTAGACTATGCTTGAGTTTAAAGCGAGCGAGCTCAAAAAATAAAAACACAGACTTCTTTTTCTCTGGCCTTTCATCTCCCAAGGGAGCTTAGAACCTAAACCAACTCACATAAAGCCCTTTGTATGAATGTCAACTGGGAAACCCTTTGTGGTCGCTAAGACAGTTCATAAATAAATTCACATATGTGGTCATAGAAGTTGAAAAAAAGAAGTAAAGACTAGAAGACACACAAGACAACATACAATTTGAAAGCTATAGCTATCACACCGGGATTCAAACTATCACCCCCAAATTATGGTATCACCTAGTTAGTCATGGATCGAAGTACACTTGCTCCTGCAGCAAGATGTTGTCGTCATATGGGGGTGACAGGTTAAAATCCCAGTGGAGTAACTATATCTATAAATTATTATGTTGTATAGTGTGTCCTTTAATATCTTCTTCCTTTCTTTCTACTTCCACGAACCTCAAACAATACACGTGAATTTATGTATGAACAAGCTCTTTGAAGACTTGTTCACTATTGGTTACATTTTGCAGTTGTAGTTTTCTATGGGATAAAGTAGCTAGTCTCACTTCATCCCTCTTGATATGCCTCCTGTGACATGCATGGTTGGTTGCAGTGTTACTATTCTGTGCTTCCCGTAGGGGTCTGGCATCACACAGGTGACCACTACTATAGCACATTTCCTTCTCAGGGTAAACTTTGACCTGTTATTATAATTAATAGTTGACTACCACATGTGTCGTAACATATGACTACTGCTATATCACATATCCTTCTCAGGGCTAACTTTAACCATTTGTTATAATTAATAGTTAACTACCATATTTGTCGTAACAAGTGACTATGGAGGTTTCCACCTGCATGTTACTGTAAACCTTAAGGTACAGCCTCGAACTCAGAGATAAGCAGCAAATTTTTTTTCATATTTTCATTTTCTCTTTATTGCTATATCTTTTTCATCTTTTTATTCTTCTTATCCCGTCCTTATGCCTTAATGCATTCACCTGAGTATCTTCTCCTGTACTACATGTTGTGTTTCGTGCATGTATTTGTTTGCTGATGAAGGCTAGTCGCCGCAACGTCCTGTATGTGTCGTAATTCTGTTCTGTAAAGCTGCATTACTTTGTGCTATTTTATATTGTGTGACTATTAAGGGAAGCGAAGAATAGTGACACCCTGTAATATGCCACTCATGTCATAAGAAGCAATTTAGGAGGTCTGGCCTTGGGGCTGGCTTCCCATCCCATAGACAACTTTTAGCTGAAGAATCCTGTCAACCATGAAAGAGTCTCAAGATAAGGAGACAATTAATATTCAAGCCAAACAAGAGGTAAGGAGTCTCTTCTACAGGAGGTATGTTGTGATGCATAGAAAGTTAATATAGCAAAATAAGAATACTAAAGGCAAGATGAGCTTTTACAGTATTAGGAGATGAATGGGAGTTTTAAAAAAAAACACTCTGAAAGATTTCAAACAAAATTACTGAAAGACGTTAAAACAAATTGAAGGAGTTAAAACAATTTTGATGAAAATGTTAAAAACAAAATAAAATTGCTGTTAGAGTTAAAACAAATTCACTGAAAACAATACAATTGAATAAGCTCACTGAAAAAGTTAAAACACAATGAAATAGCTTAAACCAACTCTGAAAACATTTACAACAAATTCACTAAAAGAGTTGAAACAAACCCCTTGCAATTAGAGGCACGCAATAACAGCATGAGTTGAGGAAATGGCTGGGACAATTAAACTGAAAACCTCAAGAAGATTACGTACTGACCTGTATCTGACCAGGCTTATATCCTTGAAATATATTTAAATAACTTTCTGAGCTCGATGAAGGCACAACTTCCAACGAGAGAAGCATGTCTCTGCTGCCAGCTACCAGGATATTCCTTGTTGGTACAACTCCAATCTGTAAGAGGTCATTCAGTTATGTTATTTGTTATCTTCATCTCAAGTAATTTGTCACAAAATGTAAGGTATTAAAAACAGACATTATAATTTGTTAATTTGTATTATGTTATGTTTTTGTTGACGTAATTTGTGTCAAAATATAGTGTTAGAAATTATATAACAATTTAACAGTTAATGTATGTTATGTGTTGTTTTCATTCCAAATAATTTGTGACAAAATGTCGACATAAAAAACATCTTTACAGTTGTATAGTTCATTTATGTTATGTGTCTTCATTCCAAGCAAATTATAACAAGTGTAAGATATTACAATTAATCTTAACAGCTTTAGACTTAATTTGTGTTATATGCCATTTTCATTCCAAGTAACCTATGACAAAATATAAGGTGTTACACAATTATATTCATAATTTCTACAATTAATGTATATTATGTGTTATCTTCATTCAAGTAAATTATGACGAATATGGAGGTGTCATGGTTAAAAAGTTGAACAAGCTGAAACATTCTCTTCTGACCACGGCATAGCGTGTTCATTCCACAAGTCGGTCAGTGGGGCTTAAATGTTGATGTCTCTTCCTGGACTTGAGGATGTAAATTACAAGTACCTCTGAAGTCGGAGAAGGGTTCGCATGATGGCGAGAGACACTAGTAATAAGGAAAGCTAACTCGCATATAAAATAAATCCAGTAAACTCACTAGCCTTAACACCCACTAGTAAGTAGCAATACTATGCTCGGATTTAAAGTGAGCGAACGAAAGAAACACAATGACATTTATAAGATAATTTCTTTATCTTTGCAACTGTATAATTAGTTCATGTTGTCTATAGCTTTCATCCCAAGTAATATGTGACAGATTGTCATGTGTCATGAAGTAATATTTATAAATTTTATATCGTTAAAAATGACATCCAGGAAGAAAAGAACAATATTTTGAGGATTCATTGAAGGGCACACGAGCGTGCTATAAAAGATTACCTTAGATAATGTGAAGACATTGAAGAAAGAACTTTCTTTCTAAAATACAAAATGCATTGACACACAAAACATCACCTTTATTGATGCCTCCTTTGTGTATGGGTCCCAGTCAGACGAACAGATTTTGTGTTCACAAGTGTTCATGAAAGAAACAGCTGTAAAATACACAACAAATTACAGCTTAGTTAAAAAATTAATCACTGAAAATGAACAATATATACTACAACTCATAATCTGATTTTATAAAATTGTGAAAACAATTCTACTTGAAGATGTGTAGTGGGAAGTAACTGTATCAACATTAAGTCTGTTGTGTTCTGTTCTGGGTTTAAAGAAGGTAGCTTGTCAAGACATTTTAAGGTTGTAGAGGAGACTTTCTTAGTAATTTCATTACATGTTTTATTTAGAAATATGTATCTGGGATATAAAAATTATTGTCATTTTACTAAATTTATCTACTGCTAATATGTAACTGGAAAGTTTGGTTGTTGCACCCGAGCACTTTCTTTGGTTAATTTGTCAGCCTTCTCATTTCCTGGTATACTGATGGGATTCACTGCAACTACATCACTTACAGATAGGAAGGAGTAAGTTAGTGATCACAGTAAACACATCATCTGATGTTCTATAGGCAACATAAATTCTAAAAACGAAGACAATAAAAGTTGCTGACTTTACCACTTGGAATCAACGACTGGCAAGAGAAGGTCAACCAGAGAGACGAATGGAGACGGATTGTATCTGCTGCAAAGAACCTCAATGGCTCGGAATGCTGAAGGAGAAGAAGAAGAAGACTTTACCACTCTTATACTATGTGTCTCTTATCTTGAGCAAGGACTGATGATGATGTCTCTTCAATCCTTCTGTCGTCATTTCATCTGATCTCATCTCATCTCATTCCTCTTGCACCTTGCAGTGTCGAGGTGAAGCATAAACAACAGGAGAGTGCCCATTTATGGCTTCATATATCGACATTCCCATGAACTCGACCTCTTCTTGTGGTTCCACTTGGTCTATACACCATTGCTTGTTGTGGGATACTGTCAGTTGGTAGCCTAGTTATGTGGCCCAAGTGATCGTTTAGATTAATCTTTGTTTTTTTTTCTTCTTTGGTTATGGTCATTACCTCTGTTTTACTGATGTTTAAAAAAAAAAAATTTGTTGCGTATTCCTTATGGGACGTTGCAGTCAACACCAGCATTTTCATCTGCTGTTGATGTACTAGGCAAGTGTTACGTTCAGTAGTTTGCCATTGCTTTCTGAACCACCGACCACTATACCTTTTTCGAAAAAACCAGCATCGCTGTGTTTCGAACCCGGGTATACGGGCTCACAAACCGCGTTCACAAGCCCTTAGCCACAGATGTTAATTTTCATCTATCATCAGCTATTTTCTCATCTCATCTCATCTGGTTCCTCTTGTACCTTGCGGTGTCGAGGTGAAGTATAAACAGCGGGAGAGTGCCCGCTTATTGGCTTCTGGTATTTTAATTAAGCTAATTTTGTTTAAATTATTATTTATCACCCAACTGTGTAAGCTTTGCATAAACTTTCTTCTCTGCCTTTCTGTATTTCTCTTGTCTAGTATTTTTCCACACAAGACAGTTTTCTCTATTCCACTTCCTCAGTTTATATGCCCCAAAGTTCATTTGTCTTTTCCTTCTGGTTTGCATTATTAATCTTCTGTGAATTCATTGGTCAATATTTCAGTATCTGTTTTCATCTCAGCCCATGATATTCTCAAAGTTCTTTCCAAAAACCACATCTCCACAAAAGAACACAATAGATAACCTGCCAGAAAACACATTCTCATGCTTTTGTTTCCTGTTTTAGTCATTCTGGGAAATGACTACTTCTTGCCAAACGTATCATCCTTATGTGCCCTGCAAAGTGGCTTATGCATCTAAGTCTCTTCATAGATTTTAGTCCTCAGTGTTCTTTGTCAATTCTACTGATGATATTCTTGCATTAAATTGTTTTAGACCATCATGCATCATTTCTCTTAGTCTTCCGCTGCTACCACTGATCATGCCAAAGGTCCTGATACTCTCCAACGTCTCTCTTCTCATTATATATTCACAGAACTTTGTCTGTTACTTATAGCTCTGTATACATTTCTACTTTCATTAGCTTCTTTCAGGCAATAGTTGTTATAGTCTGTTTACTTTTGTCTGCCCCATTATAAAATTCCATATCTCAGTAACCAACTGAGAGAAAATGATGAGATTTAGCATATAACCGTATCATTATGGCCATCCAAAAAAATTTTTTTTTGTTCTATAGATTGTACAGCAGATTTCAAAGTTTGTTTATATGCTGTATATAATTTACGGGTCAGAGATGAAGTGCACATTATTAAATGTATTACGTCTTCACACGGAAACATTAGCGTTGAATAGTTAATTTTCTCGTGGGACATGGGATTGGAACTATGACAAGAGCCTCGCGTAGTGGAACGGGGCATTACTGTAAAACAAGTTTGTTAGCGAGAAATCACTAGTTTTTCACCAAAACATCAAAGAAATGTCGCCGCTTTCCATGATTTAAGTTGCTTTTGGACCTATTAAAGACATATTCCTTGGGTGGAGGTAAACATAAGACGGCAGGAAAAATTTCATTACGATGCAACAGACAGTTTTCAAAATAATTGACCGTGAATGAAGGCATTCATTTCTGGACAGACTTTAGTTACCCTGCCTGTCTATGGTATTCCCAACATTCCTATCAGAAACCATATATCTACTGCCTCCAAGCTCTTTCTAATTTGTCCGTTCACGTTCCAACATTCACTGCCATACAGGAAATTAGTTTCAACACACCATTTCACCACACCATTTCACCACTCTTTTTTGACATTTAATTAAAGTGATTTCTTACATCAGATGCTTTTCCTCTTCTGAAATGCAGTGTTCGTTTAGCCTGTTCTGCACTTGCCAGACTACAGAATATATAATAAGCAACTAACCTGATGTCTCATTGACATTTGACCTTAGGGTTAAGCAGCAATCCAGTTCATGACTGCAGACAATTGGAATGGTTGAAACCACAGTGACATACTTCTCAAAGTCTACTTCACTCATCTCCAGTGGGTTAGGAGAGACCTACAACAGACAGGGCATTATTACAGTTAAGTTTACATAACTTGTTATTTATATAAGCACTTTATTTTTGTTTTCATAGATCTATCATTTTTTAATCTGAAAATGTTTTGCAGCAGATGACCATAGGTGGAAAAAAAACACAGTGAACAAAAAAGCGTGAGTGCATTACTTTCAGTTTTGCATGTTAAACTATCCAGATTTCTGTAATGCTTGATTTAAAAAAAAGTAAAATATATAATAGCATAGTATAATTTTGGCCGATACACGTGGACAATGAGTGATTAAATGTGGCGTGTTGCATGACATGCATGGACAACAGGTTGGCGTGTTGCAAGGCATGCATGGACAATAGGTGTTCAAATATAGTGCACAACTTGAATCACATGGACAATAGGTGATATAGTTTTTACATGGGACAGCTAGAGATAATAATGCAAATATTATCCTAATAATACTACATTTACATGTTTTGAAAAGAAATAATACACAAAGACAACACACAACAAACATCAGAAAGAGGCAGTGAAGATTTTATGATGGGGGAAAAACTGAATATATTATAACAACTGGAATGGTTAATGACAAAGAGATAGAAGATGGCAGTCTTGACAGCATATGTCATGTCACGTGAAAGTATCAGCGCATGAACGTATGGTTGGAGGTAACCTAATGTGGAGAGACATAATCACTCACACATCAGCTGATGAACATTATAACTATGTGGAGAGGCATGATCACTCACACATCAGCTGATGAACATTATAACTATGTGGAGAGACATGATCACTCACACATCAGCTGATGAACATTATAACTATGTGGAGAGACATGATCACTCACACATCAGCTGATGAACATTATAACTATGTGGAGAGACATGATCACTCACACATCAGCTGATGAACATTATAACTATGTGGAGAGACATGATCACTCACACATCAGCTGATGAACATTATAACTATGTGGAGAGACATGATCACTCACACATCAGCTGATGAACATTATAACTATGTGGAGAGACATGATCACTCACACATCAGCTGATGAACATTATAACTATGTGGAGAGACATGATCACTCACACATCAGCTGATGAACATTATAACTATGTGGAGAGACATGATCACTCACACATCAGCTGATGAACATTATAACTATGTGGAGAGACATGATCACTCACACATCAGCTGATGAACATTATAACTATGTGAGAGACATGATCACTCACACATCAGCTGATGAACATTATAACTATGTGGAGAGACATGATCACTCACACATCAGCTGATGAACATTATAACTATGTGGAGAGGCATGATCACTCACACATCAGCTGATGAACATTATAACTATGTGGAGAGGCATGATCACTCACACACCAGCTGATGAACATTATAACTATGTGGAGAGACATGATCACTCACACACCAGCTGATGAACATTATAACTATGTGGAGAGACATGATCACTCACACACCAGCTGATGAACATTATAACTATGTGGAGAGACATGATCACTCACACACCAGCTGATGAACATTATAACTATGTGGAGAGACATGATCACTCACACACCAGCTGATGAACATTATAACTATGTGGAGAGACATGATCACTCACACACCAGCTGATGAACATTATAACTATGTGGAGAGACATGATCACTCACACATCAGCTGATGAACATTATAACTATGTGGAGAGACATGATCACTCACACATCAGCTGATGAACATTATAACTATGTGGAGAGACATGATCACTCACACACCAGCTGATGAACATTATAACTATGTGGAGAGACATGATCACTCACACATCAGCTGATGAACATTATAACTATGTGGAGAGACATGATCACTCACACATCAGCTGATGAACATTATAACTATGTGGAGAGACATGATCACTCACACATCAGCTGATGAACATTATAACTATGTGGAGAGACATGATCACTCACACACCAGCTGATGAACATTATAACTATGTGGAGAGACATGATCACTCACACACCAGCTGATGAACATTATAACTATGTGGAGAGACATGATCACTCACACACCAGCTGATGAACATTATAACTATGTGTTTCCATGCGCTCGCTCGCTTTGAACACAAGCATAGTCCATGCACATGCTAATATGTCTAGTGCACCGGATTGATTTTTGCGTGTGGATTAGCTTTCCCTACTACCAGTGTCCCTCGCCATCAGGAGAACGCACTCTGACTTCTGGGATACTTGTAATTTACATCTCATAATCAGAGACGAGAAGTCAACATTATAGTCCAATTAACCGGTGTAGGAGTTAAACCCAATACTTCCGCATTAGCACGTTGAATGTTTAAGAACGACCGCTCTTATCGATTTGGCCATGGTAACCTCCAAATGATGATTATGATGATGATGATGATGATGGTGGTGATGATGATGATGATGATGATGATGATGATGATGACGATGATGGTGGTGATAATGATGCCTAACATTCAAAATACTTTAAAAATAAAGTCCAGTTACTCACTTGTATCCCTACATAGTATGTGTTACTATTAATAAACTTGGACTTGGCCCCAGTTCCTGGGAAGACAATTCTTGCCTGACAGCCAACCTACAGGGAAATTAACATTAATAACATCATTAATGGCTAACAATTCTCTCAGAATGTAATAAAGTGTTAGTGACACAATTCATTCTCCTTCTCTCTCTCTCTCTCTCTCTCTCTCTCTCTCTCTCTCTCTCTCTCTCTCTCTCTCTCTCTCTCTCTCGCTCTCTCTTTCGCCCTGTGTGTCTTTCTCTCTATATCTTTCTCACTCTCCTTCTCTCTCTGTCTCTCTTTCTCTCTCACTCTGCCTCTCTCACTCTGACTCTCTTTCTCTCTCTCTTTGTCTCTCTATCTCTCTCTCTCCTTCTCTGTATGTCTCCCTCTGTCTCTCTTTCTCTCTCTCTCTGTCTTTTTCTCTGCCTGTCTCTCGTTATCTCTGTCTGTCTGTCTGTCTGTCTGTCTGTCTGTCTGCCTGCCTGCCTGTCTGTCTGTCTGTCTGTCTGTCTGTCTGTCTGTCTGTCTGTCTCTTTCTCTCTCAATCTCTCTTTTCCGTGTTATTCTTGTTGAACCACCGCTAAGACCAGTCACTGGCAAACACGACATGAATCACTAGATCACCGTAGTGCCCCAAAGACCCAAACAGAGCCTGAAACTCCCATATGTGGGCTTAAACTCCCACATGAGGGCCTGAAACTACCATATGTGAGCCTAACACGTTAGTGGCATGTCCTATACAGAACATCACAATGAACCCAGCAATGTTTGGCTTTTTGTTATTTACTAGGCAAATTTACATTCAGTAGTTTGCCATTGCTTTCTGAATGACTTGACACTCATTCCATTGTTAAATATCGAGAGGAAGTGATCTGCTTCCACTGATTTCAAATGCAGCATTCAGAATTACAAATCACGTCCCCTACCCCACAGATGCTGGTGTGGGCCTAACAGGTCTATTAAAACAATTTCTGCATATAGTTAGTATTAATGTATTTGTGAGGCAGTAGTCCACCAAGTTACACAATTTCAACTTAAAAATTTACTGAAAGAAATTAAAACTTAAGCTTAAATTTAGGCAGATAAAGTATTTTTAAAACGTTTTTTGCATATCCTTTACATGACGTCATAGTCGACCCCAGGATATTTTGGCTGTTCATGATTTCTTGGCAAGTTTACGTTCAGTAGTTTTCCATTGCTTTCTGAATGACAGAAATGACTGAATGACAGGCACCCATGCCATTTTTCAAAAAAAATCAAAGCAAGGCGGTCTGCTGCCAAATCGCCAGCAACTGTGTTTCGAAGACTGTATGTGAGATTACGAACTGCGTCCGTAACCACTTGGCCATGGAGCCGGCAGATAAAGTATTAGTTTAGTATCACAAGTATTTGTTTAGTAAATAAATTACACAAACAAACAAGATTAATGTCACACAGTTTTCGCGCCTCTTAGAATCCCATGAACATATGGGCGCAAGCCTCCTGAGTGGCCTACTGCGGCATGCTAGGTAAGTTACAGTGTTACTATTCATTGCTTATTCTTAGGGTTCCGGAGACACAAGGGTGTAACAGTGTAACTTTACTGTAACTTCATTAAGCAGAACTCCACTGTGCTTAACTTCAGTGACCAAACTTCAGCTACCATTCTTCAATGGCCGTAACTTCACAGGCCATATCTTAACTAACGATAACTTGACTGCCCATAACTTCACTGGCCATAACTTCACTAACCATAGATTCACTAGCTATAACTTTACTGCCAATAGATTCACTGGCCATAACTTCACTAACTATAGCTTTGCTTGTCATAACTTCACTAACCATAGCTTCACTAACCATAACTTTACTGGCCATAGATTCACTGGCCATAACTTCACTAACCATAGATTCACTAACCATAACTTTACTGGCCATAGATTCACTGGCCATAACTTCACTAACCATAGATTCACTAACCATAGCTTCACTAACTATAACTTTACTGCCAATAGATTCACTGGCCATAACTTCACTAACTATAGCTTTGCTTGTCATAACTTCACTAACCATAGCTTCACTAACCATAACTTTACTGGCCATAGATTCACTGGCCATAACTTCACTAACCATAGATTCACTAACCATAGATTCACTAAACATAACTTTACTGGCCATAGATTCACTGGCCATAACTTCACTAACCATAGCTTCACTGAGCATAACTTTACTGGCCATAGATTCACTGGCCATAACGTCACTAACCATAGCTTCACTAACCATAACTTTACTGGCCATAGATTCACTAACCATAACTTCACTAACCATAGATTCACTAACCATAGATTCACTAACCATAACTTTACTGGCCATAGATTCACTGGCCATAACTTCACTAACCATAAGTTCACTGAGCATAACTTTACTGGCCATAGATTCACTAGCCATAACTTCACTAACCATAACTTCACTAAGCATAACTTTACTGGCCATAACTTCACTGGCCAAACTTCACTAACTATAGCTTTGCTTGCCATAACATCACTAACCACAGCTTCACTAACCATAACTTTACTGGCCATAGATTCACTAACCATAGATTCACTAACCATAACTTTACTGGCCATAGATTCACTGGCCATAACTTCACTAACCATAACTTCACTAAGCATAACTTTACTGGCCATAGATTCACTGGCCATAACTTCACTAACCACAACTTCACTAACCATAACTTTACCGGCCATAACTTCACTAACCATAACTTCACTAAGCATAACTTTACTGGCCATAACTTCACTGGCCAAACTTCACTAACTATAGCTTTGCTTGCCATAACATCACTAACCACAGCTTCACTAACCATAACTTTACTGGCCATAGATTCACTAACCATAGATTCACTAACCATAACTTTACTGGCCATAGATTCACTGGCCATAACTCCACTAACAATAACTTCACTAAGCATAACTTTACTGGCCATAGATTCACTAGCCACAACTTCACTAACCATAACTTCATTAATCATAACATCACTAAACACTACTTCACTGGCCAGAACTGCAATGGCCATAACTACACTGACCATAACTACACTGACCATAACTACACTGACCATAACTACACTGGCCATAATTACACTGGCCATAACTACAATTATACCAACCCTGGTATTTAAATGCCCACTCAGATATGACCCATCCAAGACTGCACTTTGGTTAGGACCACTGATGATCTGAGTTGGCAGCGAGGCGTCTTGCTGACCATCAAATGTCCACACCACCTCAATGGATTGACCAGGGATTGTAGAGTTGTCAGTCACACTGCACTGGAAGATGAATGACCTGTTGTCCGGTAGGATGGGACCAGAGAGCACTGGAGGACCCTTCAGTTTAAAAGACAAAGACAACTATGACTAACAAGAATCTGCAATATTCATAAATAACAGGAAAGTGTAATGTCGATAACGAGAAAGAATGCAAAGCCTTTTGGCATTATCTCTCATTAACCTTTAAACGCATTCAACATTTTTGGGGTTAATAATATTGTCAAATGATCAACTCCTACAAATCATTTTGTTTCCTTGCACACAATCAATCAATCAATCATGTGCCATGCCGGAAAGCGTGGGCGGTCATGACTCGCCATTCCACTCGATCACCAGTGTCGTGGAGCAGCTCAGTGTTCCTGTCTCGTTCATGCCATGTGGCCACACATGTTCTGCACACACATGTTAAATATTCCGTTTTTACCACTTAAAATGACAACACAGTTTTGTAAACCATGGAAATAATTAAACTTTAATCTTTAACAGTAAATTACTCGGAGGGAAAGTCTTGTCCCAATTCCCTGTGTCCTTCAAGAGATGCCAAGAATGGTGTTTGTCCTGATGCCCATTCATTTTATCCAGTGGGCTTGAAAATTTGGAGCTGTGAGTTCTAAGATGGCTGATAAGGCCTATTTTGGCTCGACATGGTTTTTGACGATGTGGGCGAAGAATGCTTGACGTTCCAGGAGGAGGATCTCCTGCGTTTGTTTTTTTTTTTTTTTTTTTGGGGGGGGGGGGGGGTGGGGGGGTGGGGGGGATGGGGGGTGTCGTCTTTATTTATTTATTTATTTTTTTTCTTCGAATCACTTGCAGTCCTGTTTGCTTCGCAAGTGACTGCACCCTTGCGTAATGATGTACGCCATGAATTTCGGTCTTTGGCAGCAGTCTTCCATATGTCATGATGAATTTCAAAATCTTTGAGCGATATCTTCAGTGTCCATAAAACGTTTCCTCTAGCTGCCTTGGTAGTGTTTACCACAACGCAACTCACCGTAAAAAAAAAAAATCGTTTAGGGAGCCTGTGATCTGGCATATGAGTCAGGTGACCAGCCCAGCTAATCTTATTCTAAGAATAACATATAGACATTGTATGTGGAAAGTGTCAAGTCTTTTTTCTTGCGAACATAAATGGTCCAGATGTCACAATTGTATACACGAGAGCTAATAACCCAAATGTTTCTATATCACATACTTTTAGAGATCTATAATATTAAGAAAGCTAATAAGTTAAAAACTGCAATAAATACCTGCATTCCAAAGTAGGTTACGTTACTTGTAAGAAACCCACTCCTGTCTGCCTCACGTCCTACGTAGAATGATCTGACTTGACAAGCAATCTGCCACAACATATCCAGAGACATAATAAGTAAAGTGACATTAGAACATTGACAGAAATAAGTGAGCTACATGTGCTTGCTTGCTTGTGTTCATTGGCTTGAGCTCCAACGCAAAGTCCTGTATGTAGGATGAAGGCATCCTGTTGTCCAACATCAGTGTGATGTCATACAGGACCTGAGTTTTGCGTGAGTATCCGTTGTCCCATGTCTGGCTTATTGGTGTGCAGACTGGTGGTTCCTCGCCATACAGGCAGACACTCTCCGACTTCGGAGGAATCGGCGATCCTATTGACTTCAGCCAGGACCCCAAAGGGACCTGTTGCCCAGGACGCTCGACGAGGACGCGTCAATAGGTCTTGGCCAGTATAAAACCCGGCCCTGGTGCCTTGGAAACACCAAAATAACAGTAGAGATATACTCCAGGTCTGAACAAACTACAACATATCCAGGCGAACCTTCTGGCCTAGAGAGACAACATTGGAAGATAAACTCTATAGACAGCTGAGTGAACTAAAAAAGACTGTTAGATTCTTACAAGAGACAACATCGCAGTTATAGACATATTTCAAGCGAACAAGAAGAAGAAGAAGAAGAAGAAGAAGAAGAAGAAGAAGAAGAAGAAGAAGAAGAAGAAGAAGAAGAAGAAGAAGAAGAAGAAGAAGAAGAAGAAGAAGAAGAAGAAGAAACAGGAAGAAGGACAGTATAAACAACTAGACTGGGATACACAGAGAAATAAAACGCCTTGTAATTTGTGGCCATAAAGTTAACAAAGAAATCTGTTTTATGTATTGCATTTGACAAACAATAAATGATTGTTCATATATACAGAGACCCTAACAATTAGCTGGTTCCAACCAATTTTGTGCAGACAGAAAGACTTTATTTCAAAGTTTCGTTTACTTTGGGGATAACAAATGCCCCACGTTCAAACTTAATGAATAAGTTAGCAGGTGGAACATTAGAAGAATTGTAAGATTGAGTTTTGAGGAGGAGGGGTGAGATTAAGAACTGTGGAAATAATAATGACCAGCAATGAAGAAGAGAAATAAGACACACATATGGTCAATATTATATCAATAACTTTCCAAAAAGAACAGTGCAACAAGTTGATAGTATGTGAGTACTTACATTTGTATCTAGTTGATTTGTTAGCTGTCTGACATCCAGAGTTGCTGTTTTTTTATGTCCACTGAGCAGCTGAGGTGCGATGGAAGGATCTATTTGACCATTGAAGGTCCAGACGACCTCAAATCTTTGATCTGGGTCATTATCGTCATATACAACTTCACACTGGAAGCCGTAGGAGTTGTTGGGTTGCAGTTCTGGTCCAGTAACTATTGGTGGTGTTTCCAGCAGAGGAAATGGATCTGTAGAGAGATGAAGGATCGTGATTTCAATCCATGAATCATTATTTTTCAATAAACTTTATCATCATCATCATCATCATCATCATCATCATCATCATCATCATCAGAGATTAAGTTTATCCACGGAAGTTGGATAGGAATGCCACAGAGGCTGTAGAGAGTATGAAATCACGGTGCTTGAGAATGTGCATGAAGCCTTGGGATGTTCAGAGAACTCTGGAGCACCATCTGTATGTAATATCACGGGCATCAAATGGAGGCCGAGTCTGTTATCAACTATGACCTTGTTTTATTGCTTGTTGTCAATCACGATAGAAACTGACAGTCATACCTTCAGAAGAATAAACCCGAATACAAGTCATGCATTAATGGCACCTTGTTGTCTTAATAGGCAATAGTCTGTTACATTGTGCTTCAAAGCAGACACAACTACAACCCATGGTGGGGGATAGGGATAGAGTTATACATAACCATAGCACAGAGCCTAGGCTGAATTGTAGAGATCATGTGATGGCAATGCAGCATGATCCATCTCTCAGCTTGCTTAGTTTTCTCTAAAGGAAATGTACCATCAATACATCTGAAACCAGACAAGCTGCCGAAGCTGCCGTATCAGCAAAGCAATACTTTGTCCGCCTGTCGGAACTTCGATCCTAGACCAGTTGCTGACCAAGGCTTAGAGCCTGGTCTGCCCTGTCATGACTTTGTCTTTAGGTTGCATTTCCTTGCACTAGGATAAGGCGTGTAGCCTACCAATTGCGCTCCTCGAGTCTTATACCAATTTCACAAATGACATCTATGTAATGGACGAATATCATCAATAGAACTCATTCAAAACACCAAGGACCGAGACCAGTTGACTTGCGTGAAAGCCTACGCCACTTGTCAGGTAGATGGGTAGGCAGGTAGTGTAGTTGCTAAACTGTTGTGTTTATGTACTCACCTTTACAGGTAGGTAAGTAGATAGATAGATAGGTAGGTAGGTGGATGGGTAGGCAGGTAGTGTAGTTGCTAAACTGTTGTGTTTATGTACTCACCTTTACAGGGAGGGAAGCTGTTATTGGACCATTTGCCAACAGGACAAGGGGAAACACTTCCTGGAAATTGGGAGTCAAAATACTCAATTAAAATATTAATTTGAAACAATCACCACATTTTTATTTGAAGTTAAGAAACAACATATAAAGATAAACGGAAGACAAGAAAATGTATTTAACAGCACTGATCCATCATTATAGCAAATAGGCAGACATAAAGTCATATGTTAAAATAGGATAATAAAAAGTATTTATCAGTATTGATCGCATTTTATAGAATTTTTGTTTTGTTTTTTTGCATATCCAATTTACAGGAGATCGATGTCAACACCAGCATACTACTGCTGTTGTTGATGTCTTGGCAAGTTTTACGTTCAGTAGTTTGCCACTGTTTTCTGAACGATCGGCCCAACACGTTAAAACTCCAGCGCGACACAGTCTGATGCCAAATTGGTCGCAGCTGTGTTTCGAACACGCCGTAAGCGGCTCACGAACCGGGTTCGCAAGCCTTTAGTCCAGGGGGGGGGGCGGTTTATAGCATATAGAAGTTACAATTACATGTTATAGCAGATAGACCAAAACAAAGTAACAACGACATGTTACAATAGGATAAGAAACAGTATTTATAAATCCTGATATCTCTCTCTCTCTCTCTCTCTCTCTCTCTCTCTCTCTCTCTCTCTCTCTCTCTCTCTCTCTCTCTCTCTCTCACACACACACGTACGCACGCAGACTCTCACACACACACACACACACACACTCACACACACATCCTCACACACACATACATCACACACACACGCACACACACACATATATATATTCTCTAGCATACATAAGTTACAATTACATATTATCAGTATTAATGCGATATTATAGTGTATAGAAGTAATAATCACAAGTTAAAATAGGACAAGAAACAGTATTTATCAGTACTGATCTCATATTATAGCATAAAGACCAACATAAAGTAAGTAACAACCACATGTTAAACCAGGATAACAAACAGTTGTAACATACTGACCCGCGCAGTAAGCCATGTCGCAGTCTATAGTTGGGTACAGGTAGTACACGAAAAACTGCCCGCAGTTTTTTATGAAGATGTCCTCTGAATATTCACAACAGTGAGTGTCCTGTGGGTTGGTGGTGTTCATGTTGACACAGATCTGGCGCATGGCAATGCCCTCTGTAACAGGATAAAAATGTGTGTTAATGTTGAACAATTAAGCCGTCAAATCAAGGTATATAATTGTGTTTGTATTTTGAGCTTAAAATGTATGGTTAGCTCCCCTTTTCGTTCAAATAATCAAGTACCGTCTCTACAATGAAGGTTAGCTTCAACGTATCTCCAACAGCCCTGACTGTACATCCTGTCAGGCTGATGTTCGTTCATCTCTTGATGTTATCTTCCCACTCGTACCGTTGTCTACCTTTTGCTCGCATGCCTTAAACCTTGCCCTCCAGTATGGTTTTTAAAAGATTGTTATGTCTTTTAACTTTGACGAAATATTTAGTCTGATCGCTTAATCTGCTTCTTTTTCTGTCCTACTGCCTTTGCCGTAAGGCGCCACAGAAAGGGTCACGTTTAATGTTTGTGTGTTTCACTTTTTGTACCAATGTCATATTTAATTTCTTCGGTGTCAACCTGGCAGAAGCCAAAGGACTGCAGATTAGCAGTACCAGACTACAAAGAAAGGATATACACAAACAAACTTGGAAATCATGTGACAAGAGAACCTATAATCAAATAGATCACATTTTAATTAACAACAGAAATGCATCAAACATACAGCAAGTCAGAAGTTATAGAGGAGCTGAGTGCCACAGTGACCACTTCCTCGTTGGAGCAAAATTTAAAATAAAACTTAAGAGAGCTTTCTATACTAAATTACAAAGATTACACCCAACATATAACAGAGAAAAACTACAAGACATTACAGTCAAAGAGAAATTTACAGATGAAATAAAATGTAAACTTGAAACTCTGCAAAACCCTTTGGAGGAAAGCGTTGACCAAACTTGGTTGAACATCAAGAATACAATTCAGTCTACCGCAGAAGAATGTCTCGGTGTGTTAACCACGCATAGAAAGAACAGATGGTTCAATCAAAAATGTGAAGAAGCAGTCATTAGGAAGAAGAATGCCAGACATGTATGGTTAAATGACATCAATAACATCCAAAAGGAAGAGCATTATAGAAATGAATGTAAAGAGGCTACAAAAATAGTCAGACAGCAGAAGCGAGAATATATGAGTAATATAATCAAAGATATGGAAACTAATCACCAGAAAAATGAATCCAGAAAATTTTTTAAAGAACTGAAGTCAATGAAACGAGGGCACCAACAAAACACATATGGTTTAAAAGACAAAAATGGGAATATGATAAATACCAATGAGGAAATGTGCAACACATGGAAAGAATATTTTATTGAATTACTAAATTGTGAAGCTCCAAGTAACATTTTCCCACAGGAAGAGGTTCTAATATGCGAACCACAAATTGAAGAACCTACATTTGAAGAAATCCTATATGTAATCACACGACTTAAAAACAATAAGGCAACTGGGACTGATGGAATTGCTGCTGAATTTATAAAGGCAGGTGGCCATGCATTACATCTAAAGCTATACGAACTAATAATAAAAATCTGGAGGACAGAAGAATTACCCCATGACTGGAAAGAGTCATTATTGATACCTATCTTTAAGAAAGGAGACAAGTTCCAATGTGGAAATTATAGAGGAATATCACTACTGTCCACAAGCTATAAGATACTATCCGCAGTATTACTAAATAGACTAAAACCATATTCAGAAGACATATTAGGTGACTACCAGGCGGGTTTTAGACAAAACAGATCAACAATAGATCAGATATTTATCTTACGACAAATAGCCGAGAAACATTGGGAATATAAAAGAGATCTCCATAACATTTTTGTTGATTTTAAAAAGGCTTATGATAGTGTCCATAGGAATAGTCTATGGAATGCTATGCAGGAATTTGGAATACCAAGGAAGTTAATCAACATGACCAGACTATGCATGGAAGATACTTATAATATAGTAACATATAAAGGCAGCAAATCAGACCCCTTCCAAATAACATCTGGCTTGAAACAGGGTGATGCACTATCGCCGCTACTCTTCAATCTGGCTCTAGAGAAAGTTGTAAGGAAGGTAAAGGAGGAATGTGATATTGGAGGAACATCCAAGCTGCTTGGTTATGCAGATGATATAGATATTATAGGGCAAAGTGAACAAAAGACATTGGAAATATTGACTCACTTAAAGGGAAAAGCCCAACAGATGGGGCTGGTTATCAACCAAGATAAGACAGAATATATGGTAATTTCAAGAGACGGAATGGCTAGAAACTCTGGCCACATACAAATAGATAATATGACCATTAAAAGAACGGAAACATACAAATACCTGGGTACAATCTTCAACTGCTCCAACATCATAAGGGAAGAAATACAAACTAGAATCAACTCTGGAAATAAGATATACTATGCACTACAACATCTACTAAAATCAAAGGCGCTATCTCGTAACACCAAAATCACAATATACAAAACACTGAGCAGACCAGTTGTGCTGTATGGCTCTGAAACATGGAGTACAACGAAAGGAGACGAAGCCTTGTTACAAACCTTTGAGAACAAAATTTTAAGACGCATCTTTGGACCCATTAGGGATACACAAAGTGGAGAGTGGAAAAGAAGAAGTAACAAAGACATTTATGATCTGTTTAAGTCCCCGCTAATCACTGGTATCATGAAGGCTAATAGACTACAATGGCTGGGGCATATAGAAAGAATGGAAGATAATAGGGAAACAAAACTCGCTTACACTCAGGAAATAAATGACCGTAGACCCCGAGGTAGACCAAGAAGGCGGTGGCGAGATAATACATGTACAGACCTACAAGCACTTGGAATCAACGACTGGCAAGAGAAGGTCCACCAGAGAGACGAATGGAGACGGATTGTATTTGCAGCAAAGAACCTCAATGGCTCGGAACGCTGAAGAAGAAGAAGAAGGTGTCTCTGTTATTTCATATAACCAGCTCTGTCTGAGTCGGTCTCTTGACGTGCTCCAGATGTCCTCACGTAGAACGCTTTAGCCCAGTGGTTCTCAACCTTTTATGGTCCGTTCCCCCTTCACCATATTTTCATAACGTCATTCCCCCCGCGCCTACACACTACACGTAATAGTGGAAGATAAATTTAATAGCACATACTAAAACAAGTCTAGACGTCTACATAAAACGTGATTTGCGGGTTTACTTACGTTATAAAATGAATTTCAGAGGGGTGAGACGCACAGAACCGTAAAGTATGAAGGGAAAAACAATATCAAGTAATCGGTTCTTGTATTAACGCGATCTTGAAATAATCTTAATTCCCCCCCCCCCCTCCCCTGGAAACCCTAAAAATCCCCACTGGGAGGGGTGGGGAATTCCCCACTGGTTGAGAACCACGGCTTTAGCCGCTGATTGATCTTGTTTCATTCTAACTAAATGTCAGAACCACTTAATTTACTTGTTAGTGTAACTGGTAGACTAAATGAAGCTTCCCCACACATTGAGAAGGTGTGGGTTTCTGTTAATGAAAGTCAGAAAATAACCCTTTTACACGACTTGTGGCTATTGGGTATATGGTGCAAGCCCCACAGTTGTATGGACCAATCAGCTCTCGATGGATAATTTCAGTATTTAAAACAAAAAAGTTAGTTTCATATACTTTACAAGACGTTGCAGTCAACACCAGCAATTTTTGTTGATATTATCTCTTGACAAGTTTACGATCAATAGTTTGGAAAGTTTGCAGAGAACAATCATGGAGGGGTATATGCCTGGGAAGGGAGGAAGAGGAAGGCCAAAGAGAAGATGGGTGCAGGATGTGGCGGATGATCTCCAGATGGGTGTATCGGACGCGGGTCATTTTGCTTATGATCGAGAGGTTTTCCGGAAGGTTGTTATGGGAGCGAGGTTATGCAAAGTACATGGTACTGAATGAATGAATGAATGAGTTTGCCATTGCTTTCTGAACGACGGGCACCAATACCAATTTGTAAAAAACCAACGCAAAGCGGGCTGCTGCTAAATCGTGCGCAGCTGTGTTTCGAATGCGGGTATGTGGAATCTTGAACCGCGTCTGTAAAGCCTTCATCAAGAAGCCGGCAATATTAAGTTGGCTAAAAGTCAGGTCATAGTCAGATATGACTGAGCTACCGTATGACAGTAAACGGTACTAGCTGCTTTCTATTAGCGCCGAATGTTGGGCCGCGCTTACCAAACCCGACACCCCACATTGTACCAACGGCTTCGATGGGGGAGCTCAATTGGGAGGGTACAAGCCTTATCCTGGTGCGAGAAACTGCAACCTAAAGCCTAAATGTCATGGCAGGACAGAAACATAAGTTAATTTTCATTTTCTATAATGCAGCTTTGGCTTGACCAATTCTGTCCTTAATCTCTGTAGTCCTATGCTGATCTACATAGTATACAATGTACATATATCGGTCAATACATGGTGTGATAGTTCCCTAACTTACAAACATAATTTTGATAAAATTGGCTTCTATTAGCAAGAATCAAAATGTAACAGCCTTACGTTACTAGAGGAGGATAGAAACTTACCGGCTTACCTTAAAAGTTGGGATTCAAACCTCTCACACAGGACGCAGGGGTGTTTCCAAGGCACCAGGGCCGGGTTATATACTGGCCAAGACCTATTGACGCGTCCTCGTCGAGCGTCCTGGGCAACAGGTCCTTTCGGGGTCCTGGCTAAAGTCAGTAGGATCGCCGATTCCTCCGAAGTCAGTGTGTCTGCCTGTACGGCGAGGAACCACCAGTCTGCACACCAATAAGCCAGACATGGGACAACGGATACTCACGCAAAACTCAGGTCCTGTATGACATCACACTAACGTTGGACAACAGGATGCCTTCATCCGACATACAGGACTTCGCGTTGGAGCTCAAGCCAACAAACACAAGCTAGCAAGCAAGCAAACCTCTCACACACAGGTATGGATGTGCCACATCTGTTTGTTTCTTGATATGTAGATAAGATCACTTGCTAGTACCGAGATGCAACACTTAACATAGCCACATAAACAGTGCTTACATGATTAGAGTATGGCAGAGGCTTACCTTCCAAGGTAGGATTCGGACCTCTCACCCAAATAGGTTTGGTTGTACCACATCTGTTCGTCTCTTGACAAGTAGTCGGCATCTCTCCTCCCGCCATGCTGGTAAACCTGTACCACCCGCGGCGAAGTCGGTCATCGCAGAGAGGGGCTAGCGGGGGTGCACTCAAGAACCCTGGTAATGTAGTATGGGATCTAGTTAGTACAATAGTCATTCATGGTGCTGTAAACATATACTAAATGTGGATTCTGGCAAAATAGACGATCTCAAGTCTAGGCGAAGCTTTTGAGGTGTTGTGAAATTGTGAAATTTAAAAACACAACAACACACTTTCACAGATATTGTGTAAAACAGACTATATTGGAAACAAGAAGCTGCCATAAGAATTGATAATGAGGTTTGTCAATACCAGCCTATCAAATGAAGTTTGTGTCAGGAATGAGTAATGTCTGCAAACATTTGTTTAGCTATGTAGGTAAAATGTAATAAGATATTTAGAAGATAGAAAAAGTGGACATAATAGCACTAATATAAGACATGCAGAAATATCACCGTGTAACATCCAAGTAAATGGGAACATTCTGAAACAAGTTAATCGGTACAACTATCTCGGAGCGCCGACAGAATGTCGAATAGAAGGTGCCTTGTTAGAACACAAATACCTAAGGCAAATGTAATCTTTCGCAAGATGGAAGACAAACTGACGAATAAAACGCTGTCAGCTGCAGTGTTAGAAAAAGTACTGAGGTACTATATAGAATCGTTACTGTTGTATGCGTGTGAAGCATGGAGAACAAGTAGATAAGCTGTGAAACATCTCATGGCAAGGGAAATGTGGTTTCTGAGCACCTACATGAAACCGTGACAAAGAAACCTATAGTGCTATATAGTGCCCACCATCTACGCGGAAGTGCAATACTATAGTACCCAACGCTTATGTGGAGGCGCAGTACTATAATGGTTAGTGCCTTTGCCCTACCAGGATAGTGGTCCAGGTTTAATTCCCAGTGGATTCTTTTTCCGACCAGTACAGCTGTGGTGTCGACCCAGCCTCTAAACTGGGTAACGGAAGCTGGTCATCCTGCTACATTGTGTCATAACCTAGAATATGCAACTCCCTAACACTTCCCAAGGGGAAGACCGAGAAGTAAATACCTGGATGGCTCAGCCACATGGCATGGTCGAGACAGAAACACGGAGCTGATCTACGACTCTGGTGATCGAGTGAGATGGCAAAACATGACCTCCCACGCTTACCGGCATGGCACGTGATGGATGGACTGAACACTTCCCACCCCATACGGCAGTATCAACCAAGGGAATTCTTCTCCACAAGGTTAAGTATGCATTGTTTCAATCACTTATGTTAGCTCGCAACTTAATAGATTTATAGCAGCTGACAGGCCCATTGTAATTCAATGCAGCCTGCACGTACGAACAAACCGAAGCATTCAAAGGAGAGACAGTCACTAGGTGCTAGATTAACTTTTACGCATTTTGTCACGGAGCGGTGCGGACACATCCTGTTGGATAATGGGAATATTTACGCTGATGACGATTATTCGCCACGAAACAGGTAGACCATAACAATGAACTGCGAGTGTAAATTCGCGCAAATATTCGCGCCCCGACCTACAAAATCTGATAGCCCCAATACATCAACATCAAATGTCTATAGGAGGTTTCTGCTATCGCACTCAAGAGGCAAGACAAAAAAATTAAGTGCTGCTAACTACGGCAAAGGTCTAAAAAAGAGATGCATCAAAAGGTATTGGGGGGTGGGGGGGGGGGGGTGTCCGAGTTCATGTGAGCCAAGAATCTTGGGACATTCCTATACGTGAGGAAAGAATCAATAGTGAAGAAGGTTAAAGTCACAAATAGAGGAGGATTGTGGTGAGAAATCATCGTCAGCATAGAGATTGTACAATAGGAACAGATTGACCGACACCAACATAAGTACATTAAGAGATAACTCTATTCTTGTGCTATAGAAATATGAAACTAACCCACAACAACATAACTACATTAAGAGATAGCTCTATGTTTGTGCTATAAGAATATGCAATTAACACACATCAACATAACTACATTAAAAGATAGCTCTATACTTGTGCTATAAAATATGCAACTAACACTTACCAACATAACTACATCAAGAGATTGCAGTATCTATACTTGTGCTATAAAAATATGCAACTAACACTTACCAAGATAACTACATCAAGAGATTGCAGTATCTATACTTGTGCTATAAAATATGCAACTAACACTTACCAACACAACTACATTAAAAGATTGCAGTATCCGTGCTTGTGCTATAGAGATATAAAATCAATTGTGATGCAATTAACTCTGAAAGAACATGGGGTTTTGTTGCAGGAATGTTCTGAGTTTTTCTTCGCTTCGAAAAGTTAATGGTAAATTGAAAGAATATTTTTTCCCGCGGTGAACTTGGATAGTGACAACAGGAGTTAGCGTAATAACTGTTGGTGGGGAATGTAACAAGAGTTGGGGAGGAATGAGTCAACGTAACAACTGTTGGGGGAGGAATGAGTCAGTGTAACAACCCGTTTGGGGAGGTATGAGTGAGCGTAACAATTTTTAGGGAGGAATAGGCCAGTGTAACAACTGTTGGAGTGGGATGAGTCAGCGTAACAACTGTCGGGGAAGGATGACTCAGTGTAACAAATGTTGGAGGATGGATGAGTGAACGTAATAACTGTTGGGGGAGGGATGAGTCACTGTAACAACTGTTGGGGGAGGGATGAGTCACTGTAACAACTGTTTGGTGAGGCATGAGCCAGTATAACAACTGTTGGGGGGTGGGATGAGCCAGTGTAACAACTGTTGGGGAGTGATGAGTCAGAATAACAACTGTTGGGGAGGGATGAGCCAGTGCAACAACTTTTGGGGAGGGATGAGTGAGTGTGACAACTGTTGGGGGAGGGATGAGTCAGTGTCAGTGTAACAACTTTTGGGGAGGGATGAGTGAGTGTGACAACTGTTGGGGAAGTATGAGTCAGTGTAACGACTGTTGGGGAGGGATGAGTCAGTGTAACAACTGATGGGGAGGGACGTGCCAGTGTAACAACTTTTGGGGAGGGATGAGTGAACGTAACAACTTTTTGGGAGGTAAGTGTCAACGTAATAACTTTTGGAGGAGGAATTAGTCAGTGTAACAACTGTTGGGAAGGTATGAGCCACTGTAACAACTCTTGGGGAGGAAGGTGACAACCGTTGGGGAGACACATGCTCTACAACAAGATGAAAAGCTCGCAGGTATAAGTAAGGGGTTACGAGAAAAGTAATAACGTGTTAAAAATACAACTAACAACTGCTCAAGGCTGAAAAAGCCAAACTAATTCAGCATTTGTTTTAGCTAAGGACAAGAACACATTAATATGCCAACACAGCCACTGGCGTGTCTGCTTAGATGTGGCTCATTGTGTAGGAAATGTGATAGGTGCGCAGAGGTGAAGGAAAACCGCGCCGGGTAGACAAGCTGTTTATGTCAGACGGAGAGATGCAACAAAACATTCCCAGAAAACATTAACCTGAACTGGTTTCATGAGCAAAGGTAATTCATTCAATGACAGATATTCCATTAGCTACGTGGCATGCCAAACGTTGAAACAAACTAGTGCGCAGATTCGCATGTGTTACTTGAGCATATACGGAAAGCAAAGAGAGATAGTACTATAACCTATCATGAATGTCGTCAGAGGCAATTAAGGAGGGTTGGCGCGAGGGTGGCTACCTCATTCAGTAGAAAAATAGCTGCACAATCCAGCCAATCGTGGATAAGTCTTTGAAAAGCTTGGCTGAGGGTAAAAAATGATGCGGTTCTAACGGACTCACAGAGTATACCGAGGAAGGTGAAGACAGGCATTCTTCATATAGAATGTCATGCTTCTATTAAAAAATCAAAGATTTGGAGCATCCGTTGGATCTTTTCCCAGGACATGCTGGTGTGGCGGCAAATGGGCATGCGGACAGATTGGCTCTGTCTGCATCCCTTGGTGAGGCATCATTGGTGCATTAAAGACAGACGTAGTCAGGGCCCTTTGAGATTATGTGTATGGCGTGGATGAACAGATAAATTATCACGGCCTGGAGAGAATGGAGCAACAAGGAGAGACCAGAGGATCTAGCCGACAATCAGTTGTCCGAGGAAAGGTCAAAGAGTTCCCCAATTGATATTGTCGGTATGAGTTGAGATTGAGATCAGAACCGACATCACAGCACTGGGAACATTCCCATACGTACTCCGTCATCATCGTCAACAGCCAGCGAAGAGTCCCAATACTAATGGCACAAGTCGCAGTCTGACATGTGTCCGTCTGACATTTCCTAGGAGTAGGCCTACTGAATGTCGGCTACATTATCTGGTCACGCCCTGCCGCACCATACTCTCTATGGCTATGATGATTAATCTTTTGTAAAAGGTAAATGTAGTACTTGATCATCATCACGTGCCATGCCGATAAAAGTAGGCGATCATTATTCGCCACCTCACAAGATTATCAGAGTATCGGATGAGGCCTATTTTCCTGTCCGAATACCCCATGCGGCTAAACCATCCAAGTATTTATCTTGTCGTCTGCCCCTTGTTCTTTTACTATTACATTTTCCTTGTTTCACTAAGTCATTAAGTCAGTTTCTGCCCATAGTATGTCCTAAAATCTTGTATATCTACACTCTCCTGTCTTGAACCCTGACCCTTTCCATCTCGTCTCGCACATTAATAATATATTAATCTTCTCTCTTTCAGTTTCGTGTTTGATGTTATCTAATTTTATGTCGTCGCTCAACGTCCGCACATTCCATGTAGCTAATTTCAGTATCCCTGTCTTTTTCTTGTGATGATCTGTAATTAGGCAAATCATGATAAACTAGGTAACTTGAAAGAAGGTAGCTTGCCGTTGGTTTCCTTCCTAGCAGTGCCCGTACTGACCGGCGACAGTAGCCATTGTCTCGATAAAGAGATCGTCTGCCTACCATCGCGACATAACCAACAACTATCTGTCGGTCGTCCTCACAATTTCATCCACCACCAGCATTTCGTGGTTTCTTGTGAACAACTTCCGACAACGAATACGAAGTAACAGCACAACCGCCCCAGAAAAAGAAAACAACAACACAATAACGTCCTCTGAAGAAAACATCGCTACGTCGTCACCATTTTACCTGCAGCTAAGAATAAGACCGCTTGGTTTTAAAGCTTCCATGTGCTGATGTCGAGATAGGTCGAACACCCTAGACAGGTCAGTTGGACTAAAATACTAACTTCTCGTCTTTACTTGGAGTGGTAAATTACAAGTGCCTCAGAAGTCGGAGTGGGTACACCTAATGGCGAGGGACACTAGTAATGGGGAAAGCTAATCCAAACGCAAAATATAAGTCCATGCACTGGAATTATTAGTAGCACGTGTATGGACTATGCTTGAATTCAAAGCAAATGAACACACACACGCACGCACGCACGCACGCACACACACACACACACACACACACACACAAAGAATACCACGGACAGACACATCTGCCTTCTCGTGGCCATTTTAATACCCACAGTGCCTTAAGAAGACACGGCTTCTGTAAATAGAGGCAAGGGCTGCCCAACAGGAACAACTGTAGACATAAACATTTCATTAACAATAACTTTAATGTGGCAATGCATTTGTGTAAACTCACCTGTGCTGCGGTGTGGTTCATTCAATTTCTTGTACTCCGTCGAGTTACACGGGTCGGTGGTGAACGTTTGTCCCTGACCTGGGGCTGTGTGAAACAAAACAAAAACATAATGAACACGCTCCCAAGTTCTCGCAATGACGCTGGTGTAAGTCGTTTAATAGAACACAATCACACCCGATGGACAGGGGTTCGATCCGCATTTTTATAGTATTTCACGATCAAGGATAAGAGCGCTCGTTCTTACACTTTCGGTGTGCTGAGGCCAAGATAACGAGTTCCACTGCTACATCGGTCAGTTGGACTAAAATGCTGACTTCTCGTCCTTGACTTGGGGACGTAAATTACAAGTACCTCTGAAGTCGGAGAGGTAATAGGGAATTTGATCCACACATAAAAATCAGTTCGGTGCACTAGAAGTAGTAGTATTTGTATTGACTACGCTTGAGTTCACAGCGAGAGAGTGGGAGAAAACAAACAAAAGAACTGATCAATTTGGTGTTGCCCATCTAATGTCAAAGTAAAAAGATAGATCTCTAGCTCTCGCGATGAAAGTATATATCACAAAAATCAGAAAGAGGCAGTCATAATTTTTGGCCACGTTATAAAAAGACAAACTATAACATGTTGTGACAACCAGAAAGACTTCTGGATAGAGAGATAGAGTAAGATAGAGTTTGACAGTCTTGCGTCATGGCACGGGTCCATGCCATCGGAAATCGTAATATGTGGAAAAGCATGATCGCCTCCGCCAGCCAGCAAGGCACAGGATGATGGTATCCCCAGCGTGTGAATGCGGTGGTATGACGTCAAAGCCCAACTCAGGGTACATTAGACATTCATGCATCTCCACTTTGCTCGGGGCTGAGTGGTCTCAAGTATTGTGTCCGCCTCGAGTTCAGGCCCCGATGAGGCCCGGGATTTATTTAAAAAATCCACCTGGACATCCAGTAATAAAATTTCCCCTGGTCTCTGGGTAGTGAGATCGGACGCCCGTGTGTATTGTTGCGCACGTAAAATATCCCTTGGCAGTTGGAAATCGAAAAAGAGTAGCCTAACGGCGCTGCCCGGGCAAAATTTCGAATTAAAAATCTACCCAAAGTATTTCAGGATCCTCGCCGATGCAACGGAATTCGTGCATTGAGCTGAGTTTCTCCAGACTCAAGTTTGAGTTAGGAAAACGAAGCACTTATGGGTTAAACCGTGTGCCGTGATCTTGATCCAACGACAAAACGACTAAACGACTGTGGTATTCTGGATCAACTATATTCATGATATTCATTCATGATATTCCTCTATGCCAGTGGTTCTCAACCGGTGGGGCATTCCCTCCCCCCCCCCCTGTATACTATGTTAGGGGGGGATTTATAGGGAGGAAATACGAAATGGGGGAATGGCGTTCTGAACATTTACTGAAGGGGTGCGTGGGCCAAAAAAGTTTGAGAACCACTGCTCTATGCCAACGGCAAAGACCAACAACATTTCTCTCGTCTTCCCCTGGCTTTTCTGCCTCTGATCTCTCAGTTATCATGATGTTACATAACCAAAGCCAGATTGTCAAGTTCTTAAAGTTGTATATAATATTCTGCCTTCATTAGCCTTGTCTAGGTAATTCTTGTTAGTTAATCTGGCAGTATTAGTATTAGCAACATACGTATCAAACACCATATACTGTACGTCGTCTCCAAGCAATTCTTAATCTGTTTGTTTACACTCTATGGTTCACTGTCATACAATGTTCACTTAATCCCTTTCCAATGACAGTGATAATGTGCATATATATTTAATTTTCTGACATACAGCCTTCGCTTGACCCCAGGTCTGCTTCTAATCTCTGCCACGCATCTTCCATCTGATGTTTCCCCCTTGTATTGTAATATCATGCTTTGGTTACATCTATATCCAGTTACTCAGCATTAATTTAATACATGTCAACAATTGGAACCCAATTGTGTTCCATTTTAACAACTACTTGCAATTTGGTTAAACTGGCATACACTATATGCATTCGAATTGTTTGAATGCTCACATCTTTACAAAATTGAAACCTATTTCATTACTTTCATAAGGGAGACCAATCGAACCTGGTCACAGGAGAGCACGGAATGATTTGTATTGCAAGCTAATGGGACGAGAAAGGGAGCTAGTTGCCTCACAACCTACTGGTCTAACGTTGTCTGTTGTATATGTGTAGATCGATCACTCCATACGAAAGTCTTCCAAGGTATTTAATTTACCAGCTATAAGCTGTTGTTGTAATTTACTCTTTACTCAATTATCGATGTTCTCGTGTGACAATTGCAGACGGTGTACAGGGTCATTTCCAATACAACAGACGATGAGGGTGGGGCAAGATTGGTACAGGGTTATTATACAACAGACGATGAGGATGAGACAAGATTGGTACAGTGTCATTATACAACAGATGATGAAGATCATTTCGAGTTAAAAATCTACCCAAAGTATTTCAGAATCCTCGCCGGTGCTACGTGGAGAACGGAGGAGTACTTATGATTTACACCCGTGTGCCTTGATGTTGATCCGTCGACTAAACTAAACTAAACTAAACTAAACTAAACTAAACTAAACTAAACTAAACTAAACTGATGAAGATGAGACAAGTGTGGTGCAGGCTTATTATACGACACACGGTGAGGATGAGACAGACTGGGACAGTTCGAGATCACCGTTATTTAGATTCGGGGCATGATTGCATGAATACATAACTATTATCTCCTTTCTTATTTTGGCCCTGAGACGTAAAATCAGGTATAGACGCACAGGCAATCATACCAAGGCCTCTGTAGGCCAAGCATGTGTGGTTCGATGTTAGCTGCTATTTTGTTTACGGTGTGAGATACCCAGTTGCATACCACTCTCTGTAGTCGACATTTACGGCCTGCTCATATTGTCCACGATGTTATTATTGTTTGCTTCTCCTGCTGAGTCCTGGTAACACATGGACGATACCGATTGCGGAACTTTGTAAGTGAAAACTTCAATCAACGGGAGAAATTAGATATGCCGCTGTCCGAACGGATATTAGCGCTCTAGTTCTTAAACTTCCAGTGCGTTGATGGTGGGGAAAGGGGTTCATTCATCCCCTACACCGGTCAGTAGGACTCATAATCATTATCATGTGCCATTCCGATAAGCGTGGGCGGTCATATCTCACACGATCACCAGAGTCGTGGATCAGCTCTGTGTTCTTGTCGCGACCTAGCCAAGTGACCAAGCCATCCAGATATTCATTCTCTGAATTTCCCGTGTTCTTTCCTCCTCAATCTTACCAGTTGTCACCAAGTTCTCTAGTCTATTTCTGTTTATAATGTGCCAAATTAGACTAAATCGTTGATATCTCGGACAAAAGGCAGTGGCAAACTACTGAAGATACAATTTTCTAGAAAGTCAACCAGAAGTTGATACTAACATCCCGCAAAGGATTGCAATTTAGGGATTTAGAGCCCTTGTTGAGTTGAGTTGAGTTGAGTTGAGTTGACTTGAGTTGAGTTAGTTGAGTTGAGCTAAGAACCGACCGAAAGAGACAAACAGCTTTCTTTGGTCATGTGATGAGAAGAGAGGCATTGGAGAACATCGTGACAACTGGAAAGATCCAGGGGAAGAGAGGCAGAGGCAGACCAAGAGAAATGATGCTGGACGGATTGAGACGGTGGCATGGAGGAATATCATCAGCAGAGTTGATGCAGAACACCAAAGACCGAGATCTGTGGAGAGCCATGAACGCCTACGCCAGCCGGCACGACACTTGATGATGATGAAGAACCGACGTCACTGCACTCAGGACGTCCCCATACGCAATCCGTCCCCTCGTTCAACAGCCAGCGAAGAGTCATATTTCTAATTGTTCCCGCAGCTAGCTGATTAAATGTTCTCCAGGTCTTTCCTCTCAGTTTTGAGATTCGATTAGAACCCCTGCCAATCCCCCGCAATCTCATCCTTTCCACATGCGGGTTCTCAATCTGTCCCTCCACCTGGACCCACAAGCGCACGACCATCTCTCCCTTATCCATAGGTAATCTACTACCAAGAGGCGCATTCCCTGCCAGCCTATCAGCCTGTTCATTCCCCCGTACTCCCGCATGCCCAGGGCAACAAATCTATACAATTCTCACAATCTGTGACCTCTGAAGCGAGGTGAGCCATTCTACACGAAACGTTCCTTTCTCCACCTTATTAAGCATACTCACTGAGTCAGTAATGAATGCAACGTGTGTTGCAGTGGTCTCCTCTAACCAACGGAATGCCGCTGTGACTGTTTCCACCTCCATTCTCATGCTGGAGGTGGTAGCCTCATATGCCATACTCTCCTTTTTCAAGAATCGTCCATTAGCCTTCGCAATGAAATCCCAACCAGTCCGTCTGTCTCTCACCACTGACCCATCAGTATAGATGACTATGTCATCTTGATATGTGTTACTCTGGAGCAGTTGTTGCACCTCACACTCTTTGCGCCTCGCTGCCAATTCTCTACACTCACGACCCAGTGTTACTATGACATTGTGCCAGTCCGTCCTGTCTGTCGGTACTTCAACCCACTCTTTTCACGATTGATGGTCTCTGGATCACACGCCTGATGTATAGATATTTCTACCTGTGTCATCCAGGATCTGCCTCGTCTTAGTCTATGGCCCTGTACCATATATATCCATGGCTTCATGCATGACATCGCCCAGACTTCAAATAACCATGTTTATTCTGAAATCCACAGTGAGATGATATATCTTATGTTTTATTTCCCAGTCTACGGCTAATCATGCTTTTTAGTCTCCCCTTTAAAAGTTATAGACAATACAATCATACAAAAAACTTCGCTGTTTGACATGTGAAGACTTTGATATGAGTAAGCCAGCTATCAAATAGTCATCATCACTCTGAAAAATGGAGTAGGCGGTCGTGTCTCTCCATAGATCACAGTCCTTGGTTTTCTGGATCAACTCTGCTGCTGATAATCCTCTCCGCCACAGTCGCCCGTCAAGCATCATTTCTTTTCCTCTACCACTGACTGTTCTCAGTGGTCTTTCCAGTTGTCACTATGTTCAATAATGTCTCTATTATATGACCAAAGAAAGCTGTTTGTCTCTTTCGTAAAGTTGCATGTAGTGATTTCGTTTCATTATCTTCTTACAGGCAAACGTCAGCTACTCTAGTAGTCCAAGGTATCCACAACATTCGCCTCGTGAACCACGTCTCTGTTGCTTCTAAGCTCTGTCAAATAGTACCTATTCTTAGTCATCATCATTTTTTTCGCCTGGAGATGATTCTATTATTTCTTCCTTGAGTGTTGACTCCGTTCCGTGCCATGACACAAGACAATCAAGAATTTTCTCTTGTTGTCTCCCCAACATCTCTCTTTCCACACATATTTCCAGTTGTCACAACATGTTACAGTTTTTGTCTTCTCATAATGTGACAAAAATGGTAACTGCCTCATTAAGATGTGTGTGATAAGTTGTCTTTGCGAGTTAGCCTCCCTCAAAATGTCCAGATCACCCATTCTGGCTGTTAATGAGCGTTCAGCATTCATAAAAAAACAAAAACGAAACGAAAAAACCACATCTCCAAGGCTTCTATGGATTTTTTCGCCTGTTTACTAATTGTCCAGGATTCACAGCTATATGACAGAACTGGTTGTAGGTAACATGCAAGAGTGTTTTGTTTGTTTTCTAACTTCTAATGACAAGGACTTATTGCATAAAATGTTCTTAATTTGTTTAGAATGCAGTGTTTGCTTGTCCTGTTCTTCAACATATCAAGAATAGAAGGGTCTTATTTGTTTATATCGCGTGCATTAACTTGAACCTCATTCATTCTTGTGTATTTCCTACACAGAAAAAAAAGAAAGAAATGGCAAACTACTGATCATAAAACTTCCTAGTAAATCCCAAATCACTTAAATAATACTGGGGTTGAAAGCGAAACCTTGTGCCGTCACGTAGTTAGTTAGTTAGTTAGTCGAGGTTCCAACTTCACGGCAACGGGTCGTCCCCATTATGCTCCATTCCCATGCCAGCGAATACCACACAAAATGCTCCCCACTGTCCAATGTGACGGACATGTAACTAACTTTAACCGTAGAGAAAAGTTAACAATGAAACTTACTTATAAGTGTAGCGATCAGCAAACACGGAAATATTTCATATAGGTACATCCTCATGTAGGCTGCACAATGAACTGTTTGGCCTCACTCGCGCACCGGATCATTTTATAGGGGGAGCTTGTTCCTGTTTACACCGGGAAAAGTTCGCACGCATTTCAAGTGTTGTTTATCTGTTTGAAACGGACAGGGTTCATGGCCTGAAATTTTAATTCCTGAAATTTGTATTCCTGAAATTTGTATTCCTGAAATTTTTCATTGATAATATTGGCGTGCGTGTATTTTGTGAGTGTGTATGTACATGTTTGTGTCAAATATGTTGTTGTCTGGGGTGGGTGATGATGTGTCTTGATTATCTCCGTTCTCGGGTTTTGTTGATTGAATAAAGTACTGTTGTTTTTCTGTGTCCTAATCTCTCTGTCTCTCTGTCTCTATCTCTGTTTCTCTCTGTCTTTCTGTCTCTGTCTGTCTGTCTGTCTGTCTGTCTGTCTGTCTGTCTGTCTGTCTGTCTGTCTCTGTCTCTGTCTCTCTCTCTCTCTGTCTCTCTCTCTCTCTCTCTCTCTCTCTCTCTCTGTATGTGTGTGTGTTTTTTTTTTCACTGTCGCTTTCTGTCTCTGTTTCCCTTTCTTCCTGTCCCTCCATGTTACTCTCTGTCTCCGTCTCTATCTCCCTGTCTTCGTCTCTATCTCTTTGTCTCCGTGTCTATCTCTATCTGTCTCCGTTTCTATCTCTTCGTCTCCGTGTCTATCTCTGCCTGTCTCCGTCTCTATCCCTATCTGTTTCCACCCCTATCTCTGTATGTCTTCGCCTCGATCTCTCTATGTCTCCGTCTCCATCTTTCTCTGTCTCCATCTCTATCTCTGCCTGTCTCCGTTTCTATCTCTCTCTGTCTCAGTCTCTATCTCTGTCTGTCCCCATTTCTCTCTCTCTCTCTCCGTCTTTCTCTCTCTCTCCGCCTTTCTCTCTCTCTCTGTCTCTCTCTCTCTGTCTTTCTCTCTCTCTGTCTGAGTGTCCATCTATGTCTGTTTCCGTCACTATCTCTCTCTGTCTCCGTCTCTATCTGTCTCCGTCTCTATCTGTCTCCGTCTTTATCTGTCTCCATCTCTATCAGTATCAGTCTCTATCTGTCTCCATCTATATCTTTTTCTGTTTCTCTGTATGTGTGTGTGTTTTTTTTCACTGTCGCTTTCTGTCTCTGTTTCCCTTTCTTCCTGTCCCTCCATGTTACTCTCTGTCTCTATCTCCCTGTCTTCGTCTCTATCTCTTTGTCTCCGTGTCTATCTCTATCTGTCTCCGTTTCTATCTCTTCGTCTCCGTGTCTATCTCTGCCTGTCTCCGTCTCTATCCCTATCTGTTTCCACCCCTATCTCTGTCTGTCTTCGCCTCGATCTCTCTATGTCTCCGTCTCCATCTTTCTATGTCTCCATCTCTATCTCTGCCTGTCTCCGTTTCTATCTATCTCTGTCTCAGTCTCTATCTCTGACTGTCCCCATTTCTCTCTCTCTCTCTCTCTCTCTCTCTCTGTCTTTCTCTCTCTCTCTCCGTCTTTCTCTCTCTCTCTGTCTCTCTCTCTCTGTCTTTCTCTCTCTCTCTCTGTCTGCGTGTCTATCTATGTCTGTTTTCGTCACTATCTCTCTCTGTCTCCGTCTCTATCTGTCTCCGTCTTTATCTGTCTCCATCTTTATCAGTATCCGTCTGTATCTGTCTCCATCTCTATATTTTTCTGTCTCTATCCCTATCTCTCTCTGTCTCAGTCTATATCTCTCTATCCCAGTCTCTGTCTCACTCTGTCTCCGCCTCTATCCCACTCTGTCTCCGTCTCTATCTCACAATGTCACCTTCTCTATCTCTGTCTGTCTCCGTCTCAATCTCTATCTGTTTTCATCCCTATCTCTCTCTATTTCCGTCTCTATCTGTCTCCATCTCTTTCGTTCTTTGTCTCTCTCACTACCTCCGTCTCTATCTCACTCTGTCTCCATCTCTTTCTGTCTTTGTCTCTCTCCTTACCTCCGTCTCTATTTCACTCTGTCTCCATCTCTATCTCACTCTCACTCTATCTCCGTCTCTATCTGTCTCCGCCTCTATCTGTCTCCGTCTGTGAGGGTGCGGGATGTATGTGTGGATGGTGCGGGATATGTGGGTTGACGGGGGTATGTGTGTGTGTGGTTTTGTGGTGTGTGTTTTGCTGGGTGGTTGCGGGTGTGTGGGTGGGTGGTGGAGAATATGTGGGTGGGTGTGTGTGTGTCGGTTATGGAATGGGTGGGGAATGTATGTGTGGGTGGGGAAATGTATGTGGGTGGAGGTTCAGTGGGTGGGTGGCGGCATGTATGTTTGTCTGAGTCTGTGTGAGTGCGTGGAGGTATGTGTGGATGGGTGGGGGTGTGGTGGGTGGGGGATGTGTGTGTGGCTGCGGGGTGTGAGGGTGGATGGGGGATGTGACAATTTTTTTCCCTCCATGTGAATGTACCATGCGTAATATGCATTGTTTATGCTTACAAAATCCATTTGACAATGTTTTTTGTTTCCCTTTGTAAATGTAAATGCACATTTGATGAATGAAAGATGAGTGATCGAAAGGGCCGAATGTAAGACGGGCCTGCGTGCCCAATTTGTTACCCTTTTAAAATAAAGTTCGTTCGTTCGTTCGTTCGTTCGTCTCCGTCTCTATCTCACTCCGTCTCCGTCTCACTCTGTCTCCGTCTCTATCTCTCCCCGTCTCCGTCTCTATCTCCTTCTGTCTCCTTCTCTATCTCTCTCTGTCTTCGTCTCCATCTCACTCTAGTTCCATTTATATCTTAATCTGTCTCCGTCACTATCTTACTCTGTCTCCGACTCTATCTCACTCTGTCTCCGTCGCTATCTCACTCTGTCTCCATCGCTATCTCTCTCTGTCTCCGTCTCTATCTCACTCTGTCTCCGTCTCTATCTGTCTCCGTCTCTCTCTATCCATCTCTCTCTGGGTCTCCCTGTCTCCGTCTCTCTCTGTCCGTCTCTCTCTGTCTCTCTGTTTCTTCCTCTCTCTATGTCTTTCTGTCTCTCATTGTCTCTCTGTGTGACTCGGTCTCTCTCTGTCTCACCGTCTCTCTCTGTCTTCCCGTCTCTCTCTCTGTCTCTCTCTGTCTCCCCGTCTCTCTGTCTTTCTCTGTCTCCCAGTGGCTCTCTGTCTCCCCATCTTACTCTGTCTCTCTGTCTCTCTCTGTCTCCCCGTCTCTCTCAGTCTCTCTCTGTCTCCCCGCCTCTCTCTGTCACTATGTCTCAACATCTCTCTCTGTCTCTCTCTGTCTCCCCGTCTCTCTCTGTCTCTCTCTCTGTCTCCCCGTCTCTCTCTGTCTTCTCGCATCTCTGTGTCTCTCTCTATCACCACGTATCTCTCTGTCTCCCCATCTCTCTGTCTTTTGGTGTCTCCCTATCTCTCTGTCTCTCTCTGTCTCCCGTCTCTCTGTTTCTCTATCTCTCTCTGTCTCCCCATCTCTCTCTGTCTCTCTCTGTCTCCCCTTATCTCTCTGTCTCTCTCTCTGTCTCTCTCTATCTCTCTCTGTCTATCTCTTTGTCTCCCCATCTCTTTCTTAATGCAATGAACAGCAAGCGCCTAAATTTGTTACATGTCTCAAAGCCTAGATTGAACCTATACAAAACATGTTTCGCCTATTCTGGTGCTCACTTATGGAATGATCTGCCTCCAGATCTGAAAACTCCAATGAGTCCCTACACATTTAACCGAAAACTCTTTCAATACTTAATCCATACCGACTATATGCCACCATAATTCATTTACTGGTATAATTGTTCAGTATAATTGTTCAGTATAAGTGTTCATTATAATTTTTTTTTTTTTTTTTTTTTTTAGCATATCCTTTTTACAGGACTTAGCTGTCAACACCAGCATCTTTCAGCTGTATGTTGATCTCTTGGCAAGATTACGCTCAGTAGTTTGCCATTGCTTTCTGAGCGGCCGGCTCAGTATCCCGCAAGTCACGAGCGGGGGTCGAACCGCCTCAGCTCTCGCTCCGCTACGAGACTCTGCGTGATAAACGGGATTACAGAGAGAAAGTGTTGTAACCCCACAGCCAGAGAGACCGGCTCATTATAATTGTTTAACTATAATTGTTCACTATATATGTGTGTGCGTGTGGGAGCGAGAGAGAGAGAGAGAGAGAGAGAGAGAGAGAGAGAGAGAGAGAGAGAGAGAGAGAGAGAGAGAGAGAGAAAGTGGGTGTTAGAGAGAGGGAGAGAATGGATGCGTGTGTGCGCACGTGCATGCGTGTGTGTGGAGAGAGTGATTGAGCGAGAAATGGTGGGGGAATGTGTCAGTGCATGCATTCGTACGTGTATGTGTGAGAGTGAGTGAGGGAATGTAGGCGTGCGTGCGTTCATGTGCATGCGTTCATGTGTATGTGTATGTGTGAGAGAGTGTGATTGAGAGAGTGAGTGTGTGTGTGTGTGTGTGTGTGTGTGTGTGTGTGTGTGTGTGTGTGAAGGATTGTGTGTTAGAGAGTTAGACAGTGGGAGAGTTGATGTGTTAGTGTATGTGTGTGAGTGCGTGCATGCGTGTGATTGTGTGTATATGAAAGAATACAGAGAGAGAGAGAGAGAGAGAGAGAGAGAGAGAGAGAGCTGAGCAGATGCATGTCATGTAACACGCATGTTATGTAACACGCGAATCCATATGTTTGTGTATTCTCATCTGTCATATTATCAGTTAAATACCATTTGATTTTATCATGCATAATATAAACTAATGTTCATTACTGTAGTTTGAGTGAGAGAGTCAGTGAGTGTGAATGAGAGACAGAACGAGTGAGCGTGAGAGTGAATGAGTGAGCGGGAGAGTGAATGAGTGAGCGGGAGAGTGAATGAGTGAGCGGGAGAGTGAATGAGTGAGCGTGAGAGTGAATGAGCGGGAGAGTGAATGAATGAGCGGAAGAGTGAATGTGTGAGCGTGAGAGTGAGTGAGTGTGTGTGTGTGTGTGTGTGTGTGAGAGAGAGAGAGAGAGAGAGAGAGAGAGAGAGAGAGAGAGAGAGAGAGAGAGAGAGAGAGAGAGCATCACTATTTTTACGTCACATACATTTTATGTACACATTTTTCTCCATGTTTAACATTTTTATGAGACTGCTCATGACAAGTGTCAGTGTATATGTGTGAGTAAAGTGTGAGAGTTTCTTCATACTAGTTTCAATACTATCGTGAGACATTTTGTATATGTCTAGATGTGAGGAAGTGTGAGTGTATGTGGAGGATATGTGTGAGTGTGGGGATATGTGTGGGTGGGGTGTGTGTGGGTGGGGGTATGCGTTTGGATGGGTTGGGGTGTGTTGGTTTTGGTGGGTAGTGGTATTTGTGGGTGTTGGTGGGATGTGTGGATGGATGTGTGGGGGTGAAAGTAGGGGTGTTGGAATGGGTGTGGGGGATGTGTGTATGGGTGGAGGATATGTGTATGGGACGGATGCAGGGGATGTGTGTTTATGTGGGTGGAGATGTGTGGACGGTTTGAGGAAGTATGTGTAGGAGGCGGGGTTGTGTGGGTAGGGGATTGTGTTGGGTGGATTGGGGATGCAAGGGTGGGTGGGGAGAAGTGTATGGTGTGTGGGTTTGAGATATTTGTGCGGTGTGTTGGTGGGGGATGTGTGAATGATGTTAGGGTGGAGGGTATGTTTGTGGAGGTATGGGTGGAGGATAGTGTGTGGTGTGGGGGATGTGTGTGATGGGTACGGGGAATGTGCGTATGAATGGGGTATATGTATGGGTGAGTAGGGGATTGTGGTGGTTGGGGGAAGTATGTGGGGGAGTGTTGGTGGGAGATGTGTGTGTTTGGATGGGGAATGTGTGGGTGGGGGTGTGTGAGTGAGTGGCTTAGGGATGTGTAAGTGGGTGAGGGAGTTGTATGTGTCGGGGTGGGATGTGTGAGTGGGTGGAGGATGTGTTTGGGGTAGGGGTATTGTGATCGAGAGATGTTTGGTTGGGGGGGGGTGTGGGTGCGTAGTGGAGAATGTATGCGTGAGTGAGTGTGTGTTGGTGGACGGGTAGGGAATGCGTGTGTGGGTGGGGAGAGGTGTGTGGTGTGTTGGTTGGGGATATTGTGTGGGTGAGGTATGTGTGTGTGGGTGGGGGATTTTTGTGTTTTGTTTTGTTTTTGTGTTGTGTGAGTGGGGGTATGTGGGGTGGATGGGTAAGGGTATCTGTGTGGGTGTGGGTGGGAATATTGTGTGGTATCTGGGTGGGGGATATGTGTGTGGTGTGTAAGTGGGGATGTGTTGGTGAGGGATATGTTGTGTGTGGTGCGTGGGTTGGGAATAGTGCATGATAGGAGGTGTATGTGATGTGCGGGTGGGGGATTGTGTGGTGGGGGATTAGGTTAAGGCATGTGTGGGTGGGTGGAAGTTGTATGTGTGGGTGGTGGGGTGTGTGTTAGTGGATTGGGGATGTATGGGTGGTTAGAGAGATGTGTGTGTGTGGGGTGGGGGTAGGGACATGTCAGTTGGTGGGGATGTGTGTGTATGGTTTGGGAATGTGGGAGTGGGTGTGCGATGTGTGGGTTGGTGGGGGATTGTGTGCATGGGTGGGGAATATGTTGTCGATGGAGATGTGGCTGGGGGATGGGTGGTTTGAGGTGTGGGTGGGGAGAGGATGTGTGGGGTAGGATGTGTATGTCGATGGGCGTAGGATGTGTGGGTTGGTGGGGGAATGTTTGTGGGTGGCGAGTGTGTTTTGGTTGGGGGATCAGGTGAGGGCAGTGTGTGTGGGTGGGGGATGTGCGGGAGGGGGATGGATCGGTTGGTGGGGTATGTATGTGTCCCTTGGTGTGCGTGTGTGTCGGTAGGTGGGGGTGTGTATGTGTCCCTTGGTGCGCGTGTGTGTGGGTAGGTGGGGGTGTTGTGTGGGTGGGGTGATGTATGGATAGGTGGGAGATGGGCTTCATAACATGGTAATTAGCCTTGTTTATGTTTACAACATTCATTTCACAATGTTTATTTTATCTTCCTATGTAAATGTATAATGCTCTTGATGAACGAAAGACGAGTGATTGGAAGGGCCGAATGTAAGACGGGCCTGCGCGCCCAATTTGTGACCCTAATAAAGTTGATTTGATTTGATTTGATTTTTCTGTGTATTTCTCTGTCTCTCTTTTTTACTCCGTCTTTCCGTCTCTCTCAATCTGTTTCTCTGTGTTCTTTCCCTGTCTCTCTGTGTCTTCGTCTTTCTTTGTGTCTTTCTCCGTCTCCCTGTCTCTCCTTCAGTCTCTGTCTTTCTCTTTCTCTCTCGCTCTCCCCCCCCCCCCTCTCTCTCTCTCTCATTCTGTCTTTGCCTCTGACACGCTGTCTCTGTCCATCCGTCTGTCTATCTATCCCTCTTTCTCGCTATGTGTCTGCTATCTATATGTCTGCCTACCTACCTAGATACCTTTCTCTGCTGTTTGTCTTCCCATGTCCGTGAAATATGTTTATTGTGTATATACGTACCTATATATCTATTTCTGAAAATAACAATGTATGTGCGCCTGTGTGCGTATCTGTATTTTCAATTAAACGAAATACAAATTTAACGACAAATCAGACAACATGATGGGATAAGGTTGAAACCGAATTCCCCACAACAAAATCTTACTTCTGGCGGCCTATTTAGCGACCCGGATCTTGGACATTATTTTCCGCGTAGGGGACAGATAGATATCTGTGATCTCAGTCAGACTTGGGAGCGTCTGTCGCCAAACGCAGTTATGTCAAGCTGTGTGACCTAATTTCACAAACGTCCGTGTCTGTTGATATCTATTACAGTACATACGTAGAAAACCCAACTGTTTCTTGTGATATTGTTAAAAATTGCACTTTATGAAGACTGTTTATTGTAAATAATTATTCAAATTAACAGAAGATTGCTGAGAATACATTGGGCCAGAGTTTCCAGATTTTCAAACCAAGAAACCTGGACGTTTCTCTCAGAAGAAAATATATTTACACAAATTAACAGATTCAGTGCCTCGAAAATGGACGGCGGAAAATTGGAAGTAGGGGTGTGTCACAGTTATGACTTAAAAGTTGTTAATATGGTAGCAGATATGTTGCATTATATATTAAATTACGGAGAGTTGTGTAAGGAGAATCGATATTGTAACTATAGTTTGAATTATAAGCCCATGGCAATTACAGGAAATTTGAATACGACGATTCATCATCCCAAGACACTTAATCATTTAATATTGTCACCCATTACCATCACCTTCATCATCATCATCATCATCATCATCATCATCATCATCATCATCATCATCATCATCATCATCAAGAATCATCATCATCAAGCATCATCATCATCATCATCATCATCATCATCACTATCATCATCATCATCACCATCAAACATCACCATTTTTATCATCACCATCATCATCATCACCACCACCATCATCATCATCATCATCATCATCATTATCATCATCATCATCATCATCACCATCAACATCACCAATTTTATCATCACCATCATCATCATCACCATCATCATCACCACTATCACTATCGTCATCATCACCATCATCATCATCACAATCACCATAATCATCATCACTATCATCATCCCCATCATCATCATCATCATCATCATCATCATCACCATCATCATCATCACCACCACCACCACCACCACCATCATCATCATCATCATCATCATCATCATCATCATCATCATCATCATTATCATCATCATCATCACCATCAAACATCACCAATTTTATCATCACCATCATCATCATCACCATCATCATCACCACTATCACTATCATCATCATCACCATCATCATCATCACAATCACCATAATAATCATCACTATCATCATCCCCATCATCATCACCAACATTACACGCCCTTGTCAATTTGCCAAGGCGTTTGTCTCTCCGCAGGCATCTCTCCGCAAGTCTCCCTTCGCAGGTCTCTCCCAGCGGGTCTCTCTCCGCAGATCTCTCTCCGCGGGTCTCTCTCCGCAGATCTCTCCGCGCAGATCTCTCTCCGCAGATCTCTCTCCTTGGTGTTGTGGATCAGCTCTGCTGATGATATTCCTCCATGTTACCGTTTTTCCATACAGCATAATTTCTCTTGATCTACCTCTGCTTCCTTCTCCACTGATCTTTCCAGTTGTTCTCCGACGCCTCTGTTTTCATTACATTACCAAAGGAGGTCAGCATAGATCAGAGCGCTGGTTCTTGAATTTTCGGTGCGCTGATACCGAGTTAAAGTGTCAACCCCTACACCGGTCAGTTGGACTAAAATGTTGGCTTCTAGTTCTTGACTTGGGGAACGTAAATTTCACACACTTATGAAGTCGGAGTGGGTTCGCCTGATGGCAAGGGACACTGGTAATAGAGAAAGCTAATCCACACGCACAATTCCCAGTGCGCCAGAAGTAGCAGCGTATGTATGAACTACGTTTGAGTTCAAAGCGCACAAAGAAAAAAAAAAAAAAAAAAAAAAAAAAAAAAAAAAAAAAAAAAAAAAATATCAAAGATTGCTGTTTGTCTCTGTCTTATAGTCATATATAATGTTGTACTTTCATTTACCCCTTCCAGACATTTGTTGTTAGATACTCTGACAGTCCAGAGAATTCGCAGCTCGTCACTGGAGTGTTTTTTTTCTTCTTTTTTCCCCGCATATCCTTTAGAGCCGGTCTCTCTGGCTGTGGGGTTACAACACTTTCTCTCTGTAATCCCGTTTATCACGCAGAGTCTCGCAGCGGAGCGAGAACTGAGGTGGTTCGACCCCCGCTCGTGACTTGCGGATACTGAGCCGGCCGCTCAGAAAGCAATGGCAAACTACTGAGCGTAATCTTGCCAAGAGATCAACAGACAGCTGAAAGATGCTGCTGTTGACAGCTAAGTCCTGTAAAGGATACGCAAAACAAAACATTTATATCCTTTAGAGGACATCGCTGTCAACATCAGCATCTTTCAGCTGATTGTTGATTTCTTGGCAAGATTACGCTCAGTGGTTTGCTATTGCTTTCTGAGCGACCGGCTCACATACTACGTAAGTTGCCGACGCGGAGAGAACCGCTACCAATTCTCGCGCACATCACGTTACTTTTGAGAGTATACGGGGTTACGGAGAAAGTCGCGTAACCTCTAGACCAGGGAGACTGGCCACAAGAACCTTACACCATCAAAATCAACGCAACTCCCCCGATGTGTCTCCACCTTGACGTGGTGGGGGAGCTTGCGTGTCCCATCGACCCCATTTGCTTGCCGAAGGGTGAAAAATTACATATCGGACAGCTTATGGGATAGGGACCAGACTAAGAGAGACACAACCTGCTGCTCTGCAGGTATAGACTGAGGATTGCAGTCAAAATTTAAATCAGGTGCACGAAGGCAGAATTTCTTGGTTCGGACAAAACTCTTAAGGCTCCCTGTCGAGGGCTGTGACTGAACGCCTCTAAGCCACAAACCTTCGGATCTGAGAGCCAGGCCGATACCCGTCTACCGGAAAATAGAAACGTGATACTGAGCAAGCTACATGCTCAGGTCTGATACATGTTCGAAGGCTCTCAGCTGGGGGATATGAGGGATTCCCGGATGAGAGGGCCTGACCGTTTCCCGTTCACTGCTGCACGAAGGTAAGGTGCTGAGCCGGCAGCACATGTAGCCTACCCCGTGAGCGAGTACAAAAAAGACAGACAAGTGCCCCAGTCGAAGGGCATGGTTACGGAAACTCTGTACCTAACTCATAGAGAGTGTAGATATAAGTGGAAGAACGTCTCAACGCAAAATGGAACGCACGGCGAGCGAACCTATTGCGTGGGTTGAAGTCACAAGCAAAAGCTTACCGAGTGGATGTCGCCCGCAATCTGACCGCTCCTGGTGTGTGCTTGAGCGATCAGTGGCAAGCGGGATGCTCAACACATGGAAGTGAGGAACTAAAGCAGCCATGGGCAGGACGTGGAAACTCCTTGGGTGAGCCCAGTCTCAGAGCAATATGTGCCGGCTCTGCAATTATGGAAGCCTCCTCGGATAGTGAGATGATGCCCATGGTCTGCCTCTGCCTTCCCTTGAGGGCCGTCCGCGATATCGTTGATCGTTCTATCTTGACCAGCTGAGATGTGGGTGACATTACAACAGTCTAACGTGTCTCGAAACCAGAGGAAGGCTAACCTCACTAAAAAATGCCCGCCAGAAGTCGGAAGTGTCGGCCTACGGGTGGCAAACTAAAAATTGACACTACGCAATTACGTCCGAGTGAAATGTCTCGCCCGAATGTCTCTCGTGCTAGGAACAGCTCTGACTACCTAGTTTCCGAATGCCGCTCTTGTTCGGAACAGCTCTGACTAGGTAGTTTCCGAATGTCTGTCGTGCCTGGAACAGCTCTGATGGGCGCAACGACAAGCACATGTCCGAAAACTCGCTGAGTGGATGCCGACTGCGAACATGTCTGGTTTGTGCGGGAATGGCCCGGGGAATACGAAATGACCAATATATTGAAGTGAGGATTTAAAGCAGCCACGAGCAGGACGTGACGATTTCCCTCGGTGAGCCCAGATCCAGGGCGTTATGTGTCGGCCCTGCAACTATGGAAGCAACCTTGGATGGCGGAAAATGCTATGGACTGTCCCTGCCTTCCTTTGAGGGATGACCGTTGTCTTCGACCGTTCCACCTTGGTCAGCATGGTTGTAGATGGCACCACAAAAGTGAGAGTCTCCCAGGTATGCTACCTGGTCAAAAAAGCACGCTAAAGTCGATGTGTTGGCCTACGGGTTTCGGCCCAAGGGCGCATAACAGACACACCGCAATGACATCTGAAAAAACACTCCGGATGAACGAAAAGAAGAAGAGAAATCAACGCAAAATTGTCTGTTTCCAAATGGCCAGCAGCTTTTGTAGAATCCCCGCTCGGTGTGACGGGGAATTGTGAAACCTCGTTTCATTATCCCCTAAGCCACAGACGTCGACGGTGATCGTGTAGATAAAGGTCCGAAACATTCCGGGAAGGGGAACCCTTCTGACGATCAGAGACCTTCTGAAGTGCTTGTGCTACGGCGAAGCTTATATCACTGGGTTTCTGTTCTCCGGATCAAACATACACTCGTTAACCCGTGTCACGCCTATCCCTTTATCACTCAGAATGTTTTCAATCAATCAATCAATCATGTGCCATGCTGGAAAGCGTGGGCGGTCATGACTCGCCATTTCACTCGAATGTTTTACGTCACCCATTATATGCGCGGATAAATAACAAGGGACAAATACAATAGTGTGGGGGGGGGGGGGTATCTTGGAGGAGTGTATAGAATCAATAAAATTGGAGGAATGCAGGCACCAGGAATTCAAAAGGTGCTGGGATGAAAGAGTAAAGAAGAAGCCCTAAAAACTCAGGAGACCGGTAGTATACCCAGATAGATACTCCATCCATCCATCATGTGCCATGCCGGTAAGCGTGGGCGGTCATGTTCTGCCATCTCACTCGATCAACAGAGTCGTGGATCAGTTCCGTGTTTCTGTCTCGACCATGCCACAAGGCCAAGCCATCCAGATACTTGTTTCTAGGTCTTCCCCTTGGTCTGTTCCCCTCGATCTTACCAGTTGTCACCAAGTTCTCCAAATCATTTCTTCTCATAACATGCCCAAAAAATTGTGACTGTCTACGTCTAATGTCTCTGATCAGTTTACGATCTTCATTTGTTTCTTGAAGGACTTGTTCATTGGTCTTTCTGGCTGACCATGGTATTCTTTGCATTTTCCTCAGAAACCACATTTCTACAGCCATCAGATGTTTTTCAGCCTGGCTGCTCATTGTCCAAGCTTCACATCCATATAAAAGTACAGGTTCTATGTAGCATCTCAACACTCTTTTTCTCGTTTCAATTGACATCTTTTTATTGGTCAGTATGTTTTTCATCTTGCTAAAGGCTACTTTTGCCATGGCGATCCTTGTTCTAATCTCTTCAAGGCATCTCCCATCAGATGTTATTACTGTTCCGAGATAATTGTACCTATTCACTTGTTGAAGAATATTCCCATTTACTTGTATATTACACTGTGGTATTTCGTTCATCCTAGTGACGACCATAATCTGTGTCTTTTTACAATTTAATTCTAACCCTTGTTGTTCACTGTGTGTAACAACCGCATCTACTAAATTTTGCAGATCCTGTTCATTGTCTGCAATCAAGACTGTATCATCTGCATATCTAATGTTATTGATGCATCGTCCCCCAATGTTGATTCCTTCCATATTTTCAATATTTCTGAAAATATTTTCACTGTACAGGGAAAACAGATCTGGAGACATTACACATCCCTGTCTCACACCTCTCTTAATAGGCTGATATTGGCTTACTTCATTATCAACTCTTATGGCAGCTTGTTGTTTCCAATATATGTTTTTTACAAGTCTAAGGTCTTTCCCATCAATTTGTAGATCTTCAAGCATCCTTATCATGTTGACATGTCTCACTTTATCAAAAGCCTTTGTGTAGTCAATAAAGCAAAGGTGTAGATCTTTGTTTACTTCTATAGAACGTTCGATTACGGTTCTCAGTATATACACAGCATTTACTGTACCCTTGCCTACTACAAACCCACATTGTTCTTCTCCTATTTCAGGTTGTATTTTCCTCCTAACTCTTTGCATGATAATTCTTAGCAAAATCTTCGTGATGTGACTCATTATACTAATTGTTCGATGTTGATCACATTCCAAGGCTCCTGATTTCTTTGGGATTGCAATAAATACAGAATTACATAACTCATGAGGTATATTTCCAGTATCATATATTGTATTAAGCAGACTGGTAACTTTATCTATTCCATATTCTTCTAAAGCATTAATCATTTCTGTTGTGACGCTGTCTGGACCGGGGGTCTTGCCAGATTTCATATGATTAAGAGCATTCTGAACCTCCGTCTTCAAAATTGCTGGCCCTTCATTGTTATTTTGAACAATATATTGTTCGTCTCTGTTATCGTCATAAAGGTTTTTCACGTAATCTGACCATACATGTAAAATCTGATCTTTTTCTATTACGACTCTTCCATCTTTTGTCTTTAGGCAGCCTGCTGATGTACGTGTTCTTTGATTAGTAATCTCCTGAATTCTTTTGTGCATTAGTTTCGCATTTTTACTGTTGTGTTGTTTTTCAATTTCTCTGCAATTTTTCTCAAGCCATGTTTCTTTAGCCTCCTTACATAAGGTTCTGACTTTTCTTTTTTTAGATAGATACTATGAACCTGATTTTACCGACTACACGTACTATATAGTAGACGGAGACATCATCCCATGGCTGATCGCGGAGGAAGAAATCGAAAGGCAACAGAAACTCAAAATCGAAAGTGAAAAAAAAAGCCGCAAGGAGGAAAATGGAAATGTAGAAAAGCTCCTACAGAAAATACACAATAAAGGAGGCAAAAACACCAAATAAAAATTCCTTATAAGGACTGCAACCAGTCAAGCCAGACGAGCCAGGAGCCTTACCGACGCGGAGAGAACCGCTACATATTCTCGCGCACATCACGTTACTTTTGAGAGTATACGGAATACGGAGAAAGTCGTGTAACTTCTAGACAAGGGAGACGACCACAAGAACCTTACACCATCAAAATTCAACGCAAAACTGTCTGTTTCCTGTTTCACTAACAAAAGATACCACATAAGGAAGAGCACAAAGGATAGCCGCCGACCAACCCCCAGCTGACGTCATAGACACAAATCAACATAACAAGTCCGAGATAGGACTAACTCGTAAGAGCGCACAAGTCAAGAATTCGGGTGAATGAACCCACAAAAACCACGGACCTCAACAATAACCACAGCTGAAGAAGCAGGTTGAACGAGGCCGAATTTGGAATTTTTGTTTTGAAAATTGGAATTGAAATTGGACAATAGTGGGTTTCCCTAGCATTCCGCTGGTTCTTGTGTGGTCTGAATACAATGGCCTTCGTCTAAAAAGACAGCCTGAAGGCAGAAGTGGGGAGAGGTTATATATGGCGTCACTTACCCGCCGAGGGAAATGCCACGGCGTATTTATATAGTTAAAAGAGATAGCTACCCCAACAACTCAATCGGATACTGGATTTGTGGAAAGAGAGGTAGATGAAGACAGAAAGATGATTATATACAGCTTTGCTTCATGGCACGAACAAACAAATGCTGTTGGAGATAGCAAGATGTGAAACACAATCGCCCACACCAGCCGGCAACGCGCCTGATGATGATGTTAAAGGAAATACAATACAGTGTATTTTGTTGTTTGTCTCTTGGTGGAGCAAGTGATAGGTCAGCAACTTTCAAAAAGAGGGACTAGTTGTTCTAGAGGAAGGACACACGATAACTGAGTCATAAAAAAAAAGAAGTCCAAATATGTGTCTGTGATTGAGATACGCCTATCACATTTTGTAAGCCTACTTACTTTTTCCATTGAACTCTTTGGACAACATTCACCTCCACATTTAATATCCTCCACATTAATATCCTATTTGTGGCTGCCTCGGTCTACGGAATAATAGTTAGTTATTAGTTAGGTAGTCGCGGTTCCACCTTCACGGCTTCGGGTCGTCCCCTTTATGCTCCGTTTCTGTGCCAGTAAATATCACACAAAATGCTCCTCACTGCCCAATATGAAAAGTGGAACAGACAGTAGTCCCGGCAAACCACAGCCAGCACATGTAAACTGTGCATAATGCTGCCGCTAGAATGCCAACACAACAGTCATCCACGATAAATACAGTTCTTCGTCGATGGAAGCGGCAGTCACTAGAACGACTTCATTGACCCGGGTTTTATCCCACTTGGCTCGGTCTCTTTCCGTAGTGCGACTCGCCGAAAGCGCCGCACAAAGCACGAACTCTGTAGCTCTAGCGAAGACTCCCATAATTCTCCTGGAAAATGCACTCGTGAACCGAAAAGGCAAACCAGTCAATTCAGCGACAGCCGGCCATTGTTCCGAACATGCAGTTCACTATGCAAACAACAGCAGACAGCTGTAAAAGCATTCCACACAAAATTTACAGTTCACAGTGTCGCGCCACGTACTCAGTAGCAGGGCGACGGAACCATACAGGATTAATAATCTGAGCCCAATATAACTTATCTTCTGAGGTTGAACGGGGTTGTGGTAATGGTAGAATCGAACCGTAGGTCTGAATGCACTGAAGAACACATGGTCAGTGTTCCCCTTTCTTAGCGGAGGACTAACGTGTGGAACCCTCGCCTGACTGCGCCCCTGACATTATTAGTGTAAACCCCTAGCGATGTCACTAACGTGTGGAACCCTCGCCTGACTGCGCCCCTGACATTATCAGTGTAAACCCCTAGCGATGTCACTAACGTGTGGAACCCTCGCCAGACTGCGCCCATGACGTGATTAATGTAAACCCCTGGCGATGTCACTAACGTGTGGAACTCTCGCCTGACTACGCCCCTGACATTATCAGTGTAAACCCCTGGCAATGGCACTAACACACCCGCAGTAAGTCACTAATTGATGTATTACCATGGGATGATTAATCGTCTTAACTGATTAAGTGCTATAGGATGATTAATTGTCATAAGCGACTTTCCGTATTTGCCAGGGACTTATGTACAGCAGTTCTCCTTATGCAACTCCCTATAATTTGATATACAATACACCATCTCTGCTACTGTATTAACAATGTTTAAGTCATACCTGTGACACACCTCTACTTCCCATTTTCAGCCATCAATTTTTACCTGGTCCAAGCCTACTGTTTGTTTGACACTGAATCCGATAATGAACTTTAGTATCTGCCATGGGTTTATAAATCGCCGAAATGTTATCATTTAGCTATTTGTTTCTTATCCGGTACCTTCAGCAATTTTAGTTCACTATAAACGGATATTTACATTGTAGTGATTTCCTTCCTTCTAATTTTTCAGAAACGAGCAATCACGGTGGCTCAAAACTCTGATGTGTAATTTAAAAATGTTCTATTATTGGTAGCTTCCAGACAGTTGTATCAATATGTATGTTTATTTGGCAAAACTTTAGCTCATATTATTTATTATATATTAAGGAACTCTGTAAAACTAGCAAGGAGTGAGTCAACACCAAACGACAAGTGGAATCTGTAAGCTTTACCACAGCATAATCGCAAGGGATAAAATAGATGTCGCGGCTAAAGCCTTTGTCTGCGCACAAAAAACGAACACACACTGATACAACTATGTGAAGACATCTACATATATTACAGAAACAAAGTATATGCACACACACACACATACACACACACACACACACACACACACACACACACACACACACACATGCATATAGACACGTATACGAGGCGGCTTCAAATAAAAACCTTAAAAGTGTGATATAAATTACAATAACCATGCCATTGTCTTGTAACCTATCAATATTGTTGTTAAGGATGAGTGTTCAACTCGTGACATCATGGCGCAGTCGAACACAGTGACGACATAAAAACAGTTTAAATATGACCACTTCACTTTTGACGTGCACCAAAGAGGCGTTCGGTTATCAGTTGTTTGTTTGTTTGTTTGTTTGTTTGGTGTCCAGCGAAGGTGTGAAACCCACAGAAATTTATCGGTGAATGGCGGTCCAGTATGGTGATGCACCAGATAGTCCAGCAAGTGTATAAGTGGAGTTGTAAAGATCTATTATGCGCTCTTTCTAATGCTCTATGAAAGTTGGTATTCATTTCTTCAAGGTCGTTCTTACTACCATCACTGCATCCTTTACATGATCT
>OY992888.1:12821709-12849209 GCA_963921405.1 Cepaea hortensis | reverse complement strand
TCACTGGGTTAATTGATATCTCACACTAGCTAGTTTAAGCAACGCGATAGCCTACTGCTGCCGACGCTCTTATAATACGTTCTCATAACGCACATTACCACTCTAGTCTCCTAAGAATAATCTAATTTGGGTCTATTTAATTAAATACCTATGATTTATTCCTGTTTGAAATCGAGACTACTAAATAACACAATGGATAAATGTCCGCCGATGTAAATCAACATAAGACACTGTAGTCCCTCTCCGTAATCAAACTAAGAATATCACACACGTCCTTGTTGCTTCACAACATTTGGTCGACTCTCCCAAAGTTGTTTATCCAGACTGTTTTAATATTGTGTCTGAATGACGTCACAAATCTAACTAGACACTAGGCGTCGAGAAGCTATTTTTCTATTTCCTTTACCGACTCGATGTGAGCAACTGGCCTTAATCTGGGGAATTGTCCCGGTACCTCAAAAAGTCTTGCCGGCCTGTAATCTGGAGAATATCTTCCCCACAACAAAAGCTCTTTCCGACTTTCGTCAGAACAGTCTGTCTCCAACATCAAAGAATGGCGCCCGCCTGTAGACGAATGGCGCAACAGTCTTTCATCGATCGACAACTCCAAGAATTTTCGCGACAATGGGAAGTAGGGATTTGCCACAGTTATGACTTACAAGTTGTTAATATGGTAGCAGACATGTTGTATTATATATCAAATTAAGAGGAGTTGCGTAAGGAAAACTATTGTACAAGCGTCCATGGCATATACGGAAAATCGTTTTAGACGATTAATCATCCCATGGCACTTAATCAGTTAAGACGATTGATCATCCCATGGCACTTAATCAGTTGGTGACTCAACGCGGGCACGTTAGTGACATCGCTAGGGGTTTACACTGATAATGTCATGAGCGAAGACTGACCACTTATTCTTCAGTGCACCCAGGCCTACGATTGAATTAGATTTTAACATTACACCTACCACGTCCAAACTCAGTAGTGAAGTTATATTAGGGTCCATGGTCTGGCTCAGATTAACAATCCTGCCACTGAGTCAGCCACAAATATAATATTAATGTGAAGGTGATTGGTGTTCAAAGTAGGTAATGACCAGCGTAAACAGGTCTACAAAATATGGTCGGTCTATCTGCCTAAGGACTTTTTTTTTTTTTTTGATGGTTGCATTCCCTTGAACATCAATATCAGGTGATTTGCCGACTGGCGTACGCGATTATGCTTCTCCAAATCTTGCCATCTCCAATTGCTTTTATCAGTTCGTACTTGGACACAAAGCTGTAAGGAATCATCTTTCTGTCTTCATCTACCCCTCTTTCCACAAAGCCAGTATCCTTGTTAGTTGGTGGGGTAGCTACCTCGTTTAAATACATAAATACTCAGTGGCATGGCACTCGGCGGGTAAGATACGCCAGAAATAACCTCTTCTCACTGCTGCGTTCCAGGATCTGTCCTTTTAGGCAAAGGCTATTGTATTCAGACCGTACACTAACTCGTTAAATGGGTGACGTAAAACAGTCTGAGTGGTAAAGGGATCGGCGTGGCACGGGTTACTGAGTGCAGGTTTGATCCGCAGAATAGACAATGATATACGTGGTTCACTGTAACTGCCTACAGTTCTTAAACCCGGTGGTAAAGGCGGTTCACTGTAACTGCCTCCAGTTCTTCAACCCGGTGGTAAAGGCGGTTCTCTGTAACTGCCTCCAGTTCTTAAACCCGGTGGTAAAGGCGGTTCACTGTAACTGCCTACAGTTCTTCAACCCGTTGATATAGGGGGTTCACTGTAACTGCCTAGATTTCTTCACCCCAGTGGTAAAGGCGGTTCACTGTAACTGCCTACAGTTCTTCAACCCGGTGGTAAAGGCGGTTCACTGTAACTGCCTCCAGTTCTTCAACCCGGTGGTAAAGGCGGTTCACTGTAACTGCCTACAGTTCTTCAACCCGGTGGTAAAGGCGGTTCACTGTAACTGCCTACAGTTCTTCAACCCGTTGATATAGGGGGTTCACTGTAACTGCCTACAGTTCTTCAACCCGGTGGTAAAGGCGGTTCACTGTAACTGCCTACATTTCTTCAACCCGGTGGTAAAGGCGGTTCACTGTAACTGCCTACAGTTCTTAAACCCGGTGGTAAAGGCGGTTCACTGTAACTGCCTACAGTTCTTCAACCCGGTGATATAGGTGGTTCACTGTAACTGCCTACAGTTCTTCAACCCGGTGATGTAGGTGGTTCACTGTAACTGCCTACAGTTCTTCAACCCGGTGATAAAGGCGGTTCACTGTAACTGCCTACAGTTCTTCAACCCGGTGATGTAGGTGGTTCACTGTAACTGCCTACAGTTCTTCAACCCGGTGATGTAGGTGGTTCACTGTAACTGCCTACAGTTCTTCAATCCGGTGATAAAGGCGGTTCACTGTAACTGCCTCCAGTTCTTCAACCCGGTCATATAGGTGGTTCACTGTAACTGCCTACAGTTCTGCAACCCGGTGATATAGGCGGTTCACTGTAACTGCCTCCAGTTCTTCAACCCGGTGATAAAGGCGGTTCACTGTAACTGCCTCCAGTTCTTCAACCCGGTGATATAGGTGGTTCACTGTAACTGCCTACAGTTCTTCAACCCGGTGATGTAGGTGGTTCACTGTAACTGCCTACAGTTCTTCAACCCGGTGATAAAGGCGGTTCACTGTAACTGCCTCCAGTTCTTCAACCCGGTGATATAGGTGGTTCACTGTAACTGCCTACAGTTCTTCTTTGTTCCCCAGCTCTGAATCTCAGCGTAGTAGTAGTGAATGCATTGAACTGATGTCGCGTGAAGCTTAGCTTTCCCTATTACCAGTGTCCCTCGCCATCATGCGATCCCACTCGGACTTCTGAAGAACTTGTGATTTACGTCCCCAAGTCAAGGACGATAAATCAACAAGTTCAACTGACGGCTGAGTGTAATAAAAAATACAGCGTAGCGGCGATCACCTCGGAAAATGTAAACGGTAGAGCGTTAAACCTGTCAGCTGCGCCGGCCGCTATGCCTGCATTCCACTCGCTCTCTTCATTTCTTTCCTTCGTTTATTTTTATTCTGCCCTGAACAGTCGATGATTTACAAACAAGAAGTGTTTGTTCTTTCACGTTCTCAAGACAAGCAGAAGTCCCAATACGGACATACCTGCACTTCTACTCTCGACATAAATAGATGCCCCTTCAATGAAGAATATTTCACACAGGATTCTGACGAACTGCATATTTAGAAAATGGCGGCGGTCGGTTGCTGAACTAGCTAGTTCTGCAGTACGCAGTGATTTGTGTGAAGCTGTTGTATTTCTATTAACCGACGTGTCTATCGACGATGAACTGTAATTTTCGTGGCAGACTGTTGTGTTGGCATTCTAACGGTGAAATTTACACATAAGACAGCACTGCCAATATAGATACATTTCAAACGAGCGGAAGAAGAAGAAGAAGAACAAGAACAAGAAGAACAAGAACAAGAACAAGAACAAGAACAACAAGAGAAGAAGAAGAAGAAGAAGAAGAAGAAGAAGAAGAAGAAGAAGAAGAAGAAGAAGAAGAAGAAGAAGAAGAAGAAGAAGAAGAAGAAGAAGAAGAAGAAGAAGAACAAGAACAAGAAGAACCAGAAGAACAAGAAGAACAAGAAGAACAAGAACAAGGTCAGGTCCGTCAATTATCTACTTTTTAATCGTGCACATCCGGGTACAATTTAAGAGCTGTCTTCTGTTCTCCTGGATTAAAAAAAAAAATACTAATCGCTTAAGAGCTAGGAGTTAAGACAAACTCTGCAGCTTGGGTGCAAGGACAAGCCCTATCAGGTTCTTACTGCAATGAACTTTGTGTTTCTTCTATCGGCTATCTAGCCTCTCCTGGCCTGTCTTGCGCAAAGCTTGTCTCTAATGTGACATGTTCAAGTGCATTATTGTGTTTGTTTCCGCGTTAGAATCCGTGACGAATTCTCCAGACCCTCCATCCTCAGATTAGGAATGTTATGTTTGAGAAATCTATCTGTGTCAATGTCACTTAGTGATAGTAGATGGGGATAATCTATGTGACTCATCATCATTATCATCAACTTTCCCCACTTTTGCCATCAAGCGTCGTGGAGAGGAATAATTGATGTTACAGAGTCCGATGTGTGTTGAGATGATCCGGTTGACAGTCGTTTGAGTTTTTTTAGTTTAGTCGATGGATCAACATCACGGCACACGGGTGTAACCCATAAGTGCTCCATTCTCCTCCTAACACAAATCTGAGTCTGGAGAAACTCAGCACAGTGCACAAACTCCGTAGCACCAGCGAGGATCCTGAAATACTTTGGGTAAATTTTTAACTCGAAATTTTGCCCGGGAAGCGCCGTTAGGCTACTCTTTTTCGATTTCCGACTGCCAAGGGATTTTTTACGTGCGCAACAATACACACGGGCATCCGATCTCACTACCCAGAGATCAGGGGAAATTTTATTACTAGAAGTCCTTTTGAAACAATCCAGGTCATCACCGGGGCTTGAACCCAGGACCTCCAGCACTGGAGGCGGATACCATGCCTCGAGACCACGCAGTCCCCCCCCCCCCCCCAGTCGTTATTCAGAGGTAAAGCAAGACGGACATATAATCAGATTGAAACGGGCACCATTAGTGTTGGAACTCTTTGCTGGCTGTTGAAGTTGAGGACTGAGCACTTATGGGAATGCCCCGAGGACAATGATGTCGGTTCTTGACTCAACTCAACTTATACACAGCATGAACAGTCACGACAGTATTAATGGTTGGGAGCCCGCACACGCAGCATGAACAGTCATCAGTGTATGAACCTACCAACAGAGCATAAACAGTCACTAGTGTATGAACTATGAACCCACATACACAGCATAAACAGTCACTAGTGTATGAACTATGAACCCACATACACAGCATAAACAGTCACTAGTGTATGAACTACGAACCCACATACACAGCATAAACAGTCACTAGTGTATGAACTATGAACCCACATACACAGCATAAACAGTCACTAGTGTATGAACTATGAACCCACATACACAGCATAAACAGTCACTAGTGTATGAACTATGAACCCACATACACAGCATAAACAGTCACTAGTGTATGAACTATGAACCCACATACACAACATAAACAGTCACTAGTGTATGAACTATGAACCCACATACACAGCATAAACAGTCATTAGTATATGAACTATGAACCCATATACACAGCATAAACAGTCATTAGTATATGAACTATGAACCTACTTACACAGCATAAACAGTCACTAGTGTTAACCATCTCGCATACGAAAGTTTGGAGAGAACAATAATGGAGGGGTATATGCCTGGGAAGAGAGGAAGAGGAAGGCCAAAGAGAAGATGGGTGCAGGGTGTGGCGGATGATCTCCAGATGGGTGTATCGGACGCGGGACATCTTGCTTATGATGGAGAGGTTTTCCGGAAAGTTGTTATGGGAGCGAGGTTCTGCAAAGGACATGCTACTGAATGAATGAATGAGTGGTAACCAACATAGACAGCATAAACAGTCACTAGTATATAAATCTAGATACACAACAGAAACAGTCACGACAGAATTACAGTTTATGAACCTACACACACACACATACACACACACACACACACACACGCACGCACGCACGCACACACACACACACACACACACACACACACACACAGAGGTAGTGGTCACAATGTTAGCGTGATACCCCCCAAACAGCAACGACAAAATGAATGGAACCAATCTGAAACAAGTCAGTGTGTATAGGTGAGAGTATTTGGGTACTTTAATGGCAGCAGACAGCATATGTATTAAGGGAATGCATATTACAAAGGAAAACTGTATACCCAAAGGTAACATCAAAGCGAATTGAACCATTCTTAAACAAGTCAAAGGATACAAGCTTTTAGGTATTGTAATAACAGCAGACAGGAAATGTATTAAGGACGTTATATGTAGAATAGCACAATCAAAATCAGAATTTCACAACATGGAAAACATTATCTGCAGTTTATCTTTGTCAATCGAGGTGAAACAAATATTCCTTAAGATCTACATTGAGCCAATCTTTATGTACTGAAGCGAATCATGGACAATTAGCAGACCCGTAAGGAACTGTGAAAGCTGCGCAAATGTGGTGTAATAGAAGAATGATGAGAACATCATGGACCGATAGAAAGAGCAATGAAGAGGTACAGCCAACACTTTCGCATCCCGCTATTTATATACATTTAGTGGAATTGCCGTGAAGCTGTGAACATGTAGACAATTTTAATTTATATTTATATATATAACGCGTAGTAACGCAGCTTCACAAAACACATTTACAGGAAACACAAGACATTGCGGCGACTTGCCTTCATCAGGAAACAAATACACAAACCACAACATATAAACACGGGGAAGACACTACGGTGGTTATATTAAGGCAAAATATCCGAATGAGAAGAATGGGAAGATGAAAAAGAAAATAGAACAAAGAAAACATAATACAAACAAAATCATACGTACCACTTATCTGGGAATCGCTGTATCAAAAGATTACAGAAATAAAAGGACCCTTTTCAATCTTTTTGGGCTTATCAGGTATATGGTGAAAGCCCGGTATTTATACAAACCAATCGACACTCTGTTGGTCACGTGGTCGGTGTCACGCTGGCCGTCTTGACGTCTCTGAGCATTCTGTGGTACCCGTGGTAGACTAGGTCCATCTGGGAACCCGGGTCAATTACAAATAGTGTTTACGACGACAGGGATTCGATCACACGACCACTATGGATGAAAGCAAGCATGCTATACACGGCTCTATCACTGTTGCCTAGTGTATCAAACAGATGACAGACAAACATTATCAGGTTCTGGGGGAGATAACCATGCAAGACTACGATTGATTGTATGTGCGTCGGTTGCTTCCCTTATACTGGTTGGCCAAGTGGCTAAATACGCCGGGTTATCTATCGGGAGACCCAGATTCGAATCCTCGGTAACGTGTGGCTTTTTTTCTTTTTTTTTTAACTGTTTGTCAGCTCTTCTTATAACCTGCACATTTCAAAACACGTATCGGACAACATTCAGGGTTGATTGAGCAGCTGCCGTAAATGATGTTGCAGATTCTTTGCAGGACCTCATAATCAACCATTACTCGATGTTGGTTTTCTATGCAATCTTACGTTCAGTAATTTGCCACTACTTTCTGAACTGAAACTAACATGTAAAGCCAACTGACCGGTGTAGGGAATGAGCCGTACCCGGCCATCAGCGCGTGGGAAGTTTAAGATTGAGGGCACTTATCCTGTCTGCCATGCTGTCGACTGTAACTGACATAGGCGAATTAAATTACAAGCCGTGTACTTATACTAGGTCGTAACAGTAAGGCGTAAAGGCAGGCTCTTGATCTCACGGCCCACCCTATCTCACTGCTAAATACAACCTACAGAAAGACTCGGTGTCTGAGAGGAGTATCAACACCCAGTGGCGTGTCCTGTGTTAAACTGTCCCAATCTAACAGTCTGTCCACGCATCTCGCTGCCATAAGCCAGATGTGCCGCCTATGCTGCTGTAAAGTTTCAATGATCTGTCCACATCTTGAATCTGTCTATATCCCCCCCCCCCTTCCATCTCCTAGATACCCCTGCCCCAATAATTATCTGGGAGCTTCCGTGGCCAATTGGTTAATCCCTATGCCTCACGCTCCGAAGGTTTTGAGTTCGATTCCTTGCAACGTTGTTCGGTTAACGAGTACAGTTTTCTCGGAAACTCCTAGGGGGTTATATCTTGTGCTACGGAAACTGTGCTCTGTAATGTAGCTTCTTTGTTATCTGATATGTTGATTATCTTGATGCTGCTAAATTTGCTATTTCGTACCCGACTATTCAAGGTTTTCACATACATCTTTCTTTGTTTTCCCGTCATCCCTCAACCGCGTATTTGTCCCACATACAGCAATTGTCATGCTCCACTCCTTACTTTGAAATGCTCCGTAATTCTCACGTGACCTGCCCTGAAGTCGGCCACTGTGGCATGTTTGTACGCAGTTTCACAATTCCCTTACAGACCTGGTAGAGGAGCCAAAAGCTGATTGGTTGATTGGTGAATAAATCCGTAGGTTGCTTGAGTGGTCTGTATGTAGGTAGCTTAGCTGGTTGGCTAGCAGGTTGATGAATGGATGAGTGAGGTGGCTGTTAGATAGTGGGGATTGAAATGAGCCGCTGATTAATTGGTTGGTTGGTGTGTTAATCGTTGATTGCTAGGGTGGTCGGGAGGTAGGCAGCTTAGCTGGTGGGTGGATAGAAAGAAGACGTCTCACAAGGAGAACTGAATGAGATGGCTGTTGGATAGTTTTGTTAATTGGTTCATGGATGTATTGGTCATTTGATGGGTAGGCTGGTTGTTGCCAAAAATGTTTTCAACAATATGAAATCAATATTAACATCTAGAGAGATTAACAACGCATTAAAAATGAGAGGTGTCAAATGCTACTTACATTTTACACTAATGTATGGCGCAGAAGTGTGGACATTGAACAAGCAACTAGAAAGTCGAATAGAGGCCCTGGAGTTGTGGATATACAGAAGAATATGTCGTATTTCATGAAGACAGAAACACTAAAATACAGAGGTTTTAGAAAAACTGGGAATGAAAAGATAGCTGATGAAAGAAATTTAAAAAAAAAAGAGGCAAGCGAAATATTTTGGCCACGTTAAAAGATAAAACACTCTTATAAAAACCCTACTGGAGGGCAAGGTGGAAGACAAGCGAGCAAGAGATAGACAACGATACAAGTGGGAGGTAACATCAAGAGATGGACCAACATCAATCTGACAGAATGTACAATCAAGGCGAGAGACAGACAGTGGTGGAGATCCAGTGCAGCTAACCTTCATTGTGGAGACGGCGCCTGATTGATTGATTGGTTGGTGATTGGATCCGTTAATTGCTTGGGTGGTCGGTATGTAGGTGGCATGGCTGGTTGGTGGATGGATGGGTGTGATGGCTGTTAGGTGGTTTGGTTAATTAATAAATGGTGTATTGGTTAGTTGAAGATAATGCATATGGATAAAATTACTATGGAGAACGAAATATATGTTAATGAGGAAACATTGGAGGTGGTGGCAAATTTCGAATATCTTGGGTCATTGATTACTGACAATCGTGACACAATGAAAGAAATTATACGACGACTATCAGTTGCTCTTCAAAGACTAAAACAAACTGAATAAATTATGGAATGGGACAGATAGAACTACAAAAATTAGATTTTTATTAGCATTCATCTTTCCCATTGCAACATACGCCTGTGAGACATGGACACTTACTAAACAAGCTGAATGGCGCATAAATGCCTTTGAATATAAATGTTATAGACATGTTCTTAGAATATCTTGGATAAAGAAAAGAACAAATGCATCCATACTTAAATAGATGAATATTGATGAGGGGTGGCTATTAAAGATGATAAAACAAAACAAAAAATGGATATATTTTGGCCACCTGAAACGTCACGAAAGTTTGGAGAGAACAATAATGGAGGGGTATATGCCTGGGAAGAGAGGAAGAGGAAGGCCAATGAGAAGATGGGTGCAGGATGTGGCGGATGATCTCCAGATGGGTGTATCGGACGTGGGACATCTTTTCTTATTATTGAGAGGTTTTTCGTAAGGTTGTTATGGTAGCGAGGTTCTGCAAAGGACATGTTACTGAATGAATGAATGAATGAATGAATGAGTGAATGAATGAATTGGTTAGTTGAGTAGTTGGGTATGTTGGTTGGCTGATGAGTAGATTGGCTGGTGGTTGATTGATGGGTTGGAGGGGTGGTAGGCACCTAGGTAGATCTATTTTGGTGGTTTAGGTAAGAGGTAAGTCGTATAGAAGACTGCGAGTGCTAACTTTTACGTTAGAGACATCGCGGCTCAGGTCGTGGAAGTACTGAACAGAACTTGCTCTGTCACAATGAGAATGGTGCACAATTTTTATCCCGACCAGTGCTTGCTCTATCACAATGAGAATGGTGTACAGCTGTTATCCCGACCAGGTACCGAACTATCATCTTCACGGGGACTACGTAGCAACTATTTCTATACCCTTTTAAAACGAGAGACACTAGGGGTGCACAAGTGGTTTTTTCACATCTATTGAGAGGTATATTAGGACGTAACACATCCATTATTCAGCACGGTACATACGTATTAACTGGGATTAGACCTCGAAAGAACAAGAGATTAAATAGTTTGCCCACGTCACAAGAATGCCTTTGTACCATCTGCCACAAAGAGCCATACTGCAGAGATATAATGAATATAGAGCAAGGGAAAGACCACATAAAATATGGAGTGATGGTATCAAGAAAGGAAATTAATACCAGCTTACAACGAGCATTATAAAGAGCGCTTAGAAGATCTTTACATCTTCCCTCAAGATGTCACTGAAGTAAATGGAGGAGCAGGAGGAAGAAGAAGAAGGACAAGATTGGCAATGTTTTCTCCACGAGTTTAGATATTTCAGTGTCATTAAACTGCATCCAAATTCCCAGACTTGGATGGCTTGGCCACATGGCATGGTCGAGACAAGAACACAGAGCTGATCCACGACTCTGGTGATCGTGTGACATAGCGAAACATTACCGCCCACACGTGTCGGCATGGCACATAATGATGGTAAATTCCCAGACGGAATCCTGGATTTAAACAACAAATCAATACAAATAAATTGTGTGTGTGTGTGTTATTTTTTTTTAAAGTATAGTGAATAAGCCGGTCTCGCTCGCGTAGGAGTTAAGGACGTTGTTCGTAATCCTGTATACCCTCGTACGAAACGCAGCTGCGCGAGATTCGGCAGCGGATCGCGTCGCGTTGGTTACTTACAGGGGTATGTGAGCCGGTCGTTCAGAAAGCAATGGCAAACTACTGAACGTAAAACTTGCCAAGACATCAACAGCAGCTGAAAAATGCTGGTGTTGACTGCAATGTAATGTACAGGATATGCGAAAAAGAAAAACAAAATAGTGAGTAAAGATCCTGTTTACACACCTTAAAGTGCGCTGGGCGTATTGTGCTGGAGACATATGTTTACAGACTAACTGTCAGCCTGTGCGTGCTGTGGTTACTATCATAGCGGCCGCCTTTACTTTCCAAGACATTTTATGGTACCTTATTAGGCGCATTGGAGGTAGGAGCGCAGATGAATTAAAAAACATTCCATTCCGTCCTCATACGGAGCGATCCACGGGGCCTGCAGGAAGGCGTCTAGCCACCGTTTAAACCGCTGCTCTAAACGTGTTTTCAGCTGACAGCTAAATATGACATACATTTCAGACAGTCTTCGGGGTCCACGCCTTGTTCCACAGAGAGCCTGGTGCACTAACTGCACTCCGCTAACTTGTCGTGAAAAATCATTAATTATTTGTGTCCCAAACAAAACCCCATGTGCCATCAAGTCGTCTTCTCTTATACTAAGCAACGTATGTTGTGTTAACCTTGTTACCGTTGGCCTTGCGCCTGCGTCAAAATACTCGCTATTTATTACGTTGAGTTGAGTCAAGAACCGACATCACTGCACTCGGGAAAATTCCACACGTGCTTAATCCTCGGCTGCAACAGCCAGTGAAGAGTATCAATACTAATGATACCAGTAGAAAACTGATTATATGTCCTTGAGGCCTGTCCTCGCAGCACTGATTATCGGCCATATCCTGTGAGCACTCCCTGCAGCACCAATCTCTCCAAGCCGTGGTGATCTATCTGTTCTTCTGCACTATACATACGATCATAAAGTGCCCCGACCACATCTCCCTGATCATGCATCAATACCCCACCTAGTGTTGCAGACCCAACCAATCTGTCCGCCTGCACATTTCTCATCACACCAGCATCTGCCCGTAGCATACCTACCTTCACCGTTCTCATCATACTTTGTGAGTTCTTTTAAAATCACGACATGCATATCCTGTTTGTTCTCCAGCCAGAGGACAGCCACCGTGATTCCTTCCACCTCCATTCTCATACGATGTTGTGGCTGCCTATTTATTTTAACACGAACCATGTTGTGTTTTGTTCTAGGTGGACCCATGTTGCTCTTTGAAATGAATCTTCTCTCTTTGGCCGTCAGCAGCGAAATCTTCAGACTGAAAGAATTAGTCAACGTCGTGAAAGGTCAAGTGCCCATTGGTCTATTCAAATATGGGTATAGCAGCGGATGCCCGATGCGCGTTCAATCAATAAGTGTCGTCTCCGTAATGAATGTTGGCTGCAATAGATCTCCTAGACTGCCTGTCTCTCACCTTGTACATGCTGTCACAATGGTGTTCGTCCATCTCTTGGTGTTATGTTCCCACTTGTATCGTTGTTTGCCTCTCGCCTTGATTGTACATTCTGTAAGACTGCTTTTAGTCCATCTCTTTCCACTTGTAACGTTGTCTGCCTCTCGCCGTGACTGCACATTCTGTGATACTACTGTTCGTCTATCTCTTGGTGTTATCTTCCAATTCGTAACGTTGTCTGCGTCTCGCCTTATTTGTACATTCTGTCAGATAGATTTTAGTCCATCTCTTGGTGTTATCTTCTCACTTGTAACGCTGTCTGCTTCTCGCCTTGATTGTACATTCTGTCAGACAGCTTTTGGTCCATCTCTTGGTGTTATCTTCCCACCGGCACCCCAGGGTCATAAGGCGAGTAAAGGAGTCGTTTACTTCCTGACTTCTATGAATGGTCGACTCCCTGACAGACAATGCATGTCCTGGAACGAAGATGAAGGTGGACTTATGTTCAACCCCCCTCCCCCCCCCCCCCTTACAGGTGGATATTTTTAATGGATTTAGGCTCACAGGTCGACCCAGCCTTAAATGGATACCTGAGAAGTCAAGGTAGCAGCCGTGACATTGACCCCACCATTTATAGCTCCTGCTGCGCCTGGCCGAGTGGGTAGAACCCTCGCCACCCATTCGGAAAACCCTGGCTCGGACCCTCGGTAAGATGTAGGACTTTTTTTTTTTTTCTGTCACTATGTAAAATCGAAAACCCTAACCTGCACAGTTCGAGGCGATTGCACAAGCCAGTTGGCATTAATTCCTTAGAGCCAAAACCCCTCACCCTCTTGCCCTACACTGCAAGGTACTAGGACGGTAATGACCGTTATTTGTATGGAGTGCCGATGGTCTATATAACCGTGGAGCTAGCACCATATAGCCAATATCCATGAAGGCTGGTAAAGGGAACTTGTTATTGTTTTTTTTTTATTGTTTTACTGATTGCAAGGAGGTCTTGTTAGGTGGCCAGACAGTAGGCAAGGTTTGTGATCGTTGTAGGCTAGCTTTGTCAGTGATTTAGGCTAGGTTTTCTAGTGATGTAGAGAAGGTTTGTCAGTGATGAAGGTTAGGTTTGTTAGTGATGTAGGCAAGGTTTGTCAGTGTTGTAGGCTAGCTTTGTCAGTGATTTAGGCTAGGTTTTCTAGTGATGTAGAGAAGGTTTGTCAGTGATGAAGGTTAGGTTTGTTAGTGATGTAGGCAAGGTTTGTCAGTGTTGTAGGCTAGCTTTGTCAGTGATGTAGGCTAGGTTTGTTAGTGATGTAGGCAAGGTTTTTCAGTGATGTAAGTTAGCTTTCTTAGTGATGTAGGCAAGGTTTGTCTGTGCTGTAGGCTAATTTAGTTAGTAATGTAGGCTAGTTTAGTTAGAGATGTAGGCAAGGTTTGTCAGTGTTGTAGGCTAGTTTAGTTAGTGATGTAGGCTTGGTTTGTTTGTCAGTAATGTAGGTAAGGTTGCCAATGTTATAGACAAGGTTGTCAGTGTTGTAGACAAGGTTTGTCAGTGTTATAAGCACGGTTTGTCAGTGCTGTAGACAAGGTTTGTCACTGTTATAAGCACGGTTTGTCAGTGTTGTAGGCTAGGTTTGTCAGTTTTGTAGGTAAGGTTTGTCAGTGATGTAGACAAGGTTTGTGAGTGTTATAAACACGGTTTGTCAGTGTTGTATACAATATTTGTCAGTGATGTAGACAAGGTTTGTGAGTGTTATTAACACGGTTTGTCAGTGTTGTATACAATATTTGTCAGTGATGTAGGCAAGGTATGTCAGGGATGTAGCTTAGTTTGGGACAGAGCGATTTGTCACGGTGCAAACTGTGTACGTACATTGTGGTCCTGCATGAGTGGTAATGCGCAGGTGTGAAATTATTTCGTTTGTAACTGACATGTGGGTGTGTTACCTACTGTAATTATGTGAAACAAAAGACAAAACTGGGCGTTTATGTTTATGTGTGTGCATGAGACAGAGAGAGAGAGAGAGAGAGAGAGAGAGAGAGAGAGAGAGAGAGAGAGAGAGAGAGAGAGAGGGGGGGGGTGAGGGGAAGAGAGGGAGGAGGAAAAGAACGAACAAACGATCGAACTTTATTTTCAAAGGGTAACAAATTGGGAACGCAGACCCGTCTTACATTCGGCCCTTCCAATCACTCATCTTTCGTTCATCAGCAGTGCATGATACATTCACATAGGAAAAAACATTGTCAAATGAATGTTGTAAACATAAACGATGTATATTACCATGTTATGAGACACATCCCCCACCCACCCACACATTGTCCACCCAACCACACACACATACCAAGGCACACATACATGCACCCCACGCATTCATGCACCCACCCATCCCTCCACCCACACATCCCCCACTTATACACATCTCGCCACCCACCCACACATCTCCCACCAATCACACACCCCTCCGCACACATCCCCGCCCACCTACACACACCACCAGGCACACATACATGCACACATCAACACATCCCCAATCACAAACATCTCCCCACCCATTCCATAATCCACCAACATATCCTCCACCACCCAACCACCTAGCCAAACTCACATCCCCCAAACACACACACATCTCCCCGCCAACCCACACATCCTGCACCTACCCCCACACATACACATACCGCACCCACCCACACATCCCCAACTTACACACATCCCCCACCAACACAATCTCCCACACCCATTCACACATCCCGCACCCAGGCACACACACACACACACACACACACACATCCTCCACCCTCCCATCCACCACCTAATAACCCATCCCTCGACCAAACATTCCCCGCACACACATTCCCACCTCCACACACACACACACATCTCAACACCCATAGATACAACCCCACCCAAACATCTCCACTCACACACACATCCCCCACAATTACACATATCCCCCACCCATACCCACATCCCCCACCTATACACATATTCCCACACCCATCCCAATACCATCTACACACTCCCCAACACACCCACCCACACATCCCCACTCACCTACAACCACACATCCCACTACCCACCAACACCCACACACCCTTACACTCCCAAACGAATACCTCCACCATCACATCCCCACCCACACACACACATCCCCATCCCATACGTCCCTGTTCCACACACACATCCCCACCCATCAGCACAGTTTTCCACCCACCCTCGCATCCCCCCCCCCACACACACATCCCTCACCCACACATTTCCCCATCAACCTATGGATCCCCTACTCACCCACACATTCGCAATCCACCCACACATCCTCAACCCACTTCCCTCACACACATATCCCCACACATACACCCCACACCCACACACACATCCTAACATCTAGACACATACATGATGCTTCACATAATCACTGAAACTAATATGAATAAACTCCCACACTTTGCACACAGATACACTGACGATTATCGTGAGCTTGTAAAACGTGGAGAACAAATTATACATATACATTGTTTAACGTAAAAAATAATGATGCTTCTACACACACACACACACACACACACACACACACACACACGAAAATTCACTCACCCTCTATCATTCACACTCACTCTCACTAACTCTGCAGTAAAGTACATGTGTTCATATTATACATGGTAAAATCAAGTGGCATTCAAAATGACAATATGAAAGATGAGAATACACAAAATTTATGGAATGACATGTTAAATGGCATGCGTGCGCTCAACTCTTCCTCCCTTCTTTCATACTCACAAATTCATAAACATGCGCGTGCACATACAGACACTAACACATCCACTCTCCCCCAACCCACACATCCCGCACCTACCCATATACGCATCGCGCACCAACCCGCATTCCCCAAACCAACTTCACATCCCCACCAACCCATAAACACATCCCCCACCCATCCCTCAAACCACACACACTCACCCACCCATATATCTCCACCCACCCGCACACTCCCAATCACCATCCTCACCCACACCCCCACCCACACACACACTCATCCCCCACCACTCCACACACATCTCTCACCCACTCACACTCCCTCCACCTACTCACAGATCCCAAACCCATACACACATACCCACCAAACACACACCACACACACATCTCCCCCCACACACACATCCCCACACACACATCCTTACACACACATCTCCCCACCCATTCACACATCCCTCATCCACCCACACACATCTCCCACCCACATACATGATTAAAAACATAAACATGATGGAATAAGTAATGCATATAGTACATGTTAAATTAAAGTGACAGTAAAATTGCTAATATGAAAGATGAAGTTCAGGAAAAATATGGAATAGCATGTCACATGTCATGTGTGCTCAATTCTCTCTCTCTCTCTCTCTCTCTCTCTCTCTCTCTCTCTCTCTCTCTCTCTCTCTCTCTCTCTCTCTCTCTCTATCAATCTCTCTCTCACTCACTCACTCATGCATACTCTATCACTCTATATGTCTCATACTCACTCGCTCACTCACACTCTTTCTAACTCTCTCTCACCCACTCTCTCACTCACACACACAAACACACATACTGACATACTCACATACTCACACATACACACACACACACACACACACACACACACACACACATATATGCACACGTGCATACACACATACATTCACACCTACACAAAAATACATTCACACACAAACACAACACATACACTCACACATGCACACACATATGCGCACATATACACGTACATACACATAGTCCCAAGTACACACGTACATACACATACACACTCATACACACATATATAAACACACACATAGGCACAAATACACACATATACACACGCATATACACACCTACACACATATATACGCACACATACACACACTTACACACACACGTACTCACATACACATACACACATATACACACATACAGACATGCACACACATAAACATACTACTCGTATATACGCATACCTACATACACAAGCAGAAACAAGCACACACACAAGCACACACACAAGCACACATACATACACACATACACCCACATATACATATACACTCACATATACGCCTACATAAATACACACATACATGCACATACACAAATACACCCACATCGACACGCATACATACATACATATACACGCAGACGCATCAACCTACGCACATATAACACACACACATAGAGACACATACAAGTGTATACACACCGACCCATCCACCCAGACTCATACTTAATGTCTAGACACATAAAGGCTCATATGCTCACTAAATCTAATATGAACAAACTCCCACACTTTACACACGCATATACACTGACGATTACCGTGAACATCCTCACAAAATGGACAGAAATTGTGAACATGAAAACAGTATGTTACACATTGTGTAACGAAAAAATTAGTGATGTAATTCAATAAATAATATAATTCCTAGAATTGACATAAACATGATGAAATACGCAGTGCATAAAGTACATCAAGTGGCATCAAGTATCATAAAATCAAGTGGCAGTAAACATGATAATATGAAAGATGAGGATACAGAAAAATGTCACATGGCAAGCGTGCGTTCAACCTCTCTCTCTCTCTCTCTCTCTCTCTCTCTCTCTCTCTCTCTCTCTCTCTCTCTCTCTCTCTCTCTCTCTTTCTCTCTCTCTGTCTCTCTCTCTCTCTCTCTCTCTCTTTATTTTTTCTTTCACACACTAACTCTCTCATTGTCTCACTCTCTCACGCTCTAATTGTTTCTCTCTCTCTCTCTCTCTCTCTCTCTCTCTCTCTCTCTCTCTCTCTCTCTCTCTCTCTCTCTCACTCTCCCACCCACAATCACTCGCTCTCACTCTATCAAACTCTCTTTTACTCTATCTCTCTCACAGACAGACATACACACTCTCTCTCTCGCGCTCTTTTTCTCACTCTTATTCTTTCACTCACTCTTTTACATGTTCACTCTCACTCTCTCACTCAAACACACATAGTGAAAACTGATACCAATAGGTGACTTATGGAGGTATATAGTCGGTATATAGTAAGTATTGAAATAGTTTTCGGTTGAATGTGTAGGGACTCATTGGAGGTTTTAGATCTGTTGGAAGGTCATTCCATAAGTGGGCACCAGAATACGCAAAGCATGTTTTGTATAAAGCCAATCGAGGTTTTTAAATACACAATACATTTAAGCGCTTGCTGTTCATTGTATGAGATTGAATCAACGGCTGAAGTTACTCTGGGGTATATTGAGATATTACTTTATTAACTAATTTAGCTTTGTTAAAAATGAAACGCTTTCGAAATGGTAGACGCCTTAGGTGACAAGCATTGCCTGGATCTTTTCTCCGGGACATGCTGGTGTGCTGGGAAATGAACAGGCGGACAGATTGGCTGGCTCTGCAGAGCTTGGTGGAGTATTGATGCATGACAAGGCAGACGTGGTTTCTGTCTTGTAGGAGCACGTGCACACCTCGGAGGAGCAAATGAATTACCATGGTCTGGCAAGAATGAGACAACGAGGAGTGAGGAAGGGATCTTGCCGACGCTCAACGCTCAGAGGAAAGGCGAGACGGACTTATAATCAGATTGCTACTGGTACTATTAGTGTTTGAACTCTTCGCTGGCTGCTGAGGATGGGGACGGAGCACTTATGGGAATGCCCCGAATGCTGTGATGTCGATTCCTAAATCAATCAATCAATGCATTATTACTTTCAGTGTGCTTTGTGACAGAAACTAGACGTATAGCCCGCTTTTGAATAGAACAAAGTCGTTTCGTATTAGAGTTAGGGCAACCATTCCAGACTGTGGAACAATAATCTAGATGTAATTGAATATAGGATGTATAGAATAACATTCGCGTGCTTTCGTCCAGGAAGTGTTGAAGTTTAGCAAGTTCGTAAACTGTATGTGCTATTTTCTTGGTAAGGACGTGGACACGAGATCTCCAATTTAAATGTCTGCCAATTAAAAGACCTAATGTCTTATGTTCATTTACATTAACTATAGGTAACTTGTCTATGCCGGTCTCCCTGGCCTAGGGTTTGCGACTTTCTCCGTAATCCCGTACACTGTCGTGAGTAACGTGACGTGTGCAAGAATCGGTGGCGGTTCTAGCCGCGTCGGTAACTTGCGGAGTATGTGAGCCTGTCGCTCCGAAAGCAATGGCAAACTATTGAGAGTAATCTTGCCAAGCAATCAACAATCACCTGAAAGATGCTGATGTTGACAGTGATGTTCTGTAAAAGGGATATGTGAACAAACAAACAAAAAAACTTCTCTATGCAGAGTTCAAGCGGTGCCCCAATTATGGCTAGTGTCTGGACGTTTTGTGCGGCTGGTCGAGTGGCTAGAACGCCGGATTTTCCTTCAGGAGACCCGGGTTCGATCCCTCGTTAAGGTGTGGGATGTTTTTCTGTCGGGGGCAAAAAGAAAATCCTAACCTGCACAGTTCGCGGCGACTGCACTAGCCAGGCAGCCTTAATTCCTCAGGCTCAAAGACCCCTCTGTCATACACCGCAAGGTACTATATTGGCAGTAAATGACAGTTATTAGCATGGATTTGGTTTTGCTAATGTTAATTTACATGCGGTTTTCATTGCTCCTTCTAGTTAGTTAGTTAGTTAGTTAGTTGGTTGGTTGGTTGGTTGATTGGTTGGTTGGTTGGTTGGTTGGTTCGTTCGTTCGTTCGTTGGGTGGTTGGGTGGTGGTTGGTTGGTTGGTTGATTGGTTGGTTGGTTGGTTAGTTAGTTAGTCAACAGATCATCCTCATTGCACATCGAACCATTTAATGCATAAGTGCTCGGATCCCCTCCTCAGCAAATCCCCCAGCGTGTAGCGGCTCACGACACCAGTTCTGTGTTGGTTTTGCTCCATCTAGTAAGATTATGAAGTTCTTTTTGTAAATAACTTTCTAATTCACCACGGTTCTCCTGACTAGCATATATAATACAATCGTCTGCAAATAGATCACATGTAGTATTGAGTTATAAAGGAAGGTCGTTAATATAAACTGCAAAAAGTAGCGGACCTAGTATTGAGCCCTGAGGCATACAAATGATGGTGACAGACATGGACCAAAATTAGGTCATGGGCAACTCGGCACGGACAGCCTACAGCTTCACGCAGTCCGACGTGAAGAAGAGACAATTGAGAACCATGCCTTGCATGAAAATAGCGTCGTGGGTTGCTGAGCAACTAGCAACGTTTCCTGCAGTCAATCAGTTGGGTTTTAATCACCGTCGAGCTGAGACGTGGTTCTTAGCTCCGTAGCACGGCCACAAAATGTGCCTCTACATCTATGGTTAGGTTTTCTAGTTACTGTTGTGAATTCTGCAGTACCGGCCCTCAGAGAACAGTCATGATGCACTAAAGAAATGTATATGTGTACGAGCGTCGCAATTAGAACCTCAATCCACCACAAGCCTGTATAACAGATTGCCAGCACCTAGTGTGATTGATCCAACGAGCCGCAAAACCCAAGGTTGCGAACAACATCAATATTCAGCTCGCCACAACTAAAGAAAGATAGCTTTCAAGCTCTGGAAAGCCAAGCAAACACCAACCCGCTGCTAACAAATATTCGGTCTATGGCATAGAGGGTTGAATGGATGAATGAATGAATGGATGGATGGAAGATTGATCGATCAATTGATCGATATATCGATCGATAAATCGATCGATAGACAGACAGACAGGTGAATGGAAAAGTAGATAGGTGGATGGGTAGATGAACAGACCACAACACAAATACAATAATTGAACTGAAGCGACTAAAAGGTCGACTATATCCGTGCTCTATGAATGCACTTTTCTTCTCTCAATGTTCTCACCTCATATATTTGTTTCGTTTAAAAAGTCGCTGCTCTTGTCTGCAGATTTCCATGGCCTTCTGTGACATCGACAATCACCCTGACCTTGTCAGTTTGTCACGAAGATAATTTCAAATGAACCGTCTGAACACCGTGTCACAGTCTCCTTTATTTGCCAACCTCTTGGTAAGAAATAGGTACAACCGTGCTCGCGTTCAAGTGAAACAGGGTCGGACTGGGATCGCTGTTCTGGCAACCCACATGGAGAGGGGCCGAGAGGGTTGAGGGGGTGGGGGGGGGGATAACTGCCGGCTCTGTGGGAAAGAGGTTACGAATGCAGTTCGTGATCCCACATACCGCGTTCGAAACACAGCTGCGAGCGACTTGGAAGCAAACTGCCTTGCTTTGGTTTCCACACAATGGTATGAGTGTCGGTCGTTCAGAAAAAAATGGCAAACTACTGAACGTAAACTTGTCAAGAAATCACGAACAACCATACAATTCTAGGATTGACTGCGGCGTCCTGTAAAGGATATGCAACTAGCTAAGTCTGGAAAATACCACGTACGAATCAGGTTGTGAAGTTTACATAATACGGATAACACGATCTGTACAGATGGTAAGACATCTATCCTTCTCGGATAAAAGCGAGAGTCTGTGTATACTTTGTACAGGTGAAATAATATCCTATGACGGTTCTATTAGACGGAATAGTTGCTGCCAATATCAGCGTCATAATTGGAGCAAAACATAATAAGTACGTGAGGGGGAGTCGCGTGGCGGAAGCTTGAGAGCGCTTGCTCTTAAATTTCTCGTGCGCTGATGGCTGGGTAGTGAATTCTTTTCCTACTGTTGGGTCACACCTCGTCCTTGATTTTGGGACGTAAATCACAAGTACCTCTGAAGTCGAAGTGGGTTTGCTTGATGGCGGGGGACAATAGTAACAGGGAAAGGTAACCCTTACGCAAGATCAGTCCACTGTGGACTACGCAAGGGTTCAAAACGTGGCTGTGTGATGTGCGAGGTTGTGTGTTGTGCGTGGTTGTGTGTCGGGCGTGGTTGTGTGTCGAGCGTGGTTGTGTGTCGTGCGTGGTTGTGTTTGGTGCGTGGTTGTGTTTGGTGCGTGGTTGTGTTTGGTGCGTGGTTGTGTGTGGTGCGTGGTTGTGTGTGGTGCGTGGTTGTGTGTGGTGCGTGGTTATGTTTGGTGCGTGGTTGTGTGTGGTGCGTGGTTGTGTGTGGTGCGTGGTTGTGTGTGGTGCGTGGTTGTGTTTGGTGCGTGGTTGTGTGTGGTGCGTGGTTGTGTGTGGTGCGTGGTTGTGTGTCGAGCGTGGTTGTGTGTCGGGCGTGGTTGTGTATGGTGCGTGGTAGTGTTTGGTGCGTGGTTGTGTGTGGTGCGTGGTTGTGTGTGGTGCGTGGTTGTGTGTCGGGCGTGGTTGTGTGTCGTGCGTGGTTGTGTTTGGTGCGTGGTTGTGTTTGGTGCGTGGTTGTGTTTGGTGCGTGGTTGTGTTTGGTGCGTGGTTGTGTGTGGTGCGTGGTTGTGTGTGGTGCGTGGTTGTGTGTCGTGCGTGGTTGTGTTTGGTGCGTGGTTGTGTTTGGTGCGTGGTTGTGTTTGGTGCGTGGTTGTGTATGGTGCGTGGTTGTGTGTGGTGCGTGGTTGTGTGTCGTGCGTGGTTGTGTTTGGTGCGTGGTTGTGTTTGGTGCGTGGTTGTGTGTGGTGCGTGGTTGTGTGTGGTGCGTGGTTGTGTGTGGTGCGTGGTTGTGTGTGGTGCGTGGTTGTGTTTGGTGCGTGGTTGTGTTTGGTGCGTGGTTGTGTGTGGTGCGTGGTTGTGTTTGGTGCGTGGTTGTGTGTGGTGCGTGGTTGTGTGTGGTGCGTGGTTCTGTGTCGTGCGTGGTTGTGTTTGGTGCGTGGTTGTGTGTCGTGCGTGGTTGTGTGTGGTGCGTGGTTGTGTGTCGTGAGTGGTTGTGTTTAGTGCGTGGTTGTGTGTGGTGCGTGGTTGTGTGTCGTGCGTGGTTGTGTTTGGTGCGTGGTTGTGTTTGGTGCGTGGTTGTGTTTGGTGCGTGGTTGTGTTTGGTGCGTGGTTGTGTTTGGTGCGTGGTTGTGTGTGGTGAGTTGGTTGTGTTTGGTGCGTGGTTGTGTGAGGTGTGTGGTTGTGTGGTGCGTGGCTGTGTGGTGCGTGGTTGTGTGTCGTGCGTGGTTGTGTTTGGTGCGTGGTTGTGTTTGGTGCGTGTTTGTGTGTGGTGCGTGGTTGTGTGTCGTGCGTGGTTGTGTTTGGTGCGTGGTTGTGTGTGGTGCGTGGTTGTGTGTCGTGCGTGGTTGTGTTTGGTGCGTGGTTGTGTGTGTTGCGTGGTTGTGTGTGGTGCGAGGTTGTGTGTGGTGAGTGGTTGTGTGTGGGCGTGGGTGTGTGTATTGCGTGGCTGTGTGTGGTGAGTGGTTGTATGTGAGCGTGGGTGTGTGTATTGCGTGGCTGTGTGTGGTGCGTGGCTGTGTGTGGTGAGTGGTTGTGTGTGGACGTGGGTGTGTGTATTGCGTGGCTGTGTGTGGTGCGTGGCTGTGTATTGCATGGTTGTGTGTGGGCGTGGCTGTGTGTGGTGCGTGGTTGTGTGTGGGCGTGGCTGTGTGTGGTGCGTGGCTGTGTATTGCATGGTTGTGTGTGGGCGTGGCTGTGTGTGGTGCGTGGTTGTGTGTGTGCGTGGCTGTGTGTGGTGCGTGGCTGTGTGTGGTGCGTGGTTGTGTGTGGGCGTGGCTGTGTGTGGTGCGTGGTTGTGTGTGGTGCGTGGTTGTGTGTGGTTCGTGGCTGTGTGTGGGCGTGGCTGTGTGTGGTGCGTGGTTGTGTGTGTGCGTGGCTGTGTGTGGTGCGTGGCTGTGTGTATTGCGTGGCTGTGTGTGGTGCGTCGCTGTGTGTATTGCGTGGCTGTGTGTGGTGCGTGGTGGTGTGTGGTGCGTGGTTGTGTGTGGCTGTGGCTGTGTGTATTGCGTGGCTGTGTGTGGTGCGTGACTGTGTATTGCATGGCTGTGTGTCGTGCGTGGTTGTGTGTGGTGCGTGATAGTGTTTGGTACGTGGTAGTCTTTTTGTTGCGTGTTTGTGGCTGAAACGTGGTTATGTTTGATTGTTTGTGGTTTCTGCCTGGCTATGACTGATGCATGGTTGTCGTTCATGCGTGTTTGTGGCTGCTACGTGGTTGTGGCTGATTATGGGGTAGGTCTGAAAGTATAATCGACTGAAGAACGTCCACCTCAACTACAACTTTGTTTCTTGATGCCTGGTGTGTCCTTGACTACCCGGCTTCATGATGAAGCAATGATACCTCTCACTAATGATGAATGTACAGCAGCATGCGGACAACTTAAAGAGGAATAAACCTAACCGACATGTCAGTGGCCATTGCGCTTCCTTCCGGAATTTCGCTGTAAAAAATGGCTTACTCACAAAACAAAACTGTGGATGCTAATTTACAAAGTGATATTTGTATTCATGAGTTTAGATGAGTTGAGTTAAGAAACCGACATAACTGCACTCAGGACATTCTCATACGTGCTCCGTCCCATCGTTCAACAGCCAGCGAAGAGTCATAATAATAATCGTTCCCACCGCTTTCTGATTAAAAATCCTCCTGGTCTTCCCTCTCAGTTCTGAGATTCTTCCAGAAACCCTGCCGATCCCCCGCAATCTCATTCTTTCCATATATGGGTTCTCAATCTGTTCCTCCGCCTTCCCCACCTGGTCCCACAAGCGCACGACCGCCTCCCCCTTTGTCCATAGACAATCTGCCACCAAGAGGTGCATTCCCTGCTAGCCTATCAGCGTGTTCATTCCTCCGGACACCCGCATATTTGTACTCATTCTAAAGATAAGCAGAATGAGCCTGAGGCTGAGACTCTCAATAAGAACATTTTCTTGGCACAATCAGAAATGGTCGTGCTCGGCAGAGAAGCATTTCAGAAACTGCAGAGTAACTCAAAGAAGAACTGGATTGCACCAATGAAGAGTACAAGTTGTTGGAGAAGATGACATAGTTTTTTTTTGGCCACGTTATGAGAAGACAAAATCTGGAACATATTGTGACAATCGGACAAATTTTCGGAAAGAGAGAGAAAAACAGCGTGAGCAGATTGTTGGTAGTCTTGTGTCATGGCACGGAAGGGAGTCAACCCACGAACTGACCCATGTAGTCGGAGATAGTAATTTGTGGAGAGGCATAATCACCCACTCCAGCCGGCAAGGCACTGGATGATGATGATGATGATGATGATGATGATGATGATGATGATGATGATGATGATGATGATGATGATGATGATGATGATGATGATGAGAGAAGATGAACCAGCTGACAATGGGCAAGTATTCGGAGATGAAACACATCGCACTCAGCATCAATGGTGCTCTAAATGACCTCGGTGACAAAGATAAAAGCCTGCATCCATACCTGGAGCAGATATACCAGACAGAAAGGAAAAAAAATGGGGGGGGGGGGGGGGAAGGTTGCCACAGCCTTGGACAGGCAGTGTACGGACTGAACCAATTTCCGGAACGTTTGGAAAACAAACTCAAAGCACTAACAAAGAGATGAAGGCGCGGCCAGCAGGATGTGAATGTGCAATAATAATATTTGTGTCTGAATGACTCATGTATATGGCTATAAAAGCCACTTAGAAGCGATTACTTGAAAATGTGCACCTGCAGATAACTGTATACATAATGTTGTTTTTTTTAAAGTTGCATATCTCTTACAGGATGTTGCAGTCAACACCAGCATTTTCCTGCCGTTGTTGATGTCTTGGCAAGTTTACGTTCAGTAGTTTGTCATTGCTTTCTGAACAACCGGCTCCCATACCAACACGTTAAAATCAGCGCTACACGGTCTGCTGACAAATCGGTCGCCGCTGTGTTTCCAACACGGGTAAGCGGCATTACGAATTGCGTTCGCAACGCCATCGCCACGAAGCATTTCTGAATGTATGGACATGCTTCTGTTCAATGCAGAAAAGGCTTACGAATAAATTGGGTGGGGTACAGATTTTTAAGTGTGATACATACATTACAAAAATTATGCACACACAAAATGACTGTGGGAGTTTACGAAAGAATGTGACTTTAATGTCAGAACAGAATTGTGTAGTGTCTTGCAGTAAGGGGTTTGTAAATTGGGTGGTGCATCCTTGATTTTAAATGTTGTTTAGGGTCTCTTTCATTGCGCATCGGTATATATCTAAGTGTTTCAGTCTCTTCGTATAGATAACACAAGGAGAATCTCGGCACAGTGCATTAACTCTACAACATGAGGAAGTATCACAATGTTTACATTTTAAAATCCCCATCATCATGTGCCATGTCGATAAGTATGGGCGGTCACGTTTCGCCATCCCACGTGATCACCAGAGTCGTGGATGAGCTCTGTGTTCTAGTCTCGACCAAACCACGTGGCCAAGCCATCCAGGTATTTACTTCTCTGCCTTACCCTTATTCTCTTCCCATCGATCTTGCCAGTTGATACCAAGTTCTCCAATGTATTTCTTCTCAAAACGATGCCAAAAGGTTGTGACTGTCTACGACTAATTTCTTTACTATGTTTACGGTTTTCATTTGTTTCTTGTAGTAATTGGTCGTTGGTTTTTCTGTCTGTCCATGGTATTTGTTACATTTTCTTCAGAAACCACATTTTCACAGCCATCAGATGCTTATACAGCTTGACTGCACATTGTCCACGCTTTACATCCATATAAAAGTCCAGGTTCTATGTAGCACCTCAACACTCTTTTTCTCGTTGCAAATGACATATGTTTATTGGTCAGTACGATTTTCATCTTGCAAAATGCTACTTTTGCCATGGCAATTCTTGTTCTAAACTCTTTAAGAAATCTCCCTCCAGATGTTATGATTCTTCCGAGATAATTGTACCGATTCACTTGTTCGAGAGTATTCCTATGTACTTGTATATTCCATTGTGGTATTTCCTTCTTCCTAGTGACGACCATAATCTGTGTCTTCTTACAATTTAATTCTAACCCTGGTTGTTCACTGTGTGCAACAAACGCATCTACTAAATGTTGCAGATACTGCTCATTGTCTGCAGTCATTACTGTATCAAAATTGCACACGCTATACAATTTCATTTGTGAGTAGGATTTTTAATTGTTAAAATGTAGGATGGGAAGCGACCGATGCTGCTTGCACTTTTTCATACCGACTGCTAATGGATTTATTATGTGTCCACGAACATAAGGTCCTGTGAGATTATTGCCCTTAAATGAGAAGCTTAGTCGTTCGATCCACTATCCCAGGAATGGCAAATACCACCCTTTTCCAATTTGTAAAATATCCACAGTTAGCGCCGTGCATGAGTCAGGGAGAAACATCAACACTTTTGAACAAATTCGTGAAAATAACAAGTTAAAATGAAATATATATCACATTCTAAATA
>OY992888.1:12636709-12816709 GCA_963921405.1 Cepaea hortensis | reverse complement strand
CTTTCACTGTTACCAGTGTCCCTCGCCATCAGGTCAGCCCACTCCGACTTCAAGAAGAAGAAGAAGAAGAAGAAGAAGAAGAAGAAGAAGAAGAAGAAGAAGAAGAAGAAGAAGAAGAAGAAGAAGAAGAAGAAGAAGAAGAAGAAGAAGAAGAAGAAGAAGTAAAAGAACAGAAAGAACAATAAGGAGAAGAACATCAGTAATTGTCAATAAACGTGCCTAATGATACGTCATTAAACAAACGCCTAACACGGTGTATAACCTTTTCCTGACCCACCAGAATATTTTTACATAAGCGACTGAGCTTCTTTCCAGGTCGCCCGCTGCAAGTAACGACAACAGAGCAGTTGACACACCTCACGCGGCGAATATAAATTCGCGTCATACCTTTGAATTCAGGTGTGCCCAGGTAAATGTGACAGGTGATCTCACATGTCCACCAGTCTAGGTGACACAAAAGTACAGGGGAAACAGGCATTGTTCTAGTTACTGTTGTCCCTGATGTAGGTCACATAAACAAGAGAATATAAGTGGATGCAACTAAGTGTAACTTAATTTTCAATCCTGGAGACTTACAATTACTATCCTGGTAATTGAAATTCCGCGTGTTTAATGTTGTGCAGTTTCCGTGGAAACGGATACTAAACTCGGGGCATTGGATTGTGTGTAATATTTCTCGGACAAACTTTTACTTCTGACTAGTCTGCTGTGATTAGGATATACGAGGCAGGTGTTACATACATATTTTGCGTTAGAGGAAAAATAAACGTAAGGGTGTGTTCGGCATTCACGTAAGATAATTTGTATGCGGTTGGTATTGAAGGACATATTTTATATTTATATTTGTTGTTGTTGTTGTTGTTGTTGTTGTTTTGCGAACTCCATTCACTACACTTGATTTTTTTTTAAATTTAATATCCCTTAAGAGGTTTGCATGATCGAATGGATAAGAGGGCTGGCTCTTAAACTGCCGGTGCGCTAATGATGAGGTAGCGGGTTCAACCCTACACCTGTTAGTTGGATTAACATCCTGAATTTTCGTCCTTGACTTGGGGACGTAAATTACCAATACCTCAGAAGTCGGAGTGGGTTGGTTTGATGGCAAGGGACACTGGTAATATGGAAAGCTAATTCATGCACAAACATCAGTCTAATGAACTGGAAGTAAGAGTACACGTGTATGGACTACGAGTGAGTTAAAAGCTAGTGAACGCACCCCATCCCCATAATCTCTTAAAAGCATAAGCGTTTGGGGAAAATCCCCTCGTGACCAGAAATGTATTAAGGTCTCGCAAAGAAACAACAACGAAAGAAAGAGAAAGAGCATTACTTTGCAAATCCGGCAGCTTTTGCTGCTTGTCTGATCTAGACGGGGGGGGGGGGGGTGTTACCTTTCCTCTGGAGTAAACTAGACAGGTCGAGAGAGGGATCATGCTGCATGGGCAACACATGGTGTCTACAATTCAGCCCAGGCTTTGTGTTATGGAGAGGTATAACTCCATCACAAACTATCCTCTGTCAAGACGGCAAAGTGCCTGTGTGTAAATGAAACACAGAGATCTGAACACTCTGACCTGTTGTGAGCGTTTGATACAAACTGTGTCTGTATAAGTTCTAGCTTAGCGCTAAATATTACTGGTTAAATTATCTCCAAGATGTTCCCAAATATTATTCTTTTTTTCTTCGTTCACCGTCAGACGTCGATAGGAATTAATGCAAATAAAGCGGCAGTCAACTTAAGCTTGTTGATATCCCAGTGGATTGTCTCCTCAAATGGAGCTGGTGTAGGCCAAACTACTTTTCGCTATTCTGCATGTGTCGGGCACTCCTGCAACAAATGTTTAACTGGCATGTTACCAGTTGTACAGTTATAATCATCCGTGTCTCTTATCTTTAGTTTCTTATTCGTGGTACAAACACTATTTTTTACGGCGAGCTGCGTTGTGGTAAACGCTCGCAAGGCGGCCAGAGGAAACGCTTTAAAGACACTCTGAAAATCTCACTGAAAGCTTTTGGAATTCATCTTGACATCTGGGAGACTGCTACTAAAGACCGTAATTCGTGGCGTACATCATTACATAAGGGTGCAGTCACTTGTGAAGCAACCAGGACTGCAAGAGCTGTGAAGAAAAGGCTGTACAGAAAAACCACTGCAGGAAATCCTCTTACTGGAACGTCAAGCATTCTTTGCCCACATTGCCAAAGAACATTTCGAGCTAAACTAGGCCTTCTCAGCCATCTTATAACTCACGGCTCCATATTTCAACCCCACTGGAGGAAATGAATGGTCATCATCATTCTTGATGGACAAACAACAACATACGTGGTTTTATAATCGTGAATAAAAGGAGTATCTTGTATGTAAAGCCTGAGTAAAACGAGACAATTTCAGTCATCGCAGTCAACCTCCAGCATTTCTTGGCTGCTTGTGATTTCTTGGCAAGTTTACGTTCAGTAGTTTGCCATTGATTTCTGAACTACCGGCGCTCATACCATTGTATGAAAAGCAATGCACGGCGGTCTGCTGCCAATTTGCTCGCAGCTGTGTTTCAAACGCGGAATGCTGAATTACGCATTGCGATAGCAAGCCTTTCGCAACCGCCATATCTTTATGTGCCATGCCGATCAGCAAGGGTGGTCATGTTTCGTCATCTTACACAATCTCCAGTGTCGTGGATCAGGTCTGTGTTCTTGTCGCGACTAAGCAATTTGGCAAAGCCATCAAGATAGTCCTGCCTTCTCCTTATTGTTTTCCCCTCAATCTTGCCAGTTGTCACCATGTTCTCTAGTTTATTCATTACTGGTTTGACAGCTGTGGTTATTATTGTGTTGACAGCTAAGATCGTTATTGTGTTGGCATATTTGTTTGTTGGCAGATCCTTACTGTGTAGACATCTATGAACTATATATTATTTACAGTATTGACAGATTCATTCATTACTGTATCGACAGGTCCATTCATTACTGTGTCGACAGGTTTATTCATTACTGTTTTGACAGGTCCTCTCATTATTATGTTGACAGGTTTATTCATTACTGTTTTGACAGGTCCTCTCATTATTATGTTGACAGGTTTATTCATTACTGTTTTGACAGGTCCTCTCATTATTATGTTGACAGGTTTATTCATTACTGTTTTGACAGGTCCTCTCATTATTATGTTGACAGCTGAGATCGTTATTGTGTTGGCAGATTTGCTTGTTGGCAGATCATTGCTGTGTAGACAACTGCATTTATTAGTGTTGACAGCAAAAATAATTGCTGTGTTGAACACAGAATTGATAACTGCGTAGACAGACTGAAATTCTGACACAAATGTGGATATCTGAAATCTTTACTGTGTTAACACTGAAATGATTATTGTGTTTGAAGCTGACATTATAACTGTGTCGACATATGAAATCACGTATGTATTGACATGTGAAATCACTTATATTTTGATATATAAAATCATTTATATGTTGACAAGTGAAATCACGTAGGTGTTCACATGTGAAATTATTTACATGTTGACATGTGATATAATGTATATGATGACATGTGAAATCATTCACGTGATGTCACATCTGAAATCTCGTATGACAGTTTAAATATTTGCAATATTGACAGCTTCAATTATCGTTATGTTTACAGGAAACGTCATTGCCGTTTTTCACCTGAATTCGTTACCGCATCGTTAAGGAATATACGAGACGAGATGAAAAGGAACAAGGATTAAGCCAGGGGAGGATGTTAAGATTATTTACTCTGGGGGAAAAGAAAGGCATTGAGGTGTAGCAATTGTTTAGGATCAGCAAACATTAAACTCTGTTTAAGGAACTGGGCAGTGTCAGACAGGGTTCTATTGGTAAAAGTAATTGGCAGAACTTTTAACATAAACGCCATTCAAATATATGCCCCAACAGGAGAAAGCAGTGACGATAGTGTAAAGGGATGTTATAATTACACGGATAAAGCGTTGAAGAAATGTAAATATTCAGAAATAAATATTATAATGGGTGGCATCGCCTGTGTGTCGTATCGTGTCGACATACCTCAATGGGTCGACAAGATATGACACACAGGCGATGCGAGCCTAGTGGGGCCGACACACCGGAAGCTTCCCGCGTCTTCAATTAGTAGACAAATTATCGAAAGCGGCCATGTCGTTGACAGAGACATTACCTTTCGCGTGTTGTTTAACACACAAAATAGTCGCTTATTAAAGGTTGCAGAAGCAATAATGATCAATCAACGCAAGCCAGAATTGTGTAAACAGAAAGACATGTTAGTCAGCTTAAAATTACCGTGGTAGATAAGTGACATTACTGTGCGAAATTGTGTATATTTCAACTTGAAGGATTTATCTAGTTAATTCACGTAAGTTGTGTGATTTCTGCAGTATGTACCTGACGAGATGCAGCGAAATATGCCAGGCAATAAATCGTGCAATCTATTGTTTGTGTCTTCGTTATTCAAACACAGTTCCCAATGCTGACCGTTACAGTTTATTACAGATTACTAACATGCACATTAAACGTAAAGTTGAAGAAAGTCGAGTATACACTAGAAAACACTAAATATGATCTGTGTACATTGAAAAATGACATGGACACACAAGACAATTTCAACATAGAAATAAAGAACAGATTTGATATATTGTGTGATCTAGAGATCCTATTTTAAGATGTGGATGATCAATGGGAAATATTGAAGAATTCAATCAGTTTGGCTGCAGAAAAAAAAAACTATTCCAAAATTAAAGAAAGTGGGTCGTAAGAAATGGATAACTAAGGAAATGTTACAACTAATGGAAACAAGAAGACTCAACAAAAATAAACCTGACAAATATGAAGAGAGTCACAGAAACGTCAGAACATTATGTATGTTGGCAAAAGAAACATGGAAGAAAAATTGCATAGAAATTGAAAACCAAAACAACAGTAAAAATACCAATTAATGCACAAAAAATTCAAGACCTCAATAATAAAATAACACGTATATCAACAGGCTGCCTAAAAACACAACAATGGAAGGACAAATCATACTAGAAAAAGATCAGATTTTACATGTATGGTCAGATTATGTGAAAAACCTTTATGATGATACCAGGGAACGGTATGATATTCGAAATAATAATAAAGGATCATCAATTTTGAAGATGTAGGTTCAGAATGTTGTTAACCATATGAAAACTGGTAAGACCTCCGGTTCAGACAACATTACAACATAAATGATCAATGCCTTAGAAGAATATGAAATAGACCAAGTCACAAAATATGATACTGGCGGTATACTTCCTGAATTATGTAATTCTATATTTATTGCAATCCCAAGCAACACAGGAGATGTGGATTGTGATCAACATCGAACAATTAGTATAATGAGCCACATCACGAAGATGTTGCTAAGAATTATCATGCACAGAAGAGTTATAAATATTTTTTTTTTTTTTAGGAGAAGAACAATGCGGGTTTGTAGAAGGCAAAGGTGCATTTAATTATGTGTATATGGTGAGAAGATTAATTGAACATTCTATAGAAGTAAACAAAGACTTACATCTTTGCTTTATTAACTACACAAAGGCTTTTGATAAAGTAAGATATGTCAACATGATAAAGATACTTGCAGATCTATACATTGATGGAAAAGACCTTAGACTTGTAAAAACATATATTGGAAACAACAAGCTGCCATAAAGATTGATATGAAGTAGGTCAATATCAGCCCATTAAGAGAAGCGTGAGACAGGGATGTGTAATGTCTCCAGACCTTTTTTCCCTGTACAGTGAACATATTTTCAGAAATGTAGAAGATAGAAAAGGAATCGTCATTGGGGAACGTGATATCAATAACATTAGATATGCAGATGATACAGCATTGATTGCTGACAATGAGCAGGATCTGCAACAATTAGTAGATGCGGTTGTTGCACACAGTGAACAACTGGGGTTAGAATTAAATTGTAAGAAGACACCGATTATGGTTGTCACTAGGAAGAAGGAAATACTACAGTGTAATGTACATGTAAATGGGAATATTCTTAAACAAGTGAATCGGTAAAATTATCTCGGAAGAGTGATAACACCTGTTGGGAGATTAGAAGAGATTAGAACAAGAATCGCCATGGTGAAACGAGAAAAAGAGTGTTGATGTGCTACATAGAACCTGTGCTTTTGTATGGATGTGAAGCGTGGACAAGGAGCAGACAAGCTGAAAACCATCTGATGGCTGTGGAAATGTGGTTTCTGAGGAAAATGCAACGAATACTGTGGACAGACAGAAAAAACAAATGACCATGTCCTACAAGAAACTACTCGTAAAATCGTAAAATTATTAGAGAAATTAGACGTAGACAGTGAAAATATTTTGGTCACATTATAAGAAGAAATAAACTGGAGAACTTGATGAAAACTGTCAAGATAGAGGGGAAGAGAACAAGAGGAAAGCAGAGAAGGCTTGACCGCGTTGTATGGTCGAGATAAGAACACTGAGCTGATTCGTGGTTCTGGTGATCGAACGAGATGGTGAATCATGACTTCCAACGCTTATCGGCACGGCACATGATGAATGCATTGATATTTCAGTGTATGTTGACACCTTAGTTCACTACTGTGTTGGCAGATTAATTTGTTACCTTGTGTTTAAATTAGTTTTTATTTAATTTTTAATTTTTTTTTTTTTTAAAGATTAGTTCGTTACTGTGTTTGCGGAATATTTCTTCAATATGCTGGTATATTAGATCGTTATTGAATTGATAGATTAGATCATTGCTATCTTTGTGAATTGGATCGTTACCGTGTGTGTAATTAGTTCATAACTATCTGTATAGGGTGGAGAATTGCCATGTTGGTAAATTACTTCAATGCTGTGTTGATGGATTAGATTGTTTCGGTATTGATGGATTAATTCTGTGTTGAACTAGCAATTGTTGCTTTCAATGTTAACAGCAGACTTCATTAGTGTGTTGGCATATTTGAAAGACTATTGAGATCATTGCTGTGTCTGCTACAACAGTTGCCTAACATTCCAAATTGTTCCACCGTTGTGGATGAAAAATAACTTACACATTTCACATTCACGATTGTCACAACTTCATTACTACCTGAGATCTGGATGCAAACTCGTGATTTTTCGATATCGTATTTAACAAAGGTAAGTCTTCTGTTGTTTTTATACCGTAAGAGAGGCTAATTAGTTCGACATTGTGAGTCATATGTGATATTTGACACCGTGAAAAACAACCTAGGTAGAAGATGCATCCTTTATTCTTTCTGTCGCTGTGTGGCTTTCAACTGCAGGTTATCCAAATGTTTTTTAAGTAGTTCTTCAATGTTGCCCTGTTGTGCCTTGGTTTTGCATGGAATTTGCCCATAACAATTACCAGTCACACACAAACACACACACACACACACACACACACACACACACACACACACACACACACAGAGAGAGCGAGAGAGAGAGAGAGAGAGAGAGAGAGAGAGAGAGAGAGAGAGAGAGAGAGAGAGAGAGAGATATGTTGGCCCATTGAATAAAGACTAAACTACCAGATATTCCAAGTAGGGAATTACAAGAAGTAGTGAAGACACGATCGAGTTCAAGATAAACAACACATTGTGTCCTAGAGTGTGAGAGGCAGAAAAACAGAATGGGCAGCGCCAGTCTGTAAGTCACTTCATGATAATGGCGATATTGTTTTTGCGTTCGCTCGTTTTAAACTCAAACGTAGACCACACACACTACTTCTAGTAGTGCTGGACTGAATTCTACGTGTGGATTAGCTTTCCCTATTAACAGTGTCCCTCGCCATCAGGTCAACCCTCTCCAACTGCATCGGCAATTGTAATTTACATCCCCATGTTAAGGACGAGAAGTCAACGTATTATGTCCAAGTTTGGCAGCATTGTGTTGGTGTAAATATACTATTTACTATCTCTTGTTTTACTGACATAGATATATTTGAATGTTTCAATATAGATACTAGTTCAGTAGTTCTCAACCGGTGGGGAATTCCCCCCCCCCCCCCATTTCCAGGGGGAAATTTTAGGGTTTCCAGGGTGGGGGGGGGGGATTAAGATTATTTGAAGATCGCGTTAATACAAGAACCGATTACTTGATATTGTTTTTCCCTTCATACTGAACGGTTCTGTACGTCTCACCCTTCTAAAATTCATTTTATAAAGTAAGTAGTCCCACAAATTACGTTTTATGTGGACGTCTAGACTTGTTTTAGTATGTGCTATTAAATTTAGCTTCCATTATCACGTATATTGTGTAGTGGCGGGGGCGGGATTTTTAGGTAGGAAATACGAAAGGGGGGAATGACGTTCTGAAAATATGGTGAAGGGGGGCACGGGCCGCATTTTTAGGTAGGAAAAACAAAAGGGGGAGGGGGGGAATGACGGTCTGAAAATATGGTGTGGGGGGGGGACGGGCCAAAAAAGGTTGAGAACCACTGTGCTAGTTGATATATAAGCGTACTTGTTTTTTGACATCTGATTTCGATGTCCCTACCTGTTATGCTATATTCACGGAAAAAAACCCTGAAACTAACTACTGCTTCAAGTTTCATATTAATGTTACAGTTATTCATATTTGTTATATTTTTAGACTAATTTCAACAGCACAAAGGGGGAGTGATGTATTATATTTTATTTATTCTTCTCTTAGTAATTGTCGCCGTCTCCCTGGTCGAGGAGTTAGCAGCTTTCTCCGTAACCCCGAATACTCGCGTGGTTGACGTAAGCGCACGAGAATTGCAAGCGGTTCGAGCCGTGCCAGTGACTTATGAGAGTATGGAGCCGGTCGCTCAGACAGCAATGGCAAAACTACTGAGCATAATCTTGCCAAGAAATCAACAATCAGCTGAAAGATGTTGATGTTGACAGTGATGTAAAGGATATGCAAACATTTATTTATTTAGTAATTATCATCTTAGCTTAGTCCATTTTCCCACTGTTTAACTCCTTTTTAACAAGCTGAGTTGAGTTGAGACTACTTGTTTCTTCTCTTCTTCTTCTTCTTCTTCTTCTTCTTCTTCTTCTTCTTCTTCTTCTTCTTCTTCTTCTTCTTCTTCTTCTATCTTCTTCTTCTTCTTCTTCTTCTTCTTCTTCTTCTTCTTCTTCTTCTTCTTCTTCTTCTTCTTCTTCTTCTTCTTCTTCTTCTTCTTCTTTCCCTTAGTCTTCTTCTTACTCATCATGCTCTCTCTCTCTCATTATTCTCCTTGATTATGCGTCTGTCTGGCGTTTTCTCTGAGTCTTGAGTATCATTATCTCAGGTCATTCCCTGCAGCACCATTCTCTTCAGGCCGTGATGATCTATTTGTTCTTCCGCACTATACTGACGATCCCACATTGCCATTCGACCACGTATGCCTTATCATGCACCAATACCCCACCCAGAGCTGCAGATCCAGCCAATCTGTCCCGCTTAGTGAAGTGATAGTCAAGCTATGGCAAGTATTTGTATAAACACATACAACAGAGAGCCGTCAGTGTAGTGACTAAACGCTAGTCTGTCAGTCAGGTGGTGTAGTAACTAGACGCGTGTCTGCCGGTCCGGTGATGTAGTGACTAGACGCTAGTCTGCCAGTCCAGTGATGTAGTGACTAGACGCTAGTCTGCCAGTCCAGTGATGTAGTGAGTAGACACTTGTCTGTTGGTCCCGTGGTGTAGTGATTAGACGCTAGTCTGCCAGTCCAGTTGTGTAGTGACTAGACGCTAGTCTGCCAGTCCAGTGATGTAGTGACTAGACGCTAGTCTGCCAGTCAGGTGGTTTACTGATTAGACGCTAGTCTGCCAGTCCAGTGGTGTAGTGACTAGACGCTAGTCTGCCAGTCCAGTTGTGTAGTGACTAGACGCTAGTCTGCCAGTCCAGTGATGTAGTGACTAGACGCTAGTCTGCCAGTCCAGTGGTGTAGTGACTAGACGCGTGTCTGCCGGTCCAGTGATGTAGTAAGTAGACACTTGTCTGCTGGTCCAGTGGTGTAGTGATTAGACGCTTGTCTGCCAGTCCAGTTGTGTAGTGATTAAACGCGTGTCCGCCGGTCCAGTGATGTAGTGAGTAGACTCTTGTCTGCTGGTCCAGTGGTGTAATGATTAGACGCTTGTCTGCCTGTCTGGTGATGTGGGACTAGACGCGTGTCTGCCGATCCAGTGATGTAGTGAGTAAACACTTGTATGCTGGTCCAGTGGTGTAGTAACTAGACACTTGTCTGCTGGTCCAGTGGTGTAGTGAGTAGACGCTTGTCTGCCGGTCCTTTAGTATAGTGACTAGATGCTTGTCTGTCTGTCCGATAGTTTAGTGACTAGACGTTTGTCTGCCGATCCAGTGATGCAGTGACAAGACACTTGTCAGACGGTCCAGTGGTATAGTGAATAGACGCTTTGTCTGCCGGTCCAGTGGTGTAGTGACTAGACGCATGGCTGTCTGTCCAGTGAAGTAGTGATTAGACACTTGTCTGACGGTCCAGTGGTGTAGTGATTAGACACTTATCTGACGGTTCAGTGATGTAGTGATTAGACGCATTGTCTGCTGGTCCACTGGTGTAGTGACTTGACGTGTGTCTGCCAGTCCATTGGTGTAGTGATTAGTCGCTTCTCTGCCGGTCTAATGATGTAGTGATTAGACGCTTATCTGCCGTTCCGATGGTGTAGTGACTAGACGCGTATTTGCCGGTCCAGTGGTGTAGAGACTAGACGCTTCTCTGTCGGTCTAATTGTGTAGTGATTAGACTCGCGGCTGTCGGTCTGGTGTTGTAGTGACTGCACGCTTGTCTGCCGGTCCGATGGTGTAGTGACTAGACGCGTGTCTGCCAGTCCAGTGGTGTAGTAATTAGACGCGCGCTTGTCGGTCCGGTGGTCATGATTTCGTATCCACGTCAAGGGAGGTATTTTAATTGATCTGGGCTCCCAGGTCGCCCAGCTTCAAATGGGACCTGGAAATTCCTGAGGATGTGAGACTCACCACATTACCCCCAGGATGCAGTCTGGTCTGTAAAAACATGGGTCTAGCAGAAGATGCCCGTTAGACCATCAAGCGTATAATAGGGATTACTTAAAACTGCATTCACCGTCATCATCATCATCATAATCATCGTCCGCTTTTGCCGTCAAGCGTCGTGGGGAGGAATAATTAATTCTTTCACTTTTCTCATGGATGTGCTATTTATCAGTATATTTAGTGGACCAGGAGATCTGCTAACTTTAGTCTTGGCTGTGTTTATATTCATTTTGCAATTAAACTGCCATTACTGCTTATAATACCATGCGAGGTAGAACATGAGAGAGGCGGAGAGGGGGAGGTCTTGAACCTGAGCAATTAAGGCCGCCTTGCTTGTGCAGTCGCAGCGAACTGTGCACGTTAGGGTTTTCTTGTACCCACTGACAGGTTTTTTCACCGGCATAATATGTCGCTGATTAGTTGCAGTAAACGTTGATGTTTAACATCGGTAGCATAATGTCGACAAACACAGTCTTTACAATATTTGCTTTAGTACCTCTAGGTATATTTCTATGCCACAGAAGTGTTGATATTTTCTCCCAGTACCTGATTTACCTTTACACAACGCGTGCATTATCCATTCCCAAATCTGAAGCGAACAATTAACCCTAGATATTTAAATTCGGAGTTTTTTTTTAATTTCCGAGTTCTTAACTTTTATTGACAGGGTTTCTGACTCCTATCACAATCGTCTCTGTCTTTTCAATGCTTATTTTCATCTTATATTTCTCACACTTGGAACTGGCTTGATTTAGATGGTTCTGGAAGCTCTCTTCATATTCTGCTACTAACACTTGGTGGTCCGCAAATAATAATTCTGAAATGTTATCTTCTTCTTCGCTCTTCACTTAATATATTGTCATTGTTTGTTATAAAATAATTATTTGATGTGCTCAGTATCACACCGGCTGCCTTATCTTCCAAAGACACTTCTGGTTACCCATGTGTCGGCTTGGGAGCCCTGGTATATTTAAAACATCCTAATCCGCCCCTATGCGAACCGAACCCCTGACTGCCGGGTGGGAAGCCGAGTGTCTAGCCACTTCCCTACCGTTGCTAACGAACACAGAAGAGGAAGTATTTGTTTACATGCCGAAGTCAAAGCAGGAGTTTATTTCAGAAACATGTTGTGAGAACACGCCGCCGAAGATGAATGATGTCTGTTTGTAGCGGGATATTGTTTGACGAATGACACCGACAGATCCCCTCAGGGATTGAAGTGGTCGTGAAAGATGGTCGCCCTTGAAGTAGTGGAGTCAAAGTGATGGAACGGCTGTCAAAGTTAAGATATGGGGTCCGATCTTAACCTGGTGGTTCACTGATAATTTTGTATATTAGTGGAAAGAAAGTGTGGTTGTTCAAAGCGTGTTCAATTCTTCCTTTCCATTTTGTTTTCCTCTTTACTGGTAGATTAATTTCAGTTTATGAGATTTGTAACAATACTCGGATCACATGCAGGTGCATTATCTGTCTGCCAGCCTGCCTGCCTGTTTACCTACCTGATTGCTTGCCTGTCTGTCTCTCTGCCTACCTGTCTGTCTGTCTGTCTGTTTGTCTGTCTGCTTATCAGCCTGCCTGCCTGTCTACCTACCTGCTTACCTGTCTGTCTGTCAGCCTGCCTGCATACCTGTCTGTCTAACTGTGTGTGTGCACGCGTGTGCCTATCTTCTGTATATCTCTCTGTGCGTATGTGTGTGAGTTTGTTTGTGTGAGTGCGCGCGCGTGTGTGTGCGTGCACGCTTGTGTAAATATGTATATGTATGTATACACTCCCACTCACACACACAGGAAAAGTGAAGAAACATTGGCTATTCGCCGGTAGACACATAACGGTATAGCCCAGCCAGCCCTCCGCCAGTGATATACTCAACACCAGGCCGGCCGCCTTCATGCCCCCCCCCTCCCCCAGTGATGTGCTCAACACCAGGCCGGCCACCTTCGTGCCCCCCCCCTCCCCCAGTGATGTGCTCAACACCAGGCCGGTCACCTTCATGCCCCCCCCTCCCCCAGTGATGTGCTCAACACCAGGCCGGTCACCTTCGTGCCCCCCCCCCCCCAGTGATATACTCAACACCAGGCCGGCCACCTTCATGCCCCCCCCCCAGTGATATACTCAACACCAGGCCGGCCGCCTTCATGCCCCCCCCCAGTGATATACTCAACACCAGGCCGGCCGCCTTCATGCCCCCCCCCCAGTGATGTGCTCAACACCAGGCCGGCCACCTTCGTGCCCCCCCCCTCCCCCAGTGATGTGCTCAACACCAGGCCGGTCACCTTCATGCCCCCCCCTCCCCCAGTGATGTGCTCAACACCAGGCCGGTCACCTTCGTGCCCCCCCCCCCCAGTGATATACTCAACACCAGGCCGGCCACCTTCATGCCCCCCCCCCAGTGATATACTCAACACCAGGCCGGCCGCCTTCATGCCCCCCCCCAGTGATATACTCAACACCAGGCCGGCCGCCTTCATGCCCCCCCCCCAGTGATATACTCAACACCAGGCCGGCCGCCTTCATGCCCCCCCCTCCCCCAGTGATGTGCTCAACACCAGGCCGGTCACCTTCGTGCCCCCCCCAGTGATGTGCTCGACACCAGGCCGGTCACCTTCGTGCCCCCCCCCCCAGTGATATACTCAACACCAGGCCGGCCGCCTTCATGCCCCCCCCCCCCCCAGTGATATACTCAACACCAGGCCGGCCGCCTTCATGCCCCCCCAGTGATGTGCTCAACACCAGGCTGGCCGCGTTCATGCCCCCCCCCCCCCAGTGATGTGCTCAACACCAGGCCGGCCGCGTTCACGCCCCAAGACATTTCCTGGTACTCCTGTTACAGTGGGTCGACTAGAAGCCCCGGTGTCAGTTTGACAAATCTGTCTCGTTGGGAAATCGAACTCTTGACCACCGAGACGACAGGCAAGCGTCAAGCCATTACACCACCTCGGGGCAGAGGTGAGGTCAAGATGTAGAAATATCGTTGATGACATTGACACCGTGACAATTGATGGACGGACTGAAAATGATGGACTGACTACATAGGAGACTTATACTGGGACAGCAGGGGCAACAAATCAACACAATTTATGGAACAGCAGGGGCAACAAATCAACACAAGTTATGGGACAGCAGGGGCAACAAATCAACACAATTTATGGGACAGCAGGGGCAACAAATCAACACAATTTATGGGACAGCAGGGGCAACAAATCAACACAATTTATGGGACAGCAGGGGCAACAAATCAACACAATTTAATACTCAATGAAGGACCAAGTTTTTTTGTTTTTGTTTTTGTGGTGCTCGCTCGCTTTGACCTATTTATTGTAATGTTGGGCTGAATTTTGCGTGTGGATTAGCTTTCCCTATTAATGGTGTCCCTCGCCAATAGGCGAAGCCACTCCGACTTCAGAGGTACTTGTAATTTATATCCCAAAGTCAAGGACAGGTCACAATTTTAGTCCAGCTGTCTGGTGTAGAACATTAATTTTAACATAGAAGTAAAGAACAAATTTGATATATTGTCTGATCTAGAGATCCTATTTCAAGATGTGGATGATCAATGGGGAATGTTGAAGATTTCAATCAGTTTAGCTGCAGAAAAAACTATTCCAAAATTAAAGAAAGTGGGTCGTCAGACATGGATGACTGAAGAATTTTTACAGCTAATGGAAACAAGAAGACAGAACAAAAATAATCCTGCCAAGAATAAAGAAATTCACAGAAAAGTCAGAACATTATGTAAGGAGGCAAAAGAAGCATGGCTCGATAAAAATTGTATACAAATTGAAACACAACACAACAGTAAAAATACCAAAGTAATGCACAAAAGAATTCAGGAGCTCACTAATCAAAGAGCACATACATCAGCAGGCTCCCTAAAGATAAATGATGGAAAAATCATAATAGAAAAAGATAAGATTTTGCATGTATGGACAGATTATGTGAAAAACCTTTATGACGATAACAGAGAACTGTATGATATTCAAAATAATAATGAAGGGCCATCAATTTTGAAGATGGAGGTTCAGAATGCTCTCAGCCATATGAAATCTGGCAAGACCCCCGTTTCAGAGAGCATCACAACAGAAATGATTAATGCTTTTGAAGAATACGGAATAGATAAAGTTACCAGACGCTTGAATACCATATATGATACTGGAGATATACCTCATGAATCATGTAATTCTGTATTTATTGCAATCCCAAAGAAATCAGGAGCATTGGAATGTGATCAACATCGAACAATTAGTATAATAAGTCACATCACGAAGATTTTATCATGCAAAGAGTTAGGAAGAAAATACAACCTGAAATAGGAGAGGAACGATGTAGGTTTGTAGAAGGCAAGAGTACAGTAAATGATGTGTATATAAAGAGACAGTCATTGAACGTTCTATAGAAGTAAACAAAGATCTACACCTCTGCTTCATTGACTACACAAAGGCTTTCGGTAAAGTGAGACATGTCGACATGATAAGGATGCTTGAAGATCTACAAATTGATGGAAAAGACCTTAAACTTGTAAAAAAAAAACATATATTTGAAACAACAAGCTGCCATAAGAATTGATAATGAAGTAGGTCAATATCAGCCTATTAAGAGAGGTGTGAGACAGGGATGTGTAATGTCTCCAGATCTTTTTTTCCCCAGTATAGTGAATATATTTTCAGAAATATAGAAGATATGAAAGGAATCAACATTGGGGGACCATACACCAATGACATTAGATACGCAGATGATACAGTCTTGATTGCAGACAATGAACAGGACCTGCACAATTTAGTAGATGCGGTTGTTGCACACAGTGAACAAATGGGGTTAGAATTGAATTGTAAGAAGACACAGATTATGGTCGTCACTAGGAATTAAGAAATACCACAATGTAATATACAAGTAAATGGGAATATTCTTAAACAAGTGAATCGGTACAACTATCTCGGAACAGTCATAACATCTGATGGGAGATGCCTTGAAGAGATTAGAACAAGAATTGCCATGGCGAAGGTAGCCTTTTGCAAGATGAAAAACATACTTACCAATAAAAAATATATCAGTTGAAACAAGAAAAAGAGTGTTGAAGTGCTACATAGAACCTGTACTTTTATATGGATGTGAAGCGTGGACAATGAGCAGACAAGCTGAAAAACATCTGATGGCCGTGAATACGTGGTTTCTGAGGAAAATGCAAAGAATACCATGGACAAATAGAAATATCAATGAGCAACTCCTTCAAGAAACAAATGAAGATCGTAAACTGATTACAGACGTTTGATGTAGACAGTCAAAATTTTTTGGGCATATTATGAGAAGAAATGAATTGGAGAACTTGGTGACAACTGGCAAGATCGAAGGGAACAGACCAAGGGGAAAACCAAGAATTAAATACCTTAATGGGACGCAGAGGTGTTTCCAAGGCACCAGGGCCGGGTTATATACTGGCCAAGACCTATTGACGCGTCCTCGTCGAGCGTCCTGGGCAACAGGTCCCTTTGGGGTCCTGGCTAAAGTCAATAGGATCGCCGATTCCTCCGAAGTCAGAGAGTGTCTGCCTGTATGGCGAGGAGCCACCAGTCTGCACACCAATAAGCCAGACATGGGACAACGGATACTCATGCAAACCTCAGGTCCTGTATGACATCACACTGATGTTGGACAACAGGATGTCTTCATCCGACATACAGGACTCAAGCCAACGAACACAAGCAAGCAAGCAAATACCTTAATGGCTTGGCCACGTGGCATGGTCGAGACAGAACCACGGAACTGATCCACGACTCTGGTGATCGAATGAGATGCAGAACATGACCGCCCGTGCTTATCGGCATGGCACATAATGAATGATTGTCTGGTGTAGGGGTTGAACCACTAACCTCGGCATCAACACAACGGATGTTTAAGAACACGCGTTCTTACCCATTCAACCATGCTGACCTGCGACCAAGCATATGAAAGCTGAGTTAAAGAAAGCTCAATTTCAGCGTTTCAGAGACCAAGCCATGTCCTCAGCCTAAAGACTGTTGTTGACATAATGCCCACGACCTGATATTTAGGACGTGTCTTGTGTGGATCTCAGAATTACTTCGCTATGCAAAGTGCACATGAACAGGCAGATAAACCAATGAGGAAGTCGTACAAGAGGTAAATGAAAACCGCTGACTGATTAGAGAAAGTGGACGTAGACAGTCAATTATTAGGGATGGTTATGAGAAGAAATAAACTAAAGTCCTTGCTGACAAAGAGGAAATTAAAAAGGGGAAGACAGAAAAGTAAATATTTAGATGGCTTGACCACATGGCATGGTCGGGCCAAGAACACATAGATGATCCATGACCCTGGTGAACGTGTAAGATGGCAAAACATGACCGCCCACGCTTACCGGTAAATGAATGACAAATTGCACAGATCGGGTGACAGTACACAACCCTACCTAGCACCTTGTGTAATGTGCGGTTATTTTAGTTGCAATTATTTGTATAATCATGGCTTAGGTAGGCGCGCAATACTTGTTTGTTTTCAATATGGCGAATGTGCAGTGTAATATTGTAAAGACTATTCTACAAGATGGAAATAACAAAGAAAAATGGCCCATTAACCGCCTTATGTCTCGGAAACTCTCAGCGCCGCGTCACTGCAAATAACAGCAGGACAAAAGAAGAAGAAAGATACATCTGGTCGTTAACATGCTTTTGTTAAATACTGAACAACAAGGCAAACGTGGATTCACTCTCTTTAAGGAAATGACAATAGTACAGTGCTATCATTTTAATATAATTGTATGATAAAATAATAAGCCTCGTAAATGTATAATCCCTCCTTTAAAAATCATTTCACTGCAAATGCGCAACTTTAACAATAGATATACAATAGAACAACCCATATTCATTACTTTCAAAGTGGCAACATGTAAAGGCTTTGTTTACAATATTGTGTGGTTAGATAAATAGGCAGATTTATTTACTACGTTCAGACCAAACGCCAACAGTTAGTTAACACTTCACACGTTGCTTTGTTTATTCAGAGATCCCATGATCTGCATAGTGAATAGATTAGGGCACAAAAAGTTAATACAATATCAAGGAGTGGATCCTTTGCATAAGGTAGAGATCTCTTCAACGTTTGTTGAAAGCCTCTAGATCTTTTGCCATGTCTCCTGCCTTATTTACTCTCAAACGTCGCTGTGGCTAATGGGACAGTAAGACGCGCAGTTTCATAATTCTCCTACACAGCGAGTAGAGGGTTCCATATTAGTCTCGGACGATTTGAAAATAGCTAGTTGCATCTCCTTTACGTTTGCAGTCAACAACGGCATTTTTGGCTGTTGCCGATGTCTTGGCAAGTTTACCTTCAGTAGTTTGCCATTTCTGCCAATTCTGAACGACCGGCACTCATACTATTTCGTAAAAGACCAGCGCAGAGCGGTTTGCTGCTAAATCGCGCGCAGCTGTGTTTCGACCGCGGGTATGCGGGATTACGACCCGCCTTCGCCACGGAGCCCGCTTTGCGTTGATTTCGATGGTATAATACCTCGGCAGCTCAGAAAGTAATGACAAACTACTAAACTACCATTGCCTAGTGAATGACAAACAGCCAATAAATGTGGACATTGATAAAGGTCGTGAACTATTTTCATCACGTGCCCTCACGACCAAGATGTCTGCACTGTCCTGTGTCCGTCGCCGTGCTGGCCCAGCCCCGCCTTTTCTAAAAGAAACCGCGCCTTGCATCCTGTTCTTTTCAAGCCACCATCATCATCATGTGCCATGCTGATAAGCGTTGAAGGTCATGTGTCGCAATCTCATGCGACCACCAGAGTCGTGGATGGGCTCTGTTCTTGTCTCGACCATACTACGTGGCCAAGCCATCCAGGTATTTACTTATCTGCGTTCCCCTTGTTCCCTTTCCCTCAATCTTGCCATTTGTCAGCAAATTCTCCAATTTATTTCTTCTCATAACGTGACCAAAATATTTTGACTGTCTACGTCTAATTTCTCTAATGAGTTTACGATTTTTATTTGTTTCTTTTAGGACATGGACATTGGTATTTATGTCTGTCCATGGTATTCTTTGTCTCCCTGGCCTAGGAGTTAGCGACTTTCTCCGTAATCCCGTATACTCTCGTGAGTAACGTGACGACGGCGAGAATCGGTAGCGGTTCTAACCGCGTCGGTAACTTACGTGGTATATGAGCAGGTCGCTCAGAAATCAATGGCAAACTACTAAGCGTAATCTTGCCAAGAAATCAACAATCAGTTTAAAGATGCTGATGCTGACAGCGATGTCCTGTAAAGGATATGCAAACATTTATTTATTTATATATGGTATTCTTTGCATTTTCCTCAGAAACCACATTTCCACAGCCATCAGATGTTTTTCAGCTTGTCTGCTCACTGTCCACGCTTCACATCCATGCAAAAGTATAGGTTCTATGTAGTACCTCAACGCTCTCTTTCCTAGTCTCTGTGACATTATTGTGGCTGTTTCATCATTCAGTTTCCGAGACAGTTTTTGCTCGAGTTTATGACAGTTTATGATTGTTTATGAGACAAATTTTTATTCTTTTCGACGTTCCAATATTGTAGAATGTTTTGTTTCTTCTCGATCCAGGATATTCTAAGAATGTTTCTGTAAAATTTAGACTCAAAATCTCAAATTTTCTTCCTCAGTTATTGCGAAATTATTCATAACTCAAATTCATATGTTTCTACAGGAATTGTGCATGTTCTCAACAAAAGTTAACTAACATACAACATTCAATATCAATATTCATTTTCTTTGATGTATTATAGGCAGCGCCATGTCACAGAAAAGAGTGAGTGAAGTTCTACACACACAAAACCACGATTAGGTTTTAAAAAAAATATATATATATATTTCTCATCTCATCTCATCATGTTCCTCTTGTACCTTGCGGTGTCGAGGTGAAGTATAAATATCGTGAGAGTGCCTGATTATGGGCTTTATGTATCGATATACCCATGGACACTGCTATTCCCTCCGTCCAACGTTTACGTGGTCGGCCTCTTCCTCTGTTTCCATCTGGTCTGTACATCATTGCTTGTTGTGGTATGATGTTGATTGGTAACCTACTTGCATGGCCAAACCATTTGACTTGCTGCTTTCTAATAAAATCTAGTGCTGCTATAACCCCCACTTTAGTCCTGATTTCTTCATTTCTGATCTTATCTCTTCTTGATACGTTGAATTCTTCTTAGGAATCCCATTTTAGTTGTTATGATTTTTCTTTTCTCTTTTACTGTCATTGTCCAGGTTTGGCATTGGTAGCATAGAGTTGGTAGGAAAATTGTGTTGTAAAGTGCTTTCTTAGTCGTTATTGATACATGTTTGTTCTTTAGTATTGGTGCCATTTGTCCAATGAGTTGGTTTGCCTTATTGCATCTATTTTCGATCTCGCCTTCTGATTTGCTATTTGATGATATTATACTTCCTAGGTACTTGAAGCTCTTTACTTGTTTCAAGGGATGTTCGTTTAGGTGAATTGTTGTAATTTTTTCTTCTTTAGTTACAGTCATTACATTTGTTTTACTTGTGCTAATTTTCATGTTATGTTCCCTATACATTTCGTTTAGACTATTCATGTGGTCTTGTAATTCAGCTTCTGATTTTGCCATTAGTCCTTGGTCGTCCGCAAACAGGAGTTCTCTGATGGTTAGATTTGCAGATGGTTCTTCTTCTGTGTTCCCATCATGCGGTATTCTTGCGGTCTCTGTGTGGCTGGTTTCTTTACATATGTTTTCTATATATGTTACTAGCTGACCCTGCCCGGCTTCGCCCAGACCCTGAAGGAAGGAGGAGGGAGGAGGAGGAGGAAGAGGGAGGAGGAGGGAGGAGGAAGAGAGAGGAGGGAGGAGGAAGAGAGAGGAGGGAGGAGGAGGGAGGAAGAGATAGGCGGAGAGAGGAGGAGGAGGGAGGAGGAGGAGTAGGGATGAATAGGAGGGAGGAGAAGGGAGGAGGAGGGATTAAGAGAAAGAGGGGGGAAAGGGGAGAAGGAGGAGGGAGGAGGGAGGAGGAGGAGGAAGAGGGATGAGGAGGGAGGAGGAGGGAGGAGGGAGGATGAGGAGGAGGGAGGAGGAGGAGGGAGGATGGTGAAGGAGGAGGAGGAGGAGGGAGGAGGGTGAAGGAGGAGGAGGAGGGGGAGGAGGGAGGGGGAGGAGGAGGGAGAAGGAGGAGGAGAACGTAGGTGGGGGAGGATGAGAAGGGAGGAGGGAGAGGGAGGAGGAGGGAGGAGGAGGAGAGAGGAGGAGGGAGGAGGTGGAGGGAGAAGGAGGAGGGAGGAAGAGGTAGAAGGAGGAGGGAGAAGGAGGGAGGAGGAGACAGGAGGAATAGGAGGGAGGAGGAGGGATTAGGAAGAGGAGGGAGGAGTAGGGTGGAGGAGGAGGGGGAGGAGGAGGGAGGAGGAAGAGGGAGAAGGAGGGAGGAGGAGAGAGGAGGAGGAGAAGGGAGTAGGAGGAGGGAGAGGGAGGAGGAGGGAGGAGGAGGAGAGAGTAGGCGGAGGGAGGAGGCGGAGGGAGCAGGAAGAGGGAGGAAGAGGGAGGAGGAAGAGGGAGAAGGAGGGAGGAGAAGGAGGAGGGAGGAGGAAGGAGGAGTAGAGAGTGGGAGGAGGGAGGAGGCGGAGGGAGGAAGAGGGAGGAGGAAGAGGGAGAAGGGAGGAGGAGGGAGGAGGTAGTAGGATGATTGATTGCCATCCCACCAGGTTAATATGTTATCGCGGACCTCAGAGAGAAGTGTCTATGTAGAAGACCATTTCCTGGACGTACGTATTTTGGGAGGGGGAGGAGGGAGGAGGGAGGAGGAGGAAGAAGAAAAAAAAACTACGACAGTTGGCATCTCTGGAATGAAAGGAAGGCGTGTAGAAAATTTCATCTCAATCGGATGGGCCGTTCGCGAGCGCATAAAGGACATACATACATACATACAGAGATACATAAATACATACAGAGATACGCACATCCTAATTTATATATAAGACTAGCTGACACGGCCCGGCTTCGCCCAGACTCTGGTGGGGAGCATCTCATTTAATTCATATAAGTAGTCATATAAGCTCCCGTTCCCGACTGTCTGTCTGTCTGTCTGTCTATCTATCTGTCTGTCTGTCTGTCTGTCTGACCCGGCCCAGCCCATGGTGGAGGGAGCAGGAAGAGGGAGGAAGAGGGAGGAGGAGGAGGGAGGAGAAGGAGGAGGGAGGAGGCGGAGGGAGGAAGAGGGAGGAGGAAGAGGGAGAAGGAGGAGGGAGGAGAAGGAGGGAAGAGGATGAGAGGGAGGAGGAGGAAGAGGGAGGAGGAGGAATGTGAAGGGAGGAGGAGGGAGGAGGTAAAGAGAGGAGGAGGAGGGAGGAGGAGAATGGAGGAGGAGGGATGAGGAGGAGAGGGAGGAGGAGGGGGAGGAGGAGGGAGGAAGAAGGAGGAGGGAGGAAGACGGATGAGGGGGAGGAGGGAGGGGGAGGAGGAGAAGGGAGGAGAAGGGAGGAGGAGGGAGCAGGAGGAAGGAGGAGGGAGGAGGAGGAGGAAGAGGGAGGAGGAAGAGAGAGGAGGGAGGAGGAAGAGAGAGGAGGGAGGAGGAGGGAGGAAGAGATAGGCGGAGAGAGGAGGAGGAGGGAGGAGGAGGAGTAGGGATGAATAGGAGGGAGGAGAAGGGAGGAGGAGGGATTAAGAGAAAGAGGGGGGAAAGGGGAGAAGGAGGAGGGAGGAGGAGGAGGAAGAGGGATGAGGAGGGAGGAGGAGGGAGGAGGGAGGATGAGGAGGAGGGAGGAGGAGGAGGGAGGATGGTGAAGGAGGAGGAGGAGGAGGGAGGAGGGTGAAGGAGGAGGAGGAGGGGGAGGAGGGAGGGGGAGGAGGAGGGAGAAGGAGGAGGAGGGATTAGGAAGAGGAGGGAGGAGGAGAACGTAGGTGGGGGAGGATGAGGAGGGAGGAGGGAGAGGGAGGAGGAGGGAGGAGGAGGAGAGAGGAGGAGGGAGGAGGTGGAGGGAGAAGGAGGAGGGAGGAAGAGGTAGAAGGAGGAGGGAGAAGGAGGGAGGAGGAGACAGGAGGAATAGGAGGGATTAGGAAGAGGAGGGAGGAGTAGGGTGGAGGAGGAGGGGGAGGAGGAGGGAGGAGGAAGAGGGAGAAGGAGGGAGGAGGTGAGAGGAGGAGGAGGAGGAGGAGGAGGAGGAGAAGGGAGTAGGAGGAGGGAGAGGGAGGAGGAGGGAGGAGGAGGAGAGAGTAGGCGGAGGGAGGAGGCGGAGGGAGCAGGAAGAGGGAGGAAGAGGGAGGAGGAAGAGGGAGAAGGAGGGAGGAGAAGGAGGAGGGAGGAGGAAGGAGGAGTAGAGAGTGGGAGGAGGGAGGAGGCGGAGGGAGGAAGAGGGAGGAGGAAGAGGGAGAAGGGAGGAGGAGGGAGGAGGTAGTAGGATGATTGATTGCCATCCCACCAGGTTAATATGTTATCGCGGACCTCAGAGAGAAGTGTCTATGTAGAAGACCATTTCCTGGACGTACGTATTTTGGGAGGGGAGGAGGGAGGAGGGAGGAGGAGGAAGAAGAAAAAAAAACTACGACAGTTGGCATCTCTGGAATGAAAGGAAGGCGTGTAGAAAATTTCATCTCAATCGGATGGGCCGTTCGCGAGCGCATAAAGGACATACGGACAGAGATACATAAATACATACAGAGATACGCACATCCTAATTTATATATAAGACTAGCTGACACGGCCCGGCTTCGCCCAGACTCTGGTGGGGAGCATCTCATTTAATTCATATAAGTAGTCATATAAGCTCCCGTTCCCGACTGTCTGTCTGTCTGTCTGTCTATCTATCTGTCTGTCTGTCTGTCTGTCTGTCTGTCTGACCCGGCCCAGCCCATGGTGGAGAGCATCTCATTTAAATCATATAAGTAGTCATATAAGATCCCGTTCCCGACTATCTGTATGTCTGTCTGTCTTGGGTAAATGGAGGAGGGAGGAGGAAGAGGGAGGTGGAGGAGGGAAGAGGAGGGAGGAGGAGGGAGGAGGAGACAGGAGGAATAGGAGGGAGGAGGAGGGATTAGGAAGAGGAGGGAGGAGTAGGGTGGAGGAGGAGGGGGAGGAGGAGGGAGGAGGAAGAGGGAGAAGGAGGGAGGAGGAGATCGCAGGAGGAGGAGGAGGAGAGGGAGGAGGAGGAGGGAGAGGGAGGAGGAGGGAGGAGGAGGAGAGATTAGGCGGAGGGAGGAGGCGGAGGGAGCAGGAAGAGGGAGGAAGAGGGAGGAGGAGGAGGGAGGAGAAGGAGGAGGGAGGAGTAGAGAGTGGGAGGAAGGAGGAGGCGGAGGGAGGAAGAGGGAGGAGGAAGAGGGAGAAGGAGGAGGGAGGAGAAGGAGGGAAGAGGATGAGAGGGAGGAGGAGGAAGAGGGAGGAGGAGGAATGTGAAGGGAGGAGGAGGGAGGAGGTAGAGGGAGGAGGAGGAGGAGGGAGGAGGATAGAGGAGGAGGGATGAGGAGGAAGAGGGAGGAGGAGGAATGTGAAGGGAGGAGGAGGGAGGAGGTAGAGGGAGGAGGAGGAGGAGGGAGGAGGATAGAGGAGGAGGGATGAGGAGGAAGAGGGAGGAGGAGGAATGTGAAGGGAGGAGGAGGGAGGAGGTAGAGAGAGGAGGAGGAGGGAGGAGGAGAATGGAGGAGGAGGGATGAGGAAGAGAGGGAGGAGGAGGGGGAGGAGGGGGTGGAGGAGGGAGGAAGAAGGAGGAGGGAGGAAGACGGATGAGGGGGAGGAGGGAGGGGTAGGAGGGGGAGGAGGAGAAGGGAGGAGAAGGGAGGAGGAGGAGGGAGCAGGAGGAAGGAGGAGGGAGGAGGAGGAGGAAGAGGGAGGAGGAGGGAGGAGAAAGAGAGAGGAGGGAGGAGGAAGAGAGAGGAGGGAGGAGGAGGGAGGAAGAGATAGGCGGAGAGAGGAGGAGGAGGGAGGAGGAGGAGTAGGGATGAATAGAAGGGAGGAGAAGGGAGGAGGAGGGATTAAGAGAAAGAGGGGGGAAAGGGGAGAAGGAGGAGGGAGGAGGAGGAGGAAGAGGGATGAGGAGGGAGGAGGAGGGAGGAGGGAGGATGAGGAGGAGGGAGGAGGAGGAGGGAGGATGGTGAAGGAGGAGGAGGAGGAGGGAGGAGGGTGAAGGAGGAGGAGGAGGGGGAGGAGGGAGGGGGAGGAGGAGGGAGAAGGAGGAGGAGGGAGGAGGGAGGAGGAGAACGTAGGTGGGGGAGGATGAGAAGGGAGGAGGGAGAGGGAGGAGGAGGGAGGAGGAGGAGAGAGGAGGAGGGAGGAGGTGGAGGGAGAAGGAGGAGGGAGGAAGAGGTAGAAGGAGGAGGGAGAAGGAGGGAGGAGGAGACAGGAGGAATAGGAGGGAGGAGGAGGGATTAGGAAGATGAGGGAGGAGTAGGGTGGAGGAGGAGGGGGAGGAGGAGGGAGGAGGAAGAGGGAGAAGGAGGGAGGAGGAGAGAGGAGGAGGAGGAGGAGGAGAAGGGAGTAGGAGGAGGGAGAGGGAGGAGGAGGGAGGAGGAGGAGAGAGTAGGCGGAGGGAGGAGGCGGAGGGAGCAGGAAGAGGGAGGAAGAGGGAGGAGGAAGAGGGAGAAGGAGGGAGGAGAAGGAGGAGGGAGGAGGAAGGAGGAGTAGAGAGTGGGAGGAGGGAGGAGGCGGAGGGAGGAAGAGGGAGGAGGAAGAGGGAGAAGGGAGGAGGAGGGAGGAGGTAGTAGGATGATTGATTGCCATCCCAACAGGTTAATATGTTATCGCGGACCTCAGAGAGAAGTGTCTATGTAGAAGACTATTTCCTGGACGTACGTATTTTGGGAGGGGGAGGTGGGAGGAGGGAGGAGGAGGAAGAAGAAAAAAAAACTACGACAGTTGGCATCTCTGGAATGAAAGGAAGGCGTGTAGAAAATTTCATCTCAATCGGATGGGCCGTTCGCGAGCGTATAAAGGACATACATACAGACAGACATACAGACAGAGATACGGACAGAGATACGGACATCCTAATTTATATATAAGATGAACAAGAGAGGGGACAGGACACAACCTTGTCGTACTCCAGATCTTATGGTGAAGGGTTCAGAGCGTCCTCCAGTTGCTCTCACTATGCAATATATATATAATATATTTTGTACGCCTAAATAAACACATAGTGAACGCACTAATTTCGCGTAATACACATACACCAGGAAAAGGCATCATCTAATAACACAAACGATATAGATCATTCAGGCACGGAACATCAAAACATACACTTCGTTACGAGCAAACACTCACAGAAGCTAAATTACAAGACCACGGGAATAATCTAAACGAAATGCCTATATGCGGCTATTAGAATGTTCAATTCGGCTACTTGACTGTTCTATGCGGCGAAGTGTAGCCTCTCATCTGTACCCCGTGGTTAACATTTAACCTTTATTTATCATGTAGTTGTATCTCTGCCGGTCTCCGTGACGAAGAATTTAAGGACGTTGTTCGTAATCCAGTATACTCACGTACGAAACACAGCTGCGCGAGATTTGCCAGTGGATCGCGTCGCGCTGGTTACTTACGGAGGTATGTGATCCGGTCGTTCAGAAAGCAATGGCAAACTACTGAACGTAAACCTTGCCAAGACATCAACAACAGCTGAAAAAATTCTGGTGTTGACTGCAATGTCCTGTAAATGGATATGCGAAAAAAAAGTTGTATCTCTAAACATTATATTTGTTTTGCTTTTTAAGTTCATAAAAGAATTTTGATCTCTGCGTTGAGAAGTATTACAAGCAAATACAGGTGCCCGGTCATAAATTCTACACTGCACTAAGCAGGACAAAAAAATGTTATGTAAGGTAAGTAACTCAATTGCTCTCAAAGGAAAACAACCGCAAAAGTGAATTTCCAATTTTCCCATCAGAACAAAGTCACAAACAGACTAAATGTTGAACGGAACATATAGTGAACTCTCAGCGGCAAAAATACAATCTCTTTACTGCTAGATAAATCAGTGGTCCGTTAAAAATCAACACTTTTTATTCCTTGCATCTGAACTATATTCGGAAACTTGTCTTATCTGATCTGTTTTCATACAAACGTGCATTTTCATTCAAGTGTGTCTCTCGGGTAGAGTGTGGTGACGATTCACGTTTGCGTAATTTTTATAGAAGGAGATTGTGATCAGACACAAGCTTGAAAGTAACGGTCTATTTGTTAAAGACCCGGGTTACCGTTATCGTGAGTGTGGCGTTCTCAGTAAGAGGTAATGACGTCTGCCCAAGGCACAGAAGGACCTAGTTCTAATTCCCATCCCACCGGTGGTATACAAGGACCAATGATTTTTAATGATAGAGCACGCGTCCCTCGATCCTCAGTGTGCTGAGGTAGGATACCTCGTCTTCTCACATAAGGCCGACACACTTGAAGGTCCCTTGTGCAAATTGTCAACATTAAAACTGCATCGATAGTTGAGAATCGCAAGGAGCAGGCCTCAAGGAAGCTGCCTTGGTATCTTTGTTAGTAAAGAAAGGGGGGGGGGGGTCACTTACAGAGATATATAACTCGTTGCCTTGGATGACCATGGGGGAGTGCGGCGGAATGAACAGGCTGATAGGCTGGCAGGGAATGCACCCCTTAGTGGTATATTACATATGGACAAGGAGAGGTGGTCGAGCACCTGTGGGATGGTTAGTAGTATGACTCTTAGCTGGCTGTTGAACGAGGGGACAGAGCGCGGATGGGAATATCCTGATTGCAGTGATGTCGGTTGTTAGCTCAACTTAACTCAACTCAACTACCTTGGATGGAATCTGTCTAGGGCACGCAAACCGTATATAAATGAATGCAGAAGTAGGACACACTGGAGTATGAGATCCATGACTGGGTGTGAAGCACTCACCATTCGAAAGATGAACGAGACAGCAGAAGCCACTGTATCACCTGGAATATATCGCTAGGCTGTTGATCAGGTACTGCGCTGATAATATCAAAAGCACGATCAGACAAAGGTTCGATATCTGGACCTCGTCGCCTGTTAAGGGAGGGAAAGATTGGCCACCTATTCCTCCGTGCATTCAGGCCTATAAGCATGTGATGACCCTACCACATCAAATACCCATAGCCATACAATGCTTCGCGACAGATCTCTCATGTTTGCGTCATCAAACGGCGTTCCTGGGCTGATGTGGTAGTTGTCGCGCACAGCGACAGGTAGCGAATATAGCCGGGGCCTCTCGCTAGGTGTTGAGTCTTGATAGGGTAGTGGTCCTCTCACTTAACAAGCGACGAGCTCAGACATCGGACCCTCGTCTGACAGTACTCATGACATTATCAGTCCAGTTCCCTTTCAACAGCCCAGCGAATAAATGTTGCCTGTCCTTTCAACAGCCCAGCGAATAAATGTTGCCTGTCCTTTCAACAGCCCAGCGAATAAATGTTGCCTGTCCTTTGTGTTTTAATAATAGTACATTTTCTGATTTTATATTTTTCTGTAAATCTGTTTATGTTCTTCCGGATGAAGATTAGTGTAATCGAAACCTCGTTCGTTGTGTCGTAATAAACATATTTTTATTTTATTTTATCCTTTACATTGCTTTTGTTGTTATTTTCGATCTGTGATTTATGTTTATCGTTGTGGAGTTCGTTGTAAGGTATGTACATACACTACGTCTGTGTTTAGTATCTCCCTATGTTTTTGCAGGAATTCCACATACATGGTTTAGTTTTAATGACTGTGGAGTTTTTGAAAATATTGCCGTTCCAAGTTTTGTATTTACCTTTTATGTTGCATGAACACCATAGAGGGTGACTACAAAACTTGGAACGGCAATATTTTAAAAAACCTCGCAGTCATTAAACATACACCCTATATATCGATGTTTGTATTTATTATTGTTATATCCTGTTTAGCCGTTAATTCGCTTATCATTGAATGACTTTGGGTCAGGCCAAACTTCAGGTTGATTTACTAGGCGTTAAGTAGTTTGCCATTGTTTCTGAGCGAGAGGTCAAAGTTGTAGTCACGGGGACTTGGAATATGTAAGGAAAGAACCCCGTGCCCTGCCGTCAGCACACCGGAAGTTTACTGTCAGGACAGCCAGGAGGGGAAGGGGTCAGCGTGGCCAAGTGGTACATCCACTTGACTCGAGCTTTGAAAGTTACGGGAGCCGTCATTACCTTCACGTCTGCAATGTTCTCCGAGACTCCCGGGGGTGCATGGCTAGAGTTAAGGAATTCGTACTTTGTGCGATGCTTTCCACAGGCAGTCAGATCTAAAGAGAATCGTTTGTTTCTCTCTGTCTCTGTCAACAGCTTTTCTTCTGCCGTTGCCACGGTCTCTTGTTTCAGTCAACAACATTTCTGCTGTCGTTTTCGCGGCCTCTTGTCTCTCCTGTGAATTTCTTTGTGCCTGATGAGATACAGCGAGATATGACAGGCAATAAATTGTGAAATAATTTTGTCTGTGTCTTCATTCTTCAGATGTATTCATTTATTGTTGATAACATCTGTCTCAACGTTTGGTTGTATCTGTGCGTGCCTTTCCTTTCGTCCGGTTTCTTAAACATGTGTTCTAAGTATGCTTAGTAAGGTGGACAGCTACATAAATAAACACACAAAGTATTGTTTGGCGCTCACAGAAGGAGAAGAAGGAAGTAGAGACTAGAGGACGCACTTGCCAACACAAAATTTGAAAGCTATAGTTACCGACCGGGATTCGAACCTGTCACCTCTACATGACGACAGCGCTTCTCTGCAGGAGAGCGCCAAGCAATACTATGTGTGTACTTAAACGCATGACCAACTAGACACTCCGATTTTCTTAGTAAGGTGGGTGGAAGGTATGTTTCGTGTGGAATGGCTCACCTCGATTCAGAGGTCACAGATTGTGAGAATTGTATGGATGTTTTGCCCTGGGCATGCGGGAGTGCGGGGGAATAAACAGGCTGATAGGCTGGCAGGGAACGCATTTCTTGGTGGTAGATTACCTAAGGACAAGGGAGAGTTGGGTCGTGCGCCTGTGGGACTAGATGGAGAAGGTGGGAGAACATGTTGAGAACCCGTATGTGAAAATAATGAGATTGCGAGAGATCGGCAAAGGTTCTGGAAAAATCTCAAAACTGAGAGTGAAGACCAGGAGGACTTTCAATCAGATAGCGATGGGAACAATTAGTAGTGTGAGTCTTCGCTGGCTGTTGAAAGAGAGGACAGAGCGCATATCTCTGTTTAGTGAGCTTCTACTTGTTCTTCTTTCGTTTGCTTGAAATGTTCTATAACTGGAATGTTGCTTGCTTGCTTGCTTGTGTTCGTTGGCTTGAGCTCCAACGCGAAGTCCTGTATGTCGGATGAAGGTATCCTGTTGTCCAACATCAGTGTGATGTCATACAGGACCTGAGGTTTGCGTGAGTATCCGTTGTTCCATGTCTGGCTTATTGGTGTGCAGACTGGTGGTTCCTCGCCGTACAGGCAGACACTCTCCGACTTCGGAGGAATCGGCGATCCTACTGACTTTAGCCTGGACCCCGAAGGACGCTCGACGAGGACGCGTCAATAGGTCTTGGCCAGTATATAACCCGGCTCTGGTGCCTTGGAAACACCTCTGCGTCCCACTGGAATATTGTCTCTTACATGATTTGTTTATGAAACTGTACTAGGCTGATAACTCACAAGCCCAAGAGGTGCGTCAACCTCTCCTTGTATATATGCATCCTGATTTGAACAGTTCATTGCAGAGATTAGAATAAGAGTCACCATGGCGAGGGTAGCCCTTTGCAAGATGGACAGCGTACTGACTAATTAAAAGATGTACATTACAGCACGAAAGAGTGTGTTGAAGTGCTACATAGAACCTGTACTTTTTTATGGCTATTTAATGTGGACAATGGGCTGAAAAGCTATAAACACATATAATATCGGCGGAGATGTGGTTTCTAAGGATTGATTGATTGACTGATTGACTTAGGAACCGACATCACAGCATTCGGGACATTCCCATAAGCGCTCCGTAAACATCCTCGGCAGCCAGCGAAGAGTTCCAACACTAATAGTTCCAGTAGCAATCTGATTATATGTTCGTCTCGCCTTTCCTCTGAGCGTCGATCGTCGGCCAGATCCCCTCGTCACACCTCGCTGTCTCATTCTTACTAGACTATGGTGATCCATTTGCTCCTCCGAGGTGTACGCGTGCTCCCACAAGGCCGCAACCACATTAGTCTTGTCATGCATCAATACTCCACAAAGTTCTGCCGAGCCAGCCAATCTGTCCGCCTGTTCATTCCCCAGCACACCGGTATGCCCCGGAGAAAAGATCCAGGTTTCTGAGGAATATGCAAATAATACCAAGAACAGACAGAAAACCAATAAGTCAGTCTTACAAGAAGCAAATGGAAATAGTGAACTAATTAGACGTAGAGAACTTGGCGACAACTGGCAAGATTGAGGGGAGAAGAACAATGGGAAGGCAGAGAAGTAAATATCTGTAAGTAGTTGGCCACATAACATGGTCGAGGCAAGAACACGGAGCTAATCCACGACTCTGGTGATCGTGTGAGTTCGCGAAATATGACAGCCCACGCTTACCGGCATGGCACATGATGATGATTATGATTTGAAAGGAGGTAAATTAAAGTCAAGTTTTGCCGTGAAACAATCTGGATTATAGCGTTAACTATTGAAGGCAGTGACGTGTTGATATGATCTCAGTTTAATCATTCTAAACATTCATAATAACGTTTCTATTACATGTTTTGTGCCGTTTCGTTTCGTCCTGATTGCATACTTTCATTTCCCTCTTTTATTTACTGCCTACATTATCAGTACAGTGTTTTCTCGTAAGTAATTTGAATAATGCAGACACAAACAGTGTGTTGCAAGTAATTGTGGTTACCGGGTGAATGGCACAATTATGTTAACATAAAAACATGGCAGTCTGTTTAAAACTACGGCGGTGACATAGACAATCGACAAGGTGTTTGTTTATTTCGGTTGAAAAGATTCATTACGTATCTTCATTGTATGTTGAACTTTTTCTTGTTTTGTTTGCACCCGACTAGGTAGAGCCAAATATGTCAGGACATAAATTGTGCGGTAAATTATTTGTTTTGCAGTATGGCAGTGAATCTTGGAATATAAATGAACAAATTTGGAAGAACTTGGGAGCAGTAGAGATGTGGTGCCTGAGACGGATGTTCCTAATTCCTTGGACGACGAGTGCCTGGAAAAGGCTAATGAAACTATAACATTTTATACAACATTAAGAAAGAGACAAACAGCTTTCTTTGGTCATGTGATGAGACGAGAGGCATTGGAGAACATCGTGACAACTGGAAAGATCAAGGGAAAGAGAGGCAGAGGTAGACCAAGAGAAATGACCCTGGATGGATTGAGACGGTGTCATGGAGAAATATCATGAGCAGAGTTGATCCAGAACACCAAAGACCGACATCTGTGGATAAACATGACCGTCTACGTCAGCTTAAAGATGATGATGATGATGCTGCTGCTGCTGCTGCTGCTGTTGATGATAATGATGATGATGATGATGATGATGATGATGATGATGACGATGATTGATGATGATGATTGATGATGATTGATGATGATGATGATGATGATGATGATTGATGATGATGATGATGATGATGATGCTGATGATGATGATGATGCTGATGCTCATGGATGATGGATGCTGATGATGACGGTGACGATGGCGGTGACGGGATGCCGGTGGCGGTGGCGGTGGCAGAGATGACGATGACGACGATGATGATGATGATGATGATGATGATTGATGATGATGATGATGATGATGATGATGAGGAGGAGGAGGAGGAGGATGGAGGATGGAGGATGGAGGATGGAGGATGGAGGATGATACTACTACTACTACTACTACTACTACTACTACTACTACTACTGCTGCTACTGATGCTGATGCTGATGTTTGTGTGTTCATTATATAAATTCCGGTCTCCAACATGGAGGATACACAGTTTAGCTGTTAAGGCATCTGCAGTGTTTATTTTATGCTTCTGGCTGCGGTTCGCTTAAGCATTTCCTCCTGTTGTACTGGTAGTGCATGGTTCCGTCAACCTGCTAATGAGTTGAATGCGCGAAGCAACACTGTGAGCTGTAAATTTCGTGTGGATTGCTTTTACATCTGTCCGCGGTTGTTTGTAGCATGAACTTTTTTTTTTAATGTTGCATATCCCTTACTGTACGTTGCAGTCAACACCATCATGTTTCAGCTGCTGTTGATGTACTAGGCAAGTTTTACGTTCAGTAGTTTGCCATCTCTTTCTGAATGACCGGCTCACATACCCCCTAAGTTACCAGCGCGATGCGAACCGCTGCCGATTCTCGCAGCTGCTGTCCTCCCCCCCCCCCCATGGATATACGGGATTACGAACAATGACGTTAACTTCTTGGCCAGGGAGACCGAATTGCATGTTCAGAAAAATGGCGACCGGCTGTCGCTGAACTAACTGGATTGCCTTACGCAATAATGTGTGGTTGCTGGTTTTCTTGTGATTTTGAATAACGAAGACACAAACAACAGATTGCAGATTGATTGTCTGGCATATTTCACTGCATCTATGGGAGTCTAGGGAGGCCGATACACCACAAACTTCCCGCGTCGTCGATTGCACGTCACGGGTTGGAAACCAGTCATGTTATTAATAGAGACAATGCCTTTCGCGTATTGTTTAATACACAAAGTAGTCACTTGTTAAAGTTTGCAGAAGCCATAAAGATTAATCAACATAAGCACGTTTTGTGCAAACAGAAAGACATGATAGTCAGTTTAAAATTACCGTGGTGGACAATTGACATTAATGTGCGAGCATTTGTATATTTCAGCTTGAAGGATTTATCTAGTTATTTTGCTTATGTTGTGTAATTTCTGAAGTATGTACCTGACGAGATATCGAAATATGCCAGGCAATAAATCGTACACTCTGTTGTTTGTGTCTGAAACGGCATAGAATAGCAATATTTTCAAAAACCCCACAGTCATTAAAAATATACCCTGTACTTTGACCATATTAATTGTTTAATCGACATGGGATGATTTATCGTATTAAGCCGCTTCTCGTATCTATCATGAGCTTATATACAGTAGTTTTACCTATGCAACCGAAATTAATGTGATTTATGATACAACATGTCTGCTACCATATTAACAACTTGTAAGCCGCTACTGTGACACACTCATACTTCACATTTTCCGCTTCCATTTTTGTTTGGTCCATAGCGATGTTTTATTTAGTACTGAATCTAGTAAACGCTTGGAAAAGACAGTAATGGAAGGCATAGTTCCGGGTAGAAGAGGCATTGTCGACCAACACGAAGATGGGCACAGGACATTGCAGACAACTTCGGCATGAGTTTACACGAGACGAAAGTAATGGAAAGAGACCGGCTGACTGTTCGAGACTCGGTGATGAGATGTTCTGTGAAAAATCAACTATATGGTGATGACGATGATGAACGAGTCACAAAGCCATAACAGGCTCCAGCTTCGGGACAAACATGCCTAGCTATAAAACAGAATAACATGAACAAAAATACTTAGCTAGAAATCATAATAACATGTAGAAAAATACTTAGCTAGAAAACATAATAACATAAAGAAAAATACTTAGCTAGAAAACAGAATAACATGAACAAAAATATTTTGCTAGAAAACAGAATAGTATGACAAAATTATTCAGCTAGAAAACAGGACGACATGAACAAGAATACCTAGCTAGAAAACAGAATAACATGAACAAAAATACCTAGCTAGAAAACAGAACATGAACGAAAAGATATGACCAACGAAACAGACACAGACTTAGAAAATCACAAATAGACTCCATTGTTAAGAAACAATGATGCATGTATTGCATGAAATAGACTGACAACCTGACAGGTATACAGCTCCCGTTACCTTGGGTGAAGTCAGTCTAGAGAAGACACACCTGAGACAAACGCATGGCGAAGTCGTACAAGCTGACCTGTGAGGTGGGTACCAAGGTATGACTCATAACCCTCCCCCTCCACCTTCTGAAGGGAACACGAACTAACGAACTTTAATTTCAAAGGGTTAAGAATCGGGCACGCAGGCCCGTCTAACATTCTGCCCTTCTATCACTCTGTTGTACACATTATGTCATCCATAAATCACTTAAGGCTAACCGAGAATAATAACAAGAATATAAAAGATATGCATTATAAAGGCATGGGAAATATGCAAAAATAAATATTACACGACTCACTAATATTAATGAATGATGTGGTAATTGTTATTAGTTATTAGAGTTATCCTTGCGTCTAAGTAAATAAATTCCTGCATTACCAGAATCTGCCAAACATAATGTAGGTTATAACCGTACAAAAATAAGTTGTGGTAAATAAGAAGCAGGGGTATGTCACAGTTCTGACATAACAGTTGTTAATATGGTAGTAAACATGTTGATTTATGTATTAAATTAAAAGGGGTTTCTTAAGAAACAACTGTATTGATAGTAATTGAGAGACCATTTTGTAATGACAAACTTGTCCGCGACATATAAGCCCATAGCATATATGGAAAGCCGTTTAAGATGATACATCACTTAAAGAGTTCAACGCGACAGTAAAGTGTTTCGTTTTGTGTGCACGTCACGAAGGGATTGGGTTTACAGCCTTCTGTTTGTAAAGAGATCGCCACTCCTCTATCGCTACTCCTCTATCGTTAGTCGATCGCTACTGGATGCGTAATCTGGTCGTTGTCACGCCGGTCGCCTTCTATCTCCCTGCTAATATAGAGGTTTACGCGGATGTGGGACTTGATGTGCTTGCGTTCAGACTTCCGGTGCGCAGATGCCGGGGTAAGGGGTTGAACGCTTATACCGGTCAGCTGAAGATCCACGTCGACTTGTCGTTTGGCAAGCAATATCAAACTAGTGTATGTAGAATTGTCTAGAATATTAAGCTGGCGATGGGCTTCATACCAAGACATGCAGCTGTAAGAACTTGTTTAGAGTGGATTGACCTGGGAGGTCAGGTTAAGGAATATGTTTAGAGTGGATTGATCTGGGAGGTCGGGTCAATGAACATGTTTAGAGTGGATTGACTTGGGAGGTCGGGTCAATGAACATGTTTAGAGTGGGTTTACTTGGGAGGTCAGGTCAATGAACATGTTTAGAGTGGGTTTACTTTGGAGGTCGCGTCAATGAACATGTTTAGAGTGGGTTGACCTGGGAGGTCGGGTCAATGAACATCTTTAGAGTGGATTGATCTGGGAGGTCGGGTCAATGAACATGTTTAGAGTTGGTTAACCTGGGAGGTTGGGTCAATGAACATGTTTAGAGTGGGTTTACTTGGGAGATCGGGTCAATGAACATGTTTAGAGTGGGTGTACTTGGGAGGTCGGGTCAATGAACATGTTTAGATTGAGTTTATTTGGGAGGTCGAGTCAATGAACATGTTTAGAGTGGGTTGACCTGAGAGGTCAGGTAAATGAACATGTTTAGAGTGGGTTTACTTGGGAGGTCGGGTAAATGAACATGTTTAAAGTGGGTTGACCTGGGAGGTCAGGTCAATGAACATGTTTAAAGTGGGTTGACCTGGGAGGTCAGGTCAATAAACATGTTTAGAGTGGGTTGACCTGGGAGGTCAGGTCAATGAACATATTTAGAGTGGGTTGACCTGGGAGGTCGGGTAAATGAACATGTTTAAAGTGGGTTGACCTGGGAGGTCAGGTCAATGAACATGTTTAGAGTGGGTTGACCTGGGAGGTCAGGTCAATGAACATATTTAGAGTGGGTTGACCTGGGAGGTCGGGTCAGTTAACATGTTTAGAGTGGGTTGAACTGGGAAGTCAGGTCAATGAACATGTTTAGAGTGGGTTGACCTGGGAGGTCAGGTCAATGAACATATTTAGAGTGGGTTGACCTGGGAGGTCGGGTCAATGAACATGTTTAGAGTGGGTTTACTTGGGAGTCGGGTTAATGAACATGTTTAGATTGAGTTTATTTGGGAGGTCGGGTCAATGAACATGTTTAGAGTGGGTTGACCTGAGAGGTCGGGTAAATGAACATGTTTAGAGTGGGTTTACTTGGGAGGTCGGGTAAATGAACATGTTTAAAGTGGGTTGACCTGGGAGGTCAGGTCAATGAACATGTTTAAAGTGGGTTGACCTGGGAGGTCAGGTCAATAAACATGTTTAGAGTGGGTTGACCTGGGAGGTCAGGTCAATGAACATATTTGGAGTGGGTTGACCTGGGAGGTCGGGTAAATGAACATGTTTAAAGTGGGTTGACCTGGGAGGTCAGGTCAATGAACATGTTTAGAGTGGGTTGACCTGGGAGGTCAGGTCAATGAACATATTTAGAGTGGGTTGACCTGGGAGGTCGGGTCAGTGAATGTGTTTAGAGTGGGTTGACCTGGGATGTCGGGTCAATGAACATGTTTAAAGTGAGTTGACATGGGAAGTCAGGTCAATGAACATGTTTAGAGTGGGTTGACCTGGGAGGTCAGGTCAATGAACATATTTAGAGTGGGTTGACCTGGGAGGTCGGGTAAATGAACATGTTTAAAGTGGGTTGACCTGGGAGGTCAGGTCAATGAACATGTTTAGAGTGGGTTGACTTGGGAGGTCAGGTCAATGAACATGTTTAGATTGGGTTGACCTGGGAGGTCGGGTAAATGAACATGTTTAAAGTGGGTTGACCTGGGAGGTCAGGTGAATGAACATGTTTAGAGTGGGTTGACCTGGGAGGTCGGGTAAATGAACATGTTTAAAGTGGGTTGACCTGGGAGGTCAGGTCAATGAACATGTTTAGAGTGGGTTGACCTGGGAGGTCAGGTCAATGAACATGTTTAGAGTGGGTTGACCTGGGCGGTCGGGTAAATGAACATGTTTAGAGTGGGTTGACCTTGGAGGTCAGGTCAATGAACATGTTTAGAGTGGGTTGACCTGGGAGGTCGGGTAAATGAACATGTTTAAAGTGGGTTGACCTGGGAGGTCAGGTCAATGAACATGTTTAGGCTGGGTTGACCTGGGAGGTCAGGTCAATGAACATATTTAGGCTGGGTTGACCTCAGAAGTAGTACGGACTACGCTTTAGTTCAAAGCGAGTTGTAAAATAGGGGGTAGGGGCATGACCGTCGGCTTGAGCTTAGTTGAACTAATCCATTCGTTTAAGTTAACACTATTGATTTCTGAAACTGTCATCTCCAACAGTCAACAGTGAAACAGATGGATGTATTATTTAAATTTAAAACAGCGGTTTTTAATTTCAGTTGAAAGTTACGCGGAGATCAGCATGGCCGAAAGGATAAGAAAGCGAGTTCATAAATATCCGACTTTGATTGTAGATATTATCCGTTTTCTATAAGTTACACACTTTTTCATTTTACAGCGGCAGACCCCATCTTCATGAATCAAACAGCTGCAGATCTTGCCAGAGTCTGGCCTTCTGGGGTGTTCTGACAGCTTGTGGTAATAGTTTCCAGATTAGAAGGATGTATTACGTACCACACCAGGCGGAGTAACGTATTCACAACAACCGCTTATCATGAAGCCAAGATCATTGTTTGTCTTATCCCGGTGAGTAACTGAGTGTAATGATAGTTTATGAGTGATAGTTTATGAGTGATAGTTATGTGAGTGATAATTTATGAGTGATAGTGTATGAGTGATAGTTTATGAGTGATAGTTTATGAATGATAGTTATGAGTGATAGTTTATGAGGGATAGTGTATGAGTGATAGTTTATGAGTGACAGTTTATGAGTGACAATTTATGAGTGATAGTTTATGAGTGGTAGTTTCAGAGTAAAGGTTATGTATTAATTTATTATTAGCAAATAAACATTCATGTGTATATTAAACATGTGATTTTCTGTCGCGAGAATTCAGATCGAGATGACGTCATCAGCTACACGGATGTTTGTGTGCTAAGAGATAAATTTTAATGGAAGGTGTTTAGTGCAGGAGAGCATGGCATATGATACCACAACATCTAGTCTGAGAATGGAGGTAGAGGCAGTCACTGCTGTGTGCCGCTGACTGGAGGTCAAACAACACACGGACCTTGATTGTAACAGACTCAGAGAGCATGATCAGAAGCGTGAAGTCAGGCATTCTTCGTAAGTGACATGCGTAAAATGTTCAAAAAGTAAAGACAAGGAACATCTGTAGAATCTTTTTTTCCCAAGGACAAGCTGCTGTCATTGGGTAACGAGTAAGCGGACATATTTTGTCTGCTGATAAAAGCTTGTCACCGCAATGTCTTCCATGGTTTTAAATAATTACCTCCCTGTATAGCTTATCTTCAGTATTCATTATTTGTTTCTTTTATTTACTGTCATTACGCAAGCCCGATGTGTTTAATTGGTGCACAGATCCAGTAATCATTGGATGGTCATCTTCTTGATTTGCAATGCTTTTATGTTATAAACTGCCAAGATTACGACATCAACAATACATGATCCTCATGCTCTGTTCTGTCTCCTCGTCTGTAGCTCTACAGGCAATTTGATCATTGGTGTACTGGGCATGTTTGCGGTGTTCATTGTTCTAGAAGTTTCCTGGACCAGAAATGAGTATGTCAAATCCAGCGTCGGGCGCATTGTGGAAATGTCGGGGCTGTCGCCATACTCGTACCAGCAGAGTAAGTGTTCCTTTGCTGTCGTGTGCACGTCACCGATGACCTATCGTAACTGGTTAATTTGCTTTCCAGTGTTTAACTTGTGGTTGGTTACATGATTGATATGCTGATTGGTTGATTGGTTAGCTGCTTTATTGGTTGGTTGATTGAATGGTTGATTGGTCGGCCGCTCGGTTGGTTGGTTGATTGGTTAGTTGTGAATCGTCTGCAAGGAAAGCATTGTTAATTTTTAAAGGCTCATGCACTAGAGTTCCGATCGCCTCCTGAACTATGAAGAGATCTTATGTCTTTGGAAGTGAGGGAGTGGCGGACAAAGGGGGGTGTAGACAGTTGCCTGTCAAAGGGTTTAAAGTATAGTAGTTAATGTGCTAGCTGACCATGGGGTTCATAGTATAGTAGTTAATGTGCTAGCTGACCATGGGGTTCATAGTATAGTAGTTAATGTGCTAGCTGACCATGGGGTTCATAGTATAGTAGTTAATGTGCTAGCTGACCATGGGGTTCATAGTATAGTAGTTAATGTGCTAGCTGACCATGGGGTTCATAGTATAGTAGTTAATGTGCTAGCTGACCATGGGGTTCATAGTATAGTAGTTAATGTGCTAGCTGACCACGGGGTTCATAGTATAGTAGTTAATGTGCTAGTTGACCACGGGGTTCATAGTATAGTAGTTAATGTGCTAGCTGACCACGGGGTCCATAGAATAGTAGTTAATGTGCTAGCTGACCCTAACCACGGGGTTCATAGTATAGTAGTTTATGTGCTAGTTGACCATGGGGTTCATAGTATAGTAGTTAATGTGCAAGCTGACCCTAACCACGGGGTTCATAGTATAGTAGTTTATGTGCTAGTTGACCATGGGGTTCATAGTATAGTAGTTAATGTGCTAGCTGACCCTAACCACGGGGTCTATAGTATAGTAGTTAATGTGCTAGCTGACCACGGGGTCCATAGTATAGTAGTTAATGTGCTAGCTGACCCTAACCACGGGGTTCATAGTATAGTAGTTTATGTGCTAGTTGACCGCGGGGTTCATAGTATAGTAGTTAATGTGCTAGCTGACCCTAACCACGGGGTCCATAGTATAGTAGTTAATGTGCTAGCTGACCACGGGGTTCATAGTATAGTAGTTAATGTGCTAGCTGACCACGGGGTTCATGGTATAGTAGTTAATGTGCTAGCTGACCCTAACCACGAGGTTCATAGTATAGTAGTTAATGTGCTTGCTGACCCTAACCACGAGGTTCATAGTATAGTAGTTAATGTGCTAGCTGACTCTAACCACGGGGTTCATAGTATAAAAGTTAATGTGTTAGCTGACCACGGGGTTCATGGTATAGTAGTTAATGTGCTAGCTGACCCTAACCACGAGGTTCATAGTATTGTAGTTAATGTGCTAGCTGACCCTAACCACGGGGTCCATGGTATAACAGTTAATGTGCTAGTTGACCATGGGGTTCATAGTATAGTAGTTAATGTGCTAGCTGACCCTAACCACGGGGTCTATAGTATAGTAGTTAATGTGCTAGCTGACCACGGGGCCCATAGTATAGTAGTTAATGTGATAGCTGACCCTAACCACGGGGTTCATAGTATAGTAGTTTATGTGCTAGTTGACCATGGGGTTCATAGTATAGTAGTTAATGTGCTAGCTGACCCTAACCACGGGGTCCATGGTATAGTAGTTAATGTGCTAGCTGACCATGTGGTTAATAGTATAGTAGTTAATGTGCTAGCTGACCATGGGATTCATAGTATAGTAGTTAATGTGCTAGCTGGTCACGGGGTTCATAGTATATTAGTTTATGTGCTAGCTGACCCTAACCACGAGGTTCATAGTATAGTAGTTAATGTGCTAGCTGACCACGGGGTTCATAGTATAGTAGTTGATGTGCTAGCTGACCCTAACCACGGGGTTCATAGTATAGTAGTTAATGTGCTAGCTGACCCTAACCACGGGGTTCATAGTATAGTAGTTAATGTGCTAGCTGGTCACGGAGTTCATAGTATAGTAGTTTATGTGCTAGTTGACCCTAACCACGAGGTTCATAGTATAGTAGTTAATGTGCTAGCTGACCACGGGGTTCATAGTATAGTAGTTTATGTGCTAGCTGACCCTAACCACGAGGTTCATAGTATAGTAGTTAATGTGCTAACTGACCACGGGGTTCATAGTATAGTAGTTTATGTGCTAGTTGACCATGGGGTTCATAGTATAGTAGTTTATGTGCTAGCTGACCACGGGGTTCATAGTATAGTAGATAATGTGCTAGCTGACAACGGGGTTCAAAGTATTGTAGTTTATGTGCTAGTTGACCTTGGGGTTCATAGTATAGTAGTTAATGTGCTAGCTGTCCACGGGGTTCATAGTATAGTAGTTAATGTGCTAGCTGACCACGGGGTTCATAGTATAGTAGTTTATGTGCTAGTTGACCATGGGGTTCATAGTATAGTAGTTAATGTGCTAGCTGTCCACGGGGTTCATAGTATAGTAGTTAATGTGCTAGCTGACCACGGGGTTCATAGTATAGTAGTTAATGTGCTAGCTGACCACGGGGTTCATAGTATAGTAGTTAATGTGCTAGCTGACCACGGGGTTCATAGTATAGTAGTTAATGTGCTAGCTGACCACGGGGTTCATAGTATAGTAGTTAATGTGCTAGCTGTCCACGGGGTTCATAGTATAGTAGTTAATGTGCTAGCTGACCACGGGGTCCATTGTATAGTAGTTAATGTGCTAGCTGACCACGGGGTCCATAGTATAGTAGTTAATGTGCTAGCTGACCCTAACCACGGGGTTCATAGTATAGTAGTTTATGTGCTAGTTGACCATGGGGTTCATAGTATAGTAGTTAATGTGCTAGCTGATCCTAACCACGGGGTTCATAGTATAGTAGTGTATGTGCTAGTTGACCATGGGGTTCATAGTATAGTAGTTAATGTGCTAGCTGACCCTAACCACGGGGTCCATAGTATAGTAGTTAATGTGCTAGCTGACCACGGGGTTCATAGTATAGTAGTTAATGTGCTAGCTGACCACGGGGTTCATGGTATAGTAGTTAATGTGCTAGCTGACCCTAACCACGAGGTTCATAGTATAGTATTTAATGTGCTAGCTGACCCTTACCACGGGGTCCATGGTATAGTAGTTAATGTGCTAGTTGACCATGGGGTTCATAGTATAGTAGTTAATGTGCTAGCTGACCCTAACCACGGGGTCTATAGTATAGTAGTTAATGTGCTAGCTGACCACGGGGTCCATAGTATAGTATTTTATGTGCTAGCTGACCCTAACCACGGGGTTCATATTATAGTAGTTTATGTGCTAGTTGACCATGGGGTTCATAGTATAGTAGTTAATGTGCTAGCTGACCCTAACCACGGGGTCCATGGTATAGTAGTTAATGTGCTAGCTGACCATGTGGTTCATAGTATAGTAGTTAATGTGCTAGCTGACCATGGGGTTCATAGTATAGTAGTTAATGTGCTAGCTGGTCACGGGGTTCATAGTATAGTAGTTTATGTGCTAGCTGACCCTAATCAAGGGGTTCATAGTATAGTAGTTAATGTGCTAGCTGACCAAGGGGTTCATAGTATAGTAGTTAATGTGCTAGCTGACCCTAACCACGGTGTTCATAGTATAGTAGTTTATGTGCTAGCTGACCACGGTGTTCATAGTATAGTAGTTAATGTGCTAGCTGACCCTAACCACGGGGTTAATAGTATAGTAGTTAATGTGCTAGCTGACCACGGGGTTCATAGTATAGTAGTTTACGTGCTAGTTGACCATGGGGTTCATAGTATAGTAGTTAATGTGCTAGCTGACCACGGGGTTCATAGTTTAGTAGTTTATGTGCTAGTTGACCATGGGGTTCATAGTATAGTAGTTTATGTGCTAGTTGACCATGGGGTTCATAGTATAGTAGTTAATGTGCTAGCTGACCACGGGGTTCATAGTATAGTAGTTTATGTGCTAGCTGACCATGGGGTTCATAGTATATTAGTTTATGTGCTAGTTGACCATGGGGTTCATAGTATAGTAGTTAATGTGCTAGCTGTCCACGGGGTTCATAGTATAGTAGTTAATGTGCTAGCTGACCCTAACCACGGGGTTCATAGTATAGTAGTTTATGGGCTAGCTGACCATGGGGTTCATAGTATAGTAGTTTATGTGCTAGCTGACCACGGGGTTCATAGTATAGTAGTTTATGTGCTAGCTGACCACGGGGTTCATAGTATAGTAGTTAATGTGCTAGCTGACCCTAACCACGGGGTTCATAGTATAGTAGTTTATGGGCTAGCTGACCATGGGGTTCATAGTATAGAAGTTTATGTGCTAGCTGACCACGGGGTTCATAGTATAGTAGTTTATGTGCTAACTGACCACGGGGTTCATAGTATAGTAATTAGGTTGTGTAGCCTTTGCTTCAAACTGTGTTCATCCAGGTAATGGGCTCTTATCTAACTGTGGGTAGGTTTACAATTTCCTCACAAGTGTGCCAGTTAAGTGAGCTGAAGGATTACTCCGTTCGATGTCCATCTGACGTGGGGTATTGCACTTGTATACGGGACCTCCATTTTTTCACCCTTATCTGAGAATACTAGATATGTACTCTCGCTACCCTAGAGAACAGAGGGTCGTGTAATATCATCAGACACCTATGAGTGAGTTTGGAAAGATACCCGCCCCTGTGCAGGAATCGCTATGGCGAAGGTGGCCTCTTGCCACATGGAAAACATACTGACCAGTAAACAGATGTCAGTCGCAAGGAGAACAAGAGTGTTGACCTACTGCATAGAACCTGTACTTTTGCACGGATGTGAAATGTGGACGATGAGCAGACAAGATGAAAAACATCTAATGGCAGTGGAAATGTGGTTTCCAGTGAAAATGTAAAGACCACTTATGAAAGACAGAAATACCAATGAGCAAGTCTTACAATAAATGAAAACCTTAACCCACTGGTTCTCAACCGGTGGAGAATTCTACCCTGGGGGGGGGGGGGGGGTGTTAGGGTTTCCGGGGGTGGGGGCGGGGTAATTAAGATTAACATTATTTCAAGATCGCGTTATACGTATAGTCTGTAGCGGGGGGAATATATAGGGACAAATATGAATGGGGAGAAATGACATTCTGAACATATGGTGAAGGGGTGCATGGGCCAAAAAAGGTTGAGAACCACTGCCGTAAACTGATTAGAGAAATTATATGTAGAGATATTGTGCGTGTGAGTGGAAGGGATGGAGGGGAGGGGGGGGATGAGAAGAAATAAACTACAGAACTTGGTGACAGCTCTCAAGATTGAGGGAGAAAAGAACAAGGAGAGAAGCAGAGAAAGCAGACAGAGAAGCAAATACCTGGATGTCTTAGCCACGTGGCATGGTCGGGACAAGAACACAGAGCTGGTCCACTGTGATCCTGTAAGATGGCGGAACATGACCGCCAAGGCTTATCGGCATGGCACATGGTCATGATGATGCAGGAGTCGAGGCGTACCGTAACCTCTCAGCCACGACTACCCCGCCTACATTTAGTTAGTTTTATATCCTTTACAGGACGTCGCAGTAAACCCCAGCATTGTTTGGCTGTTTGTGATTTCTTGGCCAGCTTACGTGCAGTATTTTGCTATTGCTTTCTGAACGTCCGGCCCTCGTACCTTTGTATAGAAACCATCGCAAGGCAGTCTGCTTCCAAATCGCCTGCAGCTGTGTTTCGAACGCGGTATGCGGGATTACGGTTCGCGTTAGTTCTCTTCTATAACTACCACTGAAGACTGAGCACGCATGAATCTCGTGGAGTGTTATTTTGTTTGTTTTCGTTCGTTCGCTTTAAACTCAAGTGTAGTCGATACACGTGCTACTACTTCTAATGAACTAAACTGATTTTTGCGTGTGAATCAGCTTTCTCTAGAACCAGTCTCCCTGGCCATCAGGAGAACCCACTCCGACTTCAGAGGTACTTATAGTTTACGTTCCTGAGTTAAGAATGAGAAGTCAACATTTTAGTCCAGGTGACCGGTCTAAGGGCTGAACCCACAACCTCAACATCAACACACAGGATGTTTAAGAGCGAGTGCTCTTATTAATTCGGCCATATTGATCTCATGACGTGTTATAATATCTGATCCATTAACAATTAATTCAGAAATTTCTTATATCTCCATTGCAGGCTGGACTTGTATGGATCGACAGGCTCAGAAATATGGCAGAGTTGAGGATATCTTTTGCATTGTAGGTGTATAGAGTAATGTTGATTGTACATGTGGTGTGTGTTTGGTTGTCAACATTACACATATATTTAGCCTTAGATGTGTGATGTTTACTTTACTGGTCTACCAACATCCTTACACACACGGGCACCCCCGCCCACACACACCCACACACACGCATACCCACACAACCAAACACACACCCACACACACACCCATCCACACACACCCACACAACCACATATTCACACGCCCACACACATCCACACCCACACCCCCCACACACACAACCACACACTCACACACCCACACATCCGCACCTACGCCCACACACATCCACACCCCCGTACACGCACACCCACACACACACACACACACACACAAACATACCCACACATACCCACCCACACATACATGTCGCATTGCTCTGGAGTGGTGGCGGTGGGGCGAATGTCATGAAGTAATTTACCGCTACGGGTCTATGATATGATAGGATCATCACATCCTGTGGGCCTGAATACACGAAGGAATAGGTGGCTAATATTTGTCTCACCTTAGCAATTGACGAGTCCAGCGACAGTGCCTATGACATTATCAACGCAGTTCCCTAAACACTTAGTTAACACGCCGGCTGCATTGCTCTCAGCGTCAAAGAAAAACAAAACATTCACGACAGAATACGTCACAAACCAAAGGCGGAAACAAGATAATATACGTAGTAAGCAAAGGAAAGTAACTAAAGAATATACATAGCAAGCAAAGGAAATTAACAAACGAATATACGTAACAAGCAAAAGAAAGGAACTAATAAATCAGGAGATATTAACATACCTTAGATTATAAATATTCTTCCACACAATCATTACTTTTGTTATGATTTGGGAAAGATGAGAATCGAAAGACAGCCGGTCGCTTCATCAAGTCGTCACTTAGGATACTTAAAAGCCTTATCAACAGCTATCGTGCGAAATGCCCCTGTTGCAGCCTGTCTCCAATTTTCATCCCCAGATCGGACAACAGATTGTTGGATAATTATTACATCTGACAATCGGGATGTCGCCCTATCCGAAACTGCTATGTCAGTTGACTGACAGATAAGAAATATTATTTGCATATCTGTCAATACATCTATTTCATAATCCATCAAATAAACCTGAGTCAACCCGTTACTGATTTTAAGAAAGAAATACAGATGATCAATGTTAGCGCACGGCGTAAATAACATAGTATAACCACGTGATAAATTGAATTGGCAACATCTGTCTTGTTCGCCTATCAATGCCTTGGTTATGTCTACTACATACAGCCTTGTGATAAGGCCAGGTGTAGTCGGGGATCTTTTGAATCATATGAACAGCTCAGAAGAACAGATAGATCATCACGACCTGGAGAGAATGGTGCAGCAGGGAGTGACTAGAGGATCCGGCTAACATTATCTGCTTAACTGCCATTGGCTGACATATCGTCTTATTTGAACTTTCCACAACTGCCATGGGTTTATAAATCAAACTATAGTTAAATTATCAATACAGTAGTTTTCCCTTTGCAATTCCCTTTACTTTGATATGTAATACAACATGTCTGCTGCCATATTAACAACTTCAAAATTATAACTGTGACACACCCCTACTTCCGTCATCCATTTATGTTTGGCCCAAACGTACTTTTTGTTTTACACTGAATTAGTCAAGAGCTCCAAGGAAAGGCCAGACGGACAAACAATAATACTGCTACTAGAACTATTAAGATGTTGGCTCTTCGCTAGCTGTTGCAGATGAGGAGGGAGCGAATACGGGAATTTCCTGAGATCGTTGATGTCGGTTCTTGACTCAACTCAACTCAACTCAACTCAACTCAATTCAACTCAACTCAACTCAACCCAACTCAACTCAACTCAACTCAACTCAACTAATCTGCTTCTAGTACAATCCTCAATTATTACAAATATAGAAGAAGCGAAAATATAATTTCCGTCATAAAATTAGTTACTTATAGGTTCCAGATACACGTTGAAGCAGTTTATCAGGATTATTTTTTATAAATCTGGACTACCATCGTGTCCTTGCTCTAGTAATAGGAAATAACTGATTACAGCTATAAAATCCTGATTACAGCTGGAATGTACTGATTACAACTGGAATATACTGATTACAGCTGGAAAGTACTGATTACAGCTGGGAAGTACTGATTACAGCTGGTGTGGTATTTAAAATAGAACTGGGAGATAAGTATCCCTTATCCGTAATCGCATACTACTACTACTGAAAAACCAGAAATGGCTCGTAAGACTCCCTAGTACTGGAACAGACTCACATGGTAAGCTTCCACTAAGGTATTAAGTCAGATTTCCCAGTAGAAGGCCAAGAGAGCACAAGGAAGTCACTGCTTTGTGATAACATAAAAATCACTCTGATTAGAGTGCAAGCGAGTTGTATCCCCGCCCCCAGCTGTCTGTCTGGATTATGTTGTCAACAGAAGAAACACTAACACATTATAGTTGAACGCTGTAATAAATATGTGACTCTGATTACATCAAATAACACCATCTAATAATAGTATAATCCTGTATTGAAATAAAGGAGGGAAAGGATACACCCTGGGAAATTCCAATATACGAGGACGAGTCAATAAGTAAGTCACACAGTTCTGTGGGATGGCAGGTAAATGTATATAGTTGGTGTTTTATACAGGTGTCATTAGGTGAAAGCAACATCGAACTTTATATTCCCGTTCGTCGGGTGGCGCTAGGTGTCTCATGTACATGCGCAGCGCATAAACAAAATGGCGACTGTACTTGTACAACCAAAGAGCAACGTGCTGTTGTGCGTTTTTTGTGGGTAAAAGGACTGCATGCAAAAGACATTCATAAGGAAATGCTTCCTGTCTATGCTGACAAATGTTTGTCCCGTAAAGCGGCGTATAGCTGGGTAGAAAAATGTTCTTAAGGACGCTCTAAAATTGTTGATGAAATACGATCTGGTTGTCCTCTTGAAATTGCAACAGAAGCATCCGTTCAGCGAGTGGAGGCGATGATTACAGGGACAGGCGAGTAACGATAGACTCTGTAGCATCCGCAATAGGGTGCTCACATGGTTCAGCATACAGCATAATGCATGATCGATTGACATTTTTTCCAGGACTGCTGACTAGAGGAGTGTTGCTTCTTCTTGACAATGCCAGACCACACACGGCTCGATTAACTCAATATAAAATTAACCAGCTAAAGTGGGAAGTTCTGGAACATCCACCTTACGGCTTAGCACCGACCGATTTCCACCTTTTTGGTCCACTGAAAACCCACCTTGGGGGGAGACATTTCCCGAATGACGCCGAAGTTGAATGTGAAGTGAAAACGTGGTTTAGAAAGCAGAGCACGCAGTTCTGTGAAGCCGCTTTGGGAGGACTGATAAAACGATGGGATAAGTGCAATGTTCGTGGAAATTATGTTGAGAAATAAAGGGGCAGTGTATGCATAAAAATAAACTGGATTCAAGTTGTTATCATATTTAGTTGTTTTCTTCTACAGCCATTTGTGACTTACTTATTAACTTTCTTCGTACAAAATTAACACATCGCAATGGACACCATTTCAAAATCTCAATCACATGTAAACTATTATAAAGTTCGGGTATAGACTAATAATGAGTAATGTCCTCCTGTCTTTAGCTATTCTAACATCTGTGGTTATAAGTTTATCTTGCTGGGTAATATTGTTTCTGTCCATTAGTGGAATGACAACTATAGGAATTATTTGCTTGTAATATTGTATCACTATAGTAGAACTGTTCTTTAGCTGTTGGCCTCTGGTTGTAACCGAATATTGAGGTTACATGGGGATGGCATGCCGCTTAGCTGGCTTCCGGAGTGGTACTGGGCAGTCTTGAGTTGCAAATACCGATTGACGGTCCTAAGCTCCTCATGGCAAAACAAAAGCGAAGGTTCTCTTTCTTCACTGAGGATGGCACCTCTCAGGCCAGAGATGTTCCCATCTTAGGACATCATATGCAAGCCCAAGAACACCTCCTACATCCGCGTTCACATAATGGACAGCATAAATATACTAATCCTCCTAAAAGTATTGAGGTTCGGGAAAAGGAGTACATAATACTATATAGAAGCAATTCAGCCAGATCCTTGCCTGCTGCATTTACTCATTCAAGATATCATTAACCGCACAAAATGTCTATATATTCTCTGTATTGCGTTGTCCCTTACATGAGTGGACTTGTCCATCACCCACACATATCCACATGACACAGGCAATCTCACATCTTGTCAGCAAGGCATGTCTCATCGCTTTCGTGCACTGAGCTTCATACTCAGTAGTAACTTCAATTACCCATTGGTCCATTATGCCACATTATGCATGAGTAACATTGTCACACTGCCCTGACTGTCCTGTTACTTTTTCCTTTCCTCGGGGCAGAGTTGCATAAAATCATGACAGATTTCCCCCCCCCCACACACACACACAAGAGACATTTAGGAAATCGCAAAGCAAGATTATCTTGATCAATCAAAGCTCCCTTAAATGAAGACTATTGTTATACCTGACAGAAAAGTCACTGTCTTACTAAGATAGATTACTTATATATTTGCCTAGCAGTAGTCAGCGAAAGATAATCACTTATTTATTTTATTAGCAAAAGGGAAATCATCAGAATATTTCAAGAATTAGTCATTTCGTTAGACAGCAGTCTCTAGTCCCTATTCTACATACAGATAAAGAACTATTAATTGCAAGTGTTTTAATCCTTCCCTCGTGGTAGTTTCCTGATAATAAACTGGTTTTCATAAGCCTTCACTAACCTGTGTTAACAGCGAGACAGAACTAGTCTGTATAATCTCCACTGAATCATACAAAATTTATGCCGTCTGCAGTAACCACACGTTGCTGTTTCCCCACTACATGTTTGACTGCACTAAAACAGAATCGTCTCAGCTGATATAAACCAGAATCCTCTGTCTATGGAGATTTAATTGTTAAATAACACCGTAAGAATGTCCGACCTTTTGATTCCGTAAAGCAATTATCCGCCTACCTCTCTAGGTAACATAAACAGATTTCTTACACAGTATATTTTAGCTTCCCAAGTAAGTCAATTACTTCCTCCTGGTGTTTACAGCATCAACACTTAACCCCTAATGCCTTTTTCATACCAAACTCAGCAAATAGGCACCCTTTCTGTCTACAAACATGTGCCAGTCTGTTTTGATAGTACTCTAGAATTCCATTGTCATGAAGTAACACAATCATACGTTAGGTGTAACTTGGCTAATGTGGAAATTCCAGGGCGTGCTTTGTTAATCTTTAGTACCACAACCCAGGCCTGTAAATTAGCCCACATCCTTATATTGTCCGGAAAGTGTGCTGACGCTAATTCCCACGTTGGTACGTTGAAAATTGCTTTTTTGATTGCAAAATGTTACAGCTAGAAAATAATTAACTATTAGCAAAATCATGAATGTCTATGTCTCTCAGCAAATGCTGCAAGGGTGTAGACGTTCATTATTCCAAATTTCCAACTACAATGGAAACGTCGGTAGATTTATCAAGGATTCGAGGAAATTACAATTCTCGTCTTCAACTAACTCTCTCTCTCTCTCTCTCTCTCTCTCTCTCTCTCTCTCTCTCTCTCTCTCTCTCGCTGTCTCTCTCGCTCTATCTCTCCCCATCCCAATCTCTCCTTCTCTCCCTCTCTCTCCCTCTCTCTCCCTATCTGTCTCTCACCCTCTCTCAGTGTCTGTGTTGTGGACTTGGTACGTGTGGAATCAGTTGTAATCGGCATATATATATATATATATATATATATATATATATATATATATATATATATATATATATATATATATATATATATATATATATATCTTGTTTTATTCTTTTCTTAATGTAGATATTTTTGTCATATATGCATGCTTGTGTGCTGGCGAAGGATTTAGCTGCAGCGTTCATTTTGTCCCTTGTGTTCGTACTTTAGTGAAGCTTATCGATTATATTTTTCGTTTGTTTGTTTGTTTTGTGTGTACGCGCGCGCTCATGTGTGTTTCGTTTATTGATCACATCTTAAGACTATAATGGATATCAAGTAAGATCTAGCATTACTTACATCTATAAAGGAAATCAAGTTTGATCTAGCATTACTTGAAACAGACAATGAAATTAAAGAAAGGGATAGTGCTACAGTGCATGTGTGCCTGTCAAGCTAATGGTCTCTTGAATGAATTGCCATCAAGGTGGGAAAATGAGAGAGAGAGAGAGAGAGAGAGAGAGAGAGAGAGAGAGAGAGAGAGAGAGAGAGAGAGAAAGAGAGAGAGAGAGAGAGAGAGAGAGAGAGAGAGAGAGAGAGAGAGAGAGATGGGGGGGGGGGGTATTGAAGACGATAATTATAATTTCCTATAATTTCCTAGCTAATGTATAGTGTATTTTATTGTTGCTGAACATTTGGAATGATGAACCTCTACACGACGTGTGGTATGACCTGGGCAGTGTGTCTCAGTCTGGTGGTGTTGCCAAGACTGGAGGTGTGTCTCAGAAGAGTATTTTACTTTGCTAATTGGCAATGGTCAAGCGCAACTGGACATACCATTCTATGCACTGTGTTTATTTCATATAATTAAAGAACTAGTCTTAGTAACATGCAACATTTAGTAATTTAGAAAATAATCGGATATGATCAAGTTTTTGATTTAAAATCATATATGACAATATCTAGAAGCCTAACAAGTGAATGCGGTTGTATTGTTTTGTAGGGCTGTTGTCACGTTGTGCCTATTCGAACCTAATGCTTGTCTGTCTTGTATTGCCTGTTTTCAGTTGACTCTCACTGTTCTTTTGTTTTTCAGGTATTACCACCATTTCTACCACATTTGAAAAATCCATGCTTCTATGAATACTCACTCACAAAGAAGAAAGTTCTGCGCTGCCTACCGTACTTTTATATTATCGGAATGGATAAATGTGGTTCTACGGATCTTCATAACCGGTTAGCTAAACATCCGTTTGTGTTTGAGAATAAGGGAAGCTTAGGGAAGGAAACTGCGTTTTGGTCGTGGCTTCGATATGGTGAGTACAGTTAGCAATACGGGTTAAAACTTATAAACTAAATCAGTGGTTCTCAGCCTTTTTTTGGGACCATGCACCCCTTCACCATATGTTCAGAACGTCATTCCCCCCCCCCCACCCCATTTCGTATTTCTTCCCGATAAATCCCCACCCCAATACACAGTATACGTAAAATTGGAAGCTAAATTTAATTACTCATTCTAGAACACGTCTAGGCGTCTACTTACGTTATAAAACGAATTTCAGACTGGTGGAAGTACAGAACCGTAAAGTATAAATGGAAAAACAATATCAAGTAATCGGTTCTGGTATTAACGTGATCTTGAAATAATCTTAATTCCCCCCACCCCCACCCCCTCACCCCTCGGAAACCCTAAAATTCTCCTCGGGGGGGGGGGGGAATTCTCAACGGTTGAGAACCACTGAACTAAATCACACATGACTGTTGTAACGATCGTTTACGTATCTAGTTTTCTTTTGTTTCATGGCTATTGTCAAAGAGAGAAAGAGTATTGAATTGCTACATATAACATGTACTCTTGTATGAATGTAAAACGTGGACAATGAGCAGGCAAACTGAAAAACATCTAATGGCAGAGGAAGTGTGGTTTCTGGGGAAAATGCAAAGAAAGCCATTGACAGACAGAAAGACCAATGAGTAAATCCTACAAGAAACAAATGGAAACCGTAAACTGAATAGAGAAATTAACCGTAGATAATGAAAAAGTGTAGGCATGTTTTGAGAAGAAATAAACTAGAGAACTTGGTGACAACTGGCAAGATTGACGGAAAAAGAACAAGGTGAAGGCAAAGAATTAAATATCTGGCTTCCCTGGCCGCATGGCATGGTCGAGACAAGAACACACAGTTGATCCACGACTCTGGTTATGGCGAATCATGACCGTCCTTGCTTATCGGCATGACACGATGTTGATGATGATGATGACTGTTATTCCGTAACCCCTTTATCGTGCCAGTTCAGTTTGTTTCTACTGCTCTTTATCCAAGTGTGAGGTTACACATTAGTGCGAGCCTATGACACAACGTCAACAAACTAATCAAAAGATACAACACTGACAAATCTTACAGACGTTCTCTAACCATCTTAATTCTCCTGATCACAGTGGAGTCGATGATGTATGGTTTACAGCACTGAAGCCATGATACTCCAATAGCTTATGTAGGCTTAAAATTGAAAGCCAGCTTAGGGATGCATCTATCCTGCGGCAATCAATAATGTTGTAAATGTCACTGTATAACTCTATATATCCTTATCTGTTTGCATGACTTCGGCTGCACATTTTCTTAATTGTCATCTGTCGCCACTGAACCTCTGTACCGCTTTCCGCTACTTCGCGTATCTTTAATTGAAGTAAACATTTTGAGAAAATACATCTTTCCGGGGACAACATACAAACGTGAGCTATGGACCATTCGCCAACTATTAAAGAAGAATATCGGAGTTTTTTAGCTTGAATGTTGTATTAAACTTCTAAGAATACAGTGAGCCAAACATTTTAAAAATACTGACAGTCTATATTATCTGAACACCGAAGATAAGAAAAGTACTGACATTCTAAAATGTATGAACAATAAAGATGAGAAAAATAATGGCATTCTACAATATCTGAACAGTGTAATAAATCAGCTTATAAATAGTCACTCCTCAGAAATTAAAGTGCAATGGCCATATGTGTTTGTAAATAACATTGATTGATGGCACGGTACTGAACGAATGGGCAGGGATAGGCACGGTAATGAACGAATAGGCTGTGGTCAACCAAAACCAAGATATAAGTAAAAACAACCCTTTTGTTATTGAAATTACCGTGGGGATAACAAATGTTCCACATTCGAACAATACTTGTGGTTTGATTTTCTTCAGCAAAGTATTATTCATGTATTCACTTCACATGTATGTAGCTCTACGGTGTGCACCTGCCGAGATGCAGCGGAATAGTCCAGGCAATTAATCGTTCAACATATTGTCTGTGGCTTATGTGTTTACATTCACTAAGGGAATACGTTGTTTGGGGAGTCTTGAAAAAGCTGTTCTCAAAGGTTGGAAAGATGTGGTCGGGTACAAACTACAGAGATACTGTGTTTGTGGAAGATTACATACTGGGATTCACACATAAATAACCCCATAAGTAATGATTGGCGCTCATACAATTAGAAGAAAGAACAAGAGAACGCTCTAGAAAACATGAACATTGAAAGCTGTAGTTACTACACAGAAATTCGAAGATGTAACATCCAATTGACGCTGCAGGAACAACTGTACTTCGTCGCATGACTACCTCGACACCATAAACGTCATCATTAGCCAAGTCTATCTTCCACCCGAACCCACAGCTATGGAATATAGACAGAATTTTATCATAATAAACATGCTTCGCGTAGAAGTAACTTCAAGCAGAGAGGCGCTATCTCACTTGGGAGTCGCAGGTATGAGTCGTGGAATCGTAACTATAGCTTTTAGTTGTATGTTGTCGAACGTGTCTTCTCATCTCTACTTCCTACCTGTATTTCTATGAGCACCACTCAATAACTAGTAGTTTTATGTGCAGTCTATGTGCGCCGCGTTCGAAACACAGCTGCAGGCGATTTGGCAGCAGACCGTCTTTCGTTGGTTTCCATACACAGTATGAGTACCGGTCGTTCATAAAACTATGGCAAACGACTAAACGTAAGCTTGCCAAGAAATACATTTAATACATTTCCGGCTTGAATACGACGTCCTATAACAGCTATGCAGATAACTTTACCAACATGACCTCTGTGGAACCCCAACAACTGATATAAACTGGTATTAGTCACTTTCTGATAAATACAACGACAAGACTATATGTAGAATGTGAGGCAAGCATTAAAGGGTTGACAACACACAGAAAAGGAAAATTGTGACATTCGCCAGATCTGAATATCCACACAATCTGACTCGTAAACAGCGTCATAGACCGGAAACTGAAATACTTGGGTCATATTAAATGTCACCATGGTTGGGAGAGAACAGAGATGGAAGGTAGGGTTTCTGGTAGAAGAGGCAGTGGTCGACAGCACGAAGATGAACACAGGACATTGCAGACACCTTCTGCATGGGGGGGGGGGGACGAGGCGGGGGAACTAACCAGAGATTGAGAGGCTTTTTAATGTGCCATGATGAGAGCGACGTTCTTCAAAGAAGCAGCTCCATGAGAGAGTGAGATAGAACATATTTATCTAGTATTTATTTATTTAGTATTCTTGATTATTATTACATTACTGGCAACGCCGATCGCATTCTGGTATGAACCTAAGGCCTATCCACGTCAATATGGAAGCACTATACTCGAGTTTCGCCCTTGTTTGAGCTCGTCAGTAGTGCATATCCCTGACCGGATCCGGAAACAGTCCCGGATCACGCGTGTGAAGCGGGTGTGTAACCGGGACTGTGATCCGGGACTGTTTCCGGATCCGGTCAGGGATATGCACTACTGACGAGCTCAAACAAGGGCGAAACTCGAGTATAGTGCTTCCATATTGACGTGGATAGGCCTTAGGTTCATACCAGAATGCGATCGGCGTTGCCAGTAGTGGGTTGTGCTCAATATTTAAATTTCAAATCCCGAAACAACCACATAATCAATTTATTATTGCTCACTGGATTTAGGAGGCCTGGTGTTCCTTGCCAGTGAGAAGTCCTGATCGTTTGGGTCCCATCGATTGACGGACGTCGGTCGCGGCGATTGGGCAATCTTGAGCATAGCCTACGATGGGTGGCGTTGTGGTGTTCTGCTGTGATAATTTGGTGTGTCCAGTGTGTGCCGCGTGGTTACACACCCGCTTCACACGCGTGATCCGGGAGTGTTTCCGGATCCGGTCAGGGATATGCACTACTGACGAGCTCAAACAAGGGCGAAACTCGAGTATAGTGCTTCCATATTGACGTGGATAGGCCTTAGGTTCATACCAGAATGCGATCGGCGTTGCCAGTAGTGGGTTGTGCTCAATATTTAAATTTCAAATCCCGAAACAACCACATAATCAATATTATTACATTGTTTTATATTGTCTATCAACTTTAAGATTTCTCCAGCTGTTTCTTTTTAACTGTTTGTATTCCCTGAGATAATATCTCCTTGTTTGTTTGGTGGTGCAGTTTCTCAGCATTTCGCATTGCTTACTTATACTTTGAATTTTAGTTACAACAGTGTATCTGATGTTCACCCTCACTCTATGTCGTTCTTGAATCTCTTTATCTGCTTTTATAATCTGTTTGTTAAGTTTTATGTTTCCCCATTTCTTCAATCTTAATTTTATTTATCCAGATCGAGGGGCGTAATCACTGTTGCAGTCAGCGCCAAACATTATCTTCACATTTATCAGTGCATGTCTACATATTTTATTAATTAGTATCTAGTCAGTTTGATTGAATGGCTTTTATCGCGCTTTTCAGTGCGTACTGTTGCCTAGAGCAACATGTGCATTGAACCTGTTGATGAATGGAATCCCTTAGCATTTCCCTTGCTTATATGTACTTTGTATTTTAGTTAAAATGGTGTATCCGATATTCACAATCTCTCTGTATCGTTCTTGAATTTCTTTATCTGTTTCATAATATTTTTATTTAGTCTCAACTTCACAATCCCACTTACCGCTTCTCTTCAATCTTACTTTTATTTGTCCAGACTGTGGGATGTAATCACTGTTGCATTCAGCGCCAAACATTGTTTTCACATTTATCAATGCATCTCCACATTTTGTATTAATCAGTATCTTATCAATTTGATTGAATGTTTCCTTACCACTCTTTTTCATGGATAGTGATACCTCATGCAATATGCTCGCTCGAGACCCTACGCTACAAATAATAATCTGTAAATAATGCTCTAAATGTGTTAAAACAATGGATACGTGAGTGGGAGGGTTAGCGTTTGAATGGTTAGATCAAAATATAGTAATGCGAATTATCTGCTGAAATGAAGGATTGAGTGCAAAGAAAGTTGCACAGTATGAAACAGTCGGTGAGATCAATAATATTTACAAGATAATTCCTACATAGGAAGAGGTGTTTAAGTATTGCGTACAGGTTTAATTGCTTTCTCTTGTCTTAATTTTCTCTAAAGCCCATAAACAGCTCGTTAAAAGAGATATTGAAAGCACCCTGTGTACCATTGAAAGCTTAATGATAGAGTAGTGACATTTTATATTTATAGCTATACCAAAAAGACAAGGAGCAATTGAATGTGAAGATTTTCGTGCAATTAACCTCATAAACCATATCATTAAGCTTCTACTCAGAATCATAAAGAGAAGAACCAAAAAGAAAATAAAAATGGAAATTAGTGAAGAACAGTATGGATTTGTGGAGGGAAAGGGCACAAACAATGCAATATATACATTACGAACACTAATAGAAAGGTCAAGAGAGAAACAGAAAGACATATATTTGTGTTTCATAGATTATACTAAGGCATTTGATAAAGTAAAACATGATGAACTGATTAAAATATTGGAAGATATCAACATTGATGGGAAAGATTTAAGAATAATAAAGAATGTTTATTGGAACCAAGTATCAGCAATTAAAATGGGAAATAAAGAGGGTAGTTACAAACAGATAAAGCTAAGAGTACGATAGGGGCGTGTCTTGTCACTAGATCTTTTCTCCCTGTATAGCGAAGTAATAATGAGAGAGATCAAAGGGACGCCAGGAATACTAGTTAATACTAGAATACATATTACACAGTATTGGTGGCGGATAAATCAACAGACCTACAACAATTGCTGGACACTGTTGTAACAGAGAGTGCAAGGAAACGTCTCTCCTTGAATATCAAGGAAACAGTAACAATGATGATATCAAAGAAAATATCGATTCACTTGTTGAAGAATATTCCCATTTACTTGTATAGAAAATCCTTAAACAAGTGGATAATTTTAGATACCTAGGGGCATTTATAACATCAGATGGAAGATGTACAACAGAGAAAAGGGCAAGCAAAATCCGCATTTCAGAAAATGAAGAGTTTCTTATGCAATAAGTCACTATAACTGAATGTAAGAAAGAGAGTGCTGAAATGCTATGTAGAACCAGTTTTGCTGTATGACAGTAAATCTTGGAATGTAAATGAACAAATTAAGAAGACATTAGAAGCAACAGAGATGTGGTTCCTGAGACGAAAGTTGTGAATTCCTTGGACTGCCAAAGTAACTAACAACGATTGCCTGAAACAGGGTAATGAAACTAGAACATTATATGCAACAATAAGAAATAGACAAACAGCTTTCTTTGGTCATGTAATGAGAAGACAGGCATTGGAGAAAATCGTGACGACTGGAAAGGTCGAGGGGAAGAGAGGCAGAGGCAGACCAAGAGAAATGATGCTGGATGGATTGAGACGGTGGCGTTGAGGAATATCAGCAGCAGAGTTGATCCAGAAAACCAAAGACCGAAATCTGTGGAGAGCCATGAACGCCTACGCCAGCTGGCAGGGCACTTGATGATGATAAGTGACATTTCACAGACGTTCTGCGACGTTAGGAACGAAATTTGCATTCATAGAAGGGCACTCATACTTTTGTATGGAAACCAACGTAAGACGGTCTGCTTCCAAATCGCCTGCAGCGGTGTTTCTAACCCGGTATGCGGGATTACGATTTGCATTCTTTACCTCTTCACCACAGAGCTCGTTATGACCAAGTAGAGACCTTTTATTTCATCAATTGCCAGGTCTGTCTTCCGCCCTCTAAGTGGCCTCGAATATATATTGCTTTCTTCGGCTTCTATGAATGCCAATCAATACGTGTGAATGTATTTATGAGCTTTCCCACTGGCTCCAACCGGCTCTATGGAAAGGGTGTTACCAATGCATGTCGTAATCCCGCATACCGCGTTCGAATCACAACTGCCGACGATTTGGAAGCACACCGCCTTGCGTTGGTTTACATACAATGGCATGATTTCTGGTCGTTCAAAAAGCAATGACAAACTACTGAACGTAAACTTGCCCAGGAATCACGAACAGCCAAAAAGTGCTGGAGTTGACTGCTTCGTCCTGTAACTAATTGTAACTTACTGACCTCAGTGGTTTACGAATTGATATTTCTGTAGACTACCGTATATGATTTAGTAAGTAGCAACAAACGGAGTGTTTGCCATATTCTGCAACAACATCTGGTAAGAGAATGGAAGTTCGAGGCTGTGTTGATAGTTTTCCGAGTGGCAAAGCGTATATGTAACAGACTTACGCTTGAATGCTTCGATAAGTAGAAACACCAATTTTCCAGGTGGAATGTCTATCATCACTTGACCGGCAGGAGGCAGGGAGAATATCATGGTTGTTCTGTTGAGAGCAAACAAGTTTGTGGGGCAATGAAAGTGTTGATCGATTAGCTGCTGCTGTCTCTCTGGGTTTAGAGCTAATTTACGATAAAGGTGATATGGTGAAGGCTCTGAGGGGGAAACTATTTAAAAGTTATAAAACTATGTACTTGTAGCAGACAGCATAAATATATTAGCTGTGAGACTGATGCAGCTATTCACAAAAAGCTGGGCGCGAGGCACGCATGCTGCCTTCATATATCGTTGGTGGCACAAGAGGACTTTGATTAAATGCCTTGAAGTGGTTAATTGTCTTAAGCGACTTCCCGTATCTGATCTAGGATTATGTACAGTAGTTTTCTTATGCAACCTCTTTAATTTGATTTATAATGCAACATGTAACTTTCAAGTCACAACTGTGACCTCCCTACTTCCAATTTTCCGCCATCCATTTTGTTTGGTCCAAACCTACTTTTAGTTTGGCGCTGAATCTGTTAAAATATAAACCAGGTGTAAGATATAAACCAGGTGTAAGATATAAACCAGGTGTAAGATATAAACCAGGTGTAAGATATAAACCGGGTGTAAGATATAAACCGGGTGTAAGATATAAACCAGGTGTAAGATATAAACCAGGTGTAAGATATAAACCAGGTGTACGATATAAACCAGGTGTAATATATAAACCGGGTGTAAGATATAAACCAGGTGTAAGATATAAACCAGGTGTAAGATATAAACCAGGTGTAAGATATAAACCAGGTCTAAGATATAAACCAGGTGTAAGATATAAACCAGGTGTAATATATAAACCAGGTGTAAGATATAAACCAGGTGTAAGATATAAACCAGGTCTAAGATATAAACCAGGTCTAAGATATAAACCGGGTGTAAGATATAAACCGGGTGTAAGATATAAACCAGGTGTAAGATATAAACCAGGTGTAAGATATAAACCAGGTGTAAGATATAAACCAGGTGTAAGATATAAACCGGGTGTAAGATATAAACCGGGTGTAATATATAAACCAGGTGTAATATATAAACCAGGTGTAAGATATAAACCAGGTGTAAGATATAAACCAGGTGTAAGATATAAACCAGGTGTAAGATATAAACAGGTGTAAGATATAAACCGGGTGTAAGATATAAACCAGGTGTAAGATATAAACCAGGTGTAAGATATAAACCAGGTGTAAGATATAAACCAGGTGTAAGATGTAAACCAGGTGTAAGATATAAACCAGGTCTAAGATATAAACCAGGTGTAAGATATAAACCAGGTGTAAGATATAAACCAGGTGTAAGATATAAACCAGGTGTAAGATATAAACCAGGTGTAAGATATAAACCGGGTGTAATATATAAACCGGGTGTAAGATATAAACCAGGTGTAAGATATAAACCAGGTGTAAGATATAAACCAGGTGTAAGATATAAACCGGGTGTAAGATATAAACCAGGTGTAAGATATAAACCAGGTGTAAGATATAAACCAGGTGTAAGATATAAACCAGGTCTAAGATATAAACCAGGTGTAAGATATAAACCAGGTGTAATATATAAACCAGGTGTAAGATATAAACCAGGTGTAAGATATAAACCAGGTGTAAGATATAAACCGGGTGTAATATATAAACCAGGTGTAAGATATAAACCAGGTGTAAGATATAAACCAGGTGTAGGATATAAACCAGGTGTAAGATATAAACCAGGTGTAAGATATAAACAGGTGTAAGATATAAACCGGGTGTAAGATATAAACCGGGTGTAAGATATAAACCAGGTGTAAGATATAAACCAGGTGTAAGATGTAAACCAGGTGTAAGATGTAAACCAGGTCTAAGATATAAACCAGGTCTAAGATATAAACCAGGTGTAAGATATAAACCAGGTGTAAGATATAAACCGGGTGTAAGATATAAACCGGGTGTAAGATATAAACCAGGTGTAAGATATAAACCAGGTGTAAGATATAAACCAGGTGTAAGATATAAACCGGGTGTAATATATAAACCAGGTGTAAGATATAAACCAGGTGTAAGATATAAACCAGGTGTAAGATATAAACCAGGTCTAAGATATAAACCAGGTGTAAGATATAAACCGGGTGTAATATATAAACCAGGTGTAAGATATAAACCAGGTGTAAGATATAAACCAGGTGTAAGATATAAACCAGATGTGACAGTTGACGTATCAAATATGAATCTGTAGCATGAGGGAGTGGTAGGTTGAAGTCTAAAGCCTCGCCTGCCGGCACGGTGGTTATGGGTCTGATCCGCATCTCGGCGGAATCTGATTCTGATTCAGTCTAAAATCATCATCATCATCAACTAGTGCCTTATTGGCTGGCGCGGGCGATAACGCCGCTCCACAAATTACAATCTCCGACTTCATGAATCAGTTAATGTGTTGACTCCCTTCCGTACCATGACACAGGACTGTCAAGAATCTTCTCACACTGTCTTCCTCTATCTCTCTTTAATATGTTCCAGTTTTTGTCTTCTCATAACGTGGCCAAAAAACGATAACTGCCTCTTTCTGATGCTTACGATAAGTTGACTTTGCGACTCAGCTTCCCTTAAAACATCCATATTTTTTTGTGTGGCTGGTTTTAGCATTCTTCTATAAAACCACATCTCCAAGGCATCCGGGGATTCCCCCCCCCCTCCCCCCTTCCCCCCCCCCCCCCTGTTTACAAGTTATCCAGGATTCGCAGCCGTATGTTAAAACTGGTTCTATATAGTATGCAAGAACTCTTTTTCACACTTTCAATGACAAAATGTTATTCATTTGATACAATGCAGTACTTGAAAGAAATCTCTTCGGAAGTAAACCGGCGGGCGTAATACTGACCCAAAACTCGCCGAGTGCCGATTGGTCCATGCAAATATGTGTCTGACACAATACCCAATGCGCATGTAGGCGTGTCACGTGGTCTTTTACTATCTTTAGTCATCTTTATGCTAATGACAGTGTGTTTACAGCAAGGGGGTGCAAATGAATTGCATGAATGCATTACCATAGCAATGTTTAAAAGTGCATATGACAAAATGTTGAAATAAAATTTTAAGAATTGACATCTTAGCACCCTGTGTAAATGTTTAGATGATCTGCCTCCCTAAGCATATGTCGTACGGTGCACTGCGCTGGGTGACTAAATGGTTACATCCTTGTGTCCCTCTCCGCACATGTCAAGTTCCAGTACGGGTCTTTTTGTACACTTTATAGGGTTTGTTGTTGTTGATGGTGTTGTTGTTGATGTTGTTGTTGTTGATGTTGTTGTTGATGGTGTTGTTGTTGATGTTGTTGTTGTTGATGTTGATGTTGTTGTTGTTGTTGTTGTTGTTGTTGTTGTTGTTGTTGTTGTTGTTGTTGTTGTTGTTGCTGCTGCATTCCCTCGCTTTGAACTCAAGCGTAGTCCACACACGTGCGACTGCGTCTAATAGTTGCCACCACTGGAGAGTACACTGGACTTACTGTTTGTTTTTAGTGTGGATTAGCTTTTCTTATTACCAGTGTCCTTCTCCATCAGGCGAACCCACTCCCACATTTGAGTTACTTGTAATTAACGTCACCACGTCACGAACTACAAGTCAGCATTTTAGTTCAACTGACCAGTGGTGGGATTGAACCCGCTACCTCGCTATCAGCACACATGAAGTTTAAGATCGTGCGTCCTTATCCATTCAGCCATGCTGGCTTTTAAAAATGGCAACAACATGTGGCGGTCCCATGCGATCAATGGGATTCTGAGCCTGGAGAGGAGAACTAGTGCATTGCAATACAGGCCCCGTGCCGGTAGTACTTCAGTACTGGGTATGTAGTCAAGTCTCAACACCCTCCTACCTTCTGATGGTACTTCAGTGCTGGGTATGGAGTCAAGTCTCAACGCCCTCCTACCTCCTGATGACACTTCAGTATTGAGTATGTAGTCAAGTCTCAACGCCCTCCTACCTCCTGATGGTACTTCAGTACTGGGTATGTTGTCAAGTCTCAACGCCCTCCTACCTCCTGATGGTACTTCAGTACTGGGTATGTTGTCAAGTCTCAACGCCCTCCTACCTCCTGATGGTACTTCAGTACTGGGTATGTTTTCAAGTCTCAACGCCCTCCTATCTCCTGATGGTACTTCAGTACTGGGTATGGAGTCGTCTCAACGCCCTCCTATCTCCTGATGGTACTTCAGTACTGGGTATGGAGTCGTCTCAACGCCCTCCTATCTCCTGATGGTACTTCAGTACTGGTTATGGAATCAAGTCTCAACACCTCCTACCTCCTGATGGTACTTCAGTACTGGGTATGGAGTCAAGTCTCAACGCCCTTCTACCTCCTGGTGCAAGCCCGTCCAGTGGTTCTCAATCGGTGGGGAATCCCCCCCCCCCAGGGGGGAATTTTAGGGTTTCCAGGAGGGGGGGGGGGGGCGGGGAATAAGGATTATTTCAAGATCGCGTTAATACAGGACCGATTACTTGATCTTGTTTTTCCCTTCATACTGTACGGTTCTGTACGTCTCACTTTTCTAAAATTCAATTTATAAAGTAAGTAGACCTACAAATCATGTTTTATGTGGACGTCTAAACTTGTTTTAGTATGTGCTATTAAATTTAGCTTCCATTATTACTTATACAGTGTAGGGGCGGGCGGGGTTTTTAGGTAGGTAATACTAAAGGGGGGAATGACGTTCTGAAAATATGGTGAGGGGGGGCACGGGCCACATTTTTAGTTAGGAAATACAAACGGGGGGGGGGGGAGGAATGACGTTCTGAAAATATGGTGAAAGGGGGCACGGGCCAAAAAAGGTTGAGAACCACTGGTCTAATCAATCTGAAGGCCAAAGTATCAGGTTTAAAGAGTTAAAATTAACTCTTCCATAGAGTTTACAATCAGTCAACCTTGCCAATTTATTCCGATATCCAGTGGCGGACTGGTTCTAACAATATTACACAGAAAATCAATTGGGGAACCCTTTGAGGCCAATAAGACAGTTCATAAATAAACACACATAGTATTGTTTGGCGATCATAGAAGGAGAAGAAGGAAGTAGAGATTAGAGGACGCACTAGACAACATACAATTTGAAAGCAATAGTTACCGACCGGTCGATGACTATAGTCTATAGCTTTCAAATGTTATGTTGCCTAGTGCGTTCTGTATTCTCTACGTCCGTCTTCTCATTATTTGATCGCCACACAATACTTTGTGCGTTTATCTAACAATATTTGTTGTCAGTACTAAAAGGTTGACATTATCCAATGTTAAAAGTGTCCACTACATTAAGGGGCCCGCATGGTCTACTTGCCATCGGACAAGCAGATGTCTTACCAGTCCCCCACTGCGTACTGTCTCTCTAGATGTGTGACTGTGAACATATTCTGATATACTCTTTAGATGTGCATATGTCAACATATTCGTATACATTTTTAGGTGTGCGTATATCAACATATTCGTATATACTCTTTAGATCTGCTTATTTCAACATATTCGAATATAGTTGTTAGATGTGCGATGTCAACAGATTATGATATATTTTTAGATGTGCGTATGTCAATATTTTCTTATATTCTGTTTAGTCGTGTATATTTCAATACATTTTAAAATAATGTTTAAATGTCTATGTCAATAACTGATAAGATCTGTATTTCTAAATTATATTCTAATATAATGTTTAGGTGTGCGTGTCTGGACATATGCTTACATATATTGTTCAGGTGTGCATACATCGATATATTCCTATATAATGTTCGTATCTCGATATATTATTACATAATGTTCAAGTGTGCATACCTCTAGAGAGTATTCTATAATGTTCAGGTGTGCAAATCTAAACACATTTTAACATAATGTTTAGGTGTGCATATCTTAACATATTTTAATATGATGTTTAGATGTGCATTTTATTAATATATTTTTGTATAATGTTCTTGTAAGCACATCTCAACATATTTTAATATGACGTTTAGGTGTGCATATCTTAACATATTTTAATATAATGTCTAGGTGGGCATATCTAAACATATATTTGCATAATTTTTAGGTGTGCATCTTCTCCTTCTTCAGCATTCCGAGCCATTGAGGATTTTTGCTGCAGATACAATCCGTCTCCATTCGTCTCTCTGGTTGACCTTCTCTTGCCAGTCGTTGACTCCAAGTGCTTGTAGGTCTGTACATGTATTATCTCTCCACCGTCTTCTTGGTCTACCTCGGGGTCTACGGTCATTTATTTCCTGAGTGTAAGCGAGTTTTGTTTCCCTATTATCTTCCATTCTTTCTATATGCCCCAGCCATTGCAGTCTATTAGCCTTCATGATATCAGTGATTAGTGGGGACTTAAACAGATCATAAATGTCTTTGTTGCTTCTTCTTTTCCACTCTCCACTTTGTGTATCCGTAATGGGCCCAAAGATGCGTCTTAAAACTTTGTTCTCAAAGGTTTGTAATAAGGCTTCGTCTCCTTTAGTTGTACTCCAGGTTTCAGAGCCATGCAGCACTACTGGCCTAATCAATGTTTTGGATATTGTGATCTTGGTGTTACGAGATAGCGCATTTGATTTTAGCAGATGTTGTAGTGCATAGTATATCTTATTTCCAGAATTGATTCTAGCTTTTATTTCTTCCCTTATTATGTTGGAGCAGTTGAAGATTGTACCCAGGTATTTGTATGTTTCCGTTCTTTTAATGTTCATATTATCTATTTGTATGTGGCCAGAGTTTTTAGCCGTGTTTAGATGTGTATACCTCAACATATTTTAATATGATGTTTAGGTGTGCATTTTAATCAACAGTTTGTAATGTTTAGGTGTGCATCTTTCAACATATTATTATATAATATTTATGTGTGCATCTCTCAATATGTTATTATGTCATGTTTAAGTGTGCATACTTTCAACATATTCTTATATAATATTTAGATGTGCGTAATTCAATACATTCTATTATAATGTTTAGGTATGCCTATCTAAAAAGGCCATCATGGCCAAGTGGGTCACTGCACAGTCGCTTAAACTTTATGAGCGATGACCGCTGGGTACTGGGTTCATTCCATTTTTCCTGTACAGATGTCATTATTACCTTCTATGAAGTTTAGCTGTGCATGTGTCACTTTACCTTATATAACGTTTAGCTGTGCATATGTCAATATTACCTTCTATAAAGTTTAGCTGTGCGTGTGTCAATGTCACTTTCTATAAAGCGTAGCTGTGCATATGCCAATAGATTTGTGATATGCTGTTTTATATCCACATAACAGCAGATTTTTGTGAACTGTTTAGGCGTGTATAACAAGAGACTGGGGGAGATGAAACTCACGGTGGACGAGTACCTTGACATGTTTGTGGAAACCGCCAACATGATAGAGCAGACCAACATAACACGTATAATAACAGGTAACGTAGCCAACTGTCCTGTTTGTGGCCTGACTGTCAATACCAGTTTGTGTTCAACTTTGAATACCATACAACGTTTGAGCAGATTATCGTAATATAGTTAATACTAACCTTCATATGCTTAACTCTGAATGTCATTAAATATGTGGGCAAAATATGATAATGTAGATAATACTGACGTTTATATGTTTAACTCTGAATGTCAAAATTTATTTCATTCACCTTTCTACGTTTATATCCGAATATGATACTGCATCTCATGTCATGTCATGTCATCTCATCTCATCTCATCTCATCATGTTCCTCTTGTACCTTGCGGTGTCGAGGTGAAGTATAAACATCGTGAGAGTGCCCGATTATGGGCTTCATGTATCTATATTCCCATGGATTCTGCTATTCCCTCCGTCCAACGTTTACGTGGTCGGCCTCTTCCTCTGTTTCCATCTGGTCTGTACATCATTGCTTGTTGTGGTGTACTGTTGGCTGGTAACCTACTTGCATAGATAGATATAATTTTCTGTGTTTCGCTTGTCTTGTTGATCGTACTAACGCCATATTTGATTTCTTCAAGTCTCCTTTACTCCATCTAGCCAATTCTTCCTGGGTCGTCCTCTCACCTTGTATCCCAGTGTTCTCACGTTGAACGCTCTAGCCGCTGTTGGTCTTGTTCCATTCTAACAAAATGTCCGAACCATTTCATTCTTTTGTGTTCTATGGAGACAGTAATAGATTTTGTCTCTACACATGTTCTTAGTTTCTCATATGTCGTTCTATCCCTTCTTGTTTTTCCAGCTGCTTTTCTTATACATCTCAAGAAAATCTGGCTGCTGTGGAGGCTGAAGTACAAGCGTTGATTTTCGAGAATTCGTTAGACGGTGACGCTGTCATCTACACAGATGGGTCGGTCGTCCGACATGTGAGAATCTCATGGGCCTTTACGGCTCAGGCCGGAGGGAGAATTGTGAAGGACTCTGGTGCTTTTGCTGAGACCACAAGTAGCCTGACTATGGAAGTCATGGCAGTAAGTAAAGCAATAACATGGCTCGAGACACAGACATTCACTAGGGCATGTTTCCGTAGCGACTCAATGAGCGTGCTCAAGAGGATAGAGATGGGGTGGATCCGAAGAGAGTGGTTGCTGTCTCTGGAGCGGTCTCGGCTGGCAAAGATTAGTTTTATCTTCGTGCCAGGGCATGCGGGAGTACAAATCAAATCAAATCAAATCAAATCAACTGTATTAGGGTCACAAATTGGGCGCGCAGGCCCGTCTTACATTCGGCCCGTCTTACATTCGGCCCTTCCAATCATTCGTCTTTCGTTCATCAAGAGCATTATACATTTACATAGGAAGAAAAATAAACATTGTGAAATGAATGTTGTAAACATAAACAAGGCTAATTACCATGTTATGAAGCCCATCTCCCACCTATCGATACATCACCCCACCCACACAACACCCCCACCTACCCACACACACGCGCACCAAGGGACACATACACACCCCCACCTACCGACACACACGCACACCAAGGGACACATACATACCCCAACAACCGACCCATCCCCCTCCCGCACATCCCCTACCCACACACACTGCCCTCCCCTGATCCCCCAACCAAAACACATTCGCCACCCACAAACATTCCCCCACCAACCCACACATCCCACGCCCATTCACATACACATCCTACCCCACACATCCTCTCCCCACCCACACATCAAACCACCCATCCCCCAGCCACATCTCCATCGACAACATATTCCCCACCCATGCACACAATCCCCCACCAACCCGCACATCCACATCCCCAAACCATACACACACATCCCCACCAACTGACATGTCCCTACCCCCCCCCCCACATCTCCCTAACCACCCATACATCCCCAATCCACTCACACACACCCCACCACCCACACATACAACTTCCACCCACCCACATATGCCTTAACCTAATCCCCCACCACACAATCCCCCACCCGCACATCACATATACCCCCTACCACGCACTATTCCCAACCCACGCACCACACACACACATATCCCTCACCAACACATCCCCACTTACACACCACACACATATCCCCCACCCAGATACCACACAATATTCCCACCCACACCCACACAGATACCCTTACCCATCCACCCCACATACCCCCACTCACACACCACAAAAATCTCCCACCCACACACACATATCTCACCCACACAATATCCCCAACCAACACACCACACACCTCTCACCACCCACACACGCATTCCCTACCCGTCCACCAACACACACCCACTCACGCATACATCCTCCACTACGCACCCACACACCCCCACCCACCCACCCCCAACCAAACATCTCTCGATCACAATACCCCTACCCCCACACACATCCTCCACCCACTCACACATCTCACTCCGACACATACAACTCCCTCACCCACCTACACATCCCTAAGCCACTCACACACCCCCACCCACACATTCCCCATCCACACACACACATCTCCCACCCACACTCCCCCACATACTTCCCCCAACCACCACAATCCCCTACTCACCCACACATATACCCCACCCATATGCACATTCCCCGCACCCATCACACACATCCCCCACACCACACACTATCCTCCACTCATACCACCACAAACATACCCTCCACCCACACATCATTCACACATCCCCCACCAACACACCGCACACATATCTCAAACCCACACACCATACACTTCTCCCCACCCGCCCTTGCATCCCCAATCCACCCAACACAATCCCCTACCCACACAACCCCGCCTCCCACACATACTTCCTCAAACCATCCACACATCTCCACCCACATAAACACACATCCACTGCATCCGTCCCATACACATATCCTCCACCCATACACACATCCCCCACACCCATTCCAACACCCCTACTTTCACCCCCACACATCCATCCAACATCCACAAATACCACTACCCACCAAAACCCACACACCCCAACCCATCCAAATGCATACCCCCACCCACACACCCCCCACCCACACATATCCCCACACTCACACACATCCTCCACATACACTCACACTTCCTCACATCTAGACACATACAAAATGTCTCACGTTAGTATTGAAACTAGTATGAACAAACTCCCACACTTTACTCACACATATACACTGACACTTGTCATGAGCAGTCTCATAAAAATGTTAAACATGGAGAAAAATGTGTACATAAAATGTATGTGACGTAAAAATAGTGATGCTCTTTCTCTCTCTCTCTCTCTCTCTCTCTCTCTCTCTCTCTCTCTCTCTCTCTCTCTCTCTCTCTCTCACACACACACACACACACACACACACATTCACTCTCACGCTCACACATTCACTCTTCCGCTCATTCATTCACTCTCACGCATTCACTCTCCCGCTCATTCACTCTCACACTCACTCATTCACTCTCCCGCTCACTCATTCACTCTCCCGTTCACTCATTCACTCTCCCGCTCACTCATTCACTCTCACGCTCACTCGTTCTGTCTCTCATTCATACTCACTGACCCTCTCACTCAAACTACAGTAATGAACATGAGTTTATATTATGCATGATAAAATCAAATGGTATTTAACTGATAATATGACAGATGAGAATACACAAACATATGAATTCTCGTGTTACATAACATGCGTGTTACATGACATGCATCTGCTCAGCTCTCTCTCTCTCTCTCTCTCTATGTATTCTTTCATATACACACGCTCACACGCATGCGCGCGCTCACACACACACTAACACATCAACTCTCCCACTGTCTCACTCTCTAACACACAATCCTTCACACACACACACACTCACTCTCTCAATCACACTCTCTCACACATACACATACACATGAACGCATGCACATGAACGCATGCACGCACGCATACACTCCCTCACTCACTCTCACACATACACGTACGAATGCATGCACTGACACATTCCCCCACCATTTCTCGCTCAATCACTCTCTCCACACACACACTCATGCACGTGCGCACACACGCATTTACTCTCTCCCTCTCTCTGACACCCACTTTCTCTCTCTCTCTCTCTCTCTCTCTCTCTCTCTCTCTCTCTCTCTCTCTCTCTCTCTCTCGCTCGCTCGCTCCCACACGCACACACATATATAGTGAACAATTATAGTTAAACAATTATAATGAACAATTATACTGAACCATTATACCAGTAAATGAATTATGGTGGCATATAGTCGGTATGGATTAAGTATTGAAAGAGTTTACGGTTAAATGTGTAGGGACTCATTGGAGTTTTCAGATCTGGAGGCAGATCATTCCATAAGTGAGCACCAGAATAGGCGAAACATGTTTTGTATAGGTCCAATCTAGGCTTTGAGACATGTAACAAATTTAGGCGCTTGCTGTTCATTGCATTAGATTGAATCAGCGGCAGAAGATACTCTGGGGTATTTTGAGATATAATTTTATTCACTAATTTGGCTTTGTTGAAAAGGAAGCGCTTTTGTAGTGGTAGAAGTCTTAGATGACTGTACAAATTATTACTTTCAACGTGCTTTATGCCAGAAACCAGACGAATAGCGCGGTTTTGTAAAGAACATAGTCGTTTTAAATTAGATTTAGGGCAACCATCCCAAACTGTGGAACAGTAATCGAGATGTGATTGGATATAGCATGTATAGAATATTTTTCGTATGCTTTCGTCCAGGAAGTGCTGAATTTTAGCAAGTTGGTAAACTTTTTGTGCTATTTTCTTGGTAAGAGCGTGAACATGAGAGCTCCAGTTCAAATGGCTGTCTATTAAAAGCCCTAGTGTTTTATGTTCAGTCACATTAACTATAGGTAACGTGCCCATGCGGAGTTCGAGCGATGATCCAGTTATGGCTAGTGTCTGTAGTTTTTGTCTGGTCGTTATTAGCATGGATTTGGTTTTGTCGATGTTAATTTGCATGCGGTTTTCATTGCTCCATCTAGTAAGATTATCAAGTTCCTTTTGTAAAGAATTCTCTAATTCACTACGGTTTTCTTGACTAGTATATATAGTACAGTCGTCTGCAAATAGATCACAAGTTGTATTGATATATAAAGGAAGATCATTAATATAAACTGCAAAAAGCAGCGGACCTAGTATTGAGCCCTGAGGCACACCAATATTAAGCTGTGTGGGTCTTGATAGACAGTTGTTGAAGGACACGACTTGTTGCCTGTCGGATAGAAATGACGTAATTATGTTCACCATGTTGGTGCTTGTCTTCATTTGCTTTAGTTTTCTAATTAAAATATTGTGATCTACCATATCAAAAGCTTTTTTAAAGTCTACAAACACCGCTCCACAAATTCTACCGTTGTTGATGTTTAAGTGCCAGTTATCGGTCATTTTTGTTAGAGCACTATGGCAAGAATATTTAGGTCGAAACCCAGATTGACTGTTAATTATTAGATCATTGTTAATTAAATGGTGTAACGGAGTACAAGGAAATGAGCGGGCTGACAAGCTCGCAGATAAGGCTACTGTGGTGGGCGGACGCGCCATGGACCAGGCTGACATTCTGAATGCTCCACGAGAAGTAGACTTTTGCGAGAACCAAGTGATGACTGTGAATCTGCAACCATGGTCAGACTGCGAGAACAGCAATTTAAAAGAGGTGTGGCCAAACAAGAACACTACGCAGGAAGCCAAAGTAGATTGATAAACTAACACAGAACTGGTGTCGTTAGCCGCTACACGCTGGGGGATTTGCTGAGGAGGGGATCCGAGCACTTATGGACAGAATGGTTCGATGTTTTTAAAGAGGATGATCTGTCGACTAACTAACTGACTGACTGACTGACTGACTGAATGACTGACTGACTAACTTATAAATCTAAAATCATATGATGTGATTTTACGCTTGTGTGTTTCCAAGACTGTCCATGTTTGGCACTGGTAGCACAGCATTGAGGCGAAGGAAGCGTTGCGATCTACTCCATGTTGCCTTTCCTGGCAAATTTTACATTCAGTAGTTGGCCATTCCTTTCTGAGTGAGAAATCAATATTAAAGCCCAGCGTAGTGCCGGCGTAAGGATTGAGCCACCTACCTGATAATTTGCGCACCGGAACTTTAAGAGCGAGTGCTCACATCATTTAGACGACATCGCCTTCTCATTAACAAAATCGATGTACGAAATTAAAATAAATAGGTCACATTCTTCTTCTTCTTCTTCTTCTTCTTCTTCTTCTTCTTCTTCTTCTTCTTCTTCTTCTTCTTCTTCTTCTTCTTCTTCTTCTTCTTCTTCTTCTTCTTCTTCTTCTTTCGTTCGCCTGAAATATGTTTATAACTGCAATGTTGTCTCTTGTATGAATCTAACAGTCTTTTTTAGTTCATTCAGCGGTCCATAGAGTTTATCTTCCACTGTTGTCTCTCTAGGCCAGAAGGTTCGCCTGGGTATGTTGTAGTTTGGGCAATCCTGGAGTGTGTGCTCTGCTGTCTGCGACGCCAAACCACATGTGCACATGGCTGAGTCACCAATCTTGAATTTTGTATACATGTGGTTGCGTAATCTATTGTGTCCTGTTCTGAGGCGCAGAAGAATGACCTGTTCTGGTCTGTCCATAACGTGGTAGTCGTCTTGAGTAAGGTTTGGTGGCCTTCTGATTGATTTGATCATTCTTTTCTTTTGGTGGTATGTAATAGGCACATCAGGTTGTTCTTCTTTTGCTCCTTCCTTAGCCAATCGATCAGCTTTGTCGTTTCCGGGGACTCCACAGTGGGATGGTATCCACTGTATGGTGATCTTACGCTGACTGCTAAGTTCAGAAAGTAGTGTCCTCAGAACTGGCAATTTCCCAGACAGGAGCGCCTCTATTACGGATTTTGCATCTGTCAATATCACCGCAGGTTGTGTACCATGGCTGGTATTTTGTAATTTCTCTGTGGCTATCTTGATTGCCTCAATTTCAGCATCATAGTCCTGTTGGAATTCTGGCCGTGTCTCTAGTATTATTTGGGTATTCTATGTACACTCCCGCTCCTCCATTTCGAAAAGCATTTTGTGCTGACCCATCTGTGTAGACTCGGATCCAGAGGTCCTGTGGGTATTCGTCATCAAGGAAGCTGAGAGTGGCTGTTCTGCGCTGTACACTGTTCTGTTCTTCCTTGTCAAATATTCCTCTCACTTTTGACTGGATTTGTAGCGATATTCTATGTTCATCTTTCCACGGGGTTCGCTCTGGAATAGTTGTCAGGGGGATACCAACTGTGGGAAGATCGATGGATTCACTGCAGAGTTGTTTGGCCTGGTGGATGAAACTACTTCTTTTCAACCGCCCCATAGCTAAGTTTTCAAATCGGTTCTTCATAGGGTGGCCTGGCAAGCTGAGAAACTTTTCTGCTTGTATTAGTGTTTTTGTATCTCTGCGTTCTCTTAAAGCTTGTGTCCTCCCCATTTTCTCCATTGCTACTATAGGGGTTGATCTCATCCCTCCTGTGATGACTCTAAGAGCTTGATTGTGCACCTTGTCCAGCTCCTGCAATGTAGTTTTTGATGCTGAACACCACGCAGTTGACCCGTATTCCAAGTGTGGTCGTATGCTCTGTTGATAAACTTTGCTAAGTATTTTCCCACTGGCTCCCCACGTGGTTCCAGTTAGCTTTCTCAGGATGGCAATTTTCCTTCTGGCTTTTGCTACTGCTTTTTTGATGTGTTTTCTCCATGTCTCAGCTTGTCGTCGAATGTTACACCAAGGTATGTTGGTTCCTTATCTTCTCTTAGGTCACATCAAATGCCACAGTGCTTTAGACGTGTTGAGTCTTCACATATTCTAGGTTACTTCGAGGGAAGGCCAGACAGATACATAATCAGACTGCAGCTGACCCCGTCAGTATTGGAACTCTTCGCTGGTTGGTGAAACAGGAGATGAATCACGTATGGGAAAACCCCGAGTGCTGTGATTTCGGTTCTTGACTTAACTTGACTCATATTTTGGGCCACGGCACAATGAGACACTGCTGCAATTTCTCCAGTTTGTCGCCTTTGTTTTACAGACTCCAGGAACATTCTGGAAATTATCCAGTATTCATTTTGTAAATGAGGAAGAACTTGGATCCAACGTTTATGTGGTTTCTAAGACGAATGTTGCGAATTTCTTGGGCTCCAGAGTAACTAATAACGACTGCCTGCAAAGAGGTTAGTTAAACTAGAATATTATATAATAAGAAGACAGGCACTGGAGAACATCGCAACAACTGGAAAGATCAAGGGGAAGAGAGACAGGGGCAGACTAAGAGAAATTATGCTGGATTGATTAAGATGGTGGCATGGAGGAATATCATCAGCAGAGTTGATCTAGAACACAGAAGATCGAGATCTGTGGAGAGACAAAAACGTCTACGCCAGCTGGTAAGGCACTTGATGATAATGATTTATTAAGTAAAGTAAAGACATACCTTAGAGCTGTCCCCAACATTGTCCTCCATATTGTAATCAACATATCATCTCAACATTGTCTTCAACATGTCCCTTAACATTGTCCTCAAGATCGTGCTTAACATTGTCCTCAACATTGTCCTCCATATATTCCTCAACATTGTCCTCAATATTATCCTCCATATATTCCTTAACATGCCCCTCAGCATTGTCCCCAAGATTGTCCTCAACATTATCCTTCATATATTCCTCAACATTGTCCTCAACATTGTCCTTAACAGTTTCCTCAACATTGTGCTCAACATTGTCCTAAACACGCCAGGGATGTCCGTGGCGAAGTGATCAAGCTATTTGCCTCTCACTACCAAGGTCCAGATTTTGTTCCCGAGAACTGAAGACCGAGTTATAAGGGATAGAACCTGCTGCATCTTACTCGACCCCCTTGCCTTTCACACCTGAACGTTGCCTCTGTTGTTATTTGAAACTGTTTTCATGAGTTATAGTGTTGAAGTTGTTTTTATTATGTTTTCAAACTGATTAATTTTAAGGCTGATGACGGACAATGGCAGTTCATGATCTGCTGTTTAACGAAGTGTATCATTGTGACTGGTGTTTAAGCCAGATCACAATGCCTACCCCGGGTGGATTTCAAAACAAACTGCACACATAAGAGATGTGTCTTTGGTTGGTTAAATAACTGTTGCTCACTCTAGCTATTTGTTTCAGGTCAGTTAGTCGCATATCATTTACAGGACGTGGTAGTCAATCCCAGCATTTATTTATTTTTTGGCTGTTTGTGGTTTCCTGGCAAGATTACGTTAAGTAGTTTGCGCTTGCTTTCTGATCAACCAGCACTCATACTTTTGTATGGGGTCCACAAAAGGCAGTCTGCTTCCAAATCGTCAGCAGCTATGTTTCAGGCAGCCATATAAAACGGAATTCATTCTAGAAATGTGACCTTGTCTTATAACATGTTTGGTCTCTCTGTCTCTCTCTCTCTTTCTCTTCTCTCTCTCTCTCTCTCTCTCTCTCTCTCTCTCTCTCTCTCTCTCTCTCTCTCTCTCTCTCTCATGTTAAATAACCCTCATTGGAAATTTAATGTTCACTATGGCCTCAGTGTTTATTATAATTCAAAGAACACTTATTTCAGGGGATGCTACTCCCATGGACCTGTGGGATTTTCGGTCCTGGCCAATGATACCACAAAACTTTGAGAAAGAGGAACCGGAAGTGCTGACACCACATTTGCTGAAATATATCCACAGGGAGCGGCCTCCAAAGATTCTCGTTCAGTTTAGAGAACCCATCGAAAGGTAACAGGAAGTATCTTGGGTTATTTATTCATGCTTGGTCGATTGGTTGGATGGTAGGTTGGTTGGTTGTAAGTTGGCTGAGTGGTTGACTGATTCGCTAGTTGACTGGCTGATTTATTGGCTGGTTAATAAGCTGGTTGGTTGGCTGATTAGTTGGTTGATTGGCTGATTGTTTGGTTGGTTGGTCGGCTGGTTGGTAAGAAAGCTGGTTGTTTGGTTGATTATCTGGTTGTTTGGCTGGTTGGTTGATTCGTTGGCTAGTTAATTGGATGGTATATTGGTTAGTTTGTTGGTATGTTGGTTAGTTGATTGGTCGATTGGTTGTGAATCCACCGGAGACTGAGTTTGAGCTCTGCGTATTGTATTATATTGTATTGTATTGTATTGTATTGTATTGTATTGTATTGGCGTCTAAAGCACGCAAGTTGATACTAGTACTAGTGTTGAGTTGAGTTGAGTTGAGTTAAGAACCGTCATCACTGCACTCAGGGCATTCCCATACGTGCTCCGTCCCCTCGTTCAACAGCCAGAGTGCCAGCGAAGAGTCATACTACTAATCGTTCCCAGCGCTAACTGATTTTGATACTAATGTATGTATGAGAATATGCAGAACGACCAAAGGAGTTACTATTAAACTACAAATATTCACTCTGTGCCATCGCTGAATACTGCGACTACAATGATATGACAGAATCATTAATGTAGATCTACTGGGGAAGACTAAACATATGCCAATGAAGCAAGAGGTAGAGAAAATATGCTAGCGCTGGATAGTCGCACACTGAGAAAATCGGAGAATAGTGTAATTAGAAAGTTCATTGTCTGGAACACAGTGCAAACAGAGAGAGAGAGAGAGAGAGAGAGAGAGAGAGAGAGAGAGAGAGAGAGAGAGAGAGAGAGAGAGAGAGAGAGAGAGAGAGAGAGAGAGAGAGAGAGATTAAAACACACGCAGAAAAGAATTAAAGATATCAGAGTAATATACGAGGGGAAATCAATAAGTAAGTCACAAATGGCTGTAGAAAAATAACTAAATATGATAACAGCTTGAAACCAGATTATCTTTACACATACATTGTCCCTTTATTTCTCAACATAATTTCCACCAACATTGATGCACTTATCCCATCGTTTTATCAGTCCTCCCAAACCGGCTGCATAAAAATGCGTGCTCTGTTTTCTAAACCACTTTCTCACTTCACATTCAACTTCGGCGTCATTCGCGTCCTTGAGAAAGTTTTTCTACCCAGCTATGCACCGCTTTACGGGACAAACATTTGTCAGCATAAACAGGAATCTTTTCTTTATGAATACCCTTTGCAGGCAGTCCTTTTGCCCACAAAAAACGCACACCAGCACGTTGCTCTTTGGTTGCACACTCCGTAAGTACAGTTGCCATTTTGTTTATGCGCTGCGCATGCACATGAGACACCTAGCGCCACATGACGAACGGGAATATAAAGTTCGATGTTGCTGTCACCTAATGACACCTGTAGAAAACACCAACCACATTTAGCTGCCATCCCACAGAACTGTATGACTTACTTATTGACTCGCCCTCGTAGGAAGGGCATCGTTATAGCTGTACGAGAAGGCAAAAGACTTAATGTGAGATGTGAAAAAAAAAGTCGCTTAAAAGTTGACAGGGTCTATTTAATTGCACCGGGTTTTATCCCATATAGCTCACTCTCTTTCCGCAGCGTGAAAAGTGTCGCATAAAGCACGAACTCGGTAGCTCCAGCTACGACCCCCAGTAGTCTCAGAAATAATGCACTCATGAACCGAAGTATGCGGCCCGAAATCGAACCCAGAACCTTCAGAGCCTGAGTCAGACGGTTTGACCACTTGGCCACAGAGTACCGTCTAGCGATATGCGGTAGCTCATTCATATCTGACAAAGACCTGACTAATACTTGTTATATTAATTCTTGTGTTCAATCAAACTTACATCACCCTTGAAGGATAATAAATTTGCTGCAATTTCCTGTCTGCAGACTGTATTCAGATTACATATTTCTGGACTATGGAAAGACGCCGGAAGAATTCCACAACCATAGCCTACAGGCCATCGATATGATGAACGACTGCATCAAAAACCTCACAAGGAGGCAATGCTACTTTAACGATAACCTTTACCACAACCTACCGGTAAGAATCAACATCACGATTACGGCCTTTATCTGAGAGTTATGGGCTCGAATCTCAGTTTGACCATATCTTTCAAATGTTCGGTTATCTTCTATGTTCTCTGTTATGTTTGCTTATGTTCTGTCTTCGCATCTTCATCACCTTATGCCGTTAAGAGGGGATGATCGGATCGCGACTTTGCTGTTGTCCTAATCTTGCCGTTTGGTCAAGACATCCGGGTATTTATCTCTTTTATTTCCTCTTGCTGTTTTCACATCAAGTTTGCCAGTTGCAAGTCTGGTTTCAAGTTTAATTATCCTCGTAAATTGTCTGAGAAATGTTTCCTGATTTACTACTTTCGCATTGATGTCACTCAATTTGATATTTATTTCTAAATTTATACGTTTCTTTAAAGCATTCCCCATGTAATAAAATTCATCTGTACTATCTTCCCTGCTTTCTCATGTTGGGGCATACATTTGAATGACGTTTATGTTAAAATGTCTGCCGATTGATTTTACGGCACTCTTCCAATTGACGGGTCTAATTAGTTCCGCAGTGAATAAGTCAGGGGTTAAGGGTTAGGGTTAGTGTTAAACTAACACTGACCCTAACCCTTAACCCTAACTTATTCACTGCGGAACTATTTAGACCCGTCAATCGGAAGAGTGCCGATTTTACCAATACTGCCGAATATCCTTTGAATGATGTTGATGTCTGATATACTACATTGTATAAAAGTTTCGTTGATTTTATGTCGCTATTCGAGATTTCCTGGCAAATTTACGCTCAGTAATTTGTCATTGCTTTCTGAACGACTTGTGGGAACACGTGTACACCTCGGAGGAGCAAATGGATCACCATGGTCTGGCAAGAATGCGACAGCGAGGAGTGACGAGGGAATCTGGCCGATGCTTGACGCTTAGAGGAAAGGCGAGACCACATATAATCAGAGTGCTACTGGTACTATTGGTGTTGGAACTCTTCGCTGGCTTCTGAGGATGGGGACGGAGCGCTTATGGGAATGCCCCGAATGCTGTGATGTCGGTTCCTAAATCAATCAATCAATCAATCAATCAATCAATATGTCGCCTGCATAATTTATTGCAGTTTTATTTGCTATTATTTGTTCATACATCATCTTATAAAACATCACACACTTACCAGGTGAATAACCATTTCGTCCCCAGGTCCGGATACATCTTGGATGCTACTCTGTTTTCTTACAGGAATGGTTTCGTGTATTTCCCAGGAGTTCATTTTTAATAACAACGATGGACGAATACCAAGACGACATGGAGACCACGCTGAAGAAGGTATTCACCTTCTTAGACCTGCGTGAGTTATACTTTAGTTTGTTATCTGTTGTCATGCCTGCTCCGTGACGAATGAATTTCGGACGCAGTTCGTAATCACGCATGCTCGCTTTCGAAACACAGCTGCGGGCGATTTGGCAGCAGACCGCCTTGCGTTGGTATTTTACGAAATGGTATGAGTGCCGGTCGTTCAGAAAGCAATAGCTAACTACTGAACATAAACTTGCCAAGAGATCACAACAGCAAACAATGCTGGTGTTGACTGTGACTCGTGTAAAGGATATGCAAATAACTTTAACCTGGTGTCATAGGGACTTTATTTTTAAAGCGTGACCGCAGGGCGTCATACGCTTGTACTGAAACTTCCAGTGCCTTGACGATGGGTTAGTGGGGTCGTTCCTCACACAGATCCGTGGGACTTAAAAGTTCTCGTCGAGAAAGCAATGGCAAACTACTGAACGTAAAATTGCCTATTACACCTATTACAGTAAAAGTCGTCGCAATCAGCCCCAGCATTTTTAGCCATTCGTGATTTCCTAGCAAATTTACGCTCAGTAATTTGCCATTGCTTTCTGAACGACCGGTACTTATACCATTGTATGGGAAACCAACGCAAGGCGGCCGGCTGCCAAATCGCCCTCAGCTGTGTTTCGAACGCGGTATGCGGGATTACGAATTGCATTCGTAACACCTTCACCACAGAGCTGGCGTCAACACACTTAAATCCACACACATGTCCCATTCCTGCTAAAACCACACACATATGCCCCATCTTACTACAGCTACACTTAAATTCAAATGCAAGCATACTTAAATTCGTTATTTACTATTTTAAATGTTTAATGCGTTGTTTCTCCATCTAGCGTCCCTGTCGGAATCCAAGATGTTTGAAATTATCAACCAAACACGACGCCACGTGACCAAAAACAAACATGGCGTCGTTCTTCCGGAAACAGCGAAAGTTCTGAGACAGTTCTATGATGGCTGCAATAAGGACACGGCAGACCTTCTGAATGATGATCGGTTCTTGTGGCTGGACCACTATTTGTGATATCCATATTGATTATTTATTATTTGCGTTGACAGGTTTTGTTCAATTGTATTATTATTATTATTATTATTATTATTATTATTATTATTATTATTATTATTATTATTATTATTATTATTATCTTCCTGGTCCAGAGGTTACACGACTTTCTCCGTAATCCCGTATATTCTCCTAAGTAACGTGACGTGCGCGAGAATTGGTAGCGGTTCTCTCCGCGTCGGTAACTTACGGGGTATGTGAGCCAGTCGCTCAGAAAGCAATGGCAAACTACTGAGCGTAATCTTGCCAAGCAATCAACAATCAGCTGAAAGATGATGGTGTTGACAGCGGTGTCCTGTAAAGGATATGCGATCAAAAAAAATTGATTATTATGATTATTATGATTATGATTATTATTATTATTATTATTAATTTTATTTTGTATATGTTCTTCATCAAGTCATTTGATTTTATTTTTGTTCATATTATTATTGCTATTTTGATTGGTGTGTGTGTTCTTCATTATTATTGTTGATGTTATTATTATTATTATTGATTGATGTGATGGATGTTTTTCATTGTTGTCGTTTGTGTTATTATTATATGATATGTTGTTGTTGGTGTGGTTGTTGTTGTTACTGTTACTGTTGTTGTTGTTGTTGTTGTTGTTGTTGTTTTTATATTATTTGTATTATTATTATTAATTGATGTCGTATATGTTCTTCATTATTGATTGTAATTTTATTGTTACTATTATTATTATGTATTTATTACTTTACTTGTGTATGAACGATTGTGTCTTCATATTGAAGCCGAGTGTGTATGTGTAGTGAGCAATACATGAAACAAAGTGAATAAACCCTACTACTATGACTAAATATTGAAACAAATGAAAGTAAACGAAATATTCCAAATGTTTTTAGTACTTTGTGTTCATATTCATCATTATCATGTGCCATGCCAATAGACATGGGGGGTGGGGGGGGGTGGGGGGGGGTGTTCCACGTTTCGCCTCCTGACACAAGATCACCAGAGTCGTGGATCAGCTTCGTGTTGTTATCTTTACAATGCCACACGGTCAAGCCATACATATATTTACTCCTCTGCCTTCCCCTTGTTCTTTTCCCCTAAATCTTGCCAGTTGTCACCAAGTTGTAGAATTTATTTCTTCTAATAAAGTGTCCAAATATGTTTATTGTCTACGTCTAATGTCTTCAATCAGTGTATTGTTTCATTTGTTTCTTGTAGGACTTGCTCGTTGGTTTTTCAGTCTGTTCACAATAGTCTTTGCATTTTCCTCAGAAACCAAATTTCCGCTGCCATTAGATGTTTTTTCCAGCTTGTCTGCTCATTGCTCATGCTTCACACCCATTCAAAAGTACAGGTGTATCACTTTAGTACTCTTTTCTTCATTGTAATTAATATCTTTTTATAGGTCGGTATGTGTTCATATTGGTTGATGTGAAAATAATGTGTTGACATTGTATCTGTGATTTGCACACAGTTATGTTTAATCTTCATCTCACTTCATCTTGTTCCTTTTGTACCTTGCTGTGTCGAGGTGAAGCATAAACAGCGGGAGAGTACCCGTTTATGGGCTGCGTGCATCTAGATTCCCAGTCTCTGTTATTCCCTCTGTCCATCATTTACGTGGCCGGCCTCTTCTTATAAAAAAAAAAGTATGTACATCTGTATTGTTGGTCTGTACATCATGTATTGTTGTGGTATACTGTTAAATGGTAATCTAGTTACATGGCCAAAACATTTAACTTTGTTTTTCTGATTAAATCTTGCGCTGCTATAACCCTACTGTATGTTCAGTGGCTTCACATTAATAGTATAATAAAGGTTTGCTGGGCCGAAATGTTAAGAGCGGCCGGCTCTTAAAAGTCACGTGATCTGATGGCGGGGTAGTATGTTCATACTACACACCGGTCAATCTGACTTTAACTTTGGCTTCTCTTTCAGAAAGCAATGGCATACTACTAAACATACAATTGTCTAGAACATCAACCTGGGTTGAAGGCAGAGTCTTGCAAATAATATGCCACATTTATACATATATAATGAGATCTGTGCCAATAACATATAGATGGCTCTCATAAATGGGAACCTTCAAAAGTGATCTGAATGGTGAGATGCGTGGGCTGTTAGATGGTATTGCATTTCGTTGAACGTGGTCAATGAATTTAGTCGTTTAGTCGTTTAGTCGTTAGATCAACATCACGGCACACGGTTTAACCCATAAATGCTCCGTTTTCCTCCTACCTCAAACCTGAGTCTGGAGAAACTCAGCTCAATGCACGAACTCCGTTGCATCGGCGAGGATCCTGAAATACGTTGGGTAGATTTTTAACTCGAAATTTTGCCTGGGCAGCGCCGTTAGGCTACTCTTTTTCGATTTCCAACTGCCAAAGGATTTTTTACGTGCGCAACAATACACACGGGCGTCCGATCTCACTACCCAGAGACCAGGGGAAATTTTATTACTGGTGGATTTTTAAAAAATAAATCCCGGTCCTCACCGGGGCCTGAACCCGGGACCTCAAGCACTCGAGGCGGACACCATACCTCCAGACCAAAGCATGCTGCTGGGTCAACATTCTGACTTTATCTCCAGTTAGTGAGGGCCGGGGCAGTAAAGAAAGTAATTTATCGCCTCACCACCTGTGATATAATATATGCGAGGCTCTCTAAGGTTTCACATTATTGTCATGTCAGGCATTGATTCGCCTTTAACGTTTATTACTCATAAATCCACATCCATCGAGAGAGACTACGCACTTGAGAGGTATTTATCCCCCCCCCCCCCCACAAGTGGTGGCAGGGGCGGCATTAACAGACAACTTTTAACGTGTAACTCTTTTTAGTCGAAGTATTCTAAAGCTTCTCTTACTCTGGGGAATATAAAGAGCTTTATGGTGTACCCAACACTTCCAGACTATGCATATAAATAGCTTCACAGCAGTGTAGCCCGAAAATACACACATAAAGAGCTTCACCATACACCCAAAATGTCCAGACTAAACAGATAAAGAGTTTCAGCACACACAAAACTTCCAGATTATACACATAAAGAGCTTCACAATGCACGTAATACGTCCAGACACATATAAAGAGCTCTACCGTGCCCCTAAATCTTCCAGACACATGTAAAGAGCTTCATAATGTACTCAAAACTTCCAGACTACACATATAAAGAACTTCACAATGTACACAAAACTGCAAATATAAATAACCAAAATACTGCACATATATAAAGAGTTTCACCGTGTACAACACTATACATATAAAGTGCTTAACCACATCCCCAAAACTTCACGACTACTCAAACTTCCAAACTACATACAGAGAGTTAAAGTCGCTTAAAAGTCGACAGGGTCGACTTCATTGCACCGGGTGTTTATCCCATATGGCTCGGTCTCTTTCCGCAGCGCCGAAAGCGTCGCACAAAACACGATCTCCGTAGCTCCAGCGACGACCCACAGGAGTCTCCGAAAAATTTCATTGGTGAACCGAAGGATGTGGCCCGGAATCGAACCCACAACCTTCGGAGCCCGAGTCAAACGGCTTGATCATTTCGCCACGGAGACTCCCATACAGAGAGTTGTGTGCGCCTAACACTTCCAGACACATACACAGAGCTTCACAGTGTGCCCCAAACTTCCAGACAAATAAGTACCCCAAAACTGCCAGGTTACGTATATAAAAATCTTCACAGTGTACCCAAAGCTTATATACTGAGCATGAAATGTTAAAGATTAACAAAATGAACATCCGTAATGGGGAGCAACCGAGTGAATTTAATCAATTACGGGGTTATCTCACCATATACAATTGAGCATTCTATATAACGGAGATGTGTATAAAACGGATATAACGGAAACTGAGAATTGTCACATGAATGCTATGTACATTCATCACTACTGTATGGCGCGGAAGCGTGGACATTGAACAAGCAACTGGAAAGTTGAATAGAGGCCTTGGAGATGTGGATATACAGACGAATATGTCGTATTTCATGGAAACAGAAACAGTCAAATACAGAAGTTCTAGAAAAACTGGTAGTTGATGAAAGATATAAAAAAGAGGCAAGTGAAATATTTCAGCCACGCTAAAAGATATAATACTCTTATAAAAACCATACTGGAGGGCAAGGTTGAGAGCAAAATAACAAGAGGCGGACAACGATACAAGTGGGAAGATAGCATCAAGAGATGGACGAACATCAGCCTGACAGAATGTACAATCAAGGCTAGAGACAGACAGTGTTGGAGATCCACTACAGCCAACCTTCATTATGGAGACGGTACCTGATTGATTAATTGATCATAACGGATATACCAATATCGCACATCACACTGACCCAGATCTCGCTTCAGCTCCCAACTATGCATCCCCTGCAGACACTAGTCGGTAATAACTGACCATAGTCTGCGGCGATGAAACCTTTCGAGGACAAAAACCTGGCACGCCACCAGACTGCAATAGTCACAGCGTCGGATGTGTGTGGATGGGGTATATGTGGGTAGAGGGGTGTGTGTGGGTGGGAGGTGTGTTTTTTTTTATGGGTAATGTTTTGGTGGGTGTGGATGTGTGTATATGGCTGGGAGGGGGGGGGGGATGTGTGTGTGAGTGTATGGGTGGGAAGATGTGTAGTTAAGGGATGTGTGATTGGAGATCTGGGGGGGGGGGGAGGGGGTTGGTTGGCGCGTGGGTGGGTGGAGAATATGTGGGAGGGTGGTTGTGTGCAGGTTGGGAGTGGGTGCGGGATGTGTGTGTGTGGGTGCGGGATGTGTGTGTGGGGGAGATTGTGTGGGTGGGGGATGTGTGTAAATGGGGGATGTGTGGGTTTATGCGAATTTTGTGTGTGGGTAGGTGCGGGATGTGTGAGTTGGCGGGAAATGTGTGTGTGGGTGGGGGATGTGTGGTTGGGGGATGTGTGTTTGGCTGAGTGGTTGGAGGTGTGAGGGTGGTTGATGGAGGATATGTGGGTCGGTGAGTGTTGGTAGGTTATGGGATGGGTGGAGGTTGTGTGAAGGTGGGGGATGTGTGGGTGGGTGGGTGCATGCATGTGTGCCTAAGTTTGTGTGTGGGTGGGTGGGGGATGTGAGTGGGGAGAGTGTGGTGGTGGGAGATGTGTGTGTGTGTGTGGGTGGGGAGATAGTGTATGTGGGAGTGTGTGTGGGATGTTTGGGTGGGGGATGGATGATGAACATTTCGAACCTTCATCTTCAAAATTGGCGGCCCTTCATGATTAAATTCAATATCATTCTGTTCCTCTCTGTTATCGTTATAAAGGTTTTTCACATAATCTGTCCATACATGTAGAATCTGATCTTTTTCTATTATGATTTTGCCATCTTTAATTTTTAGACAGCCTGTTGATGTACTTGTTCTTTTATTAGTAAGTTCCTGAATTCTTTTGAGCACTAATTTGGTATTTTGACTGTTGTGTAGTTTTTAATGTCTAAGCTTCTTTTGCCTCCTTATATAATATTCTGACTTGTCTGTGAATTTCTTCATATTTGGCAGGATTATTTTTGTTGAGTCTTCTTGTTTCCATTAGGTGTAAAATTTATTCTGTCATCCATTTCTTACGACCCACCTTCTTTAATTTTGGAATAGTTGTTTCTGCAGCCAAATTGATTGAATTCTTCAACAGTTCCCATTGATCATCCACATCCTGGAATAATATCTCTAGATCAGACAATATATCAAATCTGTTTTGTACTTATGTACTAGACTCAGATAAGTACCCTTAATATTGTCATGTAGTGTGTTTCATGTAGTTTTGTGTCGGTTTGTGTTTGTTCTGTGCTGACGAAGGCTTTGGCCGCAAGGTCCAATTTGTTTCTTGTAATCGAGTTTCAGTAAAGCTCACAATCTACTTCTCGTTTTTTTGGTGATTCATTCATTGTCATTTGTTTCTTGAAGGCTTGTTTGTTGGTTTTTCTGTCTGTCCATTGTATTCTTTGCATTTTCCTCAGAAGCCACATTTCCACAGCCTTCATATGTTTTCCAGCTTGTCTGTTCATTGTCCACGCTTCACATCCATATAAATGTACAGGTTCTATGTAGCACTTCAACACTCTTTTTCTCGTTTCAATTGATATCATTTTGTTGGTCAGTATGTGTTTCATCTTGCAAAAGGCTACCTTCGCAATAGCAATTCTTGTTCTAATCTCTTAAAATGGCATCTCCCATCTGATGTTACGACTGTTCCTAGATAACTTTACCGATTCATTTATTTAAGAATATGCCCATTTACTTGTATATTACATTGTGGTATTTCTTAATTCCTAGTGACGACCATAATCTGTGTCTTCTTACAATTCAATTCTAACCCGTTGTTCACTGTGTGCAACAACTGCATCTATAAATGTTGCAGGTCCTATTCATTGAGTGCAATATAATAATGATATACGTCTTTTGCTGTGTATGATGGTGGTTGGGTTGTAGCATGCATCTCTGTTTCTCATTGTATTGACACGTTTATAAAATTCTCTTGGGCAGTCTTTGCTAAGGGTCCCCATCTGTTCACCGTAGATTCTCCAGGATTCATCTTTAGATGCTCGAATAGTTCATTTCGTATTTCCCCGGGCTCCCTGGTCCAGGAGATAGCGATTTTCTCCGTAATCCTGTATACTCTCATGAGTAACGTGACGTACGCGAGAATCGGTAGCGGTTCTCTTCGCGTCGGTAACTTACGGGGTATGTGAGCTGGTCGCTCAGAAAGCCATGGCAAACTACTGAGCATAATCTTGCCAAGAAATCAACAATAAGCTGAAGGATGCTGATGTTGACAGCGATGTCCTGTTATAGCGAGAAAAAAAAACTGTAACATAATCTTGTTCAGATTTAGTTATGATCCATTTTTGAACGCTATCTTCTTTCTGAATATGCTATCTTTAACTTCGTTGTTGCACCAGGGTGTTCTTAATCTTTTGTCCTGCCTTACTTTCATTGTTCGACATTTATTTTTCAGTTACCTCGAGCATGGCAGCCTTGAAAATTGTCCATTCCTTATATACGCTTGAGTAGACAGTCAGCACTCAATTTTTCCTCTGCTCCTCGAAGACCCTACAGGCAAAGTCGAAATAAGAGGTGTTTGCTCACCCAGATGCACTCAAGCCATCATCAGATCCCAGATATTCATGTCGTAAAAGTGTGAACCATTTGAATAGTCGCGGTTCTAACAACAACGAAGATAACAATAAAAACAACTTGAAAATTAAATCATACGGGATACTGTAAATTTTCTAAAATGTACAGAAATAGCAGTCGCTAGAAAACCCCTTGAAATCATTTAATTAATAGAGATATATTCACGTGAATTGATGGATGCTCATATAATGAACTAAAGGAAAGAAGTAAAGATCGAAGGATACGTAACACTCTAAACTCCACACCCCTCTCTCACTTCATTAAAGGGGAGGTCAGCAATGCCGAATGAATAAGAGCACCCGCTCTTAAAAAGCCGGTGTGCTGACGGCGAGGTAGAGGGTTCAACCCCTACAGTTGGACTAAAATGTTGACTTCTTGTCCTTGACTTGGAGACGTAAATTACAAGTACCTCAGAAGTTGGAGTGGGTTCCCCTAATGGCCAGATAAACTGGTAATATGGAAAGCTAATCCACATGCAAAGAAAACGTCCAACGTGGACTATGTTATAATTCAAAGCGAGAGAACGAATAACAAATAATAACTTGAAAGCTTTAAGTACAAAACCGGAACCAGTACTTTACATCTACTAAGAGGCACATTAGGATACAAATGGGTCATGATTCGGCACAACAAATACAGACTGCCGACGGTTAGACACAGTTTACCAACAACAACACCAGCACCAACAACACCAATACAAACACCACTAAAAACAACAACAACAGCAACACCAACAGCACCACCAGCACCAACAATATCACCAGCACCAAGAACATCACTAGCACCAACAACATCACCACCAACAACATCATCACCAACAACACAAGTAATAAAAAACAACAACAACACCTGCACCAACAACACCAATAAAAACACCACTAAAAACAACAGCAACGCCAACAACACCACCAGCACCACCAATATCACCAGCACCAAGAACACCACTAGCACCAACAACATCACCAACAACAACAGCATCACCAACAACACAAGTAATAAAAAACAACAACACCTGCACCAACAACACCACCAACAAAAACACCAACAACAACATCATCAACAACACCACCGACATTAAAACCCCCAACAACAACACCAGCATCACCAACACCACAATCAACACCGGCACCATCAGCGCCACATACAACAACACCAGCACCAACTAAAATAGTACCAACTCTAACCCCACCGAAAATAACATCACGATCAACACCGCCACCACCACTACCAACATCACCACAATCAACAACACCCCCACCATCATCAACAATAACAACACACGCCAACACCACCACCATCACCACCAAAAATACTTACAACACGATCAACAACAATAACAACACCAGCATTATCACCACCACTAACAGTAACAGCACAACCAACATCAACATTATCACCACCACTAACAACAATACCACCACCAACACCAATATCATCACCACCACAAACATCACCACCTCCACTATCACCACCACCACTATCACCACCACCACCACCACCACCACCACCACCACCAACAACAACAACAACAACAACAACAACCGTCTCAGTACACACCGTTAATCACAGGCAAGTGGAGACAACACCCCAGGGGGAGAGCACTGACAGGTAACACACGATCAAGGTGAAGGCCGGCTGGAGGAAATATTCCAGACGTGAATGTTGAGCAGGCAGGCCCGACCGACCAGGTTTGCATTCTTTCACGTTATTGTCCTGGATTTTGTCGAATTGATGCTTCCATATAACACATCTACTGCGGTTGATACTGTTTAACCCGGTTTTATGATAATAGTGTAACTAAAATGTGCCCAAGAGGGTATTTCATTACCTGATTATCTGTGCTTCACATCTTGATCTTCAGTTTTTTTTTTTTTTTACATTTTTTGCTCCATTTGTCAAATTTGTGTCTTTAGTTTTCTTTCCAGATATTTTTTAAATATAGTTTAGTAATACTAGTAATAATATGTCAGTAAGTACTAAGTTACACTCTAAAAACATATGAACATCTTCGGTTAGAATTGGCAGACAAGGTTTGTTGAAATACCGTTGGGTTGGATATTTCAAGAATTATATAATATAAAATTTAAAATAAAATTATATATCATTTGAACACAATTTTAATTTTATTTATAAACACGACCACAGTTGTTGATAGGACATTCTCGAAATGATGGACTGAATATAGATATACTGATCATGATTTTAAAATTGGGTATTTACTAATGAGACCACCACAGATAGATATGCTTTGAAAAACTAAATCCAACAGTATCTCAATGATGCCTGTATGTCAATTCTAAACGGAGATATTCACATTTGAGTGTCCGTGTCTTGAACAAAAAATTTTCAAGATTTTGCTCTCTGCGCACCTTTTTTTTTTGTATCCCTATCGGAGTGTAAAATGTCTTCAACAGACATTGCCATTTGCAAACAATAATCAGAAATGAAAAAAATACAAGACACATACTGCAGATTAACTCTTTCACTACCAAACAAAAACTGGGCTGTGACCAAACAGACATTTATGGCAGAAAATTGGAACTAGGGGTGTGTTACAATAATGCTTTTAAAATGGTTAAGGTGGTAGAAGACCTATTGTATTACATATCAAATTAAAGAGGATTGCACAAGGAACATGACAGTGTTAATAATTAATTGATAGGTTACAAATATTATGACAATAATGAGAGGTTTAATAATAACAAATGAAATTAAAGAGGTAAAAATTATTTAAAAAACTGCACATATAAGGTGTTTTCTACACTCCTATACTGCTAATCATGTTTAATTTACTGAATAATCAAACAAACACCACTTGTCTTCAAGAATATAAACAGTATTGCGCATTAAAGTAACCCAAAAAGAAGTTTTGGTGCATATTCTGAACCATGTATTTTTCACAAATAATGACAAAAAATAATGGCTGAAATCTTGAAGGTGGGGTCTGTCACAGTAAAGTTATGAAAATGGTTACAATTGTAGCAGAAATGTTGTATTATATATCAAAATAAAGGGGATTGCACAAGGAATATGTTGGTAGGAGAATGTTTGCTTTAGGTTGTAAATAAAATAAAAATAATAATATAATTTGTAAAATAATTGGACAAAAGTAGGTAAAAATAATGTAAACATTGCATTTAGAATGTGTTTTCTACACTCCTATACTGCTAATCATGTTTAATTTACTGAATAATCAAACAAACACCACTTGTCTTCAAGAATATAAACAGTATTGCTCATTTAAATCACCCAAAAGGAAGTTTTGGTGCATATTCTGAACCATGTCTTTTTCACACAAATGAAAAAAACTAATGGCCGAAATCTGGAAATTGGTGTATGTCGCAATAATGTTATGAAAATGGTTAACATTGTAGCAGAAATGTTGTATTATATATCAAAATAAAGGAGATAGCACAAGGAATATGTTGGTAGGAGAATTTTTGCTGTATGTTGTAAATAAAATACAAATAATAATATAACTTCTAAAATAATTTGTTAAAAAGAGGTAAAAATAATGTAAACATTGTACTTACCGAGGGGGCGTTGTTATCCAATATCCTGATCACTGCTAATCCAATTGAATTTACTGAACAAACAACACTATTCTAAACTATAAACACCATTGCTTCCAATCAACCATCCGAAAAGAAGTTTCGCCGCAGATTCTGAATCATGTATTTTTTTTTTGTCAGACAAAAATTAGGACAACACTTGGCAGATTTACATTTAATTGTCATGTCTGTTTGTTTTTATTTACTATATGTGGCAGTCTATTTGTGATAGGCTGCAACGCAAACTTTGGCGCACAAGTCTGGTCTATTAGTGCAGCCGGAGCAAACAAAATATGATATGTGTCGTTTAGTTCGAGTGCTGCAAAAACACAGTCTCTATTGACACCGACAAATTCTATTAAATGCTTGGCTCATGTAAATCTTTCGGCATAATTTCCTGCAACAGACTGAAATTCTTCGGCAGGCAGAGTGTAAAACTTTCAGGAATACTCTGAGCTACTTCGCGATGTGCACTTTCCTTTACTTGAAATCCTTCTATAACAATTTTTTTTCCTCCTTTCTCTGTTTGCCATATGGAATGTAGGATGTGAGCATTGATCTGTGCAATTTCAAAGATCTAGTAGTAGATATTCTTCCACCACGTAATGGTTTTCCTATCATGGATATTATAATATCCAACCATTTGGTCCATTCTGTCGCAGCCATTCATCGCCGTGTTATTTTCATGGAGACCATCTTCAGCTTGCTTTGCGGTTTTCGCAATCCGCTCTCAACAGTTCTAACTACAGACTTGGTAGAGACAACAATGCATGGTTTTTTTAGCTTTGTTTAGCCCTTCCACCAAATAATCATATCATCAATGGACACATTTTCAAATGGGTAAAATGCTTCCTGGATATTCTTCAGAGTCAACAAGAGGATAAATTTTTTTTTTTTTTGGGGTACCCTCAGGTTGACATACATGAAACATGGTGTGATAAATATATTATAATTTTCTAATTGATTACTGGGAAACGTAGTGGCAGTGCCACATACCAAGGAGTATATAAATGTGCACTTGTACACCGGTAGTCTTTGATACATGGTCTTGGATCAAGTCCCATAGCAATAATGACAGACGTAAACTTCAGCCATTCGTGCTTCATTGTCAAACACTCAGCTGTTGACGAACATTCACTGGTTTTTCTTTATCACCACGTGCTAAAACTTTAGACACAACTAAAACTACTTTCTAAATATTCACATTCACATATTATTATAAACAATAATCTAGCTTGATCTCTAGTCATACTACGTGGACGCAAACTGGTGGGCGTTTCCATTGTGAAAAACCAAAACAAACAAATTAACACTACCTTAAAACTAAAAATTCACAAGAATCCAAAATTAGAAAACGATTGACCGCTCAAAGATGGCGTAGAGATCTTTCGGCTGTACTACTTATTAGTTTACGGTAACTTAAAATTCCGAAACGGAGCAGAAATATGTGAAATAAACCACTGATCATTTTGTGGGACGAAAAGGGCGGACTGCCATTACAGCAAATCCATTCTGTCCACAGATGGGCGCACGGTAGCGAAAGAGTTAAAAGAAAATACTCATCTAACAGTATTTACTCATTAACAGTTAATTCTAAAATAATAAATTGTACTGCCAGTTCATGTGAGATTCAGATTGTCTAAACGGGTCATAGATGGATATGAAAGCTGACTTCAAAAATATGTTCTGTCATGTAAAATGATTAAAAAAAAACATGAAAGTATACAAATAAATTATTAATAATCTTGAAACTTGTATTCTCTTTAACTTTAGTAGTTCAAATTGCACGTTTTGCACATAAAAAGTATACGCTGTATAGCCTGATTGCGCTGCCGCCATTTAGGATGTCCATTCACAAAGACAAAACAACATGGCCGCAGAAATATTTTTTTCTGCCACAATTTCAGCAAGTTCAGCGATGAAACTTTCCAAACATATGTAAAAAATGTATGCAGAATTCTAAAATCCATCTAAAATTAATGACTGTCTATAAATAGTACCAGAAAAAAATAAATTACTTACCATATGCCAAATAATTTAGTTTATTTTAAAGCCATAATAATTTAAACCAATCGCTATGCACAGAATCTCAGACGGACCTATTTGCAGAAACTAAGAAGGCGTTTGTTATTGTCACATGATATTTGAATGAATGAATGTCGGAAGTATGCAGGGTCGTTTCATAGCCATTTTTTGGGAGCCAGTGGATTCTTCTGAAAAGGCGCGGTTTCCGTTTTCAGATTGAGTTGCGGTAGACGATGAAATCACTAATACAGGTGATTTATGGTGAATAAAAATAAAGGGGAATTAAGATTATTTCAAGATCGTGTTAATACAAGAACCAATTACTTGATATTGTTTTTCCCTCCATACTTTATGGTTATGTACTTCTAGCCCTTCTGATATTCGTTTTATAACGTAAGTAGACCCGCAAATCATGTTTTATGTAGACGTCTAGACTTGTTCTAGTATGTGTTATTGAATTTAGCTTCCATTTGTATGTATACTGTGTAGGGGCGGGGGGAATTTATAGGGAGGAAATATGAAATACGGGGGGGGGGGGGGGGATGACATTCTGAACATATGGTGAAGGGGTGCATGGGCCAAAAAAGGTTTAGAACAACTGTCCTAATAGTTTAACCCTTTACAGGGCATAGCGACCATTACCGGCCGATCGCTTAAAACGAGCGTAGCGGCCGATTCCGGCCGATACTATTATGCATTGTAAAAACGCGATCTCTCGGCTTTCCGACACTTCCGACGGCTACTTTCACTTTCACCGATAGCTTGACAACGTGGCCGCCATTTGTAAACGCGCTACAATGAATTTGAACGGACTTTTTTTGATAGTTTTCGGGATTTTTACGTTGTTTTTCAAACAAGTACATCAACAGGCTGTCTAAGAACTAAAGATGGCAAAATCATAATAGAAAAAGATCAGATTCTACATGTATGGACAGATTATGTGAAAGACCTGTATAATGATAACAGAGAGGAACAGTATGCTATTAGATTTAATAATGAAGGACCAGCAATTTTAAAGATGGAGGTTCAAAATGTTCTTAAGCATATGAAAGCTGGCAAGGCCCCCGGTGCAGATAACATCACAACAGAAATGATTAAAGCTTTAGAAGAATTTGGACTAGAGCAAGTCACTAGACTGCTGAACACATTATATGATACTGGAGATATACCTTCTGAATTATGTAATTCTGTATTTATTGCAATCCCAAAGAAATCAGGAACCTTAGAATGTGATCAACATAGAACAATTAGTATAATGAGTCACATCACAAAGATTTTGTTACGAATTATCATGCAAAGAGTGAGGAAGAAAATACAACCTGAAATAGGGGAAGAACAATGTGGTTTTGTAGAAGGAAAGGGTACAGTAAATGCTGTGTATATGCTGCGAACAGTTATTGAACGTGCTTTAGAAGTAAACAAGGATATACATCTTTGCTTTATTGACTACACAAAGGCTTTTGATAGAGTAAGACATGTCAACATTGTGGATATGCTTGCAGATCTACAAATTGATGGGAAAGACATTAGACTTATAAAAAACATATATTGGAAACAACAAGCTGCCATAAGAATTGACAATGAAGTAGGACAATACCAACCTATTAAGAGAGGTGTTAGGCAGGGATGTGTAATGTCTCCAGATCTTTTTTCCTTATACAGTGAAAATATTTTCAGAAATGTAGAAGACCTAAATGGAATCAGCATTGGAGGACGAAACATAAATAACATTAGATATGCAGATGATACAGTATTGATTGCAGACAATGCACAGGATCTGCAACAATTAGTAGACGCTGTGGTTGTACACAGTGAGCAGCTGGGGTTGGAATTAAATTGTAGGAAGACACAGGTTATGGTCGTCACTAGGAAGAACGAAGTACCACAATGTAATATACAAGTAAATGGGAATATTCTTCAACAAGTGAATCGGTTCAATTATCTCGGAACAGTCATAACATCTGATGGCAGATGCCTTGAAGAGATTAGAACAAGAATCGCCATTGCGAAAGTAGCCTTTAGCAAGATGAAAAACATTCTGGCCAATAAATTGATGTCAATTGAAACGAGAAAAAGAGTGTTGAGGGGATACATAGAGCCTGTTCTTTTGTATGGATGTGAAACTTGGACAATGTGCAGTCAAGCTGAAAAACATCTGATGGCTGCAGAAATGTGGTTTCTGAGGAAAATGCAAAGAATACCATGGACAGATAGAAAAACCAATGACCAAGTACTACAAGAGACAAATGAAAATCGTAGATTGATTAGAGAAATTAGACGTAGACAGTCAAAATTTTTTGGACATGTTATGAGAAGAAATGGACTGGAGAACTTGGTGACAGCTGGCAAGATCGAGGGGAACAGACCAAGAGGAAGACCGAGAGGAAAATACCTGGATGGCTTGGCCACATGGCATGGACGAGACAGGAACACTGAGCTGATCCACGACTCTGGTGATCGAGTGAAATGGCGAATCATGACCGCCCACGCTTCCGGCATGGCACATGATTGATTGATTGATTTCAAAATGGATTTCGGCGATTCTTCAAGTGATAGCCGAGATTTCGCTCTGTTCAATTTAAATGACATTAAAGGGCACAAAGTTCATTATTAATCGGAGCTAGATATCAGTGCAAAGCGTTACTTTGCATTAGCAGTCGTGAGTCGGACTTTAAAGAAAGTGATTATGATTCTGAAAATGTGTTTGTAAATTGCAGTATAGGTGACGGAAAATCACAAACAACATGCCGTATTTCGTAAATATTTGTGTTCATATATGGATTACCGGCAACAATCACGTGAGTAACATATTCTGCATGCTTTTCCCTTCATTGTGTTGTTTATTTAACTAAAATCGGTTGACTAACACCTTATTTGTGATGTTTTTACTAACGCGACCCGAAATTTTACAGAACCTGAAAAAATCTTGCCCGTTCAGGGCTACAAAACGGACAAGCGTCTGCCCTGTAATGGGTTAATAGTGATTAAATTAACGCAAAACAAAATAAAAACTATGTGAATTAATACCATCACAGAAGTGTGTTGTGACATATAGCACAGGTAGATTCCCAGAAATCTGAAAATATAAATTTTCATTTCACCACCCAATATACAAACAACTGAATTTTTACTGATTCACTGCCAAGAGCTGATTAATCAGCTCAATGGAACTACCCTAAACCACCAAGAGCCAATTAACAGGCTCAATGTTGACAGTGTATTATCTGTTTCATTTCCCTTATCTTCCACAATTTTTACCTCCCAGTAAATTAAAATTTACACCTGGAAAAGATCTGCCTTTCCATAACGCCGAACAAGAAGTGCTAGTTTCTCAAATAATATTTTGTTTTATTGTTAAACTATGGTTAGTTGTCTGATGTTTAGAAATGGCAATGCCTACTGGTTCTCAACCTCACATATTTACATTAGATTATTGTTTTAATACTTTTAGATTATAGTTATTCTGATTTAAAGGACTTAGTGAAAGATTCTTAACTGATAGCATGTGGTTAATGCTATTCAGTTAAATTATTTAGCAGGTGGTCGTAATGGAAAACAAACCTAACAATGAAAGTTCGTCATCATATGAGGGCACATGTCAAATCATGCTTGCTCTAATGGGCCACACTTGTGCCCCTAAGTTTGCTTTGCCTATCACAAATAAGCTGAGGAGTATTTAAATAATTAAATTTAAAAAAAATAATAATTATAGAAAATAGTGTATATATTGGTTCTCATTCTAATGAGTACAAATCTGCCTCATGTTTTCTAACTTTTTCCATTTTGTGTGAAAATGATGTGCTTCAAAATATGATGTTATAATTGTGTTTTGATGGTGTTAAGGAGCAGTTCTTGTGATATTGGTGAAGAAAAGTGGTGTATTTATCATTATTCAGTAAATTTAATTGGATTGTCATCAAAAATGGAGAAGCCTTGGTAAGTGGAAATTTTAAATAAGTGTCACCCCTGTCTTCAAAATTATTTTTACAAAATCTAACATTATTATTATGATATTTATAACCTCTAGCAAAAGTAGCAATACTGACGTGTTCCTTGTGCAATCTCATTTAATTTAATATATAATACAATATAGCTGCTACCATTTTAACAATGTTTACATCATTACCATGAAACACCCCTACTTACTATTTTCTGACATATATTTCTGTTTGGTCCCAAACCCACTGATTGTTTGGCAGTGAATCAGTTAAAATCGGATATACAGAAGGCTGTAAAAGAGATGAAACTAAGACAGGTCCTAATAAGTTAATAGCAATTAAATTAACACAAAACAAAAACTATGTGACATTACCTTACCACTATCATAGAAGTGTGTTGTGACAAATAACGCAGGAAGATTCTCAGAAATCTGAAAATGTAAATTTTCATTACATCACACAATATACAAACAACTGAATTTTAAAGTCTACAGAACTGTTGACTTTACAAGTGATACGACTAAGAGTCTCCTCAGTATCATACATTTAAGAACTAAAAATAAGATAAAAACAGAAGTAGCTGAAGGACCGTATGAATTTCTTAAAATGAAACAGAAATAGAGAAGCCATAGTTTTGTTAAGGATATTGACTAAAATTGTATATAGAATTTTATAAAAGTATTTATATATTTTTCATAAACAAAACTAAATCTGTGACAAGTTCAGCATGCACACATAGAGACAGGCTTAGATGTAAAAGATGCTTGATGAATTAGTAAACTGTAATAGAAACGAGTAGCAGTAATTTAACACAATCACTCACTTAGATACACAAGGAGAATTACTGCCCGTCTGTCTGTTGTAACTATACTTTACAGTGTATATATACAGAAAACAATATTCACACAAGTTTGAGAAACATCTGAACTGAACAACAGCAGACAGATGACAAACAACCTTTGATATGCTAATGGTTCAGTGTTAGCAGAAATTGAGCATGAGTTACGAGAGTAAGTCCTGGTTGGATTGCTTGCCTGCCAAGACAGTGGTTTCTGATCAATCCCCAACTGAGGCAGAGTTATCTTTTGCATCCAGTACAGCTCTGGGATCAACATGGCTTCATAATAATGGGCACTACTTCATTTTTAGAATTGTCTGGGAAGGATAGACATCAGGGAATGACACTGGCTTTCTCATCTCATTATATCATGAGCTAGAATGTGTGAAGATCTAATACTTCACATCCCAGTGACAGTATCTGGCAAAGGAATACTTTTTTAATGTCATAAATAAATGTGGTGGTCGTATTCTTATTTATTGTTATATTTTGTTGTTGTTTTGTAATGGCTGATATAATACAGTAAAAAAGAAATCCCATAGAATTTTCCAGAAGGTTCTAGACTTGCATCAATCATGTAATTATTTTTATATTAAATACTAGCTGACCCTGCCCGGCTTCGCCCAGACCCTGGTGGGGAGCATCTCATTTAATTCATATAAGTAGTCATATAAGTTCTCGTTCCCGTCTGTCTGTCTGTCTGTCTGTCTGTCTGTCTGTCTGTCTGACCCGGCCCGGCATTTCCCAGCTCCTGATGTGGAGCATCTCATTTAATTCATATAAGTAGTCATATAAGTTCCCGTTCCCGACTGTCTATCTGTCTGTCTATCTGTCTGCCTGACCCTGTCCGGCTTCATTAAATTCATACAACAAAAAAAGTAACTTAAAAGAACGTTCTTCTACACACCATCCATTATTTTTAATGAAAACTCTTTCTAATCACCTGCATGACTACAGTAACTTCTTAAGCAAAAAAAGATGAGTTACAATGTTATGCATTGTGCATCATTTTTATGAAAACTTTGAAAATGCCTTACAGATTGTATCATTATTTATTATAACTCATATGCCGGTACATAACTATGGACAAAGAGTTTATAAATCTTTGAAAACGATGCCACAATATGACTATAAGTTATACAGAAAAGTTATGCCCCTTGAAATAACTTTTACAGAGTTAGGTCCCCTGAAATATATGAAATTATGATGAAAAATGAAAAATGAAATAATACTGAGTAAGCAGGCGATTTCACACTAACAAAATATCACAGTTGTCAGCTCTGGAATGAAAGGAAGGCGTGTAGAAAATTTCATCTCAATCGGATGGGCCGTTCGCGAACAAATAAAGGCCATACGGACAGAGATACATAAATACATACAGAGATACATACGCACAAGTCTTTTTTATATATAAGAAGATTAAAGTAATAAGAAATATAATGTAAATTGACATTTAAAATTACATTTGAAATGAGTCTTAACTATTGTAAAGAAAAGACAACTAGAATTTGCCAGTTGTTTCTAGAATTGTCTACTCATTTCAAGAATACACTAAAAGTATATAAGAGCGAATAATGTCAGTCAGTGTTGTTTTATTGAATGTAGTTTCAAGTATTGCCAGTTATGTGCTGGAAGAGTGATTTAATGAAGGTAAGAACTAGGGAATTATGTGTTAAATGTGCTGGCATAGTTGTTAGTGCACTTGTCTGCCAGGATAGAGATCTGGGTTCAATCCCCAGCAGAGATAGGAATAGTTTTTATTGCAACCCGTACGGCGCTGTGGTTGACCCAGCCTCATACAAATATGTACCAGACAGTTTTCAGAATGTTGTGGGAATTTTCTGGTCAAGGAGTGTGTTGAGGAAGAGAACTGGTCTCATCACCTCATATGTTGTGGCCTTGGATATGTGAAGGCCTAGCATTTCACATCCCATTGCCAGTATCTGCTAAGGGATTACCTTTATGTTTTTATGTTAAGAGGTGACACCTGGTTAAAACATTTTCCTTGACGATTATGGACTTGGAAAATCTCTAGTGATAATGTTTGTATTGAAAATGATGTTGATTACAAAGAGATTCAAATGCTGTTTAGCAGAATCAAAACCTAGACCGGGAATGATCATAGAGATCGTGTTCTAATTACAGGAAAGATGAGATTAAAACGTAAGACTATGAAGAGATGAAGAGGACCCCCACAGAACATGAAGTTACATGTAGTATTACTAAAATAGACATAGAAATTAGGGAAAGATACATTGTTAGGGAGTCGCTCCAGCGGCTGAACGCTCTCTTGCTGCATGTTGCTCTCAAGCTTGATCCGTGATGTGGCAGTTTCAAATGTTTAAAAACTGACATGGGATTCCAGGTCGACGCAGTCTAAAGTGGGTACCAGAACATGTCATGGAGGTAAATGTGGCCGGCATGTTACCGACCATATCACTCAATGAGTGTCGTTCAGTCTATGAACATATGAGCCTAGCTGCATATGCTTCATGTGCCTTAGGTGTGTTAGAGGGACCTTTACTTACTTATATTTACTCTCATCATCATCATCATCATCATCACCATTATCATCATCTTCATCATGTGCCATTGTGACAAGACCGCCGGGGCTTGGACTGGTTTGCCACGATAGATACTATCCCCTGCCTTTGCTCCAACCACCTCAATAGCACTCTACATCTACCAGGCCCCACACAAGCCGGGACAGCTTAACCTTCCCTCCCTCACCTAGGGTTCCAAACCCCAAGGGGGCTCGGACCAGACACCAGTCATATCACTGCACAAAGTCATAGCTAAGAGAACAAAATTTAATTCTGAACTACGTCAACCACAACACAGAGAAGGATGGCTGGAAGCCAGACTAGAAGAACTATGTACAAGATCAAAGACGCAGATGAGTATTCATCATGGAGGCGGACGATAGCTCGTGCGGTTGTCCAGTCGTGGTAGCGACTCACCCAGGCTCCTCCAGTGGACTGGAACTCCAAGGTCTGCTGCCTCTCCAAAGTTCCCTCTTCACCCAGAGAACCAAGCAAGGGCTGATCAAGCGCCGTACCACTGCCTGACTGACACTGCACTGATGAACAAGGATCCTTCCTTGCTGTCGTACTATTTCCCTCGTCACACTCCTGATGAAGTCTGGGCCGACCCTAGAACATTAGCGGTCTCCCACTTGCAGAAAAAATACATGTAGCACCGTCTCAAAATACACAAGAGCCAGGTCACTCTTCTATCTCATCAGTGACCCACACACTGATATGTCACCTACACAATAAGCGGTTGCTCCACACGAACACACAATGTCACTGGGAAAGTCTATCAGGTGACTAAACACTTCACCTTAGTTCCATGTCCTTGGACAATAGATCTTCACACAGTATTATGTACCTACCCTGATCCATGGGTAGTAATCACAACCTAGCATACACTGTCAACAGTTCATCACGTTGGCATGATGTAGCTCCCTACCGTCACAAACATTGTCAACAGTTCATAACGTTGGCATGAGGTAACTCCCTACCTTCACAACCATGTCACTCAGGTGTTTCCACCAATGTTGTAATCAATGTCCTAGTTCACTAGACCACATGTTGGCTTCATAAAGGTAACCAATGTAAAAACACTATGTAAGCATCAACTGATACATGGTGTCCCATAACCCAGCCGGGCCAGAAGCATATAACACAGGTCATGGCGACCGGTAACAATGATCACTCTGCACAACTTGAAAGGTCACTCCCTTGCAATTACCAAGGTTTACACAGAGACTGAATGTCACCAGTGCTTCACTGGCTTGAATCACCAGACGTTTCAGTGTTGGATCCTCTCAGGATCGGATGACACTCGTCGGACTCTTGACGGAGGTCCTACCCTAGACCTACCGACTTATTCAGCACTCAGCTCCTTCCAACATTGATCTCGCAGACTCAGACAACCACTCCCAGTATAGCCTCAATCAACTTCTGGATAGGCACTGGAATGAGTGGGCCCATAGAGCTCATGGTGCAGCTCTTGAATCTTCTTCTGTATAGTAATAACAGATCCTGAAACACGGAGAGGTTGGTGTGAGTACTCAACTACAACAAAGACTACCAGCATCTCCACCCTGTCACCTGCCTCTCAGACATTCCTCATGTCTACCAACATGAGTATGAAATCATCACATCATAGATCTACCTAGTCACTATAATATATAGGCATAATGATGGTAGAAAAAGCAATAGCACACCTGTTCAGTCAAGTAACACTTCTGGGCTACATATAACCCCTAGCACCAGAGTCGACTGTATGACTCTGTCAAGCATCCTTCGCCTGGTGCCAGTCCAATCCGGTTTCATCTCCCATCCTCAATCAACATATACACTTACTTTCCTTTCAGTGTAGGGATTACTGTATCGAGAAGGGGTCCAGCCGGACATCTCCTTCCTGACAGACTCATCAATTCATCAATCCCTTCACCCATGGACTGATGAATTACACACATTAATAACTATATGTCCATAATGAATTATACTCCTGATAATTCATTACTATAGCATTAACTAAGGAGAACTCAGGACTTATTACACTTAAATGACAAAATCATATCACAGCCATAGTGTCAGGTCTGGGATCCCTGCCCCAGATCCTGAGTTGCCCTTGTATTCACTGACTATCTTGCAGGTCAGTCATACCTGTGCCGGTCGAGCACAGCTGTGGTGGCCATCCACCACTACACTTTCCCACAGCTACTGTGGGTCTCGTGTACCTTGTCCCGTGACGACTTAAGTCACGTCATCCAATGTAGCAAACCTCCAGACTCCACTACCAAACTCTGGCTCCACCTTTGGGGGGGGGGGGGGATTATTCCTCTCATATACTCCTACTTCACGGCAGTACTCCAAGTACTCCATGAACCGAGTCAGGGTTCCAGAAGAGTAGAATATTAGAGACAGAAACGGTTAGGTTCAAACCTCGATCTATCTAGACACCTCGGCCTCGAATTACGGAGTGCCGCATCACCCTCGATCGGGTATGTTCACTCATCGGATATGCACGATTGCATTGGGTCGGACCTAGTACCGATCGGATTGGGGTACCGGCCTACCTCCCGCTGCCTAGACAAACGTAAGATGTAACACGCACGGTCATCCTGGCGGACGGACAGGACAACAAGCAGTCACAATAGTATCATGAGTACTTCTTATCAATTGGTATCCTACCGATGCAACGCCATTCGGCTTACGCGGAATAACACTGCTATCTGCATACAGCAAATACACCGCTGCTGATTTCACCTTGATTCCTCGAAACATTACCATCACTGATAGAACAAGTACGTTACCATTCTAATGTCACGAAGCACATTACACATTTCTAATAATAAGCTATACCTTATCATTTACAGCGTCTAGCATGTTGATGTCATGACGGACAAACTGTCGCCTTGCCTGCGTAATGAATAAACCAAACCCGTAACTGCTACACACTGTAACGCACATCGTTCGGCCTATTTTATTTACACACCACTCGCTGTGGAATACGGCTTGTTCCGTCAGGTAACACATTACATCGCTAATCGATAAAACCTACTTAACATGCGGATAGCCAGCTGTAACTTGTAACGCTACGCCACGACTCAGTTCGACGGCGATTAATTCTTTCGGGGAGATCAGCGGGGTATCCAGACAACAGTTAAATAATAGAATAAGTATTCAACTAACCTGTGATTGAAACATCACAAACTTTGACTGCAGATGTCCGCTCTGGCCGCGACTATTGCCATCCAAATTACTGCAGCCTGCTGGCCATGATCTCTCCACGCTGAGGTCTGGTGGGCGACTGACTCCGACAACGTCAGTCCGCCTTCCACTCGCCTACACGGGCTGCGTGACTTTCATGATTCATGAAGAAAACCAGAGTCACGATGGATTCCTCCAACCCGTGCTGCACAACGCACTCGTGAACTTAGAGATCAAAACCACGTACGCACTTGGGGGAACATTCTAGATTCTTCTATAAATAACTAGAATAGCTCCGCCCCCGCACTACTTTTCTAGGGAACTCCCCTATTAATTGACATTAAATTCAAGGGAGACCAACGCATGGCACTCCCTTCAAAGGGCTATTATGCAGAGATCTTACGATATTTTATCCGTTTCGTCACATAGGCCCCCACTTAAGATGGTCGACCCGGTCGAACTCACTAGACAAAGATCGGTCTGAACTCTGAACCTCTACTCTATCCAGATTGGATTCCCAGGAAAAGACGTTCCATAACATTCACTTTCCCTGCGGAGATCCACCAGAATGGTATGGATGCTGGATCACCCACCACCGCCTCAAACATACGTTATCTCCAGCGATTAGGCCCGAAACGTAACGGCCTGGTGATTGGCTTACAGGATCTGTCTACACTGGACCGTTCCGCATCCACCTGTTGCAGGCCATCGGTTACTTTACTGAAGGTTCGCTCGTCCCTTCCGACAACAGGATATTTCCTATCCCGACTAGGCATCACCTTCGTGGACTGTTCGCGGATGTCGACCGAAATGAATGGTCGCTTACTCCAGGTTCGTCTGGAGTACCCTTGCTCCTGCCTTCTCTCCCGCGAGTAAGGACAGTGAGCCTGTCGGCGTATCGAGTCACCCGACGATCCCGTCGTGCCAGTTGTGACTTCGCCTGTCCGACCTCGATTCCCAGTGTGCTTAACACCATGGGCCTCTTCCCGACGGAGCCCGTTCGCCCTATCTACGGTTGAACGCTCAGGAGACCGCAGACCCTCCCCACAGGATGTACTGCGTAGGACTGAGTCTTCCTCGCCCTCGTCTGGACCCAGAACCGAATCTAGCGCGATGGTAGTCGCACTATCTTGTGGAGAAACTACCTCGGACCTCTCCAAATTCTGAAGGAGAGTACAATGGAACTTACGCAATTCCCCGCGGACCTTCACCTCATACGTGGATCGGGACATTATCCGCTCCACAGGAAAAGGGCCCTGCCATCCGAGTTCGAATTCCGCCCCCTCGATTGGGAGAAGTGCGAGAACCCTATCTCCAATCTGCAGAGATAAACCCTTTCTGGTCTTGTGCTTTGGTGCTGCCAGACAACACGTTGGGCACGACCGGATATATCTCCGCACGTCGCCTGTCATTCCAGGCCAGTGGTAGTGGCTGGAAAGACACTGGACTGTTGTCCCCACATCCTTATGTCCGGTTAAGGATAAGGTATGCACTCTATGTATCAAGCGGGATCTGTAGTCAGTAGGGACTACCATCTGACCGTACTGGCTATCCCCTTGCCCGGCGCTACGATAAAGCAACCGGTTTTCTACATAGAACTGACCCGGAGTTGGCGGGACAGAACTTTGGGACACCTCCAGTAAGTAAGGACGCAAAGTCGGGTCCCTACTTTGAGCACTGCTCACTAACCTTGCAAGAGAATGGTCTATTTCCTTACCACCCTGCCTTTTTCCATCCTTAGCCCTGGCCTGCCTAGCGCTCACTAGACAATGTTCCCTGGGGTCCCCCAGGAATACATGCGGACGACCGAGGATCAAAGGGTAAATAGGATCAGGCAGCACAGCCGCCTGGATGCTACCCGTAACGTACCTGCACCGAATGTCAATCCGAGCAATCGGCAAGTCCATAGCTACGGAGCTCCTCATGGCCAGCTGAAATTCTCTTGTCTCGCCGGTGAGCTGCCCTGGGCTCACAAGGTGGGATGAGATTACAGCTTCAAACTGCAATCCTGTATCGTATAGACATTCCACCTGCTTCCCATTCACCTCTATCGTTTCGATCACAGGTGATTTCTCAGACTTTGGTTTCTCCCGACCCTTAGGTGTGGTCTCGCTAGGTCTACCTCTAGTAGAGGCGAGACACGCAAAGTGCAAGTCCTTTGGCTTCCTCAGACCATCTACAGTATTATGGGAAGGAGACTTACTGTGCTTACACCACCTCTTACTCCACTTCCGTTTTGGGGAGGCGGGAGGGCTTTGCTTATCGGGTTTCTTACCAGAGTCTTTTACCACAGGATCTGCTACATTGGATGATTCTTTGGGACCTTTGGTCTTGGGCTTCTGATCAAGCCCCTTCTGCCTTTTCTGTGAATCAGTCTGACTGGAATCCCCAGTCTCACCATAGACTTCCACATACCTTTCAGCTAACTTATTTACTATGTCTAGCCTTTCCGCCCCATTTTCCCCTAAGAAATTCCTTAAAGGCTTGGACATCTGCATTTTCATTTGATCCACCACCATCAACTCTCTCAGACTCTCATAATCCTCTTTGAAATTGGCCAATGCCATCCACTTCAACAGGTATGAGTTCAACCTCACACTATAGGCCGAGAACATCTCACCTGGTTCTCTCTTGGAAGTTCTGAACCTCCGCCTGTAAGCATGGGCTGTCATTTCGAATCTTTTCAAAAGAGCCGATTTCAGGGTTGGATAATCATTTTCCATCCCTGGGGGAAGACGCGCATACACTTCGTACGCGGTGCCACGGAGTCCTTGTGAAAGCTTAAGATTCCAACGCTCAGGCTCTAAACCCATAGCTTTACACATTGCCTCGAACTTCTCTAAGAATTGATCTATCTTCTCTTGGTCCGGTTCAAATGGTGGAAACGGCCATTTCATAGCATGGTAAGCTGGTCTGCTGGCTACTGATGAGCTAGGTAAAGCTACTCCACCTACGGCTCCCTCAGACTCACCAACCGATTTAGCCTCTACCTCAAGTTGCTTCATACGGAACTCATGTTCCATTTCCAACTTCCTAGCATCTAATTTCTTAGACTCTATGTCAGCTGCCAGTTTTTGTGCCTGTTGGTCGGCCACCAACTTTTGCTCTTCAAGTGCTACCTTTCGAGCTTCAAGCGCAATTTCTGACTTTCTTCGCTCACTCTCTTCTGCTCTGAAGTTTCTCTCTACTTCCAGTACGTAGGCTTTGAACTCCTCACCTTCCAATCCCATCTCAGTTGCAGATGCCCGCACCTTAGCTAAATCTAAAGTACGAGTAGCCATGCTTAGGGTAACTTAGTATCAGTATAGATATGCAATACCCAATCACAATGCTAACTGTACTCCAACCAACACTGTAACTATGTATCTATACTAACTTAACTAAATGTCTGTCCACGTCGAAGAGAAAGGTTTCAGTAGCCCTACTCGTCAAGTAGATAATAGGTATAGGACAGATGACACTATAACCTATTCCTACGAGATGTCAGAACAAAGAGAAGATCCCGGACGAGCCCCCACTCTATCTTGTGACAAGACCGCCGGGGCTTGGACTGGTTTGCCACGATAGATACTATCCCCTGCCTTTGCTCCAACCACCTCAATAGCACTCTACATCTACCAGGCCCCACACAAGCCGGGACAGCTTAACCTTCCCTCCCTCACCTAGGGTTCCAAACCCCAAGGGGGCTCGGACCAGACACCAGTCATATCACTGCACAAAGTCATAGCTAAGAGAACAAAATTTAATTCTGAACTACGTCAACCACAACACAGAGAAGGATGGCTGGAAGCCAGACTAGAAGAACTATGTACAAGATCAAAGACGCAGATGAGTATTCATCATGGAGGCGGACGATAGCTCGTGCGGTTGTCCAGTCGTGGTAGCGACTCACCCAGGCTCCTCCAGTGGACTGGAACTCCAAGGTCTGCTGCCTCTCCAAAGTTCCCTCTTCACCCAGAGAACCAAGCAAGGGCTGATCAAGCGCCGTACCACTGCCTGACTGACACTGCACTGATGAACAAGGATCCTTCCTTGCTGTCGTACTATTTCCCTCGTCACACTCCTGATGAAGTCTGGGCCGACCCTAGAACATTAGCGGTCTCCCACTTGCAGAAAAAATACATGTAGCACCGTCTCAAAATACACAAGAGCCAGGTCACTCTTCTATCTCATCAGTGACCCACACACTGATATGTCACCTACACAATAAGCGGTTGCTCCACACGAACACACAATGTCACTGGGAAAGTCTATCAGGTGACTAAACACTTCACCTTAGTTCCATGTCCTTGGACAATAGATCTTCACACAGTATTATGTACCTACCCTGATCCATGGGTAGTAATCACAACCTAGCATACACTGTCAACAGTTCATCACGTTGGCATGATGTAGCTCCCTACCGTCACAAACATTGTCAACAGTTCATAACGTTGGCATGAGGTAACTCCCTACCTTCACAACCATGTCACTCAGGTGTTTCCACCAATGTTGTAATCAATGTCCTAGTTCACTAGACCACATGTTGGCTTCATAAAGGTAACCAATGTAAAAACACTATGTAAGCATCAACTGATACATGGTGTCCCATAACCCAGCCGGGCCAGAAGCATATAACACAGGTCATGGCGACCGGTAACAATGATCACTCTGCACAACTTGAAAGGTCACTCCCTTGCAATTACCAAGGTTTACACAGAGACTGAATGTCACCAGTGCTTCACTGGCTTGAATCACCAGACGTTTCAGTGTTGGATCCTCTCAGGATCGGATGACACTCGTCGGACTCTTGACGGAGGTCCTACCCTAGACCTACCGACTTATTCAGCACTCAGCTCCTTCCAACATTGATCTCGCAGACTCAGACAACCACTCCCAGTATAGCCTCAATCAACTTCTGGATAGGCACTGGAATGAGTGGGCCCATAGAGCTCATGGTGCAGCTCTTGAATCTTCTTCTGTATAGTAATAACAGATCCTGAAACACGGAGAGGTTGGTGTGAGTACTCAACTACAACAAAGACTACCAGCATCTCCACCCTGTCACCTGCCTCTCAGACATTCCTCATGTCTACCAACATGAGTATGAAATCATCACATCATAGATCTACCTAGTCACTATAATATATAGGCATAATGATGGTAGAAAAAGCAATAGCACACCTGTTCAGTCAAGTAACACTTCTGGGCTACATATAACCCCTAGCACCAGAGTCGACTGTATGACTCTGTCAAGCATCCTTCGCCTGGTGCCAGTCCAATCCGGTTTCATCTCCCATCCTCAATCAACATATACACTTACTTTCCTTTCAGTGTAGGGATTACTGTATCGAGAAGGGGTCCAGCCGGACATCTCCTTCCTGACAGACTCATCAATTCATCAATCCCTTCACCCATGGACTGATGAATTACACACATTAATAACTATATGTCCATAATGAATTATACTCCTGATAATTCATTACTATAGCATTAACTAAGGAGAACTCAGGACTTATTACACTTAAATGACAAAATCATATCACAGCCATAGTGTCAGGTCTGGGATCCCTGCCCCAGATCCTGAGTTGCCCTTGTATTCACTGACTATCTTGCAGGTCAGTCATACCTGTGCCGGTCGAGCACAGCTGTGGTGGCCATCCACCACTACACTTTCCCACAGCTACTGTGGGTCTCGTGTACCTTGTCCCGTGACGACTTAAGTCACGTCATCCAATGTAGCAAACCTCCAGACTCCACTACCAAACTCTGGCTCCACCTTTGGGGGGGGGGGGGGATTATTCCTCTCATATACTCCTACTTCACGGCAGTACTCCAAGTACTCCATGAACCGAGTCAGGGTTCCAGAAGAGTAGAATATTAGAGACAGAAACGGTTAGGTTCAAACCTCGATCTATCTAGACACCTCGGCCTCGAATTACGGAGTGCCGCATCACCCTCGATCGGGTATGTTCACTCATCGGATATGCACGATTGCATTGGGTCGGACCTAGTACCGATCGGATTGGGGTACCGGCCTACCTCCCGCTGCCTAGACAAACGTAAGATGTAACACGCACGGTCATCCTGGCGGACGGACAGGACAACAAGCAGTCACAATAGTATCATGAGTACTTCTTATCAATTGGTATCCTACCGATGCAACGCCATTCGGCTTACGCGGAATAACACTGCTATCTGCATACAGCAAATACACCGCTGCTGATTTCACCTTGATTCCTCGAAACATTACCATCACTGATAGAACAAGTACGTTACCATTCTAATGTCACGAAGCACATTACACATTTCTAATAATAAGCTATACCTTATCATTTACAGCGTCTAGCATGTTGATGTCATGACGGACAAACTGTCGCCTTGCCTGCGTAATGAATAAACCAAACCCGTAACTGCTACACACTGTAACGCACATCGTTCGGCCTATTTTATTTACACACCACTCGCTGTGGAATACGGCTTGTTCCGTCAGGTAACACATTACATCGCTAATCGATAAAACCTACTTAACATGCGGATAGCCAGCTGTAACTTGTAACGCTACGCCACGACTCAGTTCGACGGCGATTAATTCTTTCGGGGAGATCAGCGGGGTATCCAGACAACAGTTAAATAATAGAATAAGTATTCAACTAACCTGTGATTGAAACATCACAAACTTTGACTGCAGATGTCCGCTCTGGCCGCGACTATTGCCATCCAAATTACTGCAGCCTGCTGGCCATGATCTCTCCACGCTGAGGTCTGGTGGGCGACTGACTCCGACAACGTCAGTCCGCCTTCCACTCGCCTACACGGGCTGCGTGACTTTCATGATTCATGAAGAAAACCAGAGTCACGATGGATTCCTCCAACCCGTGCTGCACAACGCACTCGTGAACTTAGAGATCAAAACCACGTACGCACTTGGGGGAACATTCTAGATTCTTCTATAAATAACTAGAATAGCTCCGCCCCCGCACTACTTTTCTAGGGAACTCCCCTATTAATTGACATTAAATTCAAGGGAGACCAACGCATGGCACTCCCTTCAAAGGGCTATTATGCAGAGATCTTACGATATTTTATCCGTTTCGTCACAGCCATGCTGATAAGCGTGGGTGGTCATGTTTTGCCATCTCACACGATCACCAGAGTCATGGATCAGTTCCGTGTTCGTGTCTCGACCATACCACATGGCCAAGCCATCCAGGTATTTACTTCTCTGTCCTCCCCTTGATCTCTTTCCCTCAATCTTGCCAGTTGTCACCAAGCTCTCCAATTATTTTTTTTCTCATGTGTTCAAACAATTGTGACTATCTAAGCCTAATTTCTCTAATCAGTGTACAGTGTTTATTTGTTTCTTGTAGGACTTGGTCATTGTTTTTTTAAATCTGTCCATGGTATTCTTTGTATTTTCCTCAGAAGCCACATTTCCACAACCATCAGATGTTTTTCAGCTTGTCTGTTCATTGTCCACGCTTCGCACCCATATAAAAGTACAGGTTCTATGTAGCACTTCAACACTCTTTTTCTCATTGCAGTTGACATCTTTTTATTAGTCAGTAGTTTTTCCATCTTGCAAAAGGCTACCTTCAATTTCTTGTTCTAATCTCATCAAGGCATCGCCCATCAGATGTTATGACTGTTGAGATAGTTGTACCGATTTACTTGTTTACAAATATTCCCATTGACTGGTATATTACATTGTGGTATTTTTTTTTCCTTCCTAGTTAGGATCATAATCTGTGTCTTCTTACAATTTAATTCTAACCCTAGTTGTTCACTGTGTGCAACAACTGCATCTACTAAGTGTTGCATATCCTGCTCATTGTCTGCAATCAATACTGTATCATCCACATATCTACTGTTATTGTGTTACGTCCCCCAATGTTGATTCCTCTCATATCTTCTAAATTTCTAAAAATATCTTTTCACTGTATAGGGAAAAATCTGGAGACATTACACATCCCTGTTGCACACCTCAACTATGCTGATATTGACCTACTTCATTATCAATCTTTATGACTGCTTGTTTCCAATATATGTTTTTTACAAATCTAAAGTCTTTCCCATCAATTTGTAGATCTGCAAGTGCCATAGCCCATTATAGTTGGGCTTAGCAATTATAGTATATTAGTGTTCATGTTGACATGGTGGTAGGACTAGCACAGTGTCCTCATGTATGCAGGACGCAAGATAGTGTTGTTGTGAATGGCTGACTATCATTGAGTTACTGTTTATCATTGATAAGCTGATGGTATTTTTAACTAGCTGATTATTATTGGTATAGAGTTTGTACTTGTTGTGAACACCACTTTGAGTTACTTGGTTATAATGTTACAGTTACACTTTGACTCTAACATTCTTCCATCGTATACACGACACATCACAGAGTGATACATTAACTACATTCCATTGGCACCTTGCCGTCTTGACAGACGATAGTTTGTGCTTTAAAAAGGCATAATAACTTTTAACTATGGCGGTAGCGAGTGTGACTGATAAGGCCAATTTGCGCTGTAAATGTCCGTTCACAGTGGGTGCATCTGAACAAGTGGTCATTTCCACCATCATGCACCATCTTACGTCTCAAACGCTTGGTGTGTGACTTTTCTGCAATAATTTTCTCCTTTGACTTTATTCCATTTCTGATATTTGCCCTCCATGCAACACGTTCAGCGGCGACTTGCTCCCAATGTGCATTATCAATGCCTGTATCAATCATGTCCCGCTTACACACATCTTTGTATCGTAGTAGAGGCCGACCCTGAGATCTCTTACCCATCTGTAATTCACCAAAAAAGATATCCTTTGGTATTCTACCATCATCCATCCTCCTAAGATGTCCTATCCATCTAAGTCTACGAAGACTGAGCATGGAATAACCTGTCACACAACCTGATCTTTCCAAATACTTCAGTATTTGTGATTTTGTCTTGCCACTTAATACCAAGAATTCTTCGCAGACACCGCATATGAAAGCTGTTTAAATTGTTCTCTTGGTGTGAGTAAGTTGTCCAGGTTTCACTGCCATAGAGAAGAGTACTAAGGACACAGGCTTGATAGACGAGGACTTTTGTTTTGGCAGTAAGCTTCCTGTTCTCCCAGACTCTTTTTCTTAACCTGTTCATTGTTGTTGCTGCCTTACCAATCCGGATGTTGATTTCCTGATCTACGGATAATTTGCTATTTACCACTGATCCTAGATATGTAAAATGGTCTACTATCTCTAGTTCGGCGTCGTCAATAAAGATTGATGGTACCCCATGTGCACCTTGTGACATAATCTGTGTCTTCTTTTTGCTAATTGTTAAACCAAATTCAGAACAAGCATTGGAGAATGCAGATATAGACATTGCAATTCTTCCTCAGAGTGGGTCGTAACTGCAGCATCATCTGCAAAAAGCAACTCTCTGATCAGTACCCTCCTAATTTTGGTCTTAGCCTTCAATCTCTGAGCATTGTAGAGGCCGCCATCTGAGCGTGAGTGAATGTATATACCACCATCCTGATCACGAAATGCATATTTCAGTAGAAGTGAAAAGTATATTCCAAAGAGGGTGGGAGCTAGTACACAACCTTGCTTAACTCCACTCTTGATTTCAAATTCTTCAGAAGTTGCACCATCAAACTTGATTATACCCTTCATGCCTGTGTGGAACGATTCCACAATGGACAGAAGAGTTGGTGGGCAGCCAATCTTCTTTAGTGCCTTGAACAGACCCTCACGACTGACCAAATAAAATGCCTTTGTGAGGTCGATGAAGGCAATAAACAGTGGTTGATTCTGTTCACGGCATTTTTCTTGCATTTGTCGCAATGAGAATATCATATCAGTGGTAGACCGGTTCCGTCGAAAGCCACACTGTGATTCGGGGTAGACTTGATCTCCTAGGACTTGAAGTCTGCGCAGAACAATTCTGGCAAATACTTTTCCAACAATACACAGAAGTGAGATACCCCTATAGTTGTTGCAGTCGCTCCGATCGCCCTTGTTCTTGTACAGTGTTATGATACTTGAATCTTTGAAATCCTGTGGGACTTGTCCTTCACGCCAGCATAGCTCTATTAGCTGGTGGATCTGTATAGTGAGTGTGTCTTGCCCACTCCTGATAACCTCTATTGGAATCCCATCCTTACCTGGAGCCTTGCCAGATGCAAGTTCATTTATAGCACACTTAACTTCTGTTATGGTGGGAAGTGTGTCCAGGTGGTCAAGAGTTGGTAGAGCCTCTATGGCGTTGAGGGCATCATCCGCTAGTTTGGTCTCACTTGAGTAAAGCTCCAAATAGTGCTCTACCCATCTGCCCATCTGCCGTTTCTTGTCAGTGATGATTTCTCCAGTCAAGGTTTTCAATGGTGCACTTCTTTTGATCACTGGACCACAGGCTTTCTTTATTCCTTCATACATGCTTCTTATTAACTACAAGCACTGAACTAAAACACCAAACTTGATCACAGCTATCTATCACAACTCTCAATCACAATAAAACGCCTAATAACACTAGTAATTAAAACTATAATGGGCGGCAATCTCAAGGTTGCCTTTCCGCTGCTACTACTACTAGTCTGACCCGGTCTGCCTTTGACCTCGGTCTTCCTCCAAGTGTCATGACTTAGGAGAAAGCTTTCTCACCTGGCCATCATCAAAGTCTGCCTCTCACCATATGGCTGTGCACATGATACAATGTGAAGAGAGCTCACATTTCAGCTCATGACAGCAAGCATCAACATCATGTTGACATGTCTTACTTTATCGAAAGCTTTTGTGTAGTCAATAAAGCAAAGATGTAAGTCTTTGTTTACTTCTATGGAACGCTCAATTACTGTTCTCTGCAAATACACAGCATTTACTGTACCCTTGCCTTCTATGAACCCATATTGTACTTCTCCTATTTCAGGTTGTATTTTCTTCCTAACTCTGCATGGTGATTCTTAGAAAAATCTTCGTGATGTGACTCATTAGCTAATTGTTCCATGTTGATCACATTTCAAGGCTCCTGATTTCTTCAAAATAGCATTAAATATAGAATTACATAATTCCAGAGGTGTATATGTATTACTGTACAGAACATATATATTGCCATTAACCTAATACAGGCTGTTGACAGACAGTGTGGTATGTTGTGTGAATCAATGTAACAGACACCATATCAACTAATTCCTCCTATACATTTTTTTTTTTTTTTTGCATATGCCTTACAGGACGTTACAGTCAACATCAGCATTTTTCAGCTGCTGTTGATGTACTAGGCAAGATTACGCTCAGTAGTTTGCCATTGCTTTCTTAGTGGTCGGCTCACATACCCTATAAATTACCAACACGGCAAGACCCGCTACCGATTCTCGCACAGGTTACGTTACTCACAAGAATATACGTTAACCCCTAGGCCAGGGAGATCGGCTCCCATACATAGAATGCAAAATCTACATCTATAAAAGGCAATGTATGTATGTACGTACGTATGTCCGTCCGTCCGTTCTTTATGCGTTCGCGAATGGTCCATCCGATTGAAATGAAATTTTCTACACGTCTTCTTCTCATTCCCGTGCAACCAACTGTCATAGGTTTTTAGTGAACAATCAGCTATTTACTTACTAAAATTTAATTTTGTAATTACATGACTTAACATAAGAAAAAATATATAAAGGGACATAACTTTTAGTAGCATTGCTATATCTTAGGTTAAGTCCCCTGGCTATAGATAGATAGATAGATAGATAGATAGATAGATAGATAGATAGATAGAGAGGGTGGGATAGACAGAGGGAGAGACGGACGGACAGGCAGGCAGACAGACAGATAGATAGACAGATAGATAGATAGATAGACAGACAGACGGGGCGTCAGACAGACAGACAGTCGGGAACGGGAACTTATATGAATTAAATGAGATGCTCCCCATCAGGGGCTGGGCGAAGCCGGGTCAGACAGACAGATAGACAGACAGACAGACAGATAGATAGTCGGGAACGGGAACGGGAGCTTATATGACTACTTATATGAATTAAATGAGATGCTCCCCACCAGGGACTGGGTGTAGCCGGGTCAGACAGACAGATAGTCGGGAACGGGAGCTTATATGACTACTTATATGAATTAAATGAGATGCTCCCCACCAGGAGCCGGGCAGAGTCAGACAGACAGACAGACAGACAAACAAACAGACAGACAGACAGATAGATAGATCCCCGCCAGGGCCTGGGCGAAACTGAGCCGGGTCAGCTAGTAATAAATAAATGACAAATGAAATTCTGCAGATGAATAGATGACAGAAAAAAAGAAGAGGCGAGATAAGGAAGCATGTAATAGAATATGTAAAGAAATAGCAAACAAATATAAAGAGACTTAAGAAATTTGGGTGACTCAGAAATGCATGGAAGTTTTGACAAATCTTGTGGAACCTAAGTTGCATATACCAAAAAAAAAATATCTTAACAAGATGGAAAGCATATAATGCCACTGGGTGTTTAAAATCAAAGGATGGCACAATATCAATGTAACATAAATAATAATATAGTTAATAAATGGACAGAAAACATAAGAGAGCCATATTATGATAAAAGACCAGATGCAAATATTCAAGATGATGGTGAAGATCCACCAATACTTGCTGCAGAAATTGAGGATGCACTACATCACATTAAGAACAGAAGGGCACCAGTACTGGACAACATTATGTCCTAGAAAAGTGAGACCTTGGGAAAGTTTCGAATCAAAATTAATAACAAAATATTTAAATCATATCTATAATAATGGACACATTCCTAATGGCCTTTTAAAATCCATATTTATAACTCTACCAAAGAAACCGTTGTCCTTGTAATGTAGAGATCATCTCACAGTGTCCAGTTAGCCATATGACAAAGCTGTTTCTGAAAATAATTATGAGAAGAGTAAGAAGCAAGATTAAACCAGAAATTAGTAATGAAAAATGTGGACATGTAGAGGACAAGGTCTCAAACAACCATTGGTATTGTCAGGACACTGTTAGAAAGAGCTATAGAAGTAAAAACAGATCTGTACTTATGCTTCAAAGAAAACTCAAAAGCATTTGTATGAAACATGAGGAAATGATCAAACTATTAGAATAGTTAAAATTTGATGTCAAAGATCTGGAAATAATCAACAACCATTTAGAAATATTTCAATGTATAAAGAAGTGTGACAGACAAGGTTGTGTAATGACCCCAGATTTGTTTTCATTACACTGTAAACATATAATTAGATCAAAAGAAAATATGCCAGGGAAGGCAGTTGGTGGTCATAATATAAACAGCTTACATTATACTTATGACAGAGTCTTAATAATATCAACAAGTCAGAAGGAACCATAGAGCATGATAGATATACATGGTTGTAGAAAGTGAATAAAGGGCCTCAGTGTGAACTGTAGGAAGACAGAAGTAATTGTAATATCAGTTAAACAGATAATACCATGCCTAAATGTAAAATTAAAGTCAGTGGTACTAATTTGTGGGAAAGCAGAAATTCAAGTGCTCTGGCACATGGATAAAATTGGAGGAAAGATGTATCACAGAGATAAGCAGAGTATGGGACAAAACCTGCATTTTTTAAAAGTAATAATTCTGGGCTCGACCCAACCTCACAAAAATGGGCACCAGATAATTTTGGGAATTGTCTGGGAAGGATAGATGGCAGGGTAGGAAATTGGACACCTCATCTCATTATATCATAAGCTTCAATGTGTGATCTAAGAATGACAGTATCTGGCATGAGACTACCTTTTTTTAATGTTTTAAATACATGTGATGGCCATTTTATTATTTATTGTGTTATTTCATTTATTTTTGTTTGTTATGACTGACATAATATAGTAAGAAGATAACCAATAGAACTTTCCAGAAGATTCTAGACTTACCACAGTCATATAATTTTATATCAAATGTTAAAGTAATAATAAGAAATATACTTTAAAATAAAGTAAATTTAATTTGAAATGAGTTTTAACTATGTTTTGTTTGTTTTGTAAAGAAAAGAAAACTAGAATTTGCCAGGTTTTTCTAGAAATGTCTACTCATTTCAGGAATACAGTAAAAGTATATAAGGGCGGGTTATGTCAGTCAGCTTTGTTTTATTGGATGTAGTTTCAAGTATTGCCAGTTATGTGCTGGAAGAGTGATTTAATGAAGGTAAGAACTAGTGACTTATGTGTTAAATTGTGGTGTAGTTGTTAGTGCACTTATTTTCCAGTACATTGACCTGGGTTCAATCCCCAGCAGAGATAGGAATAGATTTTATTGCATCCAGTACAGCTCTGGGGTCGACCCGGCCTCATACAAATGTGTACCAGACAGTTTTCAGAATGTTGTAGGAATTTTCTGGGCTGGGAGTGTGTTGAGGAAGGGAACTGGTCTCATCACCTCATGTTGTGGCCTAGGATATGTGAAGACCTAACATTTCACAGCCCAGTGCCAGTATCTACTATTAGGTTACCTTTATGTTTTTATGTTAAGAGGTAACACCTGGTTCAAACATTTTCCTTGGTGATTACGGACTTGGAACATCTCTGATGATAATGTGTATATTGATTACAAAGGGATTGAATTGATGCATGACACTCTGCACAAAGCTTGCCTTTCTTCACATTTCTCAGAATGCTCTGTGATCTCTTACAATCTCGACACATATTGCTGTTTGTCTTCCAAGTTTGATAAGATTAGAAGTACAATATTTTACTTCTAGATTAGCATGTCTGAAACTTTATTGGTGCTTTATTTTTTTTTTTTTCCAGATTGACTTTTATGTGAGTGCTGTTACTTTGACTGACCATTTGTTAATTCCTGCTTGTGAAAATGTATGACATCATTATTCTGAAAGAAGGCTATACCAGACCAGAACCACATGGTAAGTCAGACTGAAGTAGCTATGAGATTGTTCCTTCTTATTTTTCTCTTTGTTTTGCTCTTCTAGTAAATGGTTTGTTCTATTCATCCTCTTCATTTACTTCCATTTTCTCATCCTTTCTGTTCTTTTATTTTTACTTCTGTCTCTCATCTTCTGCCACCAGCTTTTCTATTTACCCTGCCTTCTTTCTTTCTTTTCATATTATAGTCTTCTAGCTTCATGTTCTTCTCTTATTGCTTTACTTCCTTGTTTTGTTACTGTTAAATTAAATTAATACAGGGACACAGACTCTGGAGATTAATTAGAGACACAGACATGATAGTTTAATATAGTGACACAGACATGGTAGGTTTATGTGGAGACACGGACAGGTTAGATTAATGTAGAAACACAGACATGGTAGTTTAATGTAGAGGCTCAGACATAGTAGATTTATGTAGAGACATGGTAGGTTTATGTAGAGACACAGACATGGTAGATTAATGTAAGAATACATATAAGGTCAGTTAATGTAGAGACCGACACGGTAGATAAGTGTAGAGACACGGACAACAGATTAATGTAGAGACTACTGCTGCATATTTAGTGTTTTAAAATCTTGTTATATCACTGCCATATCCATAAGTTTACGTATAAACAAATACATGCATAATCCTGACCAAGAACATAACATTAACCAGCAAAGGAAATAGCAGAACAGAATTTTCTGATTGGGAAAACAAAACGAGATAACATAACCTCAACAGTGCAGCAACCATGAATGAACAAAGAAATTTTATTTTCGAAGATCATAAATTGGGCTCTCAGGCCCGTTTTACATTCGGCCCTTCTGATCACTCATCTTTTGTACATCAATTAACTATTTTGCATGTTGTATTCACACAGGGAGAAAAAAACATTGAAAGTTGTGAACATAAACAATGCATATTAATTGTTATGAGGGGGCAGGCAGCCAGGCACACATATACACACACATGCATTAACATATACATACATACCTGCATACATACTTACATTATTTACACAAACTCTCACAGTTATGCTTTATGCATGTGCTTGTGAGACGTTGGTTGCACATCATCGCTTTGAGTACCCAACTCTTACAGATAGCAGAAGTGTTACTTTCAGCAAAGCTAGATGTAAGAAACACTGTATATGTAACAATGCTACAGATGATGAACACTTGTATGTATCTCTACATGGTTTTGGCCAAGGAGCAGAAGCCCATGTATGGCTGGGTAAATAATCACAACATGCAATATTGTCTGTTGAAGAATTTGTTGTATTAATGCCTGTACGTGATTTTCTGAACAAACAGATGGATTGATATATTCATGATTTAGGAATGTAAACTATTTAATTTGCAGGAACAATGAGGGCATGTGGAACTATTACCCTTCTGAAAAGCCCCTTAAGCAATATAGTTGTGGACACAGGAAACCCATGGGACCGCGACATAGTTGTCAAGGGTAATTATTTGAAATTAATCTCATCACATCACTTTTTTTTTCTAGAGATGTGTTCTTTTGATGTCTTCTTATTCTTTCCCTTCATTTTTGTTTTAATGTCTTCTTGTGGCCATTGGAACATAGGTATTCAACCAACTCACTCCAAGTTGTCCCATCTGTTTGTTGCTGTTTCTTGTGGCCATTGGAACATAGGTATTCAACCAACTCACTCCAAGTTGTCCCATCTGTTTGTTGCTGCTTCTTGTGGCCATTGGAACATAGGTATTCAACCAACTCACTCCAAGTTGTCCCATCTGTTTGTTGCTGTTTCTTGTGGCCATTGGAACATAGGTATTCAACCAACTCACTCCAAGTTGTCCCATCTGTTTGTTGCTGTTTCTTGTGGCCATTGGAACATAGGTATTCAACCAACTCACTCCAAGTTGTCCCATCTGTTTGTTGCTGTTTCTTGTGGCCATTGGAACATAGGTATTCAACCAACTCACTCCAAGTTGTCCCATCTGTTTGTTGCTGTTTCTTGTGGCCATTGGAACATAGGTATTCAACCAACTCACTCCAAGTTGTCCCATCTGTTTGTTGCTGTTTCTTGTGGCCATTGGAACATAGGTATTCAACCAACTCACTCCAAGTTGTCCCATCTGTTTGTTGCTGTTTCTTGTGGCCATTGGAACATAGGTATTCAACCAACTCACTCCAAGTTGTCCCATCTGTTTGTTGCTGTATCTTGCAGCTCCCTTCATGTCCTACCTGTGTTTTTTCCCCCATTCATACATAGTTCTAGCATTCCAAGCACCAATTCTGGAGACATTCCTAGGTCAAGGGAAGTAAGTTGGTGATCCACACTCCTTGCAGCTATTTCAGTGTGCTTTCTCTGCGTGGCTTTCTGAGCATCGTGTCAAACTTCTAGAAGAATCTCCTTTCATCATGGATGGCCGAGTTATTCTTTTTCCTACCCTTTTTCTAGACTTGTGCATATCTGGTTGAATTTTGTCATAAAAAATATCTGTTAGTCCAAGCCATTGCCATCTGGCCTAGTCCAACTCCATCTTAACATATTCAAGGAGTCATTGAGAAAACATGTATGAGTGAACGTTTTTTCCTCCAGCTACAAACATTTCTGGTAGTTCAAGCCATTGCCATCTGGCCCAGCCCATCTCAATGTTGTTTATCATAGTCATGGAGTCGTTAAGAAACCATGCATGGGTGGATGTTTTTCCCTCCAGCCACAAAGATTTCTGTGGGATAGGATAGCCATTATGATGCCAACCTTCCTTGGTTGCCTCTTATGACAAGTGTGGTAGCTTACAATTTTAACTGTTTTGTTGTTGTTGTTGATGTTGCTTGGGTTCAGGACTCCAGTACCACACACCCAGTTTGATGCAGCATCTATTTAATTGAACATTTTAACCTCAGAAGATTTTGCAGCAGATGCTTAAACACCGCAATAGCCAGTGAAAGATCACGAGTTCATGACTGTCACACAGGCAGCGTGTTTGGTTTGTGAAGGATTACTTTCACTGCACTCGTATATATCTATAAGTGCTCCAGTCTCATCCCATAGATCACACCAGGAGAATCTTAGCACAGTGCACAAACTCCGTCTGACCAGTGAGGATCCACATATGTGTATAGAAGAATCACTTATTCTTTTGAGTAACTTTTGTAATTTTGACATTTTAATCTGGGCAGCAGACCATTCAGCATGCTGTGCTCGATTTCAAACTTCCGGGGGATTTTTAAACAAGAGCAATTTGCACGCGGATTGCATTTTTTTAATCCTTGTCTGAAATGCCTAGAGGTCTGATCCACTACCCCGAGATAGGGAGGAGTATGACATTATTCTTATTGTGTAAACATCCACATAGTAAATACTGTGAGATGAACCAGGTCTGCTTAAGCCAGAGGTGGATGACCTTGATCTAAACCACCCCAGAGAGAGGCAGCATGTTACAAGTTGTGTGTGAAAACATTGTGTTGTATGTTTAAAATAAACAGCTAGATAACTTTGTCATGCTCAGACCAAATGTTGGTTAACATTTTGCTTTGCTGATTACACAAGAAACAAATTAAAACCATAACCTGATTAGAGAAATTAGACATAGACAGTCAAGATTTGTTGGGCATGTAATGAGAAGAAATAAACTGGAGAACTTGGTGACAACTGGCAAGATTGAGGGGAAAGAACAAGGGGAAGGCAAAGAGATCAGCCTCACTTCTGGCATCCTTCTAGATTCCATGTTCTAGTGATGATGTCAGGATCTGATAGGAGGACCATGCAGTTAACTTTCAGCATCTGCCGGGTATAAATTATGGTGTTAACATCTTCTTGGTTGCTTGTTGTAGCCCTTCTTTAATTGACCACAATTCTAACTGGCTCTCAGTTCAGCTATAATCATCATGTGACGTGCCGATAAGTATTGGCAGTCGTGCTTGACTTTGACCAGGTCTTTGATTTTGTCCTGATTTTACCATACGACCATAGTATCCAGGTATTTATCTTTGAGTCTTGCTCTTCTTTTTTCATGAAGATTACCAGACTTCACCAAGTTTTCCCATCAAGTTTGCCAGACTTCACTAAGTTTTCCCATCAAGTTTGCCAGACTTCACTAAGTTTTCCCATCAAGTTTTGCCACACGTCACTAAGTTTTCCCACATGTCACTAAGTTTTCCCATCAAGTTTGCCAGCCTTCACTAAGTTTTCCCATCAAGGTTTTCAGACTTTACTAAGTTTTCACACCAAGTTTGCCAGACTTCACAAAGTTTTCAAGTTTGTTTCTCTCATTATGTGCCCCAAAAATCTGGATTGTGTGCGTTTAACTTCTCTAATCAATGTATGGTTCAGTATGATCAGAGGTTATGAATAAATGTAATCAGTTAAGTGTAGTTGAGTTGGCTATGAAGCAAATCAGACCAAAGACAAGTTGCTGCTTCCCTACTACCAGCGCTGGCAGCCCATGACCTGACTCCAGCCGACATTAACTACGTGATCTGCACCAGTGGGAAGCTAGGGCAGACTGGAAACCTGAACTTATTCACGTCTGCTGTACAGCTGGTATCTGGTGATGTCTGCAAGGGAGACATGTACCAGCTTCATGGATTTCGTGAGGTAGTAGGCATGCATGCCTGTTTATTGACATCTTTGCGAGTTTTGTAGCTGCCAGAACGTTTTATTCAGCCTTTGTGAATAACAATGATTTATTCATACTTACATCTTATGTTCACTTGCCAGGTAAATTTTTGATGGCTTCTCACTTTATGATAACAAATTAATACTGATCAGTGTATGCAAACATTTGATTTCAAGGTTTGTTATATTTTTGTTTTTCAAGCTTTCACAGAAATATCTGTATTTACAGTATATGAAAGCATGCGTGGTATGAATGTTGGTGGGCTTTTTGAAATAATACTCTACTGCAATGGGACTTATGAGTTGTCTGCTCTTCTCTGCTGCATTGGGTATTGTGAGTTGTCTACTCTTCTCTGTTGCTCTGGTTCTTGTATTTGGAGTTGTCTGTTCTTGGCCCTCATGTTGAACTCATGATTTATATTTTGATTCTGTATTAATGTTCTTGACGGGGTTGAAATGTCTTTTCACAAATGTCTGTGCATTGTGGTGTATGTTTTGTCCTGTTGTACCCTCTCATATTTCAGACACTGTGTTTTGTTCTGGTCTGTGTATTTCAGTTTTACCACAACCTCATATTTTATTTAGTCAGGATAAGTGTATAAGTATAATTAATTGTTCTTTCTTTGACTTTGACATTTAAATTGGGTACTTGCTGATAATCCTGTAAAATGGTAAATTTGTCTGAGTCATTTCCTGTTACCATTGGAGTGAAGTAATGCTGTTCAGCCTCATGTTTTCAGCTATGCTGACCAAAGCCTTAGAAAACAATGACATTGGAGTAGACATCAACTACTACATGGATGGAAAGTTGTTCAATCTCAGAAGGCTGAATGCTAAAACCAAAACTAAAAACGACACCGTCAGAGAGCTCCTGTTTGCTGATGTATGCGCTCTATATGCCAACTCAGAGGCGGACATGCAACACAATGTTTCAGCCAACTTTGGGCTTAATATTGACATGGAGAAGACTGCAGTTATGTACCAGCCAGCTCTAGGGATTAGCCACACCAAGCCAGATATCAAAGTGAATAGTCGCAGAAGTGTTGTGGACAAATTCACATATCTTGGCAATACTGTGTCCCAGGCTGCCACAATTGATGACAAAATGAATGCAAGAATCTCCAAGGCCAGAGATGCCTTTGGCAGACTGTACAAGAATGTATGGGACAGAAATGGAATAAGCCTGCAAACAAAGCTGAAAGTCTACAAAGCAGTCATATTATCCACACTGCTATATGCTTGTGATACCTGGACTGTTTATCAGCGACACGCTAGGAAATTAAACCACTTCCACACAGTCTGCCTTAGGATGCTATTGAAGATTAAATGGCAACATAAATCCCAAACACTAAAGTCTTGGAAAGAGCATCCATGCCCAGTATCCACACTCTACTACTGAAGAATCAGATTCGCTGAGCTGATCACTTGTCTCGCATGCCAGGTCACATGCTCCCTAAACAAATTATTTACGGTGAGCTGCGCTGTGGTAAACGCTCCCAAGACACTCTGAAGATCTTACTAAAAGCTTTCTCCATGACACTTGAGTGACTGCTGCCAAAGACCAAAATTCGTGGCGTACATCATTTCATAAGGGTGTAGTACTTGTGAAGCAAACAGGACTGCAAGAGTGAAAAAAAAAGGCTGGACAAAAAACCTCCTCATGGAACATCCAGCATTCTTTGCCCACATTGTCAAAGAACATTTCGAGCCAAAATAGGCCTTACCAGCCATCTTAGAACTCACGGCTCCAAACTTTCAACCCCACTGGATGAACTGAATGGTCTTCCTCATTCTTGATAGACAAACACTGCCCCACCAAGTGGTGCAAACAGAGCAAATCTGTCCGCCTGCTCGTTTCCCACCACACTAGCATGTCCTGGGGAATAAATCTGACAGATGCTCTCTATGATAGAACTCTAGTGTAGGAAGCCATACATCTTTTGTTATTGTTTGTTTCATGAAGAGCAACAGAATTGAAGTGAAACCTTGCATGTATACATTAACTGATTGTTGTTATATTGTGCCTAAATAATCTTGATCAGTTAAAATATGCATACTAACATACACAGTACTAGGGCATGTCTGCTTGCAGGTCTGGGTGCCCAGGGTTTGAATGTTGAAGACGTACATTATGTTATCTGTACCCACGGCCACAGTGACCATTGTGGAAACCTCAATCTGTTCACCCAAGCTATTCATATAGTTGGCTTTGATATCTGTCGACAGGACCAGTTTCACCTGCATGACTTTAAACAGGTAACCCTGCATAGTATGTTAGTGGTAATATTGAGAGTAGTAATAATACGTATAGTGATAAAGATAATCATAACAATACTGGTGATAATTGTAATATAACAGGTAATACTAGAAAAACATAGTTGTAGTGGTATTTATTTCATCTCATCTTGTTTGTCTTGTACCTTGCGGTGTTAAAGTGAAGCGTAAAGAGCGAGAGAATGCCCTTTTATAAGCTTCATCTGTCTAGATTCCCTTGGACTTTGTTATTGCCTCTGTCCATCATTTACATGGTTGGCCTCTTCTGATTCCATTTGGTCTGTCCATCATTTACATGGTTGGCCTCTTCTGATTCCATTTGGTCTGTCCATCATTTACATGGTTGGCCTCTTCTGATTCCATTTGGTCTGTCCATCATTTACATGGTTGGCCTCTTCTGATTCCATTTGGTCTGTCCATCATTTACATGGTTGGCCTCTTCTGATTCCATTTGGTCTGTCCATCATTTACATGGTTGGCCTCTTCTGATTCCATTTGGTCTGTCCATCATTTACATGGTTGGCCTCTTCTGATTCCATTTGGTCTGTCCATCATTTACACGGTCGGCCTCTTCTGATTCCATTTGGTCTGTCCATCATTTACATGGTTGGCCTCTTCTGATTCCATTTGGTCTGTCCATCATTTACACGGTCGGCCTCTTCTGATTCCATTTGGTCTGTCCATCATTTACATGGTTGGCCTCTTCTGATTCCATTTGGTCTGTCCATCATTTACATGGTTGGCCTCTTCTGATTCCATTTGGTCTGTCCATCATTTACATGGTTGGCCTCTTCTGATTCCATTTGGTCTGTCCATCATTTACATGGTTGGCCTCTTCTGATTCCATTTGGTCTGTCCATCATTTACATGGTTGGCCTCTTCTGATTCCATTTGGTCTGTCCATCATTTACACGGTCGGCCTCTTCTGATTCCATTTGGTCTGTCCATCATTTACACGGTCGGCCTCTTCTGATTCCATTTGGTCTGTCCATCATTTACACGGTCGGCCTCTTCTGATTCCATTTGGTCTGTCCATCATTTACACGGTCGGCCTCTTCTGATTCCATTTGGTCTGTACATCATTTACATGGTCGGCCTCTTCTTCTGATTCCATTTGGTCTGTACATCATTGTTTGTTGTGGTATACTGTCAGTTGATAGCCTAGTTATGTGGGTGAACCATTTCACTTGCTGTTTTCAGTGAAGTTCATACAAGAGACTACCTTGCAGATAATAGACGCATTTCAGTTAAAGAAAGAACAACAACAAACACTAGCTGTTTTCTAATGAAATCTAGTGCTGCTATTACCTCCACTTTAGTCCTGATTTCATCATTTGTGATTTTTCTCTCTTGATTCGTTTGTATTCTCAATAATCTCATTTTCGTTGTAATTTTTCTCTTGTTCTGTCATTGTCCAGATTTGACATTGGTAGCATAGAGTTAGTAGGAAGTAGAAGTATTATTAGTGGAATAATAATATAAAGTAAATGTTAACCCTTTACAGGGCAGACGCTTGTCCATTTTGTAGCCCTGAACGGGCAAGATTTTTTCAGGTTTGGAAAAAGTTCGGGTCGGGTTAGTAAAAACATCACAAATAAGGTGTTAGTCAACCGATTTTACTTAAATAAACAACACAATGAAGGGAAAAGCATGCAGAATATGTTACTCACGTGATTGTTGCCGGTAATCCATACATGAACACAAATATTTACGAAATACGGCATGTTGTTTGTGATTTTCCGTCACCTATACGGCAATATACAAACACATTTTCAGAATCATAATCACTTTCTTTATAGTCCGACTCAGACTGCTAATGCAAAGTAACGCTTTGCACTGATATCTAGCTCCGATTAATAGTCAACTTCGTGCCCTTTAATGTCATTTAAAATGAACCTAGCGAAATCTCGGCTATCACTTGAAGAATCGCCGAAATCCATTTTGAAAAACAGCGTAAAAATCCCGAAAACTATCAAAAATTGTCCTTAAAAGTCCGTTTAAATTGATACTATCGCGTTTACAAATGGCGGCCACGTTGTCAAGCTGTAGGCGAAAGCGAAAGTAGCCGTCGGAAGTGTCGGAAAGCCGAGAGATCGCGATTTTACAATGCATAATAGTATCGGCCGGAATCGGCCGCTACGATCGTTTTCTCGCATCGGCCGGAATCAGACGATATGCCTTGTAAAGGGTTAAACTGTGCACCATGGCCTAAAATATATGAAAGCCTAAAACTTTACTCTTCAGTAGAGGGGAGTCTCTGTGGGGAAGTGGTTACACCGCCTGCCTTGTGTTCACAAGGTCATGGGTTTGATTCCGGGCTACATTCGCTTCACGAGTGCAATATTCTCCTATGAGTTGTCAATGGAGCTAAGGAGTTTGTGCTTTGTGTGACACGTTTAGTTGCTCTGTGGAAAGAGACCCAGCAGTACGGGACAAAACCTGGTGCAATGAAATTGATTCCCTTTGCCCTTTAAACTTCAACAATAGAAGCCATGATTCTTCTGTCCTGTATCCCCCGGTGGAAGACAGACCTTTAACCAACTGATGGTTAGTGGGAATTTGTCAGTACTGTTTTCTACCGGATGTGTTAGTAAGCCAACCCTCCTTGTTGGCTTCTTGAGACATGCACAGTAGGTTCCAGTGTTGCTACTCTTTGCTTCCCTCCAGGACCGTGGCAACACACTGGTAGTATCTGTAGTGAGACTAACCATCAAGTTGACTGGTGTCTGGATGGTCATGCGTTTCCACACCCTACAATCTCAAGCAGCATGTGTCACTTTGTGTGCTGACAACTTTCCATACCATGACAACTAGCTGTCAACAATCTTCTCTTGATGTCTTCCTCTATCTTTCCTTCCATAAATCTTTCCAGTTGTCACATGTTTCAGTTTTAGTCTTCTCATGATATGGCCCAAAAAATGACAGCTGACTCTTATATCTTATGTTGATGATATGTTGTCTTTTTGTCTTAGCCTCTTTCACAATATTTAGATTACTCATGTTGGCTGCTCAAGAAATTGTCAGCATTCTTCTGTGAAGCCATGTCTCTTGAGTTCTCAAAGGAATGTTTTTGTTTACTAATTGTCCATGATTGACACCCATATGTTAAAACTGGTTTTATACATGGATATTCTTTATAAACTCCACGAACAGGATTTATTGTATAAGATGGTCTTCATTTTTTACAATATGCAGTTTATGCCTGTCTTATTCTGTTCTTGATCTCTGTGATGCCGGTCTCCCTGGTCTAGGGGTTACGCAACTTTCTCCATAATCCTGTATACTCTCGTGAGTAATGTGACGTGCGCGAGAATCAGTAGCGGTTCTCTCCACATCGGTAACTTACGGGGTATGTGAGCCGGTCGCTCAGAAAGCAGTGGCAAACTACTGAGTGTAATCTTGCCAAGAAATCAACAATCAGCTGAAAGATGCTGATGTTGACAGCGATGTCCTGTAAAGGATATGAGAACCAAAAAAAAAAAAAAAAAAAAATGTGATATGTGTTCCGTCTAATATCTTCCACATGCTTTGATACATGAATTTGTGTACTTGCCTTGAATTAATACCATTGACTTTAATTGCATCTCATGGTCTGTTTTGTTGATATATCATTATCTTTGGTTTTAGTTGCACTAGTAATGCTAATAATTATGTGAAGAGTGCATTGTACATTGACCTCCTATTGTTAACATTTTGGTTTTTAACCCTGTGAGGTATCTATTCAGTCAGGGTTTCAGCAGTTAATGCTTGGTATACATTTATTAAAAATATACAGGGACAAATTCCACAGCATATGCTGCCATACATGTGTGATGTATCAGACCTTCATGTATACTAGGTCACAGCTTAATTAGGTGGGGTGACCACTTCTCTTCCTCACCATCTGTCCTTCCCAGTCTAATTCTAGGAAATGTAGAATGTGGTCTGGTGTAGTTTATGGCGCTGGGTTGTTCACAGAACTCAGCTGGATTGTTCACAGAACCGATGCTGGGTTGTTCACAGAGCTCAGGCTGGGGTGTTCACAGAATGGAGGCTAGGTTGTTCACAGAACTGAGACCGGGTTGTTCAGAGAACCATACTGCTTTCAAAAAAGTTCCATCACTGCTAAACGTTGAACTGAGGCCCCTATGTTAGTGAGCAAGTGTACTAAAAACATGTTTAGCTGTCTTTACAAGCTAGGTAGAACAGCAATAAGTGAGGTAAACGTAACAACACCTTCATTCAGCTTTACACAATAGAGAGAAGAGAAACAAGTCAGTTAAATATAACAACACCTTCAGACAGCTTTACACTTTAGGTTAGAAGAGGGACAAGAGAGGTAAATATAACAATACCCTCAGGCATATTTACACTAGGGTAGAAGAGGAACAAGTCAGGGGGAAAATATATGATAATAGTTGCAAAAACAATTCTAGTCATTAACACTGTCATTGGCTATTAGGTTATATCTAAAATGGCAGACAACCCTACCCAAGAGTTGGCCAACAGTCTCTATACATTTTGGATTGTCTAAACAGATGGTATCATCATAAACACAATACTATAACAAAACTGATAAGAATGATGTTTGCAGCTTGGCTGTTTGTTATTTACTCAGTGAAACATTCTGTATTGTTTTGTGCCTTTTTTCAATATTTGTTTCTTGTTCAATCATATGGTCTGTTTTCTTGCTCATTGGTTCGTCTTGTGTAGGTGTTTGGATACTGTATTTAATTAATAATAAGTCCTTAGTGAATGTTGGTGGCTATATTTGACTGACAACATTTCTAACAATGCTCGTTTTGGTTTTATTTCATAAACTGTGGACATGTTTTAGTACAGTACATTCTAATTTTTCTTCCTCAATCATATTTAATTGTACATTTTTCACACCTTCAGGTGCATGGGGGTATATGGTGTTGGCAGACATTTTTGTATAGACCAGTTAACATTTCAAGGGTGATGTCAGCTTAGCACTGGTCACCTTTATTTGCCATGGCATTTCCTGAATACTTGCTGTAAGAAGTGATATCATGGTGCTCGGAACATACCCTCACATGCTCCACCACTAGTGTACAGACCAGACAGAACATACCCTCACATGCTCCTCCACCAGTGTACAGACCAGAAGGAACATGCCCTCATATGCTCCTCCACCAGTGTACAGACCAGAAGGAACATGCCCTCACATGCTCCACTACCAATGTACAGACCAGAAGGAACATACCCTCACATACTACACCACCAGTGTACAGACCAGAAGGAACATACCCTCACATGCTCCACTACCAATGTACAGACCAGACGGACATACCCTCACATGCTCCTCCACCAGTGTACAGACCAGAAGGAACATGCCCTCATATGCTCCTCCACCAGTGTACAGACCAGACGGAACATGCCCTCACATGCTCCTCCACCAGTGTACAGACCAGAAGGAACATGCCCTCACATGCTCCGCCACCAATATACAGACCAAATGGAACCAGAAGAAGAGGCTGGCCATGTAAACAATGGACAGAGGGAATAATAGTTCAGGGGAATCTTGATATATGAAGCCCATAAGTGGGCACTCTCCCACTGTTTATGCTTCATCTCGACACAGCACGGTACAGGGGGAACAGCTGAGATGAATTCATTTTCTAAGGGAAGAATCAGTCATGCATGCCCGTCTGACTTTCTGCCAATCTTATCGCTCTGCTCGCATTATTTCATTCTTACATCACTTATGAAGCTAATCTTAGACAACAATGACAGCAACAGAACAATATGCATTAAAATACATGGAAATGCATAATAATCAGTAATATATGACTCACTAAAACTAATTTTTGATGCAGAAATTATAGTTATCTAAGGTAGGTGTATCGTACCACAGTTAGAGGAATGTTTATTATACTAGTTCTCTAGATGATATGAGAGATGAGATAAGCTACAGCACTCTCTTAGAAAGCCACCAAAGAGTTCCCTTGCTGTTTACTCCAGCAGCAATTCCATTACAAGTCTGGCTGTTTTCCTCTGCACTTTTAGTGTCATCCAGACCCTCTGTTAACTCTTCTAGCCAGTCTCTCCAGATCTGGATATTCTATCAGTTCAGTTGCACTCTCCATCTGATCCCAGAGAGCCTTCACCACATTACCTTTATCGTAAAGTAGCTCTGTGTCTCTGTATATAACCTAAGAGCCGTAATTTTCGGACCCTGATCTCATTCAGTGATGTATTCTTCACTCCTGAGAGACAAGAAGGGCAGGATGTTAGATGGGCCCGAGTGCCCAACTCTTCACCTTTTGACGATAAAGTTTGTTTATTCGTTCCGTACAGGGCATTCCTTATGAGATAGATGATGATGTTGAGATCTGGCCCACACCTGGACACACCGGCAGTGATGTGTCTGTTGTTGTGAGGAACACAAACCTGGGAACTGTCGCAATCACTGGTGAGGTGTTATGTTAACTGTGTCATTTAGTAGAGTGTTTATGATTGTTTTGTTTTTTAAGGGTACCCTTTCCTTCCTAAATTTGAGTTTAATTTACTCTTGCTTCGTGAGCTGTGCTGTTAATGTCATGAGCAAGGTCAGATGCGGTTTTGCCGCCTGGACTCTATACTTGCAAAAATGGCCACCTTTTTTTTTTCTTTCAGTGTTGGCACTGTCATATCAGTCTCATGGGAGGAGACTGCTTTGGGATAATGTTTAACCCATTACAGGGCAGACGCTTGTCCATTTTCTAGCCCTGAACGGGCAAGATTTTTTCAGGTTCGGTAAAATTTCGGGTCGCGTTAGTAAAAACATCACAAATAAGGTGTTAGTCAACCGATTTTAGTTAAATAAACAACACAATGAAGGGAAAAGCATGCAGAATATGATACTCATGTGATTGTTGTCGGTAATCCATATATGAACACAAATATTTACGAAATACGGCATGTTGTTTGTGATTTTCCGTCATCTATACAGCAATTTACAAACACATTTTCAGAATCATAATCACTTTCTTTATAGTCCGACTCTGACTGCTAATGCAAAGTAACGCTTTGCACTGATATCTAGCTCCGATTAATAGTCAACTTCGTGCCCTTTAATGTCATTTAAATTGAACAGAGCGAAATCTCGGTTATCACTTGAAGAATCGCCGAAATCCATTTTGAAAAACAGCGTAAAAATCCCGAAAACTATCAAAAATTGTCCGTAAAAGTCCGTTCAAATTCATACTATCACGTTTACAAATGGCGGCCATGTTGTCAAGCTGTCGGCGAAAGCGAAAGTAGCCGTCGGAAGTGTCGGAAAGCCGAGAGATCGCATTTTTACAATGCATAATAGTATCGGCCGGAATCGGACGCTACGATCGTTTTATGGCATCGGCCGGAATTGGCCGCTGTGACCTGTAAAGGGTTAAAAGAAAATGTTTATTTTGATTCTGGTCTGGGTTTCTTCAATTGCTTTTTTTTTTTGATATTGTATGTCTGTGGATGCAGGAGAAGTCCTCTAATCTGTGAGAGGCAGAGTTACAAAGACAGGCTACCCAGATCAGACAGTTGGTTTTTGGTTATGTTATCAAATGAGAGGGCTTGGAGAATGTTGTGGTAGCCAAGAAGATGGGAGTTGTAGAGACAGAAGTTGACAATGGAAGAATATGCTGTATAGGTTGGCATGACAGGGAGAAAGTGCTGGAAGGGTTGGCTTGACAGGGAGAAAGTGCTGGAAGGGTTGGCTTGACAGGGAGAAAGTGCTGGAAGGGTTAGCCTGACAGGGAAAAGGTGCTGGAAGGGTTGGCTTGACAGGAAAAAAGTGCTCGAAGGGTTGGCTTGACAGGGAGAAAGTGCTGGAGGGGTTGGCTTGACAGGGAGAAAATGCTGGAAGGTTTGGCCTGACAGGGAAAAAGTGCTGGAAGGGTTGACCTGACAGGGAAAAAGTGCTGGAAGGGTTGGCCTGACAGGGAGAAAGTGCTTGATGAGTTGGCTTGACAGGGAGAAAGTGCTTGATGAGTTGGCATGATAGGGAGAAAGTGCTGGAAGGGTTGGCATGATAGAGGATGAAAATCTTTTCATGTTGATTCTTAGAGACTAACACAAACAAGGAGCTGAAATTGATGCTCATCAGATGCACACTAGACAACAGCAAATTGAAAGTTATGTTTATTTTGTCTAATGTGTCCTCTAATCTCTGCTACTTTCTTTACTTCTATTTATTTTGTCTAATGTGTCCTGTAATCTCTACTACTTTCTTTACTTCTGTGAAATCCCTACAATGTATGTGTTTTTATTTATGAACTAATAAAACATAATTTGGTATTTCATTATGTATTGTTATACTCTGCTGGAGTCAAAATCTGTTTTATTTGATAACTTAGTGACAACTGTCAAACTTGAAGAGAAAATAGTAAAGGAAAAATAGAGTGATAATACCTAGATGGTATTGCCAAATGGCACAAACGAGATAGGAACACAGACCTATCTGTTGGTGATGACTGGGTGAGATGGCGTACCATGATCATACTATCGTAGTGATTGATGGTAATTATGATGAGCAACCTGAAGAGTAAGTGTGGTACCCCAACCCTTTGACCATGAGCTCCTCGTTAAGTATAACCCACCTGATGATATCACACATAACTTTGATTGGCAGGTGACCTGTTTGAGTGTGAAGCAGATCTGGAGAACCCCTGCTTATGGCAAGAACAAAGCGAACGACCTCATTTACAAGAACAGAGCCGGATTGACATTCTGAAGGCTGCAGACTTTATAATCCCAGGTCATGGACCAATGTTTCAGGTGAGAGCCCTCAAATTCTGTGCTCCATGTTCTTGTCATTTTCATCATTTTCAATATTCTCAGAGAGGCCAGCATGGCCAGTTTGAAAAGAGCACTTGCTCTTAAACTTCTGGTGTGCTGATGCTGAGGTAGCTGGTTAAACCACTGCACCAGTCTGTTGGACTAAAATGTTGACTTCTTGTCCTTGACTTGGAGATGTTAATTACAAGTACCTCAGAAGTCGAAGTGGGATCACCTAATGGCAAGGGACACTGGTAATAGGGAAAGCTAGCCCACATATCAAAAATCAGTCCAGCTTGGACTACACTCGAATTCAAAGCAAGCAAATGAATTAAAAATAATATAAACCACTGATGCACCACAGGTCAAACCTGGTTTGTTGTCATTAATGTCTTTTACTCAGGAATGAAATGATGCAATAAGGCAGTGATATTGTCTTAGTTTCACTCTGGTAGACAAATAACACATTTGTTAGCTCACTACAAACAAGTCCCAAAGCAGGAAGCTGCCGTGAGTCTGCGACATTGTGTAGGCCTCAGTGCGTAGAGGAATACACAGCCAGTTTTCCCCTCTCTTAGTGGATGACAAGAGCAAGCATTGAACTTTTGCTAGACTGCGCTCATGGCACTATTATCATTGGTTCCTGGTGGTTACACTAGCATGCCTGCTGTAGCTCATTATGGGTTCTGTATCATGTGAGATGATGCTGGCCCAGAGATCATGTGTTCGAATCCCTGTAATGGCAAGAGCTGCTGTTCATTAACACGAGCTCCATAGTCGACTCAGCTTAGAGTGGGTAGCAGGAAATCTACTGGGACATAAAGGCAGCTGACATGCTCTTGGCTGCATCACCCGTCGCGTGCCGATTGGTCAACACATTATTAGGCTAGAACCATATACCCACTGGGGAGTTGTGGTAACATAGCAGTGAGGTGGTCAGTGTTACCATCTCCTTTTGATGGAAAAGCACCAAAATCGACCCCAAAAAAGCACCAAAGAGCACAAAATTTTTTTGGAGAGCACCAAAAAAGAAAAAAAGCACCAACGGTTTTTATTACAAATGTAACAAGGTATCACATTATAATTTATTATTATCACTTCATATGACAATGAAGTTTATTCCAGATCCGCCAAATCCCAATCAGAACTACTTTTGAGCCAAAAGAGCACTATATTGCAATAATATTTTTTTGGAAAGCACTAAAACAAGCACTGGCGGTATTCATTCAAAATGTTATAAAGTATCACATTATAATGTATCACTGAATATTAGAATGAAGTTTATTCCAGATCTGCCAAATCCCAGTCAAACAACTCCTCTTCAGTTTCTGTAGCTATTTCCTCCTGTGTTTGCTCCTGCGATGAGGAGGATGATTGAAAGAAACATGTATATGCCTCCTGTGATCCAATTTTTCCCAGAATATCCTCATCATGACAGCATTTGCCATATCTTTTCATTCCATATCTAATAGTCAAACAGCTGTCAAACTCTTGATGCTCATTCTGTTCCGCAATTTTGATTTTATAACTCCCATCTGACTGAAAATACGCTCCACATCCGCATTAGAATGAGGTAAAATGAACACAGTTAAAGCTAAATTTGTAAGATCTTGGAAAGGATTTTCACCGGTGGCATCCCTGTATGAGGCTATTTCTGCCCACAGTCCAAGTGTGTCAGAGGTCTGTGCCCACTGCATATGATGAAGTTTTCTCCACTGGAAATCGATGCGGGTGAGAGTAGCTGCATCTTCTACAAACATTTTAGCAAGATCCAATATACAGGGCTTCATTGGCTGTAGACATTCACTTCCACTAAGACATGACATGGACTGCAACACTCGAACGTTATCAGGCAAACGTAAACGCACTGTGTCAACAGCTCTATTAAAAACTGTATGCACCTTCCACAAATTTCTTTCTCATCAGGAAACTTGTAGCCTGCTATTTCTTTCTCAAACTCATAACCTAGATTGGGATTAGGATCTAAACAATCTTGAATAGCAACACTTTCTGTTATTTTTTTCCCAGGAATAGCAATCTTTGAACTGATAGAATCAGTGAGGTCGACATGATTGCTGAGTAGTTTTGTTGGATCCTGTATATCTGCTTCGAATTTCTTATTCACACATTGAACTTCTCTGAGAATATGCTTGAGAAATATGAGAAACACATAGTTTTTCATATCCCTAACCATAGAATGTAGAAGTTCTGCTGTATAACAGCGCTCGTTGAGTCTTGCTATATCAAAAGGAGCTCTGAGCTCAACCCACTGCTGCAATACTCTGACAATGGCAGATTGAATGGACATCCATCGTGTCGGGCTTAATTGAACAATCTACAGCGGATATTGTCCATCATTTATTGAAGCAAAAAGCTCCCTATACTTTGCTTGACGAAGACTTGAGTGAGAAAACCAGTTATATGTTTCTCTAATCATGAACTCTATGTTCCTGGACAGACAAGCAGCTGCAGCCTGTGACACTGCCAGCAGAAGGGAATGACATACACATCTAACTAGTACTAGATGAGAAACTTCGGATTTTAATTTTGTATACACTCCATTGTTTACACCTGTCATGACAGATGCATTGTCAGTGCCGAGTGCAACTAGTCTTTGCAACTCAAGTCCATTCTTGTTTAAACAATCTTTTAATGCATTGCATATTGCCTGTGCGTTGCAGTCACTCACTTCAACTAAGTCTAAGTAAGTAACCACAAACTGCTTTCTTGTCCCTGAATAGTACCTAATAGCTACTCCAAGTAGCTTAGTTTCAGAAATGTCATTGCTCTCATCAATCAATAAGCTGTATTTACATTTGCCAATATCAGCTATCAATTCTGTTGTGAAATATAGTCATGACCGCCCACACTTTCCAGCATGGCACATGATTGATTGATTGACATTTGAAATAACTGCTTTGCACTTAGTTCTCCTAAGCTTAAAGTTCTTGCAACCTTTGCTGTCACCAAAGTGTACCTTGCAGAGTTCACTTAAATGGTCAACAACACACAGCGAACAATGGCCAGCTATGAACAAAGACATGCATCCTTGTATTTCTTTGACATCATCTTTCAGTTTGTCAAATGCAATTGTTGTTTGTCTTTGTGTACTGAATGGTTGTTCGGCTTTCTGATGTTTCATTGTACTCTTGTGCCTCTCAGTATCACTTAACCCTTTACAGGGCAGACGATTGTCCATTTTTTAGCCCTGAACGGGCAAGATTTTTTCAGGTTCGCTAAAATTTTGGGTTGCGTTAGTAAAAACATCAAAAATAAGGTGTTAGTCAACCGATTTTAGTTAAATAAACAACACAATGAAGGGAAAAGCATGCAGAATATGTTACTCACGTGATTGTTGCCGGTAATCCATATATGAACACAAATATTTACGAAATACGGCATGTTGTTTGTGATTTTCCGTCATCTATACGGCAATTTACAAACAATTTTCAGAATCATAATCACTTTCTTTAAAGTCCGACTCACGACTGCTAATGCAAAGTAACGCTTTGCACTGATATCTAGCTCCGATTAATAATCAACTTCGTGCCCTTTAATGTCATTTGAATTGAACAGAGCGAAATCTCGGCTATCACTTGAAGAATCGCCGAAATCCATTTTGAAAAACAGCGTAAAAATCCCGAAAACTATCAAAAAAAGTCCGTTAAAGTCTGTTCAAAGTCATTGTAGCGCGTTTACAAATGGCGGCCACGTTGTCAAGCTATCGGCGAAAGTGAAAGTAGTCATCGGAAGTGTCGGAAAACCGAGAGATCGCATTTTTAAAACGACTAGTCGTCAAAGACGCGATTGAGCGCTATGCCCGTTTAACGCATCGAACGCTATCAGGCGCTGTGCCTGTTAAAGGGTTAACCTGGCTGCCATTTAACATTTGCATTATTTGCAAAAACACTTAGTATTATCCCCTTCTACTTTTAACAACCATTTTTGAAATCTCTAGCCACTGAGCGACTGCTTTCTGTAATGTTGCAAATATTTCTTGCTCATGGTGAAACAACAATAAGCATAAATGAAAGGGCAATGTAGACACCACAAAATTATGAACTCGATTACAAGCTAATATATTGACGTTTGGACTTGCCGGTCACAGATTTTTCCCAAAATATTAAATAAAGTTTCTGGATCACTAAGAAATTATTCTAAAATATTGTGCTGACAGTAGATAAGACCATGAAAGTTAAAATCCACCTTATTGGAGCAGTTTTGTTGGAAAAATTAAGATAGATCAAAATTTAGAAATTCCAACAGGTCTCCTGTCTTTGATTTTTCCCAAAATATTAAAGCTGCTGGATTACTAAGAAATTATTATAAAACAATGTGCTGACACTAGAGAAGACCATGAAAGTAATAATCTGCTTTATTGGAGCAGTTTTGGTGGAAAAATTGAGATAACTCAAAATTGAGAAATTTCAACTGGTCGCCGGTCGTGGATGTTCCCAAAAAAATTAAAGTTGCTGGATCACTAAGAAATTATTCAAAAACAATATGCTGACACTAGATAAGACCATAAAGTAATAATCTGCCATTCGCTTTTAACTAAATCGTATTAAAGGGAGTTAAATTATTTGAATATTGCGCGGTAACGTACTAAAACTGTTTTACTCCCTTGCTTCAGTTCATATTTGGCTTTTTAGTGTTCCCAAAATGATTTTTAAAGTAATGTTTACCCACCCAAAAAAAAAGCACAAAAAAGCACCCAAAAGAAAATTACGAAGCACCAAATTTGCGCAACAGCGCCAACTGCAACATTTTGGCACTAAATGACTTGAAAAAGCACCAAATTTGGTGCGAAAAGCGTCAAAATGGCAACACTGGAGGTGGTCACGGGAGTTCGCAGCAGGGCCACCCAGCCTCATATAAATACCAGGCAGTGGTTTGGAAAATACAGGTGGGATACTAACCACACCAGTACCAGTAGATCTATTATAATATGTGTCTAGCAACTTAACCCCATTGCATCTTAAGTCAAGTAAAAGTGATGTTTACTAACCATATTGCTAGTATGCCTCATGGCGTAAGAATAGATCCCTTACTTACTTTGCTCACATACATAATTTATTATCTGTCTTGGACATTCTACAGGTCCCTGTGGAGTGTAAGAAGCAAATGCGGGTTGTCATGGTATTGGAGGAGCACATTACCACACCGGACATGAAATCCTCTCAGACTGAATGTATTATCATTGAAACTGATTGAGTTGTTTGTGTTACTGTTGACTGACAAGCCACAGTCAGATCTATTCAAGCTTGGCCATTCATAGAGAGATACAGTCTCTGAATATTTACCTTTTTTTTGACATTATCTGTATCACTGTTTAGGTTTTCTTTATCACCTGGGATATGAGATGGCATTTGCTGTGCCAGCTGTTTTCTTTTTTGTTTTGTTTTAAAGCATAAATTATTTTAATATTCATTGTTTTGATCAGGCTTTCCTCTTCTACCCTAGGAAGTAGATGTACCTTAGGGTGTTGGTTTTATTATTGGCGTATTTGGACACATTGTTTTGAAGAAGCTGACTCCAGGCCGCACAATTATATAACCTACATCATATGAAATGGTAAAAGTACAACATAACACATCCCTACGAAGATGGTGGAGAGGTAAATTTGAATATCATGATTGCTCAAAAGACAACTATAAACAGATAAAAAATAAGTTATCTGTGAAAGCAGTAGGCACTAAATATCCCAGTTACAGCACAAAAGATAACAACAAACACATAAAAAATACATGATCTGAAATAGCAATAAACACTAAATTATATATAGTATAGTGAGTCATATAATATATTACCTTTAAATTGAAAATGTTGCTCTTCCTTGTTAGGTTTGCTCTTTGCATGTGCATATATTATTTACTTGTACTGAAAGTAGAATGATGGAATCATTATGTGGACAAGAAAATTGTACATCAAACTGTTCAGTTTCCACTCATCCAATGGTTTGTCCCTGGCCTGAACATTTCCTCCATGTCTTTCAGAAGTTCTCTCCATCTTCAGCCAGGTGTCCTGCCTCTATTGCTGTCATGTTTAAATGATCTAGTACATCTTTAATCCATCTACAAGATGGTCTTACTCTTCTTCGCCTCACCTGGTTCCCCCAACAAATCTGTATATCACTGCTATAGTTTTCTAGACATCTGTAAAGAAAGCAAACTGTCATTGCTTTTCTTCTTGCCATACTCATCGATGAATGTAACCATTGCCTCTGTCGCGTATTTTTGCATACTGTTGTGAACATACAGCCATAAACAACTGTCTCTTGGCTGCCCTCAAGTTCTATACACCACCTACATATATGGTTGCACATTATCCTGGTTAGGGAGAGGATGGGGGGGTTGATAGCCTCATTTAGCTTCTAAATGTTAGCGCTGCCATAGAATTGCCTAGTTTTTCTGATTGTGACTTATCAGTTATTGTTGAGTTTTTGTTGTTGTTGTTGTTGTTGTTTTTTTGTTAAGTGGTTTGACTACAACAAAATGTTTGAACTAAACAATTGTCAACTCTTTGTGGATAATGTGTGATAGATGCAAGCACTGGATAGGGCACATTGAGAAACCCCAAGGATAGTATAATTAGAAAGTCATTTGTCTGGAGCCCGCAGGGAAAAACAAAATAAACAGAGGCCAAAAAAGACATGAAGAAGAGAATTAGAGACAGATGAATATAATGGGGAGGATATGAGCGGAGATACTTAAGATTGCAACAGTTAGCTTGGCTTGGGGTGAGTTGCTTGAGGCTTATATGCTTCCCCCACCCACCAAAAAAAAAGAAAGTTAGTGTCATTTTCTTTACAGGATGTCTCAGCCAACCCCAGCATTTCTGGGCTGTTTGTGATTTCTGGGCAAATTTACATTAAGTAGATTTTGTTTTATGAATGAGGACGTCCAAGAAGAAAATGGATTGACGACATCAGAGACTGTACAACCACACGGAATGACACCATCCAGTGCCGGGTTCTGGAACGCAAATTATTCCTCCCCATGACGCTTGACGGCAGAAGTGGAAGATGATGATGATGATGATGATGAATGAATGAAAACAGGGGAATCAAATATACCTAACACTGCTTAAAATGGCTGCCATAGTTTGGACCTTTCAAGTCTACATTCAGTTGAATATAAAACTTTTATTTCATTCTAGTGTTTCTACAGGTTACTTCAGTTTATCTGAGTGTAAGAATGCGGTAGCGTTTTAAGTGTTAAGTCATTCTGAAGCAGTGAGCTTCAAATTACTGTTATTCGTGGTGACCCAGAATTGATTTACACACAAACAATGAGCTTATAATCAGGTGGTTGTTGAGTGTACACACTAGGAGTCAAGCACATCAATAGGCAATAGTGGTTTGAAACTATTTATGCTAGAACAGCACAATCATGGTGAGAGACAGCCAGTGTTGGAGATCCATTGCATCCAAACTGCATTGTGGAGATGGCACCTGATGGATTGATTGATACTAGAAAGGAATCAACAGGACACAAGTCTCAATAGGCACAAAGCTAAATATAGGTTCTGCAGTAAAGTACATGCTGGCAAGCGCGTCAAACTTCAGAACGGATACTGTAACATTGTACAGAATAGATACCGTAACAAAATCCACCTGGACTTCCAGTAATAAAATTTCCCCAGGTCTCTGGGTAGTGAGATCGGACGCCCGTGTGTATTGTTGCGCACATAAAAAATCCCTTGGCAGTTGGGAATCGAAAAAGAGTAGCCTAACGGCGCTGCCCGGGCAAAATTTTGAGTTAAAAATCTACCCAAAGTATTTCAGGATCCTCGCCGATGCAACGGAGTTCGTGCATTGAGCTGAGTTTCTCCAGACTCAGGTTTGAGTTAGGAGGAAAACGGAGCACTTATGGGTTAAACCGTGTGCCGTGATGTTGATCTAACGACTAAACTAAACTAAACTAAACTAGATACTGTAACAATGTACAGAACAGATACTGTAAAACTGTACAGAACAGATACTGTAAAACTGTACAGAACAGATACTGTAACATTGAACAGAACAGATATTGTAAGACTACAGAACAAATGATGTAACAATTTACAGAACAGACACTGTAAGGCTGTACAGAACGGATACTGTAACATTGTACAAAACGGATACTGTAACACTGTACAGAACGGATACTGTAAGACTGTACAGAACAGATACTGTAAGACTATACCAGATACAGCTCAGAAATGTCTATTCTGTGCTATATTAAACAGCCCTAGATGTCAGACTCCATGGAAGGCAACAGGATCTACAGAAGGCAGTGCCCACCATAGAAGGAAACACAATTGCAGATCTAGGCTCCTTCCAAGAGAAAGGAAAACAAAACATTAGAGAAGTCTAGCAAAGACATGTCTTATGCATTGGAGACTAAAAGAACATTTTCACAGACAGATATCACAAACAGCTTGTCAGGAATGTGACAAAACCAAATAGTATTCATCACTGAAAGTTGTAGACAGCATGGACAAGAAAACAACAAAATACTAAAGACATTTTTGTTTTTTGACAATTAGCGGAAAGGTTATAGCTGTCATAAAGAGGGGGAAAGACAACTGCAAAGCAAAAAAAAAAAATTTTTTTTTTTTGGGGGGGGGGGGGGGGGGTGCAGTTTTAAACCCAAATAGTAGCTAATGGAAGACAATGATGTTTCATTTCCACCACCTGGAAATACTCTCAAAACATAAGATAAAATTGATGTTGGATTTGAGCTACTCTGAAGCATACAGAATGAAGAAAAAACTTGGCTCTGATATACAATAGATGTAGGAATTGAACCACATTGTAGAGTATATGCATAAGATACAAAAGATGAAGGAATTGAACCACTATGTAGATATATGCATAAGATAGATAAGATGTAGGATCTGAACCATTCTGTAGAGTATGTGCATAAGATAGAATAGTTGTAGGAATTGGAACCACTCTGTAGAGTATGTGCATAAGATAAAATAAATGTAGGAATCGAACCTCTCTGAAATATACAGAATGAAGATAAAACTTGGCTCTAAGATACAATAGATGAAGGATTTGAACCACTCTGATGTGAAGATAAAACTTGGCAATGATCAATGGAGGACTGGGGGTTCAACAAGTCTAAATTATATGAAAATTGTGTGGTGCTTTGCATTTTGTTGAATTACTGTTGCTGGTTTTTTGTAATTTTTTGTCTGTTAACTTTTAATAATTCTGATATATTCAATTTTTTTTTTATTTGTTACTGTTATTATTAAGATAATATTGCTTAGTGACAATGACATATTATGTTGCTTATTGCTGTGTTCATCTCATCATGTGTTAATATTCAACAAGACTGACATCATCTTTTGCAAACATCTGATGTTATTATTTTTCCTGTTCTTTTCCCCATTTGTATCATATCATGATGCCCCATCCTTCTCTATCATCTGATATTTTGTTGAAGTTGGTGTTGCCGACATCTGCATTTGTTGTCAAGCTGGTTAGGTCTGTCATGTTCTTGTTTCTCTGCCCGTCTCAGCTTACGTTGCCTAGTATTTCCCTACATAAAGCTCATTTCTCTATTCTGCATCATCTACCTATACAGAACTGGCCGAGGGGACAACGAAACTCTGTTTACAATTCCCCGACATATCGGATCAAGGGTTGGAAATCAGCCTTGAGCGATTTGGAAGCAGACTGCTTTGAATTGATTTTGATGGCAGGAGTTGTTGACCATTCAGAAAGAATGGCAAACTACTGAACTAATATTGTCTACTGAATAACAAAGAGTCATAAATGCTGGGGTTGATTGCAGCATCATTTAAAGTACATGTAAACCTTTCCGTTGATATACCCTATACATTTTATTTGCCTGTACTTGATGGTTGTGCTGGGTGGTCTGGTAATGGCCACAGTACTGGGTACCCCAGCATTTGTCTTCTACTCCATCCCCAATCTTCCTCATCTTGTCTCAGAAACCACACTCAGACTTCCTCCAGTTTCTTCTTTATCATCATGTGCCATGCCAAGAAGGTGGGCAGTCATGTTTTACCATCTCACACGATCACCAGAGTCGGGGATCAGCTCAGTGTTTATGTCTTGGTTATGCCATTTATCCAGGTATTTACTTCTCTGCCTTCCTCTTGTTCTTTTTACCTCAATCTTGCCAGTTGACACCAAGTTCTCCTGTTTATTCCCTTCATCATTTGCTTACTATTGTGCAGCATTCGCATTCATTCAGTAGAGGTCACACACAACTTTTCAGTAAGTAAATGTTTGTATTTGTAATAAGCATGATATTACTGTTACAAACCTAGATTTTTTCCCACTTTATGTTATTAGCAGGACCCGAGCAGGCTAAATGCTGAAACACATGGTTGTCATGCTATACTATAATGATATTGTTTTATTTAGTGTGCTTGTCTTCATATATGGTATGTTTTCCTTTTGAACTTATCTATTCCCTATGTCCTGTACTCCCCTCGTGTTTTCTTAATTCATGGGAAACGTGCTCAAGATTGTGGTTTAGATGCTACATACTCAGACTTTAGAAACTTATGGTAGTTTTGTATGAGGGATTGTGTTTATAAAATTAAAGTACTGTTTTGTGTATGACTACAATCATAAATGTGAAAACTATGGCATGAGACAGATTGTAGTGTTTAACGTGCTTTCATGTGTGAACTTGTTGATGTAAACTGTTGTATTGTATGTGTGAGAGAGATGCACAGACATAAGCATCATCATCATTAGCATGTGCCCTGCCAGCTGGCATAGGTTTTAATGAGTCAATCATGTGCCATCTTCACAATGAAGGTTAACTGCGATGGATCTCCAACACTGTCTCTCTCGCCCTGACTGTGCATTCTGTCAGATTGATGTTCATCCATCTCTTGATGTTATCTTCCCATTTATATCATTGTCTACCTCTTGCTCGCTTGCCCTCAACCTTTCCATCCAGTATGGTTTTTATAAGAGCATTATGTCTTTTAACGTGGCCAAAATATTTCACTTGCCTCTTTTTTATTTCCATACACAGGCGTTATTCGTGGAGCCATACATGAGGTAGATAAAGAGATGGGAACCAAATAGGAACCTGGTCTATCCCTTGGGATATGGCTGCCACTCACAGTGAGGTACTATCCCTTTCTCTTTACCCTGCACCACTAGGTTTTAATGTGTATCACCACAAGCCTAGGTCCTTGGTGTTCTAAATCAGGTCTATTGATCATATTTCTCCACCCCACCATCTCAGTCCATTCAACATCAATTCTCTTGGCGTGCCCTGTATACCACTGACATGGTCGTCACACTGTTTTCCAATACTTCTCATTACATGAAAAAACAAACAACACTGTTTCCTTCTTATAACTTTGTATAGCATTTTACTTTCTTTAGCCTTTTCCAGGCACTCATTGTCAGTTACTCTGGCAGTTGAAAGTATTCACAAATAACTAAGCTTTCAGCAGATGTCCGCTCCAGTACTAAGCTTACAGTAGACATCCACTCCAAAGAAAAATGTATTAGATTGTATGTCCATTGCTAAGCTTCTTCTTTGTCTTCTTCTTCTTCTTCTTCTTCTTCTTCTTCTTCTTCTTCTTCTTCTTCTTCTTCTTCTTCTTCTTCTTCTTTGTCACTGTCATCCTCCTCATCCTGATGCTGCTACCTTCTCTTCATTCACTGTTGTTCTAGTAATGTCTGCACAAGGATTCTGGATTGTTGCATATATGTTGTTGTAATTGAGAGCTCATTGACTCTGGCCCAATGTTTAGTCCGTAATTGACAAACTAGAAGGCAGACCTGAAGAATATATTCACGCCATGTGGCACTTTGGGTATTGGGGTGGGAGTGCAGGGATTGGACCAAAGGCAGTGCTGACTGGGAGGTGCAACAATTAATTGATTTACTTCTTCATACCCAGGTGATATAATAATGTACATGGATGGTTCTGTGCTAAGAGGCAAAAGAAGTGTCTGGGAGTTCATAGCAAAGTTTAATGAATGGTGTGTAGTATAGGAGAGCCTGACATATTATACCATGACATCTAGTCTGGAACTGAGGTGGAGGTTACAGCAGATTTTTATTGGCTGGAGGACCATGCACCGAAAGATCAAGACAGATGATACATGCAAGGTGGCATGCTACAGTTAAAAACATGAAAGATAGGAGCATCATCTGTTGGATTATCTCTCCAGGACATGCTGGTGTACTGAGAAACGAGCAGTGGGACAGATTGGCTGGGTCTACACAGTTAGGTGGCGTTTTGGTGCACAATAATACAGATGTGGTCAGGGTCCTTAGGGATCAGGTGTATAATCGTGGATGAACATATCAATCATCATAGCCTGGAGAGAATGGAGTGGCTGGGAGAGGCCAGAGCTTGTAGATCACAGTCAATATCCCAAGGAAAGGTCAGACGGACACATAATCAGATTACAACTGGTACTATTAGTATTGTGGCTCTTCGCTGACCATGGAAGATGAGAACGAAGCATCTATGGCAATGTCCTGAGTGCTGTGATGCCAGTTCTTGATTTAACTCATCCCCCATATTTAGACCAATCAGCACTCGGTGAGTGATCTGGTGAATGTCACACTGACTGCCCATACTTCCCAAGACATTTCCAGTGCCCATTGAAGCCTCGGAGGACGATCAATGCAGATATTGGCCAGCTTGAAATGCATTCAAACACTTGACAACTGGGCTGGCATTCAGCGTGTCAGCCGCTGCGTTAAATGGCTCCGCCATTTGGGATTTCCCAGCTGAAATGTTGCTTGACTGCTACTCCATAGCTGATGTAGTGAATAGGAAACTAGATGTTTCCGATTATGTACGTTAAGACTACCGCCAAGAGTGCATTGTGATGTTTAAATGAATACATCATATCCACCAGAGAATGTTATATGGTATCTAATGACACATGCAAGAGACTGATACACCAAAGGCTGAAGGCTCAGACAGCCAAGATAAAGGTCACTAAGGAAGAAGCTGCCACAGTGGAGTATCCTCTGATGTTTTCTCTAAGTACTGATCATTCCCTGCTGTGTGCTTTTGTTGTTCACTCGCTTTTAACTCAAGCCTAGTCCGTACACTTGCTACTGATTCTAGTGAACTGGATTGATTTCTGTGTGTGGACTAAAATGTTGACCTGTTGTCCTTGACTTGGGGGCGTAAATTACAAGTACCTTTGAAGTCGGAGTGGGTTTGCCTGTTGGCAAGGGACACTGTTAATAGGGAAAGCTAATCCAGACGCAAAATCCAGTCCATCACTGCTACAAATAGTGTGTATAGACTATGCGTGAGGGAAGAGATATTGCGCAAACAAGAAAATGAAACCATCGAAAAGCTGCTACAGACAATGCACAAAAAAAGGAGGCAAGAAAACCAAATAAAAAGTCTTATAAGGACTGCAACCAGTCAGCCAGATGAGCCATGAGCCTTCACTAACAAAAGAAACCACCAGAGGAGACGGGAACAAAGGACAGCCGCCAACTATTCCCCCAGCTGATGTCACAGACACAAATATATAACGCTTGCATAACCAGTCCGAGATAGGACTTACTCGTAAGAGCGCACAAGAGAAGAAACAATTTTAAAATGCGCACAAAAACCACGGATCTCAACAATAACCAAAGTTGAGGAGGCAGATTAGACGAGACCAAATTTGATTTTTTTTTTTTTTTTTGGTGGTAAATTAGAATTGGAATGCTTGAGGTCAAAGTGAGCGAGTGCAGAAAATAATAATAATAATAATAATTAAAAAATAAAAGGCATTATTCCACACCTTGAGGTATATTGAGAAGATGGTGTTAGTCTCATATATTTATAGACCAGTCGATACTGGATAAATGATGCCGTGAAAATCACGCATGTCACATTTTCGACCTGGTATTGTTATAAACATACCCTTAATGGTGATTCAAACGCCTGAAAACCAGACCGGCAGGTAAGAGTGCAAGCCACTGAACTACTGTAGCTGCCGAAATGCAATAGGTGGAGCTGTAGAAGACCAGACCATCAACTGAGTTATGTGCGAGAAGCGATACTGAGTGGTAGATTTTGTGCCGAATGCTTCTACATCTGTCCGCAGTGATTCGTATTGTGAACTGTATACTCAGAAAAAATGGCAGTCGACCGGGATGGTGAACTAGCCTTATGCAGTAATGTGGGTGCAGATTGTGGTTTTCTAATGACTGCCGCTGACATTGATAATGAACTGTGATTTTAATGATGGACTGTTGTGTTGGCATTCGGACAGCACTTTATGCATTGATGCCTGTGAGTGATGTTGATATGTTGGTACTGCTGCCTATTCCACTTTTCACAAAATCACAGTAAGGAACATTTTGTATGATATTCAGTGGCATTAACGGAGCATTGTCTTAGTAACTGAGGTAATTAAACCCTGACCACTTTCTTGGTAACTGAGATAATTCTGATGATTAAACATGGATGGCTGTCTTCTAATTGAGAGAATTGAACCGTACCATGTCTTGGTAACTGAGATACTTGAAATATAAATATCAATGGGGAAACTATTTGAGGTCACTAAGACAGTTCATAAACAAATACATTGTTTCGCACTCATAGAAATAAGAGTAAGAATTAGAGACTAGATGCACAAGACAACTTAAAAATTGAAAAATATAGTTACTGACGTGGATTCAAACCAGTCACCTCCTAATGACAACAGCACATTACTGCAGGAACAAGTGTACTTCAACGCATGACCAACTAGACACCCTAAAAAGGCGTCTTAATTAGCCAGGTCTATCATCCACATGAACCTACAATTCATGTCTAACCCCTTGTCTCTAACTCTTACCCCTAATTCTATGAGCACCACATAATACGTATGTATTTATTTATGAACTGAGATAATTAAGCCCTGACCACTGTCTTGGTAATTAATATAATTAAACCCGGGCCACTGTCTCAGTAACTGAGATAATTAAACCCGACTAAAGTCTTGGTAATTGAGATAACTGAACTCGGACGATTGCTTTTAACTAGACTCTCACTACACAGTCTGGTGAAGCAAGTACACCAGCGCACGATTTTATTGACATCTGTCTAACAGTTGTGTCCCTTTCACAGAGATCTGCTAGCACGAAGCCTGGTCCAGGATGGTGGGTGTGGCCCTGCTTCTGTAGAACACCATGCCTATGTTTGTTATTGTTAGTTGTGTATTAAGTTGAATACAATCTTGTTGCATGTCCTTTGTCAGTTATGGTGGTTTTATTATAGAAGCACCATATTTCAAAAGTATTATTGCTATTGTAACTGTAAATATTAACAACTTAATTTTTTTTTTTTTTTTTGGGGGGGGGGGGGGGGGGAGTGAGTGAGTGTTAGTCGCATATCCTTTACGGGACATCGCAGTCAAAAACAGCATTTTTGGGGCGGTTTGTGATTTCTTAGTAAGTTTACATTCAGTAGTTTGCCATTGCGTTCAGAACGACTTGCACTTATACCATTGACCAACAACATAAGTAGGTCTGCTTCAAATGTCCGCAACTGTTTCAAACGCTGTATGCAGTATTACGAATTGCTTTCGTAAGCTCTTCACCACAGCACCGACGACTTCATCAGCATCATACAGTACCTTGCCGACTGGCATGGGTGATCATGCCCCTTCAGAAATTGCGATCTCCAACGATATGATGGATCAATTCTTGTGTCCACACCCTTCCGTGCCATGACACAAGACTGTCAAGAATTTTCTCCCACTGTCTTCTTATATCTCTCTTTCGACAAATATTTGTGGTTGTCACAACTTGTTGCAGTTTTTGTCTTCTCATAATGTCTTTCGTCTTCGCCAAAAAAAAAAAAAAAAAAATGACGATTACTGCTTATTTATGATGTCTGTGATAAGTTGTCTTTGGGACTTAGCTTACCTCAACATGTCCAGATTGCTTATTTAACATATCCAACAAGAAACCGACATCAAAGTGAAACTTGGGGGGAAATTGAATGTTCTGGGCATGTAAATCGATACACAAGTTGAGAACAAATACATATGGAGTGAAGTGTATTTGATCTGGGATCCCATACTGAGGCGCTGTCATGGAGGAAGATAGTCAGCAGACTCCCAGGTCAACGCACTGTAAACATGTTCGTTGACCCGACCTCCCAGTTCAACCCACTCTAAACATGTTCATTGGCCCGACCTCCCAGGTCAACCCACTCTAAACATGTTCATTGGCCCGACCTCCCAGGTCAACCCACTGTAAACATGTTCATTAACCCGACCTCCCAGGTCAACCCACTCTAAACATGTTCGTTGACCCGACCTCCCATTTCAACCCACTCTAAACATGTGCATTGACCTGACCTCCCAGGTAAACCCACTCTAAACATGTTCATTGGCTCGACCTCCCAGGTCAACCTACTGTAAACATTTTCGTTGACCCGACCTCCCAATTCAACCCACTCTAAACATGTTCGTTGACACGACCTCCCAGTTTAACCCACTCTAAACATGTTCATTGGCCCGACCTCTCAGGTCAACCCACTGTAAACATGTTCATTGACCCGACCTCCCAGGTCAATGCACTCTACACATGTTCATTGACCTGACCGCCCAGGTAATCCCATTCTAAACATGTTCATTGACCTGACCTCCCAGGTCAACACACTCTAAACATGTTCATTGATCCGACCTCCCAGCTCAACCCACTCTAAACATGTTCATTGACCCGACCTCCCAGCTCAACCCACTCTAAACATGTTCATTGACCCGACCTCCCAGGTCAACCAACTATAAACATGTTCATTGACCCGACCTCCCAGCTCAACCCACTCTAAACATGTTAATTGACCCGACCTCCCTGCTCAACCCACTCTAAACATGTTCATTGACCCGACCTCCCAGGTCAACCAACTATAAACGTGTTCATTGACCCGACCTCCCAGGTCTACCAACTATAAACGTGTTCATTGACCCGACCTCCCAGGTCAACCAACTATAAACATGTTCATTGACCCGACCTCCCAGCTCACCCACTCTAAACATGTTCATTGACCCGACCTCCCAGGTAAACCTACTCTAAACATGTTCATTGACCCTACCTCCCAGGTAAACCTACTCTAAACATGTTCATTGATCCGACCTCCCAGGTCAACCCACTCTAAGCATGTTCATTGACCCGATCTCCCAGGTCAATGCACTCTACACATGTTCATTGACCTGACCGCCCAGGTAATCCCATTCTAAACATGTTCATTGACCTGACCTCCCAGGTCAACCCACTGTAAACATGTTCATTGACCCGACCTCCCAGGTCAACGCACTCTAAACATGTTCATTGACCTGACCTCACAGGTAATCCCATTCTAAACATGTTCATTGACCTGACCTCCCAGGTCAACCCACTCTAAACATGTTCATTGACCCGACCTTCCAGCTCAACCCACTCTAAACATGTTCATTGACCCGACCTCCCAGGTAAACCCACTATAAACATGTTCATTGACCCGACCTCCCAGCTGAACCCACTCTAAACATGTTCATTCACCCGACCTCCCAGGTAAACCTAATCTAAACATGTTCATTGACCCGACCTCCCAGGTAAACCTACTCTAAACATGTTCATTGACCCGACCTCCCAGGTAAACCTACTCTAACCATGTTCATTGACCTGACCTCAGTCAACTCACTCTAAACATGTTCACTGACCTGACCTCCTAAATCAACCCATTCTAAACATGTTCTTTGACCCGACCTCCCAGCTCAACCCACTCTAAACATGTTCATTGACCCGTCCCAGCTCAACCCATCTAAACATGTTTATTGACGCGACCTCCCAGGTAAACCCACTCTAAACGTGTTCATTGACCCGACGTCCCAGGTAAACCCACTCTAAACATGTTGATTGACCCGACCTCCCAGGTAAACCCGCTCTAAACATGTTTATTGACGCGACCTCCCAAGTAAACCCACTCTAAACGTGTTCATTGACCCGACCTCCCAGGTCAACCAACTATAAACATGTTCATTGACCCGACCTCCCAGGTCAACCAACTATAAACATGTTCATTGACCCTACCTCCCAGGTAAACCCACTATAAACATGTTCATTGACCCGACCTCCCAGGTAAACCTACTCAAACATGTTCATTGACCTGACCTCAGTCAACTCACTCTAAACATGTTCACTGACCTGACCTCCTAAATCAACCCATTCTAAACATGTTCATTGACCCGACTTCCCAGCTCACCCACTCTAAACATGTTCATTGACCCGACCTCCCAGGTAAACCCACTATAAACATGTTCACTGACCCGACCTCCCAGCTCAACCCACTCTAAACATGTTCATTGACCACCCTCCCAGGTCAACCCACTCTAAACATGTTCATTGACCCGACCTCCCAGGTCAACCCACTCTAAACATGTTCATTGACCCGACCTCCCAGGTCAACCCACTCTAAACATGTTCATTGACCACCCTCCCAGGTCAACCCACTCTAAACATGTTCATTGACCCGACCTCCCAGGTAAACCCACTATAAACATGTTCATTGACCCGACCTCCCAGGTAAATCTACTCTAAACATGTTCATTGACCTTACCTCAGTCAACTCACTCTAAACATGTTCACTGACCTGACCTCCTAAATCAACCCATTCTAAACATGTTCATTGACCCGACCTCCCAGCTCACCCACTCTAAACATGTTCATTGACCCGACCTCCCAGGTAAACCCACTATAAACATGTTCACTGACCCGACCTCCCAGCTCAACCCACTCTAAACATGTTCATTGACCCGACCTCCCAGGTCAACCCACTCTAAACATGTTCATTGACCACCCTCCCAGGTCAACCCACTCTAAACATGTTCATTGACCCGACCTCCCAGGTCAACCCACTCTAAACATGTTCATTGACCCGACCTCCCAGGTCAACCCACTCTAAACATGTTCATTGACCACCCTCCCAGGTCAACCCACTCTAAACATGTTCATTGACCCGACCTCCCAGGTAAACCCACTATAAACATGTTCATTGACCCGACCTCCCAGGTAAATCTACTCTAAACATGTTCATTGACCTGACCTCAGTCAACTCACTCTAAACATGTTCACTGACCTGACCTCCTAAATCAACCCATTCTAAACATGTTCATTGACCCGACCTCCCAGCTCACCCACTCTAAACATGTTCATTGACCCGACCTCCCAGGTAAACCCACTATAAACATGTTCACTGACCCGACCTCCCAGCTCAACCCACTCTAAACATGTTCATTGACCACCCTCCCAGGTCAACCCACTCTAAACATGTTCATTGACCCGACCTCCCAGGTCAACCCACTCTAAACATGTTCATTGACCCGACCTCCCAGGTAAACCCACTATAAACATGTTCATTGACCCGACCTCCCAGGTCACACCGATATACCACTATCGAAATCAACGGTGTAGTGGGCTGTTTGTGACAGTAGTGTTCATTCAGCTGTTATACTGCACTGTAGCCACTGTGAGACACAACCTGAGAAGAAAGAACAACATCGATATAAATATACTGTCTCTTCACACCAACAATAGTCTTCTTCATATTGAGGACTATTCAGCTACTGAAGTATAATACAACCATTTCGCTATACGCAGCTACTTAAGGCCCATCCATCCGTGTTGATTGTTTAGATAAGGTGAAGTGTGTTATGGGCGACTGTGATCATTCGACGTTGGCTGGGGGATGGCTCCGGAGTATACTGTTGGTGATTACAGTCGAGGATACACTGCTCAATTCCACTTAGGCTTAGTGTAATTATTTCCTCTTTGGTGAAGATCTGTTGTAGTACAACACGCAATGGACACATCACTAGGCCATCAAAACTACCACTATTATCATGAACATGCATAAATGAATCGGGTCCTTGAGCTTGGTGGAAATTGCGATTAAAGCATAGCCTACCATGTAATCACTGTGTGGTTCCACCTCTTAATATCACCCACAGTTTCTCGATTAGTTGTTCCTGGGCATCTATATATGTAAAACATAGATATGAACAAGGTACTATAACAGAGTTATAGGAATACACATTATAAATAATAGCTCTCTATCTGACATTTGCCGGCTTCCTGGCTTAGAGGTTAACGACTTTTCTCCGTAATCTCGTATACTCTCATAGGTAACGTGATGACGGTGAGAATCAGCACTGGTTCGAATCGCATCGGTAACTTACGGGGTATGTGAGCCGGCCGCTCAGAAAGCAATGGCAAACTACTAAGCGTAATCTTGCCAAGAAATCAACATACAGCTGAAAGATGCTGGTGTTGACAGCGAAAAAAAATCTGACATTTACCTCCCGGTTACAACAGTCCATACATTAATATTGAAAATGGGAATGTAGACTGTCCTATGTGTGACGCAAGAAACACTTCCACTTTCCAATACGAATACACTGTCACTTTCAACTGTCATTTATTGCTAACATAGTACCTTGCGGCGTATGGCAGAAGGGTCTTTGAGCCTGAGGAATAAAGGCCGCCTGGCTAGTGCAGTCGCTGCAAACTGTGCAGGTTAAGATTTTCCTTTTGCCCCCGACAGAAAAAAATTCCACACCTTACCGACGGATCGAACCCGGGTCTCCTGAAGGAGAGTCCGTTATTCTAGCCACTCGGCCACACACACTACTACTAATATGTATTACGGCACCACCGTAACGTTATGTTCAAAAGTTTGAATACAAGTTTCATCCCAGGTCGACACAGCCTACCATGTGATATTAAGATACACACCGTATACTACTAGAGAGACAAGTACACAATAGGATAAATGCACGCACATACCAAAGACAACACACGAATACACGCACTCTAGACACGTAATTGATGGTCAGCGCAGCAACGATAATTTATTATCTTTATCTCAGGACCAGCGCGAGCAAAGTGATACCCGATACATTAACTCTCGTGGGCCAGCACATTGCTGGGATTTTGTAAGAAATGTGTTAGCTTTGAAGAGTACTTAAACAGCTACCTATCCACATCGAGTATTTTAATGGATTCGAACAGGCCCTCCCACCCAAAGCGCCCACCATCCCACACCCGCTCACACGGTTAGATACACGCGCGCGCGCGCGCACACACACACACACACAAACGTGATTTTCCTATACCAAAGTAGACATGAGTTACTTTAGACATGACTTAGATGTCTGGCCTAAGTTTGACCTATGGGGCTGGAATTCTATGAGGCGAAGTTGCTACGTCACACTGAATATATAAAGATTTACTATAGCCGGATATCACAATTTCGCCTCATTTACTAAGTTGATACACCTTTCCGTACTACTTCCCTGTTGTTGCAACTCTGCTTTTAACTCTATCTGTTATTGTCTGATTCTGGCACTGAGTGCATAATATTAATGGGAGGATAATACGGATATTTGCTTTGTTCGGTTGTACAATTTTTCCCCCTGGGCAATGGATGGAGTCTGCAGATAGTAAACTACCCCAAAATGTATTTGGAACAAGAGGGAAAAAGGGGGGGGGGGGCATTGACAAACTGTCTAATCTTCGCCAGTCTTTATTTGTTGTACTGAATCATGACCTAATATGTATCCTCTATAGACGTAAAGTACTAGATCCAGTTTTGTACCTAAAGCTTTCAACTTCTTGTTTGTTATTTTGTTCGCTCGCTTTGAATTAGAGCATAGCCCACGCTGAAGTATTGTTTGCATGTTGACTAGTTATTCGTGGTACCAGTGTCTCTGGCCATTATGGAAACCGACTCCGACTTCTGATGTACTTGTAATTTACGTCTCCAAGTCAAGGACGACAAGTCAACATTTTATTCCAACTGTAGGGGTTGAACCCTCTACCTCGCCATCAGCACACCGGCTTTTTAATAACTGGCGCTCTTATCCATTGCACATTGCTGACATCCCCTTTATTGAAGGGAGGGAGGGGTGGTGGTTAGAGTGTTACGTATCCTCCGATTTTTACTTCTGTCCTTTAGTTCGTTCTATGAGTATCCATGCACAAAGACACTCAGCTTCAATATTAAGACAAAATTATATATACTCAAGTAATAAATAAATAATAATAACAATAAAATTACAAACAATAATGAAGAACATATTATATGATATGCCACATCAAATTAATAATAATAAAATAATAATAAAAATAACAACAATAATAATAATACTAATAACATCAACAACAATAATGAAAAACGCCCACCACATAAAATTAATAATAATAATAGTAATAATAATAACAATAGTCAATAAAAATAACAAATACAATACTAACAAATATGAAGAAAATACACTGACATTTAATAGTAATAATAATACAATAATACAGCTGAACACAACCTGTCAACGCGTATAATAAATAATCAATATGGATATCACAAATAGTGGTCCAGCCACAAGAACCGATCATCATTCAGGAGGTTTGCCGTGTCCTTATTGCAGCCATCATAGAACTGTCTCAGAACTTTCGCTGTTTCCGGAAGGACGACGCCATGTTTGTTTATGGTCACGTGGCGTCGTGTTTGGTTGATTATTTCAAACATCTTGGATCCCGACAAGGACGCTAGAAGGAGAAACAGCGCATTAAAACTTTTAAAAATTAAATAACATATTCAAGCATGCTTGCATTTGAATTTAAGTGTGATTCTAGCAAGATGGGGCACATGTTTGCGGATTTAAGTGTGGTTATATCAGGAACGGGGCATGTGTGTGTGGATTTAAGTGTGGTTGCTCAAGAAGGGCATATGTGCGTGGATTTACCGTGTGTTCTCGCCGGCGTTAATTATAAAGGCTGGCAGGGAATGAACTTCTTGGTGGTAGATTGCCTATGGACAAGGAGGGGGGGGGGGGGGTGGTCATACGTTTGTGGGATTAGGTGAAGAAGTTGGCGGAACAGACTGAGAACCCGCATGTGGAAAGAATGAGATTGCGGTGGATCGGTAGGGGTTCTGGAAGAATTTTAAAACAGAGGGAAGACTAGGAGAACTTTAAATCAGATAACAGTGGGAACGATTAGTAGTATGACTCATCGCTGGCTGTTGAATGAGGGGACGGAGTACATATGGGAACGTCCTGAGTGCAGTGATGTCGGTTCTTAACTCAACTCAGTTCAAATTTGCGCGAGCTTCTATCAAGAAGGGGCACATGTGTGTATGTATAAGTGTGGTTCTAGCAATATGGGGTATGTGTGTGTGTGTGTGTATATATATATATACCGGTTAAAACCAGGGGTGGAGTTATTGCCTCTCCATAGCACAAATATGAGACCATGTGTTGCCCATGCAGCATGATCCCTCTCTCGGCCTGCCTAGTTCACTCCAGAGGAAAGGTAACACCCTTACATCTAGAACAAGAGAAGCTGCCGGATCAGCAAAGCAATGCTCTAACTGTCCGCCTGTCGGAGCTTCGATCCTAGACCAGCCGCCAACCAAGACTTAGGGCCTGGTCTGCCCTGTCATGACATTTTGTCTTTAGGTTGCATTTTCTCGCACCAGGGTAAGGCTTGTACCCTCCCAATTACGCTCTTCCGCCCGAAGCCGTTGGCACAATGTGGGGTGTCGGGTTTGGTAAGCGCCGCCCAACGTTCGGTGCTAACAGAAAGCAGGTAGTACCGTCTACTGTTATACGGTAGCTCAGTCATATCTGACAAGACCTGACACCAGGTGGTAAATAGCAAATTATCCTTAGATCAGGAAATCAACATCCGGATTGGTAAGGCAGCAACAACAATGAACACGTTAGCAAAAAGAGTCTGGGAGAACAGGAAGCTTACTGCCAAAACAAAAGTCCTTGTCTATCAAGCCTGTGTCCTTAGTACTCTTCTTTATGGCAGTGAAACTTGGACAACTTACTCATGCCAAGAGAAACGTTTAAACAGCTTTCATATGCGGTGTCTGCGAAGAATTCTTGGTATTAAGTGGCAAGACAAAATCACAAATACTGAAGTATTGGACAGATCAGGTTGTGTGACGGTTTATTCTATGCTCAGTCTTCGTAGACTTAGATGGATAGGACACGTTAGGAGGATGGATGATAGTAGAAAACCAAAGGACATCTTTTTTGGTGAATTACAGATGGGTAAGAGATCTCAGGGTCGGCCTCTACTACCATACAAAGATGTGTGTAAGCGGGACATGATTTATAATGCACATTGGGAGCAAGTCGCCGCTGAACGTGTTGCATGGAGGGCAAACATCAGAAATGGAATAAAGACAAAGGAGAAAATTATTGCAGATACGTCACACACCGAGCGTGTGAGACGTAAGATGGTGCATGATGGAGGAAATGACCACGTGTTCACATGCACCCAGTGTGAACGAACGTTTACAGCGCGAATTGCCCTTATCAGTCACATTCGCTACCGCCATAAGTAAAAGTTATTATGCCTTTTTAAAGCACAAACTATCGTCTGTCAAGACGGCAAGGTGCCAATGAATATATATATATATATATATATATATATATATATATATATATATATATATATATATATATATATATATATTGGTGTGTGTGTGTGTGTGTGTTTAAGAGTCGTTCTGGTAATATGGGGCATATGTGTGTGGACTTACGTGTAGTTTTAACAAGAAGGAATGTATGAGTTTGGCAGAGCGCACTACAGAAAGTGTCACACAACGCACGAACTCCGTAGCTTCCGCGACTCTCCCATGAGCTCCCGAGAAAATGTTACTTGTGACCCGAACGACGTAAACAGGATCGAACCCACAACCTTCGGATCGTGATGCAAGTGGTATAACCTCTTCACCATGGAGACTCCCGAATATTGATAAACAGTGCACATTTAAAAAATAAATATGAAGCTAAATCCACTGCTATCAACCCCAACCCCAGATGGATTTACCAAGCAAGTTTACGTTCAATAGTTTGCCATTGCTTTCTGGACGAGAATTCAATGTTTAAGCTTCCCACTCCACACTGGCATGTATGAGGAACGATCCCTCTGCATCACCGTCAGCTCATCGGAAGTTTAAGCACAAACGCATTACGCCCCGCGGCCAGGCTAACATCTATGGCACCAAGTAACAAACTGAAATATAACTCACGCAGATCTAAGAACGTGAAGATCTTCTTCAGTGTGGTCTCCATGTCATCCTTGTATTCGTCCATTGTTGTTATTAAAAATGAACTCCTGGGAAATACACGAAACCACTCCTGTAAGAAAACAGAGTAGCATCCAAGATGTATCCGGACCTGGGGACGAAATGGGTATTCAAATGGTAAGTGTGTGATGTTTTATAAGATGATGTATGAGTAAACAATAACAAATAAAACTGCAATAAATTATGAAGGCGACATAAAAACAACGAAACTTTTATACAATGAAGTATATCAGACCACCTGCCAAGTAGCAATTGTAAATAAGAACGAAAGTGAAAGAAGACGAGGTTGCCACCTCGGGGAATCCCACGTGAATATCAGACAGGCTGTTGGAAATACCCGGAAATGAGTAGTTTAGTTGCTTGCTTGTGTTCGCTGGCTGTGAAGTCCTGCATGTCGGATGAAGACATCCTGTTGTCCAACATCAGTGTGATGTCATACCGGACTGAGGTTTGCGTGAGTATTCGTTGTCTGGCTTATTGGTGTGCAGATTGATAGTTCCTCGCCGTGCAGGCAGAGATACTCTCCGACTTCGGAAGAATCAGCGATCCTACTACGTTAGCCAGGACCCCGAAGGGACCTGTTGCCCAGGACGCACGACTAGGACGTGTCAGCAGGTCTTGGCCAGTATAGAACCTGGCCCTGGTGCCTTGGAAACACCTCTGCGTCCCTAGCAGTTTCCCCCCCCCCCCGCGTTTCCATCCTGTTTCAGGATATTGCGGTCAACATCAGCATCTTGCAGCTGTATGTTGATTCCTAGGCTATATTACGCTCATCAGCAAGCCACGACTTTCTAAGCGACCGGCTCCATACTCTCATAAGTCACTGGCGCGACACCGTTGTCTGAAAATGCCGGCTTCCTGGACTAGAGGTTAGCGACTTTTCTCCGTAATCTCGTATACTGTAGAAAGTAACGTGACGACGGTGAGAATCAGCAGTGGTTCGAATCGCGTCGGTAACTTACGGGGTATGTGAGCCGGCCGCTCAGAAAGCAATGGCAAACTACTGAGCGTAATCTTCCTAAAAATCAACAATAAGCTAAAAGATGCTGATGTTGACAGCGATGTCCTGTAAAGGATATGCAAACATATTTTTTGTCTGACAATAGCCATCGAGAGTGTGCTTTTGGCCTGCTGCACTTCCCATTTGCCAGACTATATTGTTGTTGTTTGTCCATCAAGAATGATGATGACCATTCATTTCATCCAGTGGGGTTGAAGGTGTGGAGCCGTGGGTTCTAAGATGGCTGATAAGGCCTATTTTGGCTCGAAATGTTCTTTGACAATGTGGGCAAAGAATGCTTGACGTCTCTGGAGGAGGATTTCCTGCAGTGGTTTTTCTGTCCTGCCTTTTCTTCACAGCTCTTGCAGTCCTGGTTGCCTCACATATGACTGCACCTTTGCGCAATGATGCACGCCACGAATTTCGGTCTCTGGCTGCAGCCTCCCAGGTGTCATGATGAATTCCAAAAGCATTCAGTGAAATTTTCAGAGTGTCTTTAAAACGTTTCCTCTGGCCACCTTGGGAGCGTTTACCACAACGCAGTTCGCTGTAAAAAAATTCGTTTAGGGAGCCTGTGATCTGGCATGCGAGTCAAGTGACCAGCCCAGCGAATCTGATTCTTCATCAGTAGAGTGTGGATACTGGGCATGGATGCTCTTTCTAGGACTTCAGTGTCTGGAATCTTGTCTTGCCATTTAATCTTCAGTAGCTTCCTTAGGCAGACTGTGTGGAAGTGGTTTAATTTCCTAGCGTGTCGCTGATAAACAGTCCAGGTTTCACAAGCATATAGCAGTGTGGATAATACAACTGCTTTGTAGACTTTTAGCTTTGTTTGCAGGCTTATTCCAGTTCTGTCCCATACATTCTTGTACAGTCTGCCATAGGCTGCACTGGCCTTGGAGATTAATATGTGACGTTGGATGAAGAATGACTTGCGCGATGACTTGGATTAAAGTGAGGAAGAGTTGCGCAATTCGTCGACCTCACTCTCTCGCCTGAGTCCATCTGAGTCCAGTGGCAAGACAAGTCGAGACGACTGGAGACGAATACAGGTGCAGTGGATGACCAGGGCGCTCTACGTGCCTTGCCGTGCTCATTACGTTCTGTCCTGTTCTTCCCCGAGAGGAGAGTGGGAATCAACAAGTACATCTTCAACTTATTATCTGTTGGGATTATTGCCTGACTTTAGTCTACCCTCCTCTCTTCTGTCTTCCCTTCCATATATCTAGTGGTTTCACTCTCTCTCTGTTATTCTCTCAACACATACTCCGACAACAGTTTCTTTCAACAATAAACAAAAGATTTATTAATAAAACTATGTCTGGTGTATGTATGGATTTTGTAAGTGTAGTTGATAGGGTGTTCTATGGTTGGTGTTAGAAAGAACTCTGCATGTCTATCAGCGGTGTGGCTTCTCGCCCAGTCATTCTTCAAGATCACAGGACAGCACATCAAACAGGACAGAGCTCACCCGGGATTATCCGTATGCTTGAATCTGATGGTAAATCCGTTATTGAATGAAACAACTGTTCACCACTGATTCACTGTACAGTAATAAAAGTCCCGTAAGTTTATGACTGCGCTCGAGTCTGTTTCATGACGGTGCATATCCAACATCGAAAAAACCACCACCTCGTCACCGTTATTCCTATTGTCTATAGATTAATATCAATGTCTCTAATTGTCTATTCTTTCTTCCTTTATTTGTACAATACGTATGTAGTTGTACATATCCCTGCCTGCCCCAGGTTCACCCCCCTCCCTTTCACGTGTTTCAGTGGGATATTCGTTTGAGCATACAGTGTTCTGTATTTTTTCGTTATTTTATTCTTTCTTCATCTTAACCTTTTTTCTCAGGTTTGTTTGGTTCTCCGTATGTACTTTAGTTGTTTAATGTAGTACTCTTCATCCTGTCTCTGCTTTCACTAGGAGAGTAGAACCTGTGGATAAGTATAACAGATCCAGTGAGAAATGTCCGCCCCTTACTACTACATATGCAAGTGTCCTTCTCCAGCCATAATGACAAGGCTTCCGAAGTACATCCGCATAAGACATATGAATTCACCAAAGTCTAAACTATCTACTAATAGAAAGAAATGGTAATTGCTATTCACACACATCTATATTCCTATGCTAAACTATATCTAATATCTTTATACCTTATTTAGGCATCTATGTTCCTGGAATTGAAAAAACACTTAGCGAATAACACACTATTATCCCCTCTTTCCATCATTAGGGACGTGTATTTCTATTCCCACTCAAGAACATATCTCCTTCAGGTCAGTTTGGAACACACATTAAACTGTCACAAAGAAAGGGATACTCTTTATAGGTCATCTCTGCCGCATAGTCCTTGACCTTGCTTGACATCTCAAGTCCCTACTTCATTATCACCTTTTAGTGGAAAATTACAGAACTGGAACTTTTCCGTTATTCATTCACCCAGACCGCAATATGCTGTCCAATAATGCTGTCTGCCTTTGTCCCAAACGAATCTTTCCACTCGACCCTTTTACCTGCGCGGTTAGCCGGCCCCTTCTCCTGTCTTGACCTATAAACACATGCGCCTGGTCTCTCCTTTGTTAACCCTTCTCCTACCTGGGCAGTCGGTGTATGCAGTCGTCCCTCTGGGAATCATTAACTCTTCAGTATTTCACGACATAGGCCCCCTCTTAAGAGATTAGACCGCGTCGAATCTTTCTCACTGTAGGTTTGATTCCCATGATCCACAATCCTAATCTTCTTCCTCCGGATCTGGATGTCTGGATAAGAAATCTGCTCTTACATTCTCCTTACCAAGGATGTATTCCCTTGTGAAGTCCAGTTGCAGCAACAACGTCCATCACATCCACCGTGCGTTGAGCTTCTGCGAAGTAGCTATTAACATCACGTGTTGATGATATGATTGGATCCTCACGTGGCTCACTTCATTATCCAGTAGGCGCTCTAATTGACACCCTACTATACTACTAACGACTGAAACTAGTGTTGGCTCCTCGCTCCTGTACGTCCGGTCGACCTACTTTCGACTTGCGTCAGCGACGGCTCACAATACAGACGGATTGTCCCATCTTGATTGTAACACTGCTTCCATGTCCTCTTGGTTTCCCCCGGCTTTGCCTCTGGGGATGTTCCACCTCGTCCTCGATGGACCGAGTCGTCTTTCCCAAATCTCCTGGACTTTTGCTTCCAGGACCATCTTGGGCGATATTGTATCTGGTCAGCCCATCGTCGGTTAGAGTCCTGGGTAATTCTCGCCTTTCCCGACGTTACCCACCCCTTCTGAACTTGGTTACCGGTGAAACTTTCACTCTTGTCCTTTCCCTGACTGGTGATTTCCCTCCTCCTGTCGTTGGGTAAATCTGACCTATCACGTACTGTCCCATAGGTCCTCCTATGTTGTACTGGCGATCTCTGGTCTTCGTCTGGACTGGTAACCTTTGTCCCAATGGCTGCCATCACCATAAAGTGCGAAGCGTTGCTCCCGGATCTCTCTTCATATTTCCTAATGAGATGTCTAGGGAGATTTTTCTTCTCTTCCCCGATCCGTATTTTGTAGATGTTCTTGGACACCACCTTTTCCACAGGATAAGGTCCTTTCCATCCTACTTGGAGTATATTGGTCTCTGCTGGACTCCACACTTCCACTTTGTCTTCCACTTTAAGAGCTAGTTTCCTCTTAATTCGCTTGTTGGGTGGTGCTTTCTGGCACTCCGAACAAGACTTCACCCACCGGCGTACATCTCCGGTCATTCCTGGCCAGCAATAATGGCCGGATATTTGCTGCAAGGTCTCTCTGACACCCATATGTCGATTCTCGCCTATGATGTGTCCACTCTGAAGAATGTGAGGACGGTGGGTCTCTGGAACCACCCACTGCTCATGCAGGTTATCTCCCCTCCCAGCTCTCCGATAGAGTAGTTGATTCTTCAGAACGTACTGTCCCCGTTCTGGTGGCTCAGCACTTCTTTGCAGCTTCCTGTAGCAAGGATGCAACGTAGTATCCTTCCTCTGGGCAGTATGCAATTCTCCTATCTCCGAGTTGTCGCATAGTGTCTCTGCCTCTTTTTCCTTCCCCTGAGATCCCCTGGTTACTGTTCCCTTTTGGGCTGGCTGTTTCGGCATCCCCAAAAAGACATATTTCGTGCCAATGATCATTGGGAATAGGGAGTCAGCTAATACCGCCGCAGGAATAATGCCCGTGACGTACCTGGATTTAATCTCCACCTTGGCGATTGGCAGCGTCATGGAAACAGCACTCCTCATTGCCGGCTTTAGCTCTATGGTCTCCCCTGTAAGTTGGTCTGGGCTTACCAAGCTGGCGTCTATCACCGCTTCCCCATCCAAACCTGTATCGTAGAGACAAGCAACCTGCTGGCCATTGACTTCAATCAGTTCAACCACAGGTGGTCTCTCTTGGTCCTGAGTGTCTTTCATCTCCTTGACCGTTTCCTTGCCTTCCTCTTTTGATTCCTCGAGGTTGGTTATGCAATTGGCGTCGTTTGCCTTGCATCTGCAGTCCACAGTATTATGTGTTATCGACTGGCAGTGTGTGCACCATGTTCCCTTCCTAGGTTTCCGTGTGTCCTTTGTGTTCCTTTCTCCTTCGCCAACCTCAGCCTTGTCTGTGATCACCGATGTAGGAATCACTTTGCATGCTGCGAAGTAAGAACTTTTAGGTTTCGATCTGCAGTCCTTCGTGTTATGCGATGGTACCTTGCAGAATGAACACCACCTCTCAGACCACGGTCGTTTCGCTTGAGAATTCGAGGTGCTCTGGTTTCCTACCTTCACCTTCTCTGAACTCTCCTCTGTGTGCTTTATATAAGGTTCCACTTTTTCTCCTTCCCAGTTTTTAGGTTTCTTTTTCTCTGGTTTCTCCTGACCTTTGGTTTGTGTACTTAGTTCCTCCGCTTCACCATGTACTTCCACGAATCGTTCCGCCAGCTTATTCACAACATCAATCCGTTCCGCCCCTTGTTCTCCCAAGAAGGTTCTGAGAGGTTTCGACATTTGCTTGCGCATCTGGTCGACCACCATCATCTCTTCGAGACTCTCATAATCCCTCTTGAATTCTGCCAAGTCCATCCATTTCTGGAGATAGGATTTCAGCCTTAGACTGTAGGCGGCGAATAGTTCTCCCGGCTCTCGTCTAGCCGATCTAAACTTCTTCCTATACGTTTGTGCTGTGACTTCATAATGTTTCATCAAAGCGGCTTTCAATTCCTCATACTGATTTTCCTGTCCTGGTGGTAGGCGTGTGTAGACCTCGTAGCCCGAACCACGTAAAGACTGGGATACTTTAAGAGCCCATCTGGTTCTATCCAGTCCCATAGCGACTGCCATAGCCTCGAACCGATCCAAAAACTGGTATATCTTCTCTTTATTTTCATCAAAGACTGCCAAGGGAAACTTCATGGCATGGTAACCCTGTCCACTCATGTAGGTTGCCCCAGGTGAAGATGAACTTCCTTCTGCTGCATCTATTTCACCCTTAGTTTGTGTCTTGAGTTCTAACTCTTTCAAGCGGTATTCATGTTCCATTTCTTGTCTCCTGGCATTCTGTTCCATTTCCAGTTTCTTGGTCTCCTGGTCCATTTTCTTGGCCTCTTGTTCCATTTCCAGTTTCTTGGTCTCCTGGTCCATTTTCTTGGCCTCTTGTTCCATTTCCAGTCGCTTGGTCTCCTGGTCCATTTCTAGTCGCTTGGTCTCCTGGTCCATTTCTAGTCGCTTGGTCTCCACCTCTATTCTTCTCACTTCCCACTCGGTCTTGCGATCTTCTCGTTCCGCTTGACGAATCTCTCGCTCTCTTTCCTGGATGTAATCAGTTAAGTCTGAACCAGCCAACCCAATTTCTTCTCCGTTGGCCCTAAGTTCTGCTGTAGTTAGTTTGGGGGTGGCCATAGTTAAAGCAGGTAAGTCAGCACGTTGAGTAAAGACACCTCAAGGCAGTAAAGAATACTCACTATAAACAGATAATCTACCTAGAACCTATATCATTAATCTATGCCTATCTACTATTATTAATCTACAACACCACACCGTACATCACAACCACTCTCTCATCCACAAGAGGAGATATAGGATAAAGACTTATGTAGACGTGTGACCGTGTGACTAGGTATGTAATGTGTCTTACCACCTATCCACATTCACTCTGTCTGGAACTTTCTCACTGTAAAGTCACCAGCATTAATGAACTGTTTCTACCATAAATGTAATGGCACCATATATCAAATGGACGTCCTTCCATTAAAAGTCATCAATATATACTTCTTTTTATTCTAATCAGTATGTCCCAACATGTAGGTACTCCGCTATGCCTGTGCCAATATGCAAGTACCCCTTTATTCATATGCCATGTTATGCCTTCCGGTCATATGGGTATTCTGTATGTACGTATCCCGCTCGCTCCACCAATTATGTCCTGTTCTTCCCCGAGAGGAGAGTGGGAATCAACAAGTACATCTTCAACTTATTATCTGTTGGGATTATTGCCTGACTTTAGTCTACCCTCCTCTCTTCTGTCTTCCCTTCCATATATCTAGTGGTTTCACTCTCTCTCTGTTATTCTCTCAACACATACTCCGACAACAGTTTCTTTCAACAATAAACAAAAGATTTATTAATAAAACTATGTATGGTGTATGTATGGATTTTGTAAGTGTAGTTGATAGGGTGTTCTATGGTTGGTGTTAGAAAGAACTCTGCATGTCTATCAGCGGTGTGGCTTCTCGCCCAGTCATTCTTCAAGATCACAGGACAGCACATCAAACAGGACAGAGCTCACCCGGGATTATCCGTATGCTTGAATCTGATGGTAAATCCGTTATTGAATGAAACAACTGTTCACCACTGATTCACTGTACAGTAATAAAAGTCCCGTAAGTTTATGACTGCGCTCGAGTCTGTTTCATGACGGTGCATATCCAACATCGAAAAAACCACCACCTCGTCACCGTTATTCCTATTGTCTATAGATTAATATCAATGTCTCTAATTGTCTATTCTTTCTTCCTTTATTTGTACAATACGTATGTAGTTGTACATATCCCTGCCTGCCGCAGGTTCACCCCCCTCCCTTTCACGTGTTTCAGTGGGATATTCGTTTGAGCATACAGTGTTCTGTATTTTTTCGTTATTTTATTCTTTCTTCATCTTAACCTTTTTTCTCAGGTTTGTTTGGTTCTCCGTATGTACTTTAGTTGTTTAATGTAGTACTCTTCATCCTGTCTCTGCTTTCACTAGGAGAGTAGAACCTGTGGATAAGTATAACAGATCCAGTGAGAAATGTCCGCCCCTTACTACTACATATGCAAGTGTCCTTCTCCAGCCATAATGACAAGGCTTCCGAAGTACATCCGCATAAGACATATGAATTCACCAAAGTCTAAACTATCTACTAATAGAAAGAAATGGTAATTGCTATTCACACACATCTATATTCCTATGCTAAACTATATCTAATATCTTTATACCTTATTTAGGCATCTATGTTCCTGGAATTGAAAAAACACTTAGCGAATAACACACTATTATCCCCTCTTTCCATCATTAGGGACGTGTATTTCTATTCCCACTCAAGAACATATCTCCTTCAGGTCAGTTTGGAACACACACTAAACTGTCACAAAGAAATGGATACTCTTTATAGGTCATCTCTGCCGCATAGTCCTTGACCTTGCTTGACATCTCAAGTCCCTACTTCATTATCACCTTTTAGTGGAAAATTACAGAACTGGAACTTTTCCGTTATTCATTCACCCAGACCGCAATATGCTGTCCAATAATGCTGTCTGCCTTTGTCCCAAACGAATCTTTCCACTCGACCCTTTTACCTGCGCGGTTAGCCGGCCCCTTCTCCTGTCTTGACCTATAAACACATGCGCCTGGTCTCTCCTTTGTTAACCCTTCTCCTACCTGGGCAGTCGGTGTATGCAGTCGTCCCTCTGGGAATCATTAACTCTTCAGTATTTCACGACACGTTCCACAACGCTTTGCAGGTAAACGCCGTCTTGCCCATTGAATCAGGAATGATTTCTTCCGCGCAGTCTGCCGAATCCTGTCTTCACATGCTGGGTAGGCATACCCTAGTTTACCTCTTGGTTTGACACCAAATCGGATACCCATGCCTGGTTTAGCCAGCCTCTCACAGCTGTTGCCCGGGGGGTGGCCGCTGTCGCATGCTGACAGCTACTAGGAGCCACAGGCACGAGCTGGGTGTCAGGCTTGGACCAGTGGGGGATGGGTCCTGAAAGGACATGAGAGTCATCCTTACCAAAGGTGCTACCAATGCCTGACACCCCGTACCCCCCAGACTATATTACCCCTTATTATCGCTGTTAAAACCAGGCGAGAAAGATGTGGTGCGATAAGAAACTTCCAGTTTTCAGTCTCTGTTGGTGAGATGAAACAACACAACATGTAAGTTTCAATCTTATTACCCAGACAAAACTTTCGATTCACTGCCCAAGATCAAGATTTCTTATTTATAGAAGGCGTCCACATCAAGATTTTAGCCAGAGGCGTACGGTTTAAATACTAAAAGATTACAACCTTTATCCTTACCATCTTTTGAGTGGTTTCTCTGAAGCATGCTAAGAATACCACGCATGGGAGAGCCGCAGTATTGCATTAACTAACACTCTTGCCTAACAGCCCAGTGGTTTTGTGTTCGAATCTCCATCGAGATGTAATGTGTCTTTCAATGACTCAGCGCGACCCAGCCCTAAATGGACACCAGGAAATGTTCTAACAAGTGAAAGCAACCGGTTTAATATTGACAGCATTATCCATAGGTCGCCTGATGTAATAGTCACCTCTGATAACATGGGAAAGGTTCTTCTACGCTTTATTTACTACGAAAGGACAGTGATAGAAATGAGGCAATCCTTCAAAATCAGTTTAAATTTGAAAATGTATTTGTGTAGTTTTGTGTAGTTAAATGTAGTCAATAAATATTTGTTAGACATTTTACTAGGATAAATACAGTTTGAAAGATGAGTTACAACTGGCAAACTTGAAGTGAAAACAGCAAGAGGAAATCAAAACAGATAAATACCCGGATGTCTTGACCAAATGATAAGATTGGGACAAGATCACCGACCTTTCCCTAAATTCTGATGATGTTGTAAAATGGCGTTGCCTGATTCCTCACTTTTATCGACATAAGGTGATAAAGATGCTAAGACATCTTAGGATCAGAAAAAAACATAACAGAGAACATAAAAGAAACTCGAACATTTGAAAGCTATGATCAAACGGAGATTCGAACCCATCATACTCAGATAAAGACCCGTGATCGTGATGTTGATTCTTACCGGTAGGTGTTGGTAAAGGTTATCGTTAAAGTAGCATTGCCTTCTTGTGAGGTTTTTGATGCAGGCGTTCATCATATCGATGGCCTGTAGGCTGTGGTTATGGAATTCTTCTGGCGTCTTTCCATAACCCACAAATATGTAATCTGAATATAGTCTGCAGACAGGAAATTGCAGGAAATTTATTATCCTTCAAAAGTGATATAAGTTTGATTAAACACATGAATACATATAACAAGTATTAGTCAGATCTTAGTAAGCTATGAATGCGATTCTGCATGTCAGTAGAGGCACTACTTGTATTCTGTTAGCACCGAATGTTGGTCTTAAAATTTCAAAAAAAAAATAAAAAATGTAAGAATTCAAAAATTCAAAATGTTAAAATTTAAACTAGTCAAATTTAAAACAATTTAAAAAGTTTAATATGTTTAAAAATTCAAAATATCGAAAGTTAAAAAAGTTTAAAATTCAAAGATTTAAAAAAAAGTTTAATAGGTTAAACATTCAGAAAGTTAAAATTTAAAAACAGTTAATGTCTTTAAAATTTAAAAAATTAAAACTTTAAAAAGTTAAAATTTATAAAATTTAAAAAGCTAAAAAAGTTTTACAATGCAAAAACTTAAAATGTAAACAGTCAAAACGCGATTGGGTTATAATTTGTACCCCCACTTATTGTTCTGACGCCGACGGGTTTCACCTCCAATACTTTGAGGTCAGATCGGTTGTATAACCAGACATGTGTCTAGTCAACAGACCCGACAGAATTAAACCACGGATGCTATGTCCTACTATCCGTTACGGGCTTAGAGAACTCGGACTGAATTTCACAAATGTCCTGGCGTAGAGGCCACCAGAACGACCACTGACCTTGCAGTTTGCTTTTAGGTTTATAGTCTCGAATATCCATTCACTACCTGTTATTACAAACCTGAGCGCTTTCGTCAGTTCAAGGGGCGGCATTGCTAAGAGTGCAATCCATGAGATTGCTTCTTGGTCTTTGCTGAATATATTTTAGATCAGCTCTGAACAAACTGTAAATATTTTATGTAATGCTACCTATGTAAAATCTCCCAAAGCTCTATTAATAGCTTCTAATTTTCCGGAAAAAAATGATCAGTGTATAAGGGAACTGGAGACCTTGCAGCAGCGCTGACCTCTATGGCGTAGCTTCGTATGTTAAATAACACATCTCCGATGTTCTGCTGACTTGGCAACTTATTTGTGTGAACGAACTAATTAGAAATCTATTGGAAGCACAGGAGATGTGGTTTCTAAGACGAATATTGTGAATTCCTTGGACTGCCATTCTCGAATATACCACGTGATCAAGTCATTAAGCTATTTTACCTATCTTCCCCTCAAACTTACTAGTTGTTACCAAGGTCTCCAGCTGATTTCTTCTCATCAGCGTCTATTTTCGTTAAATAGTCACCTATACTTTTAGGTATATTTCTGTCTGCCCATGTTATTCTTTGTCTGTTCCTCATAAACCACATATCCACTGCCATTAGATGTTTCTTACCTTTTCTGGTCATTGGTCACGCTTCACAACCATAAAAAGTACATGTTCAATGAACTACACATCACCTGGACATTACGAAGAATGACGCTGGGCTACCAACAACAGGCAACTCGCCAACATTAAGACAATAAAAACAACACGCATGTGTTACCGGTGCTATAAGAGAATTAGAGATCAGTAACATTGTTACCTATCAGTGAAACTCCCAATGATAGTTAAAAAAAGAAGCGATTGTGGATTTATCTCACACTGTCATGAAGGTTTAGAGGACACCTGTATGTTGTCAACATAATATAACAGCTTTCACGTAATCTAGATTTAAAACTTATGGAAATAGTTAATTCCAAGTCTGTCATTGTACAGTAATGTTGCTAAGAGAAGGTAGTCTTTCAGACGGGAGACCATTAGATACGATGAGAGGGTGCATGTCGCGAGAAGTAAGAAAGTAGTTTAGTCACAGTAGGAAAAACAATGGTCAAATTAAGAGAAAATATATCAATCAAACTACGAAATAGTCTGCCAAAGGGAAAACAAAATTGTCGAGCAAAGTAAGAAAATATGTTAACCAAATTAACTTTTCGAATTTTAAATTCGGTAACCTTATAAACCCAATGACCGACCGAGCGGTCGCATTCCCAACCATCTCTCAATGAGGAGCCGAGTTTGTTAAGCTGGATAACGTCACATAGAGCTATATAAGGAAATACTCGGGAACCTCCTCATTTACCCCCCCCCCCCCAACTCTCCCCCCAAAAAAGTGGGGGGGGGGGGTGGCGACAAACCTCCTGACTCACTACCCTCCCTGTCTGTTAAAAGTTAGCCATCCTTTTAGGATAACAAACTCCACATTCGAACAACATCAGAGTCATGGAATCTTAATATTCGGCATTGCTATGCACAGCCTCTTTTTTTGAAAGTTCATGTTGTTGGTCATTATACAGAAAAATATTAACAATTTGTGATTTTGTTAATTTCTTGATTGCTGTTTGCAATTTTTGGTCGAAATGTAATTTTATCTGTTAACATTGGTATTGAATTATACTTTTTATATTTAACATATCAGAGAAATAGTGTTTTTGTAGAGTACTTTTGCATGAATAAAACAAATTCCCACTCCTTCTCCTTAGTCTGCCTTTTATCTCCCTTAGAAGCATAGGCCCCCAAACAACTCACATTAAGCCCCCTATCTGTTGCCATCTCATACAGCTCCAACGATGCCCTCCCCACATTATTGTTATGGCTCGAATTCTTTTCTGCGTGTGTTTTAAGTCTCTCCCTCATTCTCTCTCTCTCTCTCTCTCTCTCTCTCTCTCTCTCTCTCTCTCTCTCTCTCTCTCTCTCTCTCTCCCTCTCTTTGTCCTACCTCCCCCTGTCGCCCCTCTCTATCTCTCTCTCTCTGCGCGCACGAGTGTGTGTGTTTGTGTGTGTGTGTGCACTGTGTGTTCCAGACAATGGACATTTAAATTATATATTCCACGATTTTCTCAATGCGTGCCCTATCCAGAGCTAGCATATTTTCCTCATCTTTTGATTCACTTGGATTTGTTTAGTTCTTCCTAAGAGCTCTGCATTGGTGATTCTGTCATACCACTGTAGTCTCAGAATCCCCAAAAGGCACAAATTAGTAAATATATGTGTTGTTTATTAGTAACTCTTTTGGTCGTTCTGCGTGATCTGATCCTTACAGTAGTACTTGCATGCTTTAGACGCCAATCCATGGAACTGAAGAATTACATCTCAGTCTCCGGAGGATTCACAACCAATCGACCAACCAACTAACCAATAGACCAACCAATTAACTAGCCAACGAATCAACCAACCAGCCAAACAACCAACCAATCAGACAAAAAACCAGCTTACCTACCAACCTACCGACCAACAAATAAAACAACCAGCTAACCAACCAGCCAGCCAACCAACTTACCAACCAGCGTATTAACCAGCCAATAAATCAACCAGTAAACCAACGAATCAGTCAACCAGCGAATCAGCAAACCAGCCAGCCAAACAGTCAGCCAACTAGCGATTCAGCCAACCAGTCAGCCAACTAACAACCAACCAACCTACCCATCGACCAAGCATGAAAAACCAACCTAAGATGCTTCCGGTTACCTTTCGATGGGCTCTCTAAACTGAACAAGAATCTTTGGAGGCCGCTCCCTGTGGATATATTTCAGCAAATGTGGGGTCAGCACTTCCGGTTCTTCTTTCCCAAAGTTTTGTGGTATCATTGGCCAGGACCGAAAATCCCACAGGTCCATGGGAGTAGCATCTCCTGAAATATGTGTTCTTTGAATTATAATAAACACTGAGGAATTAGTGAACATCACATGTCCAATAAGCGCTATCTAAAGTTATGGAGAGAAACATCTAAAACTAAAGAGGGTTGCATTTCTAACATGAGCACCGTTTTATAGGGCTACCTGAAACACATCTGCGGGCGATCTGGAAGCAAACCGCCTTGCGTTGGTTCCCATACAAAGGTATGAGTGCTGTTCGTTCAGAAAGCAATCACAAACTACTGAACGTAAACTTTCCACACACAAAACCCACAAATAGCCGACAGCAATCCAAAACTAAAATACGCTGGGGGTTGACTGCCACGTCCTGTAAATAATGTGCATCTAACTAACCTTAAAGACACCGCTAGAATGAGCAACATTTATCTAACCCCAACCAACCAAATACACAATCCTACAGTGTGAGGGTTGTTCGTTTTCGAAAGCCACTCGGGTTACTCACAGTAATCTGGACTAAACAACCTCTCAATATTACATTTAGGTAAGCAACAGATCATTAACCACCACTGTACGCCATCAGTTTCAAAATTCATCATTTTGAATACAGAATTAAAATAAGCACACAATGACTGTTAACAATGTTTTCCCGTAGTGAATTTGAATAACGAAGACACAAACAATAGATTGCACGATTTATTGCCTGGCCTATTTCGCTGCATCTCTTCAGGTACATACTGCAGAAATCACACAACATAAAGTGAAATAACTAGATACATCCTTCATACTGAAATATACACATGTTCGCACAGTAATGTAAATTGTCTACCACGGTAATTTTAAACTGACTAACATGTCTTTCTGCTTGCACAATGACAGCTTACGTAGGTTAATTATTATAGCTTCTGCAAACTTTAACAAGCGATTACTACATATAACAATGATTTAAAGACATGGTAATGATATATAAACGTGTAATAATAGGCTAACGACATTGTGGTATTCAGATATAAACGTGTAATAATGAGTTTAACACATTACACTATAAACATGTAACAATGATTTAAAGAAATAATAATGATATACACGTGTAATAATGGGCTAAACACATAATGATATTCGCACATACACGAGCAATAATCATTTAAATAAGTATCATATTCGTATATACACGTAGAATGATGAATTAAACAAATTATGATATTCAGAGTTAAACATATAAATGACAGTGTTAACTAATTATCTGATTTAGCTCTTCAGATTTCATTATATTCAGAGTTCAACATACGCACGTCTGTATTAACTGATAATATGCGCAAAAATGGTATGGTTTTCAAAGTTGAACACAAACTGGTAGTCATAGTCAGGCCACAAACAGTACAGTCTAACATACCTGTTATTATGCGTGTTAGGTTGGTCTGCTCTATCATGTTGGCAGTTTCCACAAACAAGTCAAGGTACTCGTCCACCGTGAGTTTCTTCTCCCCCATTTTCTTGTTAAGCACGCCTAAACAGTTCACAAAAATCTGCTGTTACGAGGATATAAAACAGCATATCAGAAATATATTGGCATGTGTACAGCTAAACGTTATAGAAGATAATTTTGGCATATGCACAGCTTAACTTTATTGAAGGCAATATTGACATATCCACAGCTAAACTCTATATAGGGTAATATTGACATATGCACAGCTAAACGTTATAGAAGGTAATATTGACATATGCATAGCTAAACTTTCTAGAAGGTAATATTGACATATGCGCAGCAAAACTTTATAGAAGGTAATATTGGTAAAGAGTAACCGGTAAAGAGTCTCGGTCGTGTGTAAGATTCAACCCTGATGGACAGGATCGCGGTGGCAGAGATACAAGAAGTGTTGACAAACGGTCTGCGTACCATCGATCGAAGCAGGCTGATAAGCAAATTCAAGATCTGGTGTCTCCAATTCATGCTTATTCCGAAACTACTGTGGCCGCTGTTGATATATGATACAGGCATGATCACAGTGAAAACGATGGAAGGGAAAATAAGCAACTACACAAGGAAGTGGCTTGGAGCACCACCATGCCTCACGACGGTCGCACTATATTGCAAGCAGGGTAAGCTCGCTCTCCCGTTCCGGTCCCTCATGGAAGAATTCAAAATTCAGAAAAGCCAGACTCGCGATGATGCTGCGCGAGTCTCCTGATGAAACGGTCAGTACCCCGAAGCCGTCCCGAGAACGGGAAGGAAGTGGAAAGTCGTCAGCGCGTTTGAAGATGCCTAGGCAGCACTCCAGCTGAAAGGGTCATGTTGCACATCCAATCAGACATTTAGGGGGGCTGAGTGGTCTTTAGATATGGTGTCCGCCTCGAGTGCTGGAGGTCCCGTGTTCAGGCCCCGGTGAGGACTGTGATTTTTTCACGTGAACTTCTAGTAATAAAATTTCCCCTGGTCTCTGGGTAGTGAGATCGGACGCCCGTGTGTATTGTTGCACACGTAAAAAATCCCTTGGCAGTTGGAAATCGAAAAAGAGTAGCCTAACGGCGCTGCCCGGGCAAAACTTAGAGTTAAACATCTACGCAGCCGGTGTTACGGAGTTCGTGCACTGAGCTGAGTTTCTCAGGACTCATGCTTGAGTTAGGAGTAAAACAGAGCACGTATAGGTTACACCCGAGTGCCGTGATGTTGATCCGTCGACTAAACTAAACTAAACTAAACTAAACCAATCGGGCAGAAGGGGGTTCAGGCACCATGACAGAGATCTGATGTGGTCTAGGGCCACGACTATGGAATGCAGAGACATGGTAGTTCAGGAGATCCGAGAGGGAGAGGACGACGAGAGAGTATGTCTGACTGCCCAACAAGCGCAACAGGGCCAGTGGTTATCATGGGAAGGGATAGTGCAGAGGTCCCTTGCCTGGAATGAAATATGGCGCCTGGCACCACTGCGCTTAAGTTTCATCGTCCGATCCTTATACGATATCTTACCATCAGATGCTAACTTGGTCAAGTGGGGTGAAGCTTGCTCGTTGGCAAGTGGGCCATGTGGGGCCCCTAATGAAGTGGACCTCTTTATCATTAGAAAATGTGAATGACATTTTAGTCCTGACAACTAATATTGTTAGACCCAGTCCGCCACTGGATATCGGAATAAACTGACAAGTTTGACTGACTGTAAACCCCATGGAAGAGTTACTGTTAACTCTTGTCCTAGAAAATCAGAAAAAGAGTTCTTGCATGTTACATAGAACCAGTTTTACTGCGAGTCCTGGGCAGTTAGTAAACAGGCGAGACAATCCTTGGAAACCTTGGAAATGTGGTTTTATAGAAGAATGCTAAAAATTAAGTGGACAACCAAAGAGAGCAATCAGGGCGTTTTAAGGGAAGTAGAGTCGCAAAGACAACTTCTCACAAACATAAGAAAGAGGCAATCGTCGTTTTTTGGCCACGTTATAAGAAGACAAAACATGGAACACATTGGTGACAACCGACAAGATTTGCGGAAAGAGTGATAGAGGAATACATTGTGAGAAGATTCTTGACAGGCTTGTGCCATGGCACGAAAGGGAGTCAACACACAAAATGATCCATGACGTCGGTGATGGTAATTTGTGGAGAGGCATGATCACCCGCGCCAGGCGGCAATGCGCTGGATGATGATAACTTTAGACCCTGATGCGAATCGAACCCGTGACCACAGCGCTGGCAGGCGAGACTTTAGCCACCACTCTACCGCTTCCCCCATGCTACAGATTCATATTTGATCCGTTAACTGTCACACCTGGTTTATATCTTACAACTGGTTTATATCTTACACCTGGTTTATTCCATTTCAAATTCCAATTCCAATTTCTGGTACGAGTACCCCATTTCAGCCTTCGAATTTTCGACTTAGCTATGTAAGGGTGTTTATGGTGTAGCTTGAAATTTGTCTTTCGTACTTTGGGCTGCTTGTTGTCAGCTTCCCGGCTTCTGATGGGTTGATTGCGTTCGTTACTTTCTTGATGAGGTTTTTCAAGTCTGGGCAGAGTCGCGCGCTTGTTAAGGCCTGGAGTAATTGAGTACTCACCCCGTCATATGGTGCAGTTTCTTTCAGGGAGTTTTACCAGTTGTCGTCTCTCCTGATGTTCCACCTCCTTCCTCGTCTTGGATTGTCTTCGAATCTTTACGGTCTTGATTGATTCCGTGTGTTGAGGTCGGCCAGGACTAGGCCTTTTCGATAGCGTCTCTCGAACCATTTTTCTTGGCTTGGGTATCCATTTTCATCAAATTCTAATTCACTTTCTGATGATTCTTCTCTTGTCTGAGTCTTTGAGTTTTCTGGTTCGGGAGTTTCGGTCTTGGCCTTGAGTAGTTCTAGTTGTTGTCTTTCTTCTTGAATCTGTTTGAGCGTTTCTTCTGTATTTTCTCTTATTTCTTGGATTCTTGATACGGTTTCCTCAGCCTCAGCCCTCATAGCAGACATCAGAACGATATCCCGTTCAATCTTATTTTGAAGTTGCTTCATTTCGTTGAGGATGCGCTGTTACCTGTGTTTCTTGCTTCTTGTTTTTTCCCTCCTCTCTGCTTGATAGCCTGTCTTCTGTATCAGCCTGTGTAGCAGCCATTCGAGCGACATCCTGCTCAATCTTCCGCTGAACTTGCTTCGTTTCGTCCAGGAGGCGCTGAGCGGCTGTTATCTGTGTTTCTTGCGTCTTGACTTTTCCTTCCTCCATGGTTTTGAACTGTGTTCTCAGGTCCTTCAATTGGCCTTCCAGTTGCGCTTTGTCATTTTTGGTGAGTTGGTTGGTCGCCTCGTACTGCCTCCTGGCCTCCTTATATGGTAGGTTAGACTTGATGGCGATTTGCATGGCTTCTTTGCTGTCTTTGTGGCAGGGGCAGCCGAGGTACCTGGCGCCATGGTTGCCAAGGCAGTTGGCACATTTCCTGTTGGTGTTAGGCCTCCTGAAGTCCTTGTCGATCTTTGCATGCTGGCACTGACTGCATGGGTGAGGTCCAGAGCAGGTTTACAACCTGGTTTATATGTTACGCCTGGTTTATATCGTACACCTGGTTTATATGTTACGCCTGGTTTATATCTTACACCTGGTTTATATGTTACACCTGGTTTATATCTTACACCTGGTTTATATCTTACACCTGGTTTATATCTTACACCTGGTTTATATGTTACACCTGGTTTATATCTTACACCTGGTTTATATCTTACACCTGGTTTATATCTTACACCTGGTTTATATGTTACACCTGGTTTATATCTTACACCTGGTTTATATCTTACACCTGGTTTATATCTTTAACAGATTCAGTGCTAAACAAAATGTAGGTTTGGACCAAACAAAATGAATGGCGGAAAATGGGAAGTAGGGAGGTCACAGTTGTGACTTGACAGTTGTTAATATGGTAGCAGACATGTTG
>OY992888.1:12604209-12631709 GCA_963921405.1 Cepaea hortensis | reverse complement strand
AATTGGAAGTAGGGGTGTGTCACAGTTATAATTTAAAAGTTGTTAATATGGTAGAAGGTATGTTGTATTATATATCAAAGTAAAGGGGGTTGCTATAGTTTGATTTATAAACCCATGGCAGATCATCATCATCATCAAGTGCCGTGCCGGCTGGCGTAGGTGTTCATGGCTCTCCAGAAATCTCGGTCTTTGGTGTTCTGGATCAACTCTGCTGATGATATTCCTCCATGCCACCGTCTCAATCCGTCAAGCATCATTTCTCTTGGTCTGCCTCTGCCTCTCTTCCCCTCGATCTTTCCAGTCGTCACGACGTTCTCCAATGCCTCTCTTCTCATCACACGACCAAAGAAAGCTGTTTGTCTCTTTCTTATTGTTGTATATAGTGTTCTAGTTTCATTAGCCTCTTTCAGGCAATCGTGGTTAGTTACTCTGGCAGTCCAAGGAATTTGCAACATTCGTCTTAAAAATCACATCTCTGTTGCTTCTAAGTTCTTCCTAATTTGTTCATTTACATTCCAAGATTCGCTGCCATACATCAAAACCGGTTCTATATAGCATTTTAGCACTCTCTTTCTTACATTCATTGATAGTTACTTATTGCATAAGATGCTCTTCATTTTCTGAAATGCGGCTTTTGCCTGCCCTCTTAATCTCTGTTATACATCTTCCATCTGATGCCCCTAGGTATTTAAAATTATCCACTTGGTTGAGAATTTCCCCTTCTATTTCTATGTCACATTTTGGTGTCCCCATTTTCTTTGATATCACCATTGTTACTGTTTTCTTGATATTCAAGGAGAGTCCTTTCTGTGCACTCTCTGATACTACAATGTCCAATAATTATTGTAGGTCTGTTGCATTATCCGCCACCAATACTGTGTCATCTGCATAGCGTATATTGTTTATATTATATCCTCAGATTAGTATTCCTGGCTTCTCTTTGATCTCTCTCATTACTTCGCTATATAAGGAGGAGAGATCGGGTGACAAGACACACCCCTGTCGTACTCCTGGCAGATATCATGTTCAAATAAGACGATTTATCAGCCAATGGCAGCTAAGCAATTAAATTAATCTCGGCCACATCCTCTGGTCACTCCCTGCTGCGCCATCATCTCCAGGCCGTGATGATCTATCTGTTCTTCTGTGATGTACATATGATTTAAAAGATCCCCGACCACACCTGGGCTTGTCACAAGGCTTTACGTAGTAGACATAAAAAAGGAAATGATAGGCGAAAAAGACAGATGTTGCCAATTATCATATCAGTGATGAAATGGTTATATTATGTTATTTACGCCGTGCACTTCCTTCACTACTGTGGTATATTGATCATCTATAGTGACCAAAGGCTGCGTGGTCTCGAGGTATGGTGTCCGCCTCGAGTGCTGGAGGTCCCGGGTTCAAGCCCCGGTGTGGACCGGGATTTTTTCACGTGGACTTCTAGTAATAAAGTTTCCCCTGGTCTCTGGGTAGTGAGATCGGACACCCGTGTGCATTGTTGCGCACGTAAAAAATCCCTTGGCAGTTGGAAATCGAAAAAGAGTAGCCTGACGGCGCTGCCCGGGCAAAATTTCGAGTTAAAAATCTACCCAAAGTATTTCAGGATCCTCGCCGTGCTACGGAGTTCGTGCACTGAGCTGAGTTTCTCCAAACTCAGGTTTGAGTTAGGAGAAGAACGGAGCACTTATAGGTTACACTCGTGTGCCGTGATGTTGGTCCATCGACTAAACTAAACTAAACTAAACTAGACCAAAGGCTTGCGAACGCTGTTCGTGAGCCGCTTACCAGGCGGCCGAAACGCAACTGTGACCGATTTGTGCGGCAGACCGTATATAATATAATTTTTAAAAAAATATCTTTCCTAAAATCAGTAACGGGTTGACTCAGTTTTATGTGATGGATTAAGAAATAGATGTATTGACAGATATGCAAATAATATTTCTTATCTGTCACTCAACTGACATAGCGGTGTCGGAGAGGGGGACATTCGGATTAATTATCCAACAATCTATTGTCCAATCTGCCCGCATGGGAATCCCATGGGAAACGTCCAATGGGATGGGATGGGACAGCAAACATTTTGTATTTCCCATGGGACACATGGGACAGTAGCCATGTCATATCAACTTTTTAAAAACCTTTTTAAAGCCTTTTATCCTTCCTTTTTCTTTATGTACTTGTATCAGTTCTTTATCTCGTGGTGGGACACCGGATACATTAATAAATGCGCGTGCGATCATATTACCTACGTTTCAATGCCCATTTAAAAAATTACTCGCATTACTTTAATGAAGATGATGAAGAATTCTTAAACCACTTTCCGAATATTGTTCAAATTAAAGGAATGCTGTACATACATGAGAAATTCAAAACTTTTATTTTGACAAACTAGAAATTGATGTTGCTACATCTAATTTAATTTTGCTGTTATATTTCCTCCTAGACTATCAGTTGTACAAAGTTATTGTTGATATTGACGAAAAAACTTCCAGCAGCAATGTGAAGAAATATTGTCAGAACTTACAGAAAATTATTGGAGAAAAACTTTGGCCATATTGCGGCAGTTCTTTGGCAGTTACTGCAGCATCCCTTACTGGAGTTGAAATCAAAGCCAAAATAGAAGACATGGTCAAGTCAGTTGTTACTAAGAAGAAAGGGAATGTGGGCACCAATAAATGGGCCAATGATTGGATCGCTTTTTCTAAGTCTGTTGTTCCAACTGTTATTTCATTCATCAAGGATTTAAATCTTTCTTCTGAATCATCTGCTGTATGCGAAGTAGCAGGCATTGTAGAACAAAAGCCGAAAAGTGATTTTGACTTATTTTTTGATCCGCCACCAAACAAAACACTTAAGTATGATGACCCCAGAAACAAATGCCTTGAGGATGAAGTCACCATGTTTCAAAAATTACGGCAACCAACTTTACAACCATTAAATTATTGGAAAATTGAACATAGATTTCCACTGCTAACAGCAAGTGCGAAAATTGTCTTGGCCATACCAGTGTCCTCAGCGGCAGTAGAGCGCTTATTTAGTACAGCTGGAATGTTGTTGAGTAAGTTACGAAAAAGGATGTTACCAGCTCTCGTTATAAACTCTGTGTATATCAGATTTGCATGTAAGATGAAAATTGTGGAAATGGTTCAGGGATTACCTGGATTAACTAAATTATTAGAAACAGTCGATCAGCAGGAAATTGATAATGTGCTGAATGAGCAGAGTGACTCTGAAACAGAATGAGAGTGTCAGAATGACACTGAATTGTCACATTTAGATTAAACTTTGTTTTAATATAATACACTTGAATATTAAATTAATAAATTATGTTGTTTTACATGTCTCTTTGTACATGTAGTCCTATTTAGTAGATACTAACCCTAAACTTTCATAAATTTTATAATGTTATTTGAACTGAATTCCATATTAGTATTATCATGGGAATCCCATGGGAATCCCAAGGGATGGGACAGGCAAAATGACCGTGGGATGGGATGAGAATGGGACTGAAAAATGTGTCCCATGGACAAGCCTGCTAATCTGGGGATAGAAATGGGAGACAGGCGCTAATTGGGGCATTTCTCACAATGGCTGTTGATGAGGCAATTAAGTATCCTAAGTGACGATTTAATGAGGCGACCGGTTGTCTTTCGCGTCTCATCATTCCCAAATCACAACAAAAGTAATATTGTGCGGAAGTATATTTATTATCTAAGGCATAGTCATATCTCGTAATTAATTTGTTTATTTCTTTTACTTGTTACGTATATTCTTTTGTTTCTGCCGTTTGTTTGTGATGTATTGTGTCTTGATTATTTTGTTTTGTAATGACTTTCAGAACAATGCAGCCAACGTGTTAACGAAGTGTTTAGGGAACTGCGCTGATAATGCATAGGCACGGTCGTCTGGGCTCGTCGCCGGCTAAGGTGAGGGAAATATTAGCCACTTATACCTCCGTGCATTCAGCCCACAGTATGTGACGATCCTATCACGTCACTTAGCCGTAGCGAGAAATTACTCCGGGTAATTCACACACACCCCAGAGCAATGAGGCAATTATGTGTGTGGGTGTGTGTGGGTGGGCGTGTATGGGGGTGTTGGTGTGTGTGGGTATGTGTGGGTGGGTGTGTGTGGGTATGTGTGTGTGGGCGTGTATGGGGGTGTTGGTGTGTGTGGGTATGTGTGGGTATGTGTGGGTGGGCGTGTATGGGGGTGTTGGTGTGTGTGGGTATGTGTGGGTGGGCGTGTATGGGGGTCTTGGTGTGTGTGTGGGTATGTGTGGATGGGCGTGTATGGGGGTGTTGGTATGTGTGGGTATGTGTGGGTGGGCGTGTATGGGTGTGTGGGGTGTGGGTGTGTGTGGGTGGGTGTGTGGGGTGTGGATGTGTGTGGGTGGGCGTGTATGGGTGTGTGGGGTGTGGGTTGTGTGTGGGTGTGTAGGGTATTGGTGTGTGTGGGTGGGCGTCTATGGGTGTGTGGTGTGGGTGTATGTGGGTGTGTGTGTGGGTGGGCGTGCATGGGTGTGTGGGGAGTTGGTGTGTGTGGGTGTGTTTGTGTGGGTGTGTGTGGTGTTGGTGTGTGTGTGGGTGTTGGTGTGTGGGTGTGTGTGGGCGTGTGTGGGTGTGTATTGGTGTGTGTGGGGTGTTGGTGTGTGGGTGTGTGTGGGCGTGTATGAGTGTGTGTATAGGTGTTGGTGTGTGTGGGTGTGTGTGGGCGTGTTGTGTGGGTGTGTGTGTGTGGTGTTGGTGTGTCTGTGGGTGTTGATGTGTCTGTGGGTGTTGGTGTGTGTGGGTGTGTGTGGTGTTGGTGTGTGTGGTGTTGATGTGTGTGGGTGTGTGTGGTGTTGGTGTGTGTGGGTGTGTGTGGTGTTGGTTTATGTGGGTGTTGGTGTGTATTGGTGTTTGTGGGTGTTGGTGTGACTGTGGGTGTATGTATGGGTGTTTGTGTCTGGGTGTTGGTGTGTTTGTGGGTGTGTGTGTAGGTGTGTGTGTGTATGTGTGTGTGTGGGGTGTGTGTGGGTGTTGGTGTGTATGGGTCTTGGTGTGTGTACGTGTTGGTATGTGTGGGTTTGTGTGTGGGTGTTGGTGTATGTAAGTATATGTCGGTGTTGGTGTGTGTGTGTGTGTGTGTGGGCGTTGGTTTGTGTGGGGGTGTTGGTATGTGTGGTGTGTGTGTGGGTGTGTGGTTGGATGGGTGTGTGTGGGTGTGCGGGCGTGCGCGTGTGTGTAGGGATGTAGGTAGACCAGTAAAGTGAATATCACTAATATAAAGCTAAATATATGTGTAATATTGACAACCAAACACACATCACATGTACAATCAACATTACTCTATACACTTACAATGCAAAATATATCCTCAACTCTGCTATATTTCTGGGCCTGTCGATCCATGCAAGTCCAGCCTGCAATGGAAATATAAGCACTTTCTGAATTAATTGTGAACAGATCAGACAGTATAACAGGCCAAGAATTCAACATGGCAGAATTAATAAGAGCGCTCGTTCTTAAACTCCCGGTGTTCTGATGCCGAGTTTTGCGGGTTCAAGCCTTAGACCGGTCAGTGAGACTTACAAGTGCATTGAAAATTCTATTAACCGTCACTAGTTTAACCGGAAGTTTCTGTTATCTGTCATCGTCTGAAGAAAAAAAAAAACAAAGAAGAAGAGATACAACATAAAGGACGCTATTTTCAATTTCGCCACTGCCTGGACTGATCTTACAGTGTTTAACCTAAAGAATGGACGGAATAAACTCTTGTCTGAACCTGTCTGACGAAACTGAAGGAGCTGAGACTGTTAGTGTTGATGCAACTGTGCAACAATGTAGGACTAAATGCCAGAAGAAGCAACAGATTGGTTGGAATGTGACAAAATGGATGTGGCTTTGAAATTTTGAACAATTATGACATTGTTTCAGGTGTGACTACCACTGAAGAAGAAGAAATTGATAACGATGAAGGATCAGTTCTTAACCAATAAACTACAACTAGCCACTCAAAAGCAGAAATAATGTTATCAAAGTTCACCGACCGGTTTGAAATGCAAGAGAAGGTAAATGTAACACAGATCCTACTTCTGAGTAAGATACGGAACATCGCCGCGCAGAAAGCTCGAACTTCAAAGACACAGAAGAGATAACATTATTTTAAAGTAACGTAGGCTTATGGTATTATAACACATTTCTGTACATTACTACTCTTATATTGAAGTTTATTATGATGGGTTTGTAAAATATGTATTTATTATTCACATTTAAAGGATTCTATTTTCATTTTCGCCCTAAGCCCACAGTGAAATCACGTTAATGTATATATGTGTTAGGAGATTTATGTCATCCGTCTATTCGTTTGTCCGTCACAGGGCTGGTCCCGACGGGGACGGTTAACCGAAGTTTTACTGTACCTCTGAAGTCGGAGTGGGTTCGCCTGATGGCGTTGGGCTCTGGCAATAGAGAAAGCTAATCCACACGCAAAAATCAGTCTAGTACACTAAAAGTAGTAACACTTGTATGGACTACGCTTGCGTTCAACGCGAGCAAAAGAAAAACAAATAACACACCATAAGTTTCATGAGTGCTCAGACTTCAGTGGTAGTTACAGAAACAATTATTGACGAGATTAATCAAACTCATGAGTGCACATGTACACGAGGATTCGCGGCTGAGAAGTTACGGTGCGCGTCTTAGAAAGCACCAAGTTCGATTTCTGCACCATCATCATCATGTGCCATGCCGTCTTACACCAGAGTCGTGGATCAGCTCTGTGTTATCGTCCCGACCAGGCCACGTGGCTAAGCCATCCAGGAATTTATTTGTCTTCCCCCCCCCCCCCCAGTCTTGCCTGTTGTCACCTTGTTTTCTTGTTTATTTTTTCTCATAACGCGCCCAAAACCATTTGACTGTCTACGTCTAATTTTTCTAAACAGTTTACGGCTTTCATTTGCCACTTATATGACTTACTCTTTGTATCTGTTTCTTTCTGTCTATCCATGGTATTCTTTGCATTTTCCTCAGAAACCACATTTCAATTGCCATTAGACGTTGTTTTCCAGCTTCTCAGCTGGTCGCCATCAAGCGAACCCACTCCGACTTCACATCCATACAAAAGTGCAGGTTCCATGTAGCACTTCAACACTGTGTCAAGATGCAAAAGACATCCTTTTATTGATCAGTATGGTTTCCATCTTGCAAAAGGCCACCATCGCCATAGCGATTCTTGCATAGGGGTGGATATTCTTCTAAAAAATCATGGGTGTCTAATGATATTACACGACCTTGTTATCTCTTGGGCAGAAAGATATATATCTTCAGATATCTTCAGTATCTTCAGATAAAAACTGAAAAAGAGGAGGTCCCTGTGCAAGCTGTACACGGTAACCATCTCACGTCAGCTGGACATCGAAAGGGGCACGCTGTAAGCTCGCAGTCCTGGCAAACTTGTTAGGAAATAGTAAACCTACCCACGGTTAGATAAAGCAAACTATGGTCAGCTGGAACACTAACTTATCATCATGTGCCATGCCGGTTAACTTGGGCAGTCTTGTTGTACCATCTCACTCGATCACCAGAGTCGTGGATCAGCTCGGTGTTCTTGTCTCGACCATACAACGTGGTCAAGCCATCCAGGTATTTACTTCTTAGCCCTCCCCTTATTCTCTTCCCCTCGATCTTGCCAGTTGTCACCAAGTTCTCCAATTTATTTCTTCTCATAACGTGACAGCCAGCTCCATGGCAGAGGGGTCACAGCTTTCTCCGTAACCCCGAATACTCTCGTGGTTGACGTGAGCGCACGAGAATTGGAAGCGGTTCGAGTCACGCCAGTGACTTATGAGAGTATGGAGCCGGTTACTCAGAAAGCAATGGCAAACTACTGAGCGTAATCTTGACAAGAAATCAACAATCAGCTAAAAGATGCTGATGTTGACAGCGATGTCCTGTAAAGGATATGCAAAACATAACGTGACCACACAAAAAAACAAGAAAAAGAAAACGACTGTCTGCGTCTAATTTCTCTAATCAGTTTACGGTTTTCATTTGTTTCTTGTAGGACTTGATCATTCGTTTTTCTGTCTATGGTATTCTTTGCATTCTTCTCAGAAATCACATTTCCACAGTCATCAGATGTTTTTCAGCTTTACTGCTTATTGTCCAAGCTTCACATCCATGCAAAAGTATAGGCTCTATGTAGCACCTCAACACTCGTTATCTCGTTGCAATTGACATCATTTTATGGTCTGTATGTTTTTCATCTTGCAAAAGGCTGCCTTTGCCATGGCGATTCTTGATCTAGTTTCTTCAAGGCATCTCCCAGATCTACAAATTGATGGGAAAGACATTAGACTTATAAAAAACATATATTGGAAACAACAAGCTGCAATAAGGATTGATAATGAAGTGGGACAGTATCAGCCAATTAAGAGAGGTGTTAGGCAGGGATGAGTGATGTCTCCAGATTTTTTTTCACTATACAGTGAAAATATTTTCAGAAATGTAGAGTATATAAATGGAATCAGTATACAGTATTAATTGCAGACAATGCGCAGGACCTGCAACAATTAGTAGATGCGGTTGTTGTACACAGTGAGCAACTGGGGTTAGAATTAAATTGTAAAAAGACTCAGGTTATGGTCGTCAGTAGGAAGGAAGCAGTGCCACAATGTAATATACAAGTAAATGGAAATATTCTTCAACAAGTGAATCGGTACAATTATCTTGGAACAGTTATAACATCTGATGGGAGATGCCTTGAATAGATTAGAACAAGAATCGCCATGGCGAAAGTAGCCTTTAGCAAGATGAAAAACATTCTGACCAATAAGAAGATGTCAATTGAAACGAGAAAAAGAGTGTTGAGGGGATACATAGAGCCTGTTCTTTTGTATGGATGTTAAACTTGGACAATGAGCAGTCAAGCTGAAAAGCATCTGATGGCTGCAGAAATGTGGTTTCTGAGGAAAATGCAAAGAATACCATGGACAGACAGAAAAACCAATGACCAAGTACTACAGGAGACAAATGAACATCGTAAACTGATTAGAGAAATTAGACGTAGACAGTCAAAATTTTTTGGACATGTTATGAGAAGAAATGGATTGGAGAACTTAGTGACAACTGGCAAGATCGAGGGGAACAGACCAAGAGGAAGACCGAGAGGAAAATACCTGGATGGCTTGGCCACATGGCATGGACGAGACAGGAACACTGAGCTGATCCACGACACTGGTGATCGAATGAAATGGCGAGTCATGACCGCCCACGCTTTCCGGCATGGCACATGATTGATTGATTGATCTCCCATCTGATTGTATGACTGTTCCGAGATAGCTGTACCGATTAATGTTTGTAAGAATATTCTCATTTACTTGTGTATTACAATAACAACTAACTACTATACATGAAACCTTTTGACGGGCAACTGTCTACACATCCCTCACTCCGCCACTCCCTCACTTCCAGAGGCACAAGATCTTTTCATGGTTTAGGAGACGATCGGAACCCTAGTACATGGGCCTTTAACAATTAAAAATGCTTTCCTTCCAAACGATTCAAATCCAACCACCCAACCAACCAACCAATCAACAAACTAACGAACCAACCAGTCAACCAATCAGCAGACCGACCGACCAACCAACCAATCAGCAAATGAATAAAACAACCAACCACAAGTTAACAGCATAACCAGTTAAAATAGGTCATCGGTGATGTGTACACAACTGCAAAGGAACACTTACTCTGCTGAGACGAGTATGGCGACAGCCCCGACATTTCAATAATGCGCCCGATGCTGGATTTGATATACTCATTTCTGGCCCAGGGAACTTCTAGAACAATGAACACCGCAATCATGCCCAGTACACCAATCATCATATTGCCTGTAGAGCTACAGACGGGGAGTAAGAACAGAGCATAAGGATCACGTAATGTGGATTCCCTAGTATAACATCAAGCCATTACAAATCAATTTCTCAATTCTCCCTCCCCCACCCCCAACCCCCACCTTTCTCCTCGTACTGCTACTGCTGTTGCTTCTTCTTCTTCTTCTTCTTCTTCTTCTTCTTCTTCTTCTTCTTCTTCTTCTTCTTCTTCTTCTTCTTCTTCTTCTTCTTCTTCATCTTCTTCTTCTTCTTCTTCTTCTTCTTCTTCTTCTTCTTCTTCTTCTTCTTCTTCTTCTTCTTCTTCTTCTTCTTCTTCTTCTTCTTCTTCTTCTCCTTCTCCTTCTTCTTCTTCTTCTTCTTCTTCTTCTTCTTCTTCTTCTTCTTCTTCTTCTTCTTCTTCTTCTTCTTCTTCTTCTTCTCCTTCTCCTTCTTCTTCTTCTTCTTCTTCTTCTTCTTCTTCTTCTTCTTCTTCTTCTTCTTCTTCTTCTTCTTCTTCTTCTTCTTCTTCTGCAGTGTTCATTCCTGTCTACACATGAAGTCCTATGTGGGTGGGTGTGTGGGAGGGGGATGGGTGGGTTGGTGGGGTATGCATGTGTCCCTGAATGTGTGTGGATGGGGGTGTATGGGTGGGTAGGAGATGTCCCTCATAACATGGCATTTTGCATTGTTTATGTCTACAACATTCTGACAATGTTCTTTTTTTTTCCTATGTGAATGTATCATGCACTATGGACGAACGAAAGATGAGTGATTGGAAGGGCTGAATGTAAGACGGGCCTGCGTGCCCAATTTGTGACACTTTTAAAGTAAAGTTGAATTGAATTGAATTGAATTGCTCATTGAGACCATGGGCTAGTTATATGTGTCTCTTTGTCATTGTGGACCAATGTTCGTTCAGCGATTGACCAAACATACATTGAGTCCATTGATTTCCACTTGTTCACTCGGTTTTCTTTGAGTGCTAATCATTATCCGTGGAATTACGTCTCGTATTATGTCAGTGGCACATGATTATCCAAGAGTATAGTTTTGGATTGTGTTTTTGCTTGGAGTCCATATATTTCTGGATATTGGTTTACATAGTCTAGATATTTCTGGGCATTGGTTTACATAGAGTCTAGATATTTCTGGGTGATGTTTTTACATGCAGTCCTGATATTTCTGGGCATTGGTTTACATAGAATCTAGATATTGGTTTACATAGAGTCTAGATATTTCTGAGTTTTGTTTTTACATGCAGTCCTGATATTTCTGGGTATTGGTTTACGTAGAGTCTAGATATTTATGTGTATTGGTTTAGATAGGGTCCAGATATTTCTGGGCATTATTTTTACATGCAGTTCAGACATTTCTGGTTATTGTTTTTACATGCAGACCAGATATTTCTGAATATTGTTTCTATATTTGTTTCAGATATATCTGGACATTGTTTTACATAGTAATTCATTTATTTCTGGGTATTGTTTTTACATATGAATCCAGATATTTCAGGTTAACGTTTTTACATTGCGTCAAGCTATTTAGAGAAGTTGGATTAGTAACATCAAACTAAAACGAAATTAGAATCAGTCACAATTTTCTAAGACAAATGCATATTCAGTAACAATAGCCATAGACAAAAGCAGGTTCAATACCATTTGTATTGTCTCAGGTGATCGAGGTTCTGTAACAACTACACAGGACAGAAGTAGGTTCAGTAAAAACTGCCATAGACAGGAGTAGTTCAGTAAGAACTGTTATGGCAGAAGCAGGTTCATTACTAAGTGTCCTAAACAAAAGGATGCTCGGATATATCTGTATAGGGCTTACAGTAAAACGTCGATTAACCATGATTCGTTTAACCGTCAGTGTCTGTTATCCGTAGTCGTCTTTTAAAAAAAATTTAAGAGAAACAACAAACAAAAGAACGCTATTTTCAATGCCGCCACTGCCTGGGCTGACCTTACAGTGTCTAACTTAAAGAATGGGAGGAATAAACTCGTGCCTGAACCTGCTGATGAAACTGAAGGAACTGAGACTGTTAGTGTTGATGCAATTGTGCAACAATGTAGGACTAAACAGTGAAAACGTAATGACAGAAGAAGTAACAGATTGGTTGGTATGTGACGAAATGGATGGAGAATTTGAAATTTTGAACCATGATGAAATTGTTTCTAGTGTAACTACCATTGATGGAGAAGAAATTGATGACGATGAAGGATCAGTTCTGAACTAAAACACTACAAGTAGCCACTCAGAAGCAGAAACAATGTTATCAACGTTTGAAATGCAAGAGAAGGCAAATGCAACACAGATCCTACTTCTAAGTAAGATACGGAACATCGCCGAGCAGAAAGCTCGAGCATCAAAGACAAATAAGAGATGACATTATTTTAAAGTAACGTAGATACATTTCTGTACATTACTACTCTTATATTGAAGTTTATATTGATCGTTTCGTAAAATTAAGTACAATATGTATGTATTATTCACATTTAAAGCATTTAATTTTAATTTTCTTCCCAAGCCCGCAGTGAAATCACGTTACTGTACATATGTATTGAGAGATGTCCATTATCCGTCTATTCAGTTATCCGTCACATCCCTGGTCCGGTCGGTGACGGCTAATCGAATGTTTACTGCACTTAGGTTCAGCAAAACTGCCTCAATGAGAAGCAGGTTCAGTAACAGTTGTCTAGGAAAGAAGTAGGTTTAGTAAATCCCACCTTAGTCTGATTATGTGTCCTTCTTCTGAGTCGTGAGTGTCGACAAATCCTCTTGCCTCTACCTGCAGCACCATTCTCTCCAATCCATGATTGTTTATATGTTTCTTCACGCTATGCCCATGACCATACAGACGTTGACCCCCATCTGTTTTAGCATACACTATACACAACCCAACCCTCCAGACCCAGCCAATCTGTCCGCCTGCTCATTTCTAACCACACCAGCATGTCCTGGGGGAAAAGATTCAGCTGATGCACATTGTCTTTGACTTTTGAACATTTTACACATGTCACTCATGAAGAATGCCTGTCTTCACGTTTTTCATCATGCTCGATCATCTCATTACAATCAAGGCGCGTGTGCTGTTTAGCCTACAACCAGCGGAACGCAGCAGTGACTGCCACTACTTCTATTCTCAGACTAGATGTTGTAGTATCATATACCAGGCTCTCCTGCACTAAACATCGTCCATTAACCTTCGCTACGAACCCTCAGATACTTCTTTTATCTCTTAGCACACAATCATCCGTGTAGATGATGACGTTACCTGGGCGTGCATTCTCGCGACTCAAGTCACATGTTTAAAACACACATGAATGTTTATTTGCATTTAATATTTAACCTTCACTCTTAAACTACCAATAATAAACTATCACTCATAAAGTATCACTCATAAACTATCACTCATAAACTATCACTCATAAACTATCACTCATAAACTATCACTGATACACTATCACTAATACACTATCACTCATAAACTATCACATACACTATCACTCATAAATTATCACTCACAAACTATCACTCATAAAATGTCACTCACAAACTATCACTCACAAACTATCACTACACTCAGTTACTCACCGGGATAAGACAAACATTGAGCTTGGCTTCATGATAAACGGTTGTTGTGTATACGTTACTCCGCCTGGTGTAGTACTGAATACATCCTTCCAGTGTAGAAACTATTACCATAAGCTGTCTTAACACCTTAGAACAGTGGTTCTCAACCTTGTTTGGTCCATGCACCCCTTCTCCATAAGTACAGAATGTCATTTCCCACCTTTCGTATTTCATCCCCATAGTCCTCCCTCCCCGCCCCGACATAGTATAAATACAAATAGAAGCTAAATATTATAACACATACTAGAACAGCCGGTCTCCCTGGCCTAGGCGTTAGCGACTTTCTCCATAAGCCCGTATATCCACGCGAGGAACGTAACTTGCGCGAGAATCGGTAGCGGTTCTCACCGCGTTGGTAACTTACGGGGTAGGCGAGCCGGCCGCCCAGAAAGCAATGGTAAACTACTGAGCGTAATCTTGCCAAGAAATCAACATACAGCTGAAAGATGCTGATGTTGACAATGATGTCCTGTACAGGATATGCGAAAATTAAAAAATAAATAATAAAAAATACTAGAACAAGTTTAGACTTCTACATAAAGCGTGATTTGCCGGTCTACTTACGTTATAAAACGAATTTCAGAAGGATGAGAAGTACAGAACTGTAAAGTATCTAGGAAAAAAACAATATCAAGTAATCGGTTCTTATATTATCGCAATCGTGAAATAATCTTAACCCGCTTCTCCCCCCCCCCCCCGCTTCCCATGGAAACCCTAAAATTTCCCCCTGGGGGACATTCCCCGCCGATTGAGAACCACTGCCTTAGAAGGCCAAACTCTAGGAAGATCTGCGGCTGTTTTATTCATGAAGATGGGTGCATGCCTGTGGTAAAGTAGATTCGGGACAGGGAGAAAGATATCCCTGTTTGATAAAAACGACTACTGCAGAAAACCTGAAATGGCTCATGAGACTCCCTAGGGGTGGAGACATGTCATAGTGTAAGGTTCTAATAGATATAAGAAAGGTATTCTCGTAGAAGATTTGGAAAGCCAGGAAATTCACCGCATTCAAGAGAGGAGGAAGCTCACTCTGAATAACTTGACGCGTGTTGTGTCCCTGAAACACTCTGCTCTCCTCCAGAGTTGATGTTATGAAACAATATCACAATTACACAATGAAACAAGACACAAGTCAACAAGTAAAGAGATTAACTCCAAGACATAAATTAAGATATTATAATGGGATAACATGGGGGGGGGGAAGAAGAGGTGTTAAACTAGCATATTAAAAAAAATATACACACCTCTAAAATAATTGTCACAACTGTCATTTACTGCCAATATAGTACCTTGCGGTGTATGGCAGAGGGGTATTTGAGCCAGAGGAATTAAGGCCGCCTGGCTAGTGCAGTCGCCGCGAACTGTGCAGGTTATAATTTTTTTTCTCGACGACAGAAAAAAAAATAAAAACCTAAAATAGCTCTAAAATAGCATACAAATAAAAGACATAATACGACCACTAATTATCTGCAGTGCTTGATTAAACTGGTCCTCCGTCCTCATAAGTGAGCACTGAATTTAACACTGTTTAAAGTGTTCATGAGTTCACAGAAAACATAAGACTACAAAATCCATTAAATCTCCACGAAATCTACTAAAACTGTTCATGTGGTCACCACAACCTATCTTGAAAATGTCCACAACGTCTACACAACCTATCTTGAAAATGTCCAACAGGACTACACAACTTCTTAAGAATGTTCATAAGATCAGGATACTACAGTTGTGGTTAATCATGTTATGCTACTATTATTGGCCATGGTATCAGAAGGAAATTCATAAACTACTTAGCTGACTTCCACAGTGCTGGGGGTGCTTTGTAATCGGGGGAGTCAATGATGATCAATGGGATTACGCCCTTCTAGCAGCAGCAAGGCGAATGGCTTCATCTTTCATCGATGACTATGACACTCCTGATGACATTATTCAGCATTCAGAATTCTATCCGAGTGTCAGCCATAACGACAAGAATTCTCTGTTGAAAACATGTGTCAAACATATAGCCATACCTAAATAAGATGAAAGGGGGGGGGGGGGGTGAAGAGAGAGAGAGAGAGAGAGAGAGAGAGAGAGAGAGAGAGAGAGAGAGAGAGAGAGAAACGAGTAAGGAAGCGAGAAGGTGAAGGGATTATTACATAGGGCTGGCTAGCCAGACAATGCCCAGTTGGTTACCATCACTCCAACATTTGGATGTGACCCATCTTCTCACACAAACATCTGATGAAGGCATTCATCTCTTATATTAACAAGACATGTCTCTTTCACTCCTGCGTTGTGCAGGTGAATCATCTTCGTGTTCTCAAGGTCCTGATGCCGAGATTTTCTGGGTGGTTATCAGCAAGGATGACACCATTACATAGCCCTGGCAGTATCCCTCTTCTCCAGGATGAATGGCTATGTAACATCACCTCATATTTGTAACGTAACATTATATTTATACGCGGGGAAGTCAATAATAAAGTCACAAATGGCTGTAGAAAAATAACTAAATACGATAACAACTTGAAACCAGTTTATTTTTATAAATACATTGTCCATTTATTTCTCAACATAATTTCCACCAACATTGATGTACTTTTACTCGTTTTACCAGTCCTTCCAAACCGGCTGCAAATAATTGCGTTCTCTGTTTTCTAAACCACGTTTTCACTTCAAATTCAATTTCGGCGTTATTCGCAAAATGTCTCCCGCCAAGGAGAGTTTTTAGTGGACCAAATAGGTGGAAATCGCTAGGGGCTAACTCGGGGCTGAAAGGTGGATGTTTTATAATATCTCACCTTAGTTGGTTAATTTTCTCCTGAATTAATCGAGCCGTATGAGGCCTGGCATTGTCATGAAGAAGCAATACTTGATGGTATCCCATGTGCACCTTGCGACATAATCTGTGTCTTCTTTTTTGCTAACTGTTAAACCAAATTCAGCATGAAGATAGTAGACGTTGTAATTCTTCTTCAGAGTGGGTCGTAACTGCAGCAATATCTGCAAAGTGCAACTCTCTGATTAGTACTCTCATAATTGTGGTCTTGGTCTTCGATCTCTGAGAATTGTAGAGGCCTCCATCTGAGCGTGAGTGAATGTATATACGACATCCTGATCACGAAAGGCATATTTCAGTAGAAGTAAAAAGTATATTCCAAAGAGGGCGGGAGCTAGTACACAACCTTGCTTAATTCCACTCTTGATTTCAAACTCTTCTAAAGTTGCACCATCAAACTTGATTATACCCTTCATGCCTGCGTAGAACGATTCCACAATGGACTGAAGAGTTAGTTTGCAGCCAATCCTTTTTAGTGCCTTGAACAGACCCTCACGACTGACCAAATCAAATGCCTTTGTGAGGTCGATAAAGGCAATAAACAGTGGTTGATTCTGTTCATGGCATTTTTCTTGCATTTTTCGCAATGAGAATATCATATCAATGGTAAACCGTTTCTATCGAAAGCCACACCGTGATTCGGGGTAGACTTGATCTCCTAGGACTTGAAGTCTGCGCAGAACAATTCTGGCAAATACTTTCCCAACAATACACAGAAGTGAGATATCCCTATAGCTGTTGTAGTTGCTCCGATCGCCCTTGTTCTTGTACAATGTTATGATGCTTTAATCTTTGAAATCCTGTGGTACTTGTCCTTCTCGCTAGCATAGCTCTATTAGCTGGTGGATCTGTAGAGTGAGTGTGTCTTGCCAACTCCTGATAACCTCTAATGGAATCCCACCGTTAACTGGAGCCTTGCCAGATGTAAGTTAATTTATAGCACACTTAACTTCTGTTATCGTGGGAAGTGTGTCCAGGTGGTCAAGAGTTGGTAGGGCCTCTATGGCGTTGAGGGCATCATCCCCTAGTTTGGTCTCACTTGAGTAAAGTTACAAATAGTGCTCTACCCATCTATCCATCTGCTATTTCTTAGCAGTAATGATTTCTCCAGTCAAGTTTTTAATGGTGCACTTGCTTGCTTCAGCTCACTAAGAGTCTTAAGCGTTGTTCTTTCCTTAATTCTTAAGAGAGCTATTTTCTTTTTATCAATCAAGGGCTGCTGTGTCTGGCTGTTTGCCGCAAACCAGTCCTGGCTCTTATGAACCACAGTGCCGTAAACCCCTACCGCTGTTTTATAAATAGTTTTGATATATGCCTGGGTCATTGACATTGAGATGAGTGACCTTTGTAGCGGGACTACGAGAAAAACAACCAGCCATGAGAAATAATGGTGAGGGTGAGTGAAGACCCCAGGGTGGATGGGGAGAAAGACAGTTTTAGGCTGGGGTGTAATGTTGTTGGGAGCCCAGGGAGGGGCTACACAGCAGGGTTAAAAGACAGTGGAAAACTTTGACTGGTCAGTGGAAGCTGAGACCGACTGAGGTTCGGTTCGTGTGAAGTCAGGGGACTACTGGACAGTTGATGTTTTGGCGCCGAACGGATCGGTTGTCGAGGACGTGGGAGTTTAGACTGACTGTGGGTCAGTTCTTGTGTTGTGTTGTTCTCCCAGTCGTGAAGGCAGGCTAAAACCCAAAGTGGGTTGGATAGCTAATGGAGGCCTGAACCCAGAGTGGGTTTTATAGTGAGTAGAGGCCTGAACCCAAAGTGGGTTGGATAGCTAGCGGAGACTAGACCCAGTGTGTGGGTTGTGATGTATGAGGTCCAGCTGTGGATAGGAGCTGGATTACCTATATTGTGAATTTGAGATTAAGCAGACCGTGAGAAGACAGTGATGTGTGCGTGTTAATGTTATGAGGAGGATATGGATATTCTATGGATTATATATATTGTTTCTGGATATATAAATATGTTCTGTGGGTCTGTGTTATTTCTGTATTAAAGGAATATGTGCGCCAAAATCGATCTTGTTTACTGACTGGTGAATGTGCACTGCGGGGGTGAGTCATAGTGTAAGACAGTGAGAGAGCTCAATTGACACACCAGGAGTATCGTTACCTAGACAACGACCATATCACGAACTTATCATCGTAAGAATATCGTGAGAAGGTTAATTAAGTTTACCCCACTTTTCACTTACTGTACAATTTTCTGATGTTTCAGTGAAAACGTCTTCAAGTTGCTGTTGGAACTCAAAGCACTTATCAAGATCGTGGGTGTTAATAATATTAATCCTGGGGCTATATTTGTGTTTAGCTGTGTAGATTCTCTTTGGTCTCAGTCTAAGCCTTGCAACAACCAAAGAATGATCTGGATTACAGTCAGCACTGTGATAAATTCGAGTTAATGATGTTTGGTTCAGATGTAGTCTCCGTAGGAGGATGAAGTCCAGCTGATGCTAAGGGCTAGATCTTGGATGATTCCATGTGACCTTATGTAGTTGTTTTATTTTAAACAAGGAGTTTGTAATACATAGGTCATTTCTGGTGCAATGCTCCAGTAGCCTTTGCTCATTTTCATTCATGCGAGCGATATTGTATTTTCCAAGGCACACTGACCATGAACTCGAGTCCTTGCCCACACGAGCACTGAAATCACCGAGCACATAAATGTAGTCAGATTTTGAAACTGCCTTGATCACAGAGTCTAACTCCTCGTAGAACGAATTCTTCAAATCATCAGGGGAAGTGAGAGACCCTATGCAGTGATAATGGTGGCAAGACCACAAGAGCTTGCCAGGCGCAGGGATAATAGTCTTTCATTACTTCCAGCTTGAATTTCAATCTATCCCAATAGCGAATTCTTCACCGCAAAGCCCTCACCATGTTGCCTTTTTTCTACCTGCTCTCTACTTTTTCAAAAAAAAAAAGAAAAAAGGTGTAATTGTTTTCCCTGAGTGACCCTTCCTTAGCGAGGCGAGTCTCTTGTAGGTTAGCAATATCAATGTTAAGACGATTGTGTTCGGCATCAATCACAGCCGTTTTCTGACATCGTCAATATTCGTCAAGTCAATGGAAAATCCTGGATACATAGTTATTATGTTCCAGGTTGCAAGCCGTAGATTGAGGTTTCTATTTTTCTTTTTAGTATTACCTGGTGCATTCGATTTACAGCCTGAGAATCAGATTTTGTTCTAGCCCCAAGCACCCATTGAAGCAAGCAGGCAGTGGCGGATCAATACCCAATCGGCCGAGGGCTGCCCAGTTTGAGGCGGGAGGTAGCTGACCAGTGACATCACACAATGATTATTGACAGGGACTTATAACCCGTATAGCTACGTCCCGCTTTGATTCCGAGACCGGTTAAGACCAGGGATGGAGTTATATCTCTATATATGGTAAAATATAGAGACCATGTGTTGACCATGCAGCATGATCCCTCTCTCGGCCTGCCTAGTTCACTCCAGAGGAAAGGTAACACCCCTACATCTGGAACAAGACAAGCTGCAGAAGCTGCCGGATCAGCAAAGCAGTGCTCTAACTGTCCGCCTGTCGTAGCTTCGATCCTAGACCAGCTGCTAACCAAGGCTTAGGGCCTGGTCTGCCCTGCCATGACATTTTGTTTTTAGGTTCCATTTCCTCGCACCAGGATAAGGCTGGTACCCTCCCAATTGCGATCTTCTGCCCGAAGCCGTTGGCACAATGTGGGGTGTCGAGTTTGGTAAGCGCTGCCCAACGTTCGGCGCTAACAGAAAGCAGGTAATACCGTCTACTGTCATTACGGTAGCTGAGTCATATCTGACTAAGACCTGACACACAAATAACGGCAAAAGGGAAAAGAAATACTGTCGCAAGACAAAACGCCACATAAAGTAATTTCCCTTATATACATCTAGTGAGTGCTGCTTCCATCGACACTGAGCTGTAATTCAAGTGGCGGGCTGATGGTGTTGACATTCTGGCACTGGCCTCATGCATACTTGCGTGTTCGCGCTGTTGATCTTGTCGGACCTGCTGTCTGTTCCACTTGTCTCGCGGGACAATGAGGAGCATTTGTAAGAAATTCGCTGGCACAGGAACGGATCATTATGGGTGACCAGTTGCTTTGATGTTGAAACTGCGACTAACGACTAACATCGGGGAGAAGCGAATAGCCTGTTAATAATAAATTATAAAATAATACCCTTCACTTAAAGCATTGTTTTTTAAGTTGCATATCCCTTAAAGGACGTTGCAGTCAACACCAGCATTTTTCAGCTGCTGTTGATGGTCTTGGCAAGATTACGCTCAATAGTTTGCCATTGCTTTCTGAGCAACCGGCTCACATACCCCATAAATAACCAACGCGACGCGATCCGCTGCCGAATCTCACACATCTGTGTTCTTCACGTAGATATACGGGATTACGGAGAAAATTTTTAATATCTTCGCCAGGGAGGAGGGCTTAAAGCATAGTTGGCGATAAAAATCAGTACGTATAGGAGACATACCCGGGTTTATCTCGGAGTCCCCTTTCTACATTGATACTTCAACGAAAGTTGTAGAAAAGGGAAGAACAGAATACGGATTAAGTAGAAGATGAGGGGAAAGTAGTAGAAGGCGGAGAAGTTGGCGGAGAAACAGATGGAGGAAAAGCAGTAAGAGAAGGAGAACACGAGGGAGGAGGGTGAGGAGAAGAAATCGAAGGTGAAAACGATGGAGGATGAAAAGTAGGAGGAGAAGGAATCAGTAGGATCGCTGATTCCTCCTAAGTTGGAGAGTATCTGCCTGCACGGCGAGGAACCACCAGTCTACACACCAATAAGCCAGACATGGGACAACGGATACTCACGCAAACCTCAGTCCGATATGACATCACACTGCTTGCTTGCTTGCTTGTGTTCGTTGGCTTGAGCTCCAACGCGAATTCTGTATGTCGGATGAAGGCATCCTGTTGTCCAACATCAATGTGATGTTATACAGGGCCTGAGGTTTGCGTGAGTATCCGGTGTCTCATGTCTGGCTTATTGGTGTGCAGACTGGTGGTTCCTCGCCGTGCAGGCAGACACTCTCCGACTTCGGAGGAATCAGCGATCCTACTGACTTTAACCAGGACCCTGAAGGGACCTGTTGCCCAGGACGCTCTACGAGGACGCGTCAATAGGTCTTGGCCAGTATATAACCCGGCCCTGGTGCCTTGGAAACACCTCTGCGTCCATACATCACGCTGATGTTGGACAACAGGATGTCACCATCCGACATACAGGACTTCACGCTGGAGTTCACAGCCAGCGAACACAAGCAAGCAAGATAGGGGAGAAGAAGAAGACTATCAGTAGTACAGCCTGAATAAAGAACAGTAATGACGATGCCACTGTTGGCTCCCGTGCATTCAACTACTAAATAACCTGTTAGAAAGTTTAAAATGTTAGTTGCATGCCCTTGTTTACACGACGTTGCAATCCACCTCAGCATTGACTAGGTGTTTGTGATTTACTTGGCAATTTTACGTTCAGTAGTTTGCTATTGCCGATGCTGTGGTTTAGGAGCAGTGAACGCGTCCCACAATCCCCCAGTATACCGAGTCGAGGGATGGAAATCAACTGCAGACAATTTAGAATCACACTTGATGTCGATGGTGTTGGCGACGGCCGTTCAGTAAAGCAATAGCAGACTACTGAACGTAAACATTGTAAATAATAAACAGACAAAACTGCTGGGGTGGATTGCGACGTCATGTAAAGAACACGCAACTAATTCCTTGTTGGTGGCGACAAGTTTGCCATTATTTTCTGAACGTCCGACGCCTCAGATCACCGAAATCAACCCTATGCGATCCTCTTACAAATCAATCTTCAGCGGTTGATTTCTAACCCCCGACACCTGTATGTGGGGTACCTGAGAAACTGCGTTCACAAACCCCGAAGCCACAGACCCCTACTGTCAGAAAGACATGATCATGATCATCATCATCTTCCACTTTTGCCGTCAAGCCTCGAGGAGAGGTCAGAAAGTATAAGTTGTAAATACACAAATCTGCGCAGAATACACCAGCTGCCTTGTCAATCACGAGCAATAATCTCTAGATATACACATTTGTTGTTTGTGCCTGACGACGCCAAGACCTGGTTACGTAAATAACTTGTGTACTGCGCCATAAACAGGACAAATATGTCAAAAAACACACGAAAACTGAATGTTTATGTCTGTGTTAACGGATTAAGTTGCCATGGAATGTGTAACCGTCTTAAGCAACTTCTAGTATCTGTCATGGGTTTATAAAGCGCCGAAATGTTGTCATTGCCAATTGTTGTCTCAATTAAAATATCAACATGTCAACCAACGAACCAATCAGTTAACCATCCAAGAAGCCAACTTCCAACTAATCAATAAACAAACCAAGCAAACAACCATCTAATCAAAAAACAATCAACGAGCAAATCAATCAATTATCCAATCAATCAACCACATAAACAATCAATCAACAATGAATGAAACAATCAATCGACTACCCAAATAAGTAATCCACCAATCAACAAATTAACCAGTCGACCAATGAATCAACCGACCAATCAACCACATACCCAACCAACCAATCAACTAATGAATCCACCAACTATTCAACCAACCACATAAGTATCCAACCAACTAACCAATCAAAGTCAAGTACCCTCGTCCACGCCTCGAGGAGTATTTCGTACACTGTGCCAGTCGCATCTCTCTGTAAACCAATTGGCATCCAGTGAGAGATGTAATCAGTATTACGCAGGCCACCTTTACCACCCAGAACATATCGTACGCATTATAATCTGTGGACATCCGGTACCTCTGGTCAGTTAAAAAGATCCCACTCCTCCAGGCAAGCGTGCTAACCACTGCCATACCGCGGGCGGCTCACTCTCTGCATCAATATCTCACCTCATTTCTGCGCTGACCTTCCTCCTCCAGACTCCCTGCATCCATTGCTTTGTGAGCTGAAATTTCGCTAATTTTACTATCACCTCTTGCAGTAATGTAAAATTTCCAAAATTATACACCTCCGTGAAGATAGAAAAGCTACTAGCATATTCTTTACAGGACGTCGCAGTCAACCCCAGCATTTTTATTTGGCTGTTTGTGATTTCTAGGCAAGTTTACGTTCAGTAGTTTGCCATTGATTTCTGAACGACCGGTACCCATACCGTTACATGAAAACAAACTTGAGGCGGTCTGCTGCCAAATCGCCCGCAACTGTGTTTTCAACAGGGTATGAGGGAGTGCGAATTGTACTTGTAAACCCTTCACTACAGAGCCGGCAACGAGAAGATCAGGTGTAGGTAAACATCCCCCTTGAGGAAATACTGACTTCAGTGTTGTATTATACCGTCATATATTCCACGGTAACGGCCCCATGAGGAAATATTGACTTCAGTGTTGTATTATACCGTCAGGTATTCCACGGTAACGGCCCCATGAGGAAATACTGACTTCAGTATTGTATTATACCGTCAGGTATTCCACGGTAACAGCACATAGGGAAATACTTCAGTGTTGTGTTAAACAGTCAGATATTCTACAGTAATAGCACATGAGAAAATACTGTATTCACTGTTGTACTAAACCGTCAGATATTCCACGGTAACAGCACAATGGGATGAAGTGGCCAGTTATTTTCATCTTCGCGTTTCCTATCCAGAAAAATTATGAAAATTATGAACTAGTTGGAATAAATTATTATAATTTATTTTTTCCGCATATCCTTTACAGGACATCGCTGTTAACACCAGCATTTTACCGCCGTTGTTGATTTCTTGGCAAGATTACGCTCAGTAGTTTGCCATTGCTTTTCTGAGCGGCTGGCTCACATATACCGCAAGTCACCAACGCGGCGAGAACCGCTACCAATTCTCGCGCGCTGCGTTTCCCTACGTGGATAAAAGGGATTACGGAGAAAGTAGTTTAACCCCTAGGCCAGGGAGATTAAAAAAAGGCGAAGGAGTTAAGGACGTAGTTTATATTCTCCTTCAATATTATGTACATTTAAAGAAGGTAAAACATACATTAAAAAAACACATTAAATTTAATGTATATGCGCTGAAAATAAGGCGATGATAGATAATTTCAACGTAGAAATAAAGAGCGCCATTGTTTTAGCTTTGTCCCGGCGGTTGTCAGGTTTTTCCGCTTTAACAGGCCAAATCTGACGTGTCAGTTTGCCGTTGTTATTCTAATGTAACTTCTCTTGTGAGGTTGAACGGGGTAGGGGTAATGTTATTTTTACGTGTAAATTAGCTTTTCCTATTACTCGTGTCCTTCGCGATCAGACGAAACCAATCCGACTTCAGAGATACTTGTAATTTACGTCACAATGTCAAGGACAAGAAGTCAATATTTTAGTCCAACTGACCAGTGGAGGGGTTGAACCTCTTACCTCGGCATCAGCAAGCCGGATGTTTAATAACTAGCGGTCTTATTCAGTCATTCACGCTGACCTCCGGAACATCTGATGCAAGTTTGTACAGATTAGAACAAGGGTCGCTAAGGCCATTATAGCGTTTGCAATAGGTAAATCATACTCAACAGTGAAAAGTCGTTAATTGTATTAAGGAACTGGGATTCTCCGTGGCGAAGTAGTCAAACCGTTTGACTCGAGCTCCGAAGGTTGTGGGTTCGATTCCGGGCCGAGTCCTTCGGTTCACGAGTGAAATATTTCGGAGACTCCCGTGGGTCATCGCTAGAGCTACGGAGTTCATTCTTTCTGCGACGCTTTCCGCGCTGCGGAAAGAGACTGAGCCATATGGGATAAAACCGGTGCAATGAAGTCGATCCTGTCGACTTTTAAGTGACTTTTTTAGAGGAAAATATTGTTGAAGCGCTATACTCATCCTATACTGTTATATCTATATCTGTTATATTTATAAGTGGACAAATTCACCTATCTTGGCAGCACTGTGTCACAAGTTGCCACAATTGATGACAAAGTGAATGCAAGAATCTCCAAGGCCAGCGCGGCCTTTGGCAGACTGTACAAGAATGTATGGGATAGAAATGAAATAAGCCTGCAAACAAAGCCGAAAGTCTACAAAGCAGTTGTATTATCCACACTGCTATATGCTTGTGAAACCTGGACTGTTTATCTGCGAAAAGCTAAGAAATTAAGCCACTTCCACGCGGACTGCCTTAGGAAGCTATTGAAGATTAAATGGCAAGACAAGATCCCAGATACTGAAGTCCTAGAAAGAGCGTCCATGCCCAGTATCCACATTCTACTAATGAAGAATCAGATTCGCTGGGCTGGTCACTTGACTCGCATACCAGATCACAGGCTCCCTAGATGAATTTTCTACGGCAAACTGCGTTGTGGTAAACGCTCCCAAGGCGGCCAGAGGAAAAGCTTTAAAGACACTCTAAAAATTTCATTGAAAGCTTTTGTAATTCATCTTGGCACCTGGAAGACTGCAGCCAAAGACCGAAATTCGTGGCGTACATCATTACGCAAGGGTGCAGCCATTTGTGAAGCAACCAGGACTGCAAGAGCTGTGAAGAAAAGGCTGGACAGAAAAACCACTGCAGGAGATCCTCCTCCTGGAACGTCAAGCATTTTTTGCCCGCATTGTCAAAGAACATTTCGAGCCAAAATAGGCCTTATCAGCCATCTTAGAACTCACGGCTCCATACATTCAACCCAACTGGATAAAATGAATGGTTGTCATCATTCTTGATGGACAAACAACATTCTCTTATATACATTTTTCAAATGCATATAAGCAGATAAACGGAGAAACATCAAATGCTAGTGGAAATAAGGTTTCTGAGGAAATAGTAAAGAATTAGATAACTCGACAGAAAAACCAATGAGACGATTCTACAAGGAACAAATGAAAACTGTAAACTCATTGGGGAAATCAGACGTAAATACCAGGAATACTAGGCAACATGGTATAAGGGGGAGCACGAACATAAAATTGATCTAAGACTGGTGAGATGACGAACCACACACACACACACACACACGAGCCCACACACACACACACACACACACACACACACACACACACACACACACACAACATTTATCGGCATGGCACTTGGTGATGCTGATTAGATTTTAAACTGCCAGAAACTGTATTCTAAAGCCAAGCAACTACTAACCTGGCCAAAATGTGGCACAATGTAATTATAGTAAGCGCGCACACACTTTCAAGTTGTTAGTAGTCTTACAGTATTTTCCGCGCGTGCAAGGTCTACCCATTTTCCTTTTACAGACGTGAGTTTTAAAAAGGCGAGGCGCGCGTGCCCTGGACGGTACTGATGTTCGGGTGGATTCGAATATAACTGTATTTGAATGTTTGATTACTGCGACATAACTGAAGGATGAGAAGCTGTGGTTGTATGTGTGGGTGTGTGGGTGTATCAGAAACTTAGTGTTGTTAGTGCTAGCTTGATGCTGGGCAATGCTTGTTTAAGAAGTACCTGTCGATTTTTAATGTTGTTAAGTGTAAGTTCTGTTAAAGAGTAGATATTTAACATGTAGATTCTGTTGTCAGAGCTTGTAGACTATGTGGTCAGAATGTTTGTATTAGCTTGTCGCTTGTTAACAAGTAGTAAATCAGAAGACGAAATCGAAAATAGATGCAATAAGACAAAGCAGCGTATTAGACAAATGGCACCAATACTGAAAGACAAACGCATTTCAGTAGACGCTACAAAAGTACTCTACAACACAATCTTCCTACCAGCTCTATGCTACCAATGCTAAACCTGGACAATGACAGAAAAAGAGAAAATAACAATTACAAGAACGGAAATAAGATTCATGAGAAGAATACCCAATGTATCAAGAAGACAGAAAATCAGAAATGATGAAATCAGGACTAAAGGAGGGGTTAAAGCAACGCTAGATGACATTTAAAAAAAACACAGCAAATTAAATGGTTCTGTCGTATAACAAGGTTACCAACTGACAGTTTACAACAATAAGCAATGATGTACTGACCAAATGGAACCAGAAGCGATCGACCATGTAAACGGTGATAGACAGAGGGAACAACAGAGTCCATGGGAACCTCGATATATGAAACCCATAATCGGGCACACTCCCGCTCTTTATGCTTAACCTCGACTCCGCAAGGTACAAGAGGAACAAGATGAGATGAGTGTGCGGTCAGTGTGTTGATGCGCAGAAATTGTTTGAGCAGGTGCCTACGTATATTTATTTATTTATTTATTTATTTATTTATTT
>OY992888.1:12596709-12599209 GCA_963921405.1 Cepaea hortensis | reverse complement strand
GCACAAAATCAGTTAAAAGCTATATTGAGCTATTTCCTGATGTACGGAAGCCAATCATGGACAATTAGCAGACACGCGAGGGATTACGGGGAAGCTTCAGCGATGTGGATTTATAGAAGAATGATATGATTACTATGGGTAGATAGAAAGAGCAACGAAGGTATCTCGAAAGACGTTAACTCACATGTAAGAGTTGGTTATTCGCAACAGAAGAAGGTAGTCCATATTTTTTGGGCACGTCATGAGAAGAGAAAGGGTGAAGTATGTCGTCACAACGGCCAGTTGGGGATGGGGGGGGGGAGGCAAGGGGGAGACCAAGAAAGAAGATACCGAAACTTTGTCGTCATGGCACGGAGGAATATTAATGTCATAAATTATTGACAGCACATGACATAGAAGACTCGGCAGACATGCTCACCACCGCCAGACATTGTGGACAATAAGAAGATTATTACGTACATTAATTATCACCAGAAGTAAGCAATAATTTGGCTATAAACCAAATGTAATTATAAGTTGTATTTATGTGGCTCGACTCCGTGGCGAAAGTGTTACAGACGCTGTTCGTAATCCCGCATGCCGCGTTCGAAACACAGCTGCGAGTGATTTTCCAGCAGACAGCCTTGCGTTGGTTTTTATGAAATGGTATGGGTGCCGATCGTTCAGAAAGCAATGGCAAACTACTGAACATAAACTTGCCCAGAAATCACGATCAGCCAAAAATGCTGGGGTTGACTGCTACATCTGTATAGAACGTAACCGGCTCCGCGGTGAAGGGATTACGAATGCAATTCGTAATCAAGCATACCGCGTTCGAGACACAGCTGCGGGCGATTTGGAAGCAGGCCGCCTTGCGTTGGCTCCCATACAAACGTATGATTGCCTGCCATTCAGAAAGCTACTTAGCGTAAACTTGTCAAGAAATCACAAACAGCTATAACACGCTGGGTTTGACTGCAACGTCCTGTAAAGAATACGCAACTAACTTTCTCCATAACGTATAGTAACTTGGTAAAAGATATACATTTAAACGCCGGGTATTTGTGTGATGTTTACAGCAAGTCCTATTTTCCTCTGCCGGCAGATTAAAATTGGGAGCTAGGGGCTGGAGGAATGCGCTCGTGGAGTTGGCCTCCGATGGGTCGTGAATCAGGCCCGGCTATCTTTCAATCTGAGATGTTACGTCGAGTTTATTATTATCCTAGTGTTGATAGACTGATGAGAATAAAGTGACAGCTGGGTAGCAGCTGTTCTTGGGACCGCAAGATATTACAATAATTCGAGTCGTAGATGTGAGAGAATGTGTAGTTCTATAAATATCTTTCAGGACTGCATCATCATCATTATATAGCTCGTCAATTACAGAACGTCGATCTCATCAATTCACGCCGGAGACATTCTCACTCTGCGCCAGTTTCCCGGTCTCATGTATTTGCATGCTCATATATCCAATGACCCGTGTCTATCTACGCCCTGGTCGAACCCCGCCCCTTGTTCCAGGCACCACGCCCTCCGACCCTATATTCTTGTTCGATACAACTGTGAAGTTTAATTATCAGCATCATGCGCCATGCCGATAAGCGTGGGCGGTCATGTTTCGCCATCTCACACGATCACCAGAGTCGTGGATCAGCTCCGCGTTCTTGTCTCGACCACGTTTAATACGACCAACGAATTGCAGCAGTTCCTGAGACATGCGGCTGTTTATAACACTTTGTCTTCCGTGTTGAGATCTCACTGAATGGCAGCAGGTTCTTTTTCTTTGTCCGCTGGTTTTCAATAACTTTTCAATTGGACACTGCGGTCAAAGCACTAATACGGTGGTTCTCAACCGTTGGAGAATTTCACTACCCCTCCCTATCCCCAGGGAGGAATTTTAGGTTTTCCATGGGGGGGGGGGGGGGTGAATTAAGATGATTTCAAGATCACGTTAATACAAAAACCGATTACTTGATATTGTTTTCCCTCCATACTTTATGGTTCTGTACTTCTCGCTATTCTGAAATTTGTTTTATAACGTAAGCAGACCCGCAATTCATGGTTTGTGTAGACGTTTACACTTGTTCTAGTATGTGTTATTAAATTTAACTTCCATTTGTACATATACTGTGTAGGGACGGAGGAGAGGGGGGATTTATAGGTAGGAAATACGAAAAGGGGGAGGGGAGGAATGACATTCTGAACATATGGTGAAGGGGTGCATGGACACTAATAGATAAAAACGCCGAAGAGAGCGACGTAGCGGGTTTACGGATCGCTTTGCTGTCCGGAGTAAGCAGAGTACATGGGCATTTTTAGGAAGCTAAAATTGCAAAACTGTTAAGAGAATAAGTGGTGCTGTTGCCATGGTAACAAGCTGCCTCGCAGTGAAAGCGACTCGATACACTGAGTTCAACCCAATTAGACCAGCTGGTGTCCGTCCGCCACTTGTATTTCTGTATATCACTCTTCCAGTCCGTCCATCCATCGGTCTAGTTATAAATCTGTTTATCTGTCTCCT
>OY992888.1:12514209-12591709 GCA_963921405.1 Cepaea hortensis | reverse complement strand
TGTTTTCGACCTCTTTGATTTCTGGGACGGGAGAGATGGTCTCATTGACGCGGTCAAGGTGGGCGACCTGCTGAGATGCGTGGAGCTGAATCCGACCTTGGCCCTCGTCAAAGCCTGGGGTGGCACTGACAGACCAGGTATGTAGCAGGACATTCTGGTCAAACAACAGGACAAGAACAGGATAGAAAGAGACACGTTAATGACACCAAAATAGACCTTAAATAACAGAGTTGGAAAACAACAGGACAAGAACATGATAGAAAGAGTCACGTTAATGACACCAAAATAGACCTTAAATAACAGAGTTTGAAAACAACAGGACAAGAACATGATAGAAAGAGTCACGTTAATGACACCAAAATAGACCTTACAGAACCGAGTTGTGTTGATTGAGACAAGAAACGATATTACAGCACTTGAGACATTCCTAAACTTCCTTTGTCCTCATCGTCTACAACCAGCGAAGAGTCCCAATTATAATGGTACCAGTAGAAATATGATTATGTGTCAGTGTGGCCTCTCCTGAGTGTTGATAAGATGCCCAGATCACTCTCTGTGGCGCCATTATCTCCTGGATGTTCTACTTGTTCTTCTGCACCATACTCTCTCTCTCTCTCTCTCTTTCTCTCTCTATCTCTCTCTCTCTCTCTCTCTCTCTCTCTCTCTCTCTCTTATAGTCCATGCCATATGGTGTTGGTGATCATGTCTACCCATGGCTCCCGTCCGACATACTGCCAACTATTTTTAATACTGATATTTCTTTATACCATGTCAGACATCTCTCTATGAAACATCATCTTTCTCTGCCTGTCTGTACCTTTCCTTCCCTCCAACTTTCCTATTGTCATGATGCATTCCAGCTTTCCTTTTCTCATAATGTGCCTAAAGATTGTGGACTGTTATTTTCTAATGGGAGCAACCAGTTCTCTTTGTGAGCTAACTGAGTTCACACTATCCCATTTATGGTATTTATCTGTTAAGGTGTCCACATCATTCTTCTATAACATAACATTCCTACAGCTTTAACATAATTCATCACTAGTCTGCTATTTGTCCATGATTAACTTCTGTACATTAGGATTGACTGAATATACTTTTAAGAACTCTGTTTCTCACATTGGCTGACACACATGTATTGTAAAGAATATTATTGATCTGGTGGGATGGCCTACATTTAACACAAAGGTAACTATCAACATCATGTGCCTTGCCAGCAGGTATAAGGGTCCCTGAATCTCCACTGATCTTGGTCATTGTTGTTCTGGATTAATTACTCTGGTGATAACACACAAGATCTCGTCATCTCATCTTATGTCATGTCATTATCCCATCTCATCATCACATCTGATCTCATTTCATTTCATTACATCTGACTATTGCATCTCATCTCATCCTCTTATCATTTAATATCATCATCTCATTTCATCTCATTATTTCATCTCATCATCTCAACTCATCTCATCATCTCAGCTCATCATCCCATCTCATCCGATTATCTTATTACATCTCATAATATCATCACATCATGTCATCATGGCATCATCTTATCTCTTCACATCATCTCATCATTGTATCATCTCATGATCTCATCTCATACTCATCTCTTTACCTCATCATATCTCAGTATCTCATCTCATCTAATCATCTGTCTCATCATCTCTGTGACAAGACCGCCGGGGCTTGGACTGGTTTGCCACGATAGATACTATCCCCTGCCTTTGCTCCAACCACCTCAATAGCACTCTACATCTACCAGGCCCCACACAAGCCGGGACAGCTGAACCTCCCCTCCCTCACCTAGGGTTCCAAACCCCAAGGGGGCTCGGACCAGACACCAGTCATATCACTGCACAAAGTCATAGCTAAGAGAACCAAAATTTAATTCTGAACTAAGTCAACCACAACACAGAGAAGGATGGCTGAAAGCCAGACTAGAAGATACTATGTACAAGATCAGAGATGCCGATGAGTATTCTTCATCATGGAGGCGGACGATAGCTCATGCGGTTGTCCAGTCGTGGTAGCGACTCACCCAGGCTCCTCCAGTGGACTGGAACTCCAAGGTCTGCTGCCTCTCCAAAGTTCCCTCTTCACACAGAGAACCAATCACGGGCTGATCAAGCGCAGTACCACTGCCTGACTGACACTGCACCGATGAACAAGGATCCTTCCTTGCTGTCGTACTATTTCACTCGTCACACTCCTGATGAAGTCTGGGCCGACCCTAGCATATTAGCGGTCTCCCACTTGCAGAAAAAGTAGCACCGTCTCAAAATACACAAGAGCCTGGTCACTCTTCTATCTCATAAGTGACCCACACATCGATATGTCACCTACACAATGAGCGGTTGCTCCACATGAACACAAAATGTCACTGACAAAGTCTATCCGGTGACTATAACACTTCACCTTATTTCCATGTCCTTGGACCAATAGATCTTCACACAGTCTCATGTAACTACCCTGATCAATGGGTATCAATCACAACCTAACATACACTGTCAACAGTTCACCACGTTGGACTGAAGTAGCTCACTACCTTAACAAACATGTCCCTCTGGTGTTCCAACCAATGTTGTAATCAATGTCTTAGGTCACTGGACCATATGTTGGCTTCATAAAGGTAACCAATGTAGAAACACTATTCAAGCATCAAATTATACATGGTGTCCCATAACCCAGCCGGGCCAGAAGCATAGCACACAGGTCATAGTGACCGTTAACAATGATCACTTGGCTCAACTTGAAAGTTCATGACCTTGCAATCACCAAGGTTTACACTGAGTATGAATTTCACCAGTGCTTCACTAGCTAGAATCACCAGACGTTTCAGTGTTGGATCCTCTCAGGATCGGATGACACTCGTCGGACTCTTGACGGAGGTCCTAACCTAGACCTACCGACATTCAGCACTCAGCTTCTTCCAACATTGAACTCGCAGAATCAGACGACCACTCCTAGTATGGCCTCAATCATCTTCTGGATAGGCACTGGAATGAGTGGGCCCATAGAGCTCATGGTGAAGCTCTTGAATCTTCTTCAGTATAGTAATAACAGATCCTGAAACACGGAGAGGTTGGTGTGAGTACTCAACTACAACAAAGACTAACAGCATCTCCACCATGTCACCTGCCTCTCAGACATTCCTCATGTCTACCAACATGAGTATGAAATCATCACATCATAGATCTACTAGTAATCATAATGCATAGGCATAATGATGTTGGAGAAAGCAATAGCCAACCTGTTCAGTCAAGTAACACTTCTGGGCTACAAATAACCCCTAGCACCAGAGTCGACTGTATGACTCTGTCAAGGTTTACACTGAGTATGAATTTCACCAGTGCTTCACTAGCTAGAATCACCAGACGTTTCAGTGTTGGATCCTCTCAGGATCGGATGACACTCGTCGGACTCTTGACGGAGGTCCTAACCTAGACCTACCGACATTCAGCACTCAGCTTCTTCCAACATTGAACTCGCAGAATCAGACGACCACTCCTAGTATGGCCTCAATCATCTTCTGGATAGGCACTGGAATGAGTGGGCCCATAGAGCTCATGGTGAAGCTCTTGAATCTTCTTCAGTATAGTAATAACAGATCCTGAAACACGGAGAGGTTGGTGTGAGTACTCAACTACAACAAAGACTAACAGCATCTCCACCATGTCACCTGCCTCTCAGACATTCCTCATGTCTACCAACATGAGTATGAAATCATCACATCATAGATCTACTAGTAATCATAATGCATAGGCATAATGATGTTGGAGAAAGCAATAGCCAACCTGTTCAGTCAAGTAACAATTCTGGGCTACAAATAACCCCTAGCACCAGAGTCGACTGTATGACTCTGTCAAGCATCTTTTGCCTGGTGCCAGTCCAATCCTGTTTCACCTTCCATCATCAATCAACATATACACCTACTTCCCTTTCAGTGTAGGGATTACTGTATCGAGAAGGTGTCCAGCCGGACATCTCCTTCCTGACAGACTCATCAATTCACCAATCCGTTAACCCATGGACTGATCAATTACACACATTAATAACTATATGACCATAATGAATTATACTCCTGATAATTCATTACTATAGCATTAACCAAGGAGAACTCCTGAATTGTTACACTTAAATAACAAACTCATATCACAGCCATAGTGTCAGTTCTGAGATCCCTGCCCCAGATCCTGAGTTGCCCTTTTATTCACTGACTATCTTCCAGGTCAGTCATACATGTGCCGGTCGAGCACAGCTTTGGTGGCCATCCCCCATTACACTTTCCCACAGCTACTGTGGGTCTCGTGTACCTTGTCCCATGACGACTGAAGTCACGTCATCCAATGTAGCAAGCCTCCAGACTCCACTACCAAACTCTGGCTCCACCTTTTTTTGGGGGGATTATTCCCCTCATATACTACTACTTCACGGCAGTACTCCCAGTACTCCATGAACCGAGTCAGGGTTCCAGAAGAGTAGAATATTAGAGACAGAAACGGTTAGGTTCAAACCTCGATCTATCTAGACACCACGGCCTCGAATTACGGAGTGCCGTATCGCCCTCGATCGGGTATGTTCAACCATCGGATATGCTCGATCGCTTTGGGTCGGACCTGTAACCTATCGGGTTGGGCATACCGGCCTACCTCCCAGTCTGCTGCCTAGACAAACGTAAGATGGAACACGCACGGTCATTCTAGCGGAGGGACATGACAACAAGCAGTAACAATAGTATCATGAATACTTCCTATCAACTGTTATCCTACCGATGCATCACCATTCTGCTTACGCGGAATAACACTGCTATCTACACACAGCAAATACACCACGGCTGATCTCACCTTGATTCCTCGAAAAATCACCATCACTGATAGAACAATTAAGTTACAATTCTAATGTCACGAAGCACATTACACATCTCTAATAATAAGCTCTACCTTACCATTATTTACAGCGTCTAGCATGTCGATGTAATGACTGACAAACTTTCGCCTTGCATGCGTAATTAATAAACCAAACAAGTAACTGCCACACACTTTGTAACGCACATCGTTCGGCCTAGTTAACTTACACGCCACTCGCTGTGGAATACGGCTTGTTCCGTCAGGTAACACATTACGTCGCTGATCGATAAAGGCTACTTAAATATGCAGACAGCCAGCTGTAACTTGTAACGCTACGCGACAACTCATTTCCGACGGCAATTAATTCGTTCGGGGAGGTCGGCACGGCATAAAGACAACAGTTAAACAATAGAATAAGTATTCAACTAACCTGTGATTGAACAATCACAAACTTGACTGCAGATGTCCGCTCTGGCTGCGTATATTGACATCTAAATTACAGCAGCCCGGTGGCTGTGATCTGTCTTACTCAGAGGTTCGGCTGGCGACTGACCACGACTAACTCAGTGCGCCTTCATCCTGCCTACACAGGCCGCGTGAATTCCATGATTCATGGAGAAAACCAGAGTCACGATAAGTTCCCCTAACCCGTGCTGCATGAAGCACTCGTGAACTTAGAGATCTCGACCACGTACGCACTTGGGGGAACATTCTAGATTTCGCTATAAATAACTAGTATAGCGCCGCCACGCACTACTTTTCTAGGGAAATCCCCTATTACTTGATATTTAAGTCAAGGGAGACCAACGCATCGCACTCCCTTCAAAGGGATATTATGCAGAGATCTGCCGATCTGCAGGCGTTTCGTCACAATCTCATCATTTCAACTTATCATCTTATCTCATCCTCTCATCTCATCTCATTACCTCATCTCATCATCTCATCTCATCATTTTATCTTATCACATCTCATCCTGCAACTTCTTTTACCTTGCAATGTCAAGGTGAAGCATAAACTGCTGGAGAGTGCCCATTTATGGGCTTCATGTATCGAGATTCTCTTGGACTCTGTTATTCCATCTGTCCCAACTCATAAGATATAAGGGTTAAATTAAAACTGTTTATTTCTGTTATGTAAAATACAATGCTGGTTCATCCAGTAACAATGATTACAGAAACAAATAGTATTTATTCACTATATTTCCTTGTTGCTTTAAAATGACATACCGTTAGGGATGTCAAGAACGGAGGACTTTGATGCCAGTGAACTCACATCATTGTTCAGACTCGAGAGTAAGAATTGGCATGGCCAGACATAAGAGGCACATCAGGAGAATGAGGGGTCTTGTGAACTAACACAGAACAGGCACTATTAGCCACTGGATTCTGATGCATATGCTGGGGGAGGATCAGAGCAATGATGGACTTGTCCAGTGTGAAAGGACGGTACCCCAACAGAAAACAAATAACAATAACCTCTTTAATGTGCATGCTTTTACGCCAAGGTGGGGTGGATGTACAGGTTAATAATGTGAAAATTACAATCAAGGTCACAGATGTGGAGATAAGAGGAAAACGGATGTAGGGTTAGAGAGGTGGAGTAAGGAATCCCAAGACAATGGTTGATACCTTACACAAGGGATTGTTATAGCATGTAGATGTCAGTCTGAGTCACCAGGGGACAGAGAAGAACATGCTGGAGAGAGAATAGACAAAGGGAAACCCAGAAAGTTATTTTGATGGGAGCTAGTAATGGGGTTCAAGGGTGAAATAGTTGTTCATGGAAGGTCCCTAAGAGATTGAATATAGAGTGAAGGAAACGATAGGTTGAGCCATTTAGCGGCAGTCAGTCTGGGGCTAAGTGAGGGAGACTTAACCAGGCAGCTGAGTTCTTGGGCTAAGTTAGGACAACTTAGCCAGGAGAGTGGAGTTTGTGGGCTACGTCAAGGAAACTACCCAGTTACTCAGTGTTTGGGCTAAGGAGGGAAACCTAACCAGGCATTCAGTTGAGTTCAGACACGGGAAAGAGTCCAGTGCGACTAGTTATGTCACAAGGCCGATTGAAGGCAGTATTGTGTATTTACCTGCTTTAATATGGTTCCTGAGGATAGTACATGTTTTCACATCTCTTCATAATCTATAAAGTTGTGTGTGCAAAACCTAGTATTATCCAGTGCCTAATAGCTGTTCCTAAGTATACCTGCACGCATACAGACATAATCATAGCCAATTCTATCTGTCAATAACATTGTGACAATCTCAGCATTGCAATTTGCTTGCGTAAATGAATAATCCAATTTGTACAGCAAGATAATAATGAGGTCCATATAGGACATGCTAAGAATATCAGTTAGTGGGTAAAATTTAAACAAGCTACGTATGTTGATGACAGTTTTGATCACTGAAATGAAAATGCAGTTGCAATAAACTGATAGATATAATTAGACATAATAAATGTAACGCCTAAAAAAATATCAGATCTGAGTAACAGAAAGACAGAAGTTTGGACATTGATCTCACATTTTTTGGACAATGATCTCACTGGGCAATGACCTCACACTGTGTGGACATCTCTTACAGGAGAGAAACAGTACTCATATGAAGAATTTCTGGCCATCTACAAGCAGACGAAGAATGTGAAAGAATGGGGGACTTTCAGGGACTTTGAAGAAGCCTTCAAATCCTACGACAGAGAAGGTCAAGGCTACATTAGCGCTGCTGAGATGAGACACCTCCTGACTGCAATGGGTGAGGGTTGTGTCTAGACAATGTTGTTGATTTCTTGTGTTGTATTTTGACAATGTTGTTGATTTGGTGGGTTACGTTATTATTATTATTATTGTTGTTGTCATCATTAATTCCTCTCTATTAAATCCTCTCTATTAATTCCTCTCTATAAATTATTCTCTATCAATTCCTCTAAGCGCATGCATTTCCTGTGGCAACATACACGAGTAAAACTGGGGCATTAACAAACCAGCTGAAATTGCACATTTGCCCTGTTAAATATAAGTCTTGTAGAAAAGAATTCAAAATTCATTGGGAAAAATATAATACAAGCAGATCTGTACATCAAGGACTCAGTATCGCATGACATGAGTTGTTATAACAAACATTGAGAGAAATGAAATATGTTGCTATTGTGAAAAGATATGCATATCTGGACAAGATAATTATGTTCGTATTGTCAAAAGATTTGAATGTCCTCACAAGATAATTATGTTGGTATTGTTAAAATATAAGAATCTCTGGACAAGATAATTATGTTGGTATTGTGGAAAGATAAGAATATCTGGACAAGATAATTATGAGGGGAGGAATAACAACAGAGAAGCAAAGAAGAGGAAGACTATAATGTTGATGGATTCAAGGTGTGATTGATGATTTATCGGAGACTTAAAATGAAAACCTTAAAAGTGTGATAGAAATTACATAAACCATGTCATTGTCAATAGTTTTGTTAATTATGTCAAGACTGTTAAGCATGTGACATCATAGTGCGGACAAACGCAGTGACATCATAAGGAATGTTTTAAGATGGCCACCCCACTTTTGACATGCACCAAAGAGGAGGAGCATTCTGTTATCTGTTTTTTGATCAGTGAAGGGAAGAAACCTATAGAAACTCATCGGCAAATGAAGGTCCAGTATGGTGATGTATGCCTGTCATTTCAGCAAGTGTATGAGTGGAGTAGGGAGTTTCAACCCATAATCACATGCAAAAGACGTGGACTTTTGAGTAAAGATATCCTTTGGCAACATTACAATGCTCGACCCCATACTGCCCTTGCAACGGTTGAAACCATCGAAGACCTCCACTTTCAGTGTGTACCACATCCCCCGTACTCACCAGACCAATCCCCCAGTGATTTACTTTTTCAGAATATTTTCACCCAAACTATCATATTTAAGGTGTTCATGTAGAGCCCCCTCGTACATGCCAGGACATCCGGCTTATGACAGATAGGCATTTCAAGAGACTGTTATAGGGGCAAAGTTCAATAAGGGATAAGCCAGTGGATGATGATGTTGATGAGATGATGATGTTGATAATGATGTTGATGATGAGATGGTGATCATTATGATGATGATTATGATGATGATGATATAAATCTGAGTCAGTGTAAGATTGGGCAGTATCTTTACATTCTCGTGTGTCCTAATTTTCTTTTGCCATTATCACTGCCAGTTATTATTACTATCACTTGTTAATAAGCTAATGATCTACTTTCTCTGAATTCAGGAGAAAGGCTGACAGATGAACAAGTTGATGAAATCATTAAACTGACAGATATCAACATTGATTTAGAGGGCAATGTCAAATATGAAGGTACAGTTTCCATTTTGTGAACACACTTTCTTGTTTAATAAACACATTAATTCTACTAAACACTTTCTTTCTTCTAAACACACATTTTCTTTCTTCTGAACAAACACTTTTCTTATTCTAAAAACACACTTTTCTCATTTTAAACACACTATTTTCTTTGTATAAACATACACTTCCATATATTAAGCTTCTAAACAGTCACTTTTCTTCTCCTAAACATCTGCTGAACACACTTTTCTTCTTCTAAACAGACACGTTCCTTTTTCTAAACATCCCACAAACAGTGGCTTTTCTTCTACTAAACATCTTCTAAACATACACTTTCCTTCTTCTAAACATACACTTTCCTTCTTCTAAAACATCTTCTAAACATACACTTTCCTTCTTCTAAACACACACTGACCTTCTTCTAAACATCTTCTAAACATACACTTTCCTTTTTTTAAACATCTTCTAAACATACAATTTCCTTCTTCTAAACATCTTCTAAACATACAATTTCTTTCTTCTAAACATACATTTTCCTTCTTCTAAACACACATTGACCTTCTTCTGAACATCTTCTAAACATACACTTTCCTTTTTCTAAACATCTTCTAAATATACACTTTCCTTCTTCTAAACACACACTGGCCTTCTTCTAAACATCTTCTAAACATACACTTTCCTTCTTCTAAACACACACTGGCCTTCTTCTAAACATACACTTTCCTTCTTCTAAACACACACTGACCTTCTTCTAAACATCTTCTAAACATACACTTTCCTTCTTCTAAACATCTTCTAAACGTACACTTTCCTTCTTCTAAACACACACTGACCTTCTTCTAAACATCTTCTAAACATACACTTTCATTCTTCTAAACATCTTCTAAACATACACTTTCCTTCTTCTAAAACATCTTCTAAGCATACACTTTCCTTCTTCTAAACACACACTGACCTTCTTCTAAACATCTTCTAAACATACACTTTCATTCTTCTAAACATCTTCTAAACACACACTGACCTTCTTCTAAACATCTTCTAAACATACACTTTCATTCTTCTAAACATCTTCTAAACACACACTGACCTTCTTCTAAACATCTTCTAAACATACACTTTCATTCTTCTAAACATCTTCTAAACACACACTGACCTTCTTCTAAACATCTTCTAAACATACACTTTCATTCTTCTAAACATCTTCTAAACATACACTTTCATTCTTCTAAACATCTTCTAAACATACACTTTTATTCTTCTAAACATCTTCTAAATATACACTTTCATTCTTCTAAACATCTTCAAAACATACACTTTCATTCTTCTAAACATACTCCTTCCTTCCTCTAAACACTTTCCGTGACATTATATATACCCAATTTCTCAGACATTTTCATATCTGGTTATAGTGACATAGAAATATCAAACAGGCATCTGTGACGAATGTCATTTTTAACAATGATATGAATGTCAGGCATTCAGAAAGCAATGGCAAACTACTGATCATAAACTTGTCCGGTAAATCACAAACAGCTAAAAGACTGTGATTATGATCTTTTGTATTAAATTTAGAGCATGCCACAATGTGGGGGTTGATTGCAACATCAAGTAAAGGATATGCAAGCAAGAAAGAAGAGGAATCACGTCTGCTTGAAATGCCAGTAGACCTTTGTGTCGTGGAATGGATGATTACAAAATAAAATAACAATGGTAGTCTCCCCTTTGATTTTGTAGTAGTCAATTGGAAATCATCATCTTATTCTACTTCGTTCACCTTCAGACGTCAATGTGAAAATATTTAAAGAAAGCAGCTGTGAACTTGAGCTTGTTGACATCCGCATAGAGATTTTACTCAAATGAAGCAGGTGTAAACTAAAATGATTTTCTCTGTTCTGCTTATATTGGACATTCCTGGAGCAAATGTTTAGCTGTTATTTTACCAGTTCCACAGTTATCAGTTATCAGTTGGGGTATCTTCATTGCACTCCGGACATGTCCATAGGTGCTCAGATCCTCCCCCCAGCATATGCATCAGCGTCCGGTGGCTAATAGTGCCAGTTCTTTGTTGGTTTTTACCAGTTCCACAGTTACATTCATCTTTGTATCAGTGTCTGCTATCTTTAGTTTATTGAGCATCCCCTCTGATGTATCTCCACCTTGAAGAGGTAGATGGGTTTGCATGTTCCAATGTCTCCAAGAGCTGTGCCGATGGTAGTGCTGATAGTGGTAGGTTCTCCAAATTCAGAGAGGTCAAGAGATAGGAACTAGATGAAGAGACACACAAACCTTGCAGGTAGAGTAGGGACAGTCAAAGGCTAGGAAAAGCTTTTTGCTGGCTGCCTTTACTTCCCAGAACGTTTTCTGGATCCAATTAGGCAAGGTCAACGTGGAAGACAAGGTCAATTAAACAATAAATACTCTCCTCGATGGGTATTTGAAAACATGGCCACCAGGCTGGCAGCCATAACTGATAACTGAATTTGATATTTTAGTATTGAAACGACAACAGATTTATTATTTGGTAACCTTCATCTCTTGCCAGATTTCATCAATAAAGTTTTGGAAGGCCCAAGGAAGTAACTTTCTGCAGCTCAATATTACTGACGAAGAGTAATGGCTGAAGAAATACTAACATTTCGCTAAAATATTTATAATGTATTTTACATAAGAAACCATGCTGTATATTGCACAGATTTGTGTAGTAGTGACTGATAATAGTGCATCATTTATTTTTCACCTGCACATTCAAGTAAATTATATTTGTATTAAGATGAACTGAATATTTATTTCAGAGTGTCAGGAATATTTATTACATATGTGTTTGTTTGCAGCTGTCTTTATATATATATATATATATATATATATATATATATATATATATCTTTATGTATAAAACTTGAGCATTGTCCTGTTTCTGTGCCTTAACATTAAAGAAAGCTTTGTAAATATATTTATATGTATGGAGGTCATAGGTCACTTATCAAAAACTTAACGGATGAATATCACACAGGATATTATTCAAACCTATAGAACAATTAAAATACAAAAGATATTTATTTCCAAACAATAATTTAGCCACACAAAATTGAGATATATAATATAGCTGCTTAAATTATATATTTGAAGCTGTACAAATTCTGCCGTGGAGCAATTATAACAAGAGACTTATGATAGTCGAGTTGTTCCCCTTGAAGTAATGTTTCAGCCTTTTTATCATAGCAACAACTAGCAAACTTAACGGGAAACAAACAGGAAGAAGACAAGCACATAAATATCTCCATGGCTTGGTGACAAGGCATAATTGTGAAATGGCAAAGCAGGATCACCTAAGCTTATCAACATGACACAAATGATGATGATCACACAAACACATGACAATGTTTTATGTTTTTTGACAAATGCATTAACCAACATATAGGGTCAATACCATCAGCTGATCATCACAAACACGTCTGACTAGAAGGTCACAACATTATGAAGAATATAGATAAGTATCTGAAATGAAGAGGGTTGATGAAATCATACATAAGACTTCAAATATAAGAGGTTTTAATACGCTCAGGCTAGAAGAATTTTATAAATGCATTTTATCTGCGCTGTCAAAATATTTTAAAGCAATTAAATGTTCATGTTTAACATAATTTATTATTAACAATAATTCACATATGCTCAAACATCTTTAACAAAATTTACACAATACAGACCAACTGATTTAGTCTCAATTTCATGTCACCTTTTCTGACACATCATTCAATCTACTATATATTTTAAAAAGATGTTAGCTTGTTAATCTACTGTCATAATTTTTATGAAACTATACATTCTGAAATATATAAAAAATCAGTTATAGAAACTTAAACTTGACAATATTGATAAAAAAGAGATAGATCGTATAACTTAGGTTGTTTATTGTTAATGTAATGTACATTTATACCTTTATATATTTACAAATATTTCAGGTTCAATTTTTGCCTGAATTTACAACCATCTTTAATTCAGTAATACTGTTAAAACACACATAATTATGTCAACATGTTTTCATGTTTAACTTTGTATTAATGTTTTATTGTTAAATGGCTGTTACTTGCTTTTTTGATACTGTAAAGCTTTTCCAGATGTAAGCTTCGGATAATATATATCACTTGCTATTGGCATGTATTCAAATATTCACAAATGTTTCCTACCAAATTGATTGTTCACATATGCAACAAGACAACAGCAGAAGTTCAGAAAACATTTTCTCTTAGTATACACATCAATACACCACATTATACCACTAATTTTTCAGATTAAATTTCTCAACATGACCAGAAGTCTGTTTGAGAATCTAGAATCAGTCAGTAAATTAGACATAGAATTGTAAGTGATAATCTTACAACTGTTCTAATCAAAATGGGTGGAGATTAGATCTTAACACCTTTCATAGGCTTCCTAATTAGGACTTTCCTTTACCAACCACATAAAAGTAATATTTCTCAAAATGACCAGAAGTCTGTTTGAGAATCTAGAATCAGTCAGTAAATTAGACATAGAATTGTAATGATAATTTTACAACTATTCTAATCAAGCTGGGTGGAGATTAGATCTTAACACCTTTTAAAACTTCCTAATAAGGACTTTCCTTTACCAGCCACAGAAAAGTACAAATTAAGTCTTGTGAAGTGGCTTGCAGTGTAATAACAGTTAACTTATGGATAACTAATCAAGATATTTTGCATCAATTAAGTGTTAACATCTAGAGACAATGTAAAGATACATAAAATAAGCATGGTTCAGGTCAAATGTGAAATTTCAAGAGGCTGCAATTCACTATTTCACCTCCTTGAATTCACATGTCCTGTATGTGTGTGTAACGTATCAAGCTTTTGCTTATGAGATATGTCTGTTTATCATATGTTACCTTACTGAGTGTCATACTTTCTTTCTGATGAAGAAATAAGGCAAATTCAGGAATGCATGAAAAACATATACATTTTCTATATTTCTGCTGGACACAAATAATTGTACTCTATATTACTGGCCGCCATTATTATTCCTTAAATCACTTACATGTTTATTATAAATATATTCCTTATTTTGTTTACTTTGCAAGCTTTGCTCAATGTATAACAAAGATACTTCTCTTGTTTTAGAGTTGATATCTGTTGTTTTGTTATGCAACTCTTTATAAAAAGCTTTTGCTGTATACATTCGAAATAAGCACGATATTGATTCATGTGGGGACCATGGTGTTTTTTGCCGTAATGTTTACAAACATCTGTTAACATAATGTTACGGTGATGAGTTAATTTAACCTGAAACAATATTTATGCCAAAGAAATGAATATATTATTTTGTTAAACATCTTGAAACAAATAAATGTAACGCTTCCTCTTGACAGATGACATTTCAGTGAAGAATTAACAAGTGAGATTTAGTGAATACCTTCTCATTGTAAGTTGCTTATACAGAGCAACTGAAATACTATCTTCTGAATAAAAAATTATACTCTTAGTGAATTTAAACACAGAAGATGGAAACAATATGTTGCATGATTTATTGCCTGGCATATTTCATTGCATCTTATTAGGTGCAGACTGCAGAGCTGTATATCATATGTTCATCGATTTCTCAACACCTAATTACATAACGTGAACAAAGAAAAAGCGTTGTGTATACTGTATTTGATGAATGATAAACAATTGCTCGAATATAGTGAGGTGTTAGCAATTAGGCAGTTCCAGCCAGTTGTGTGCAAATAGAAAGAGTTCATGGTAAATATAAAATTACTGTGGGGGTAACAGATGCTCCACATTCAAACAATACAAATGACTATGTGTTTTAATTGTTTCAGCTTAAATAGTAATCATTTATTTATATGATGATATGATACCAATTCTGCAGTATGTACCTGACGAGATGCAGCGAAGTATACCAGGCAATAAATATTGCAATATATTATTTGTGCCTTCTGTGTTTGAAAAAAAATATACATAAAGACAACCAGATTTTAGAAAGCATTCTTAGTAGCATGAGTTCCTGAACAAAAAGCACAAAGGTGCAAACTTTGTATTGGGAGCTAAAACAATAACATGGAAACTTGCTCTAGTAAGTAGCTTTCAGTTCCTTTGAAAGCTCAAGATTTTAAACATATATAGAAGAAAGCGCATTTCTTATGGAGCCATTCTTACACTATTCTTCAGAAATTACATTGGGATTACACTCAAGATTTTAAACAGAAATAGAGGAAAGCAAACTTCTTATGGAGCCATTCTTACACTATTCTTCAGAAATTACATTGGGAAGATTTATTTGTTTCAAGTTATTTAACAATACATGTGAAATTTCACAAAAATGATTAAATTAGTTTTGACTCCTGCATGGAATTTCCCAATCAGTTTGTTGGAATCTACCTTAACATGTGTGACCTAAAATTTGAAACCCTTAGTATATTGTTGAATTATTTGATAGAAACGTACTAATTCCCCCATGTGTGTACAAATTTACCAATTCCCCACATTTGTAGAAACTTACCAGTCCCCCATGTGTGTAAAAGCTTACCAATTCCCCCACATTTGTTAAATTTACCAACTCCCACATTTGTTTACCTGTGTGGTTTATATAAATAGTGAAATGACAGATGCATCGTTTTCATTCTCCAATTCACCGCAATAGGGAGTCGCAAGCTGGCGTGCCAGTTGTCACTTGCTCAAATCCCCTTCTCTGCGGGGATTGTTTTTCATTAAGCTGAATTCTCAGGTCGATGAAGTCTAGATTAGGCACCATGATATGTCCTGGGACATAAAGGCGGCTGGAAATATATTGATGATGTCATTCAATGAATGTCAGCTGGTCAAAAATTATAGGGCAACGGAACAATTAAATTTGTCCTGAAGCAGTTTCTTGCTATGGTTCTATAATGTAAAAAGGGCCAATGCATTTTAATATGCATGGAGGGTTAGGTGGTCAGTCTCTCCCTCACTTTGAAGATGAAGAATGCAGGCTTCGACTACTTGTCTGATCGAGCTCATGACAGTATCGGTGCAGCTCCCTGTCAACTTCGCTAAAGGGTACGCTAGGGCAAACAGCCTTGACCCTAGATGCCCCATGTTGTGACTGGGGCTCCTGGACTTTTCACTTTTATTCACCACAACAGGAGTGAGTAAATCAAAAAGTGTGATGTCAGTTTGTGGGAGAGCATGACAACAATTTACAGATGCATACAATTTGTTGACATTGTAGGTGAAAAACCCAGCCCCTTAAGCTACCATTTTGTTTTGTCTTGTACTCCCTCCTATTTTATTAATGTTGCATGTCATTGCTCCACTTTCTACAATCTACCCTTGCTTGCATGTATGTTTGCCGCATCAAGAATTCATCCCTGCATTTGCCAGTTTTTTTTCCCCAAAATAATATTAATATTGTGTTTTCATCAATAATTCTCATGTGTTAACTCTGAATTTTAACAAGTCACCACAAAATTGACAATTTCAAATATCAAACAACCTATTTAGATTTATAAAAAAAAAATGTCTATAATCAGAATTATTAATTGACAGGAAAATGGATATGTTATAATGGCTACCTATTTCAAATTACTGGCCACTTTGTCCACCAATGTAACTTTCATTAACTCATTGTGCTCTAGGTAATTGTTACATTAACTTCCTCAAAGACATTTACTACTGTAAGACCTTCTATGTCCAACAATTATTACATTGAGTCTGAACATCTGCTGTCAGAATTTTAAGATGAAGATTAGCATCGAAAAGACAGAATTTATGACAATGTGAAGAACATCAGTGTAGTATAAGTTCATGTAAATAGAAATGCATTAAAACAAGCAAAAGACTACAAGTATCTCGGCAGTGTGTTCACAGAGGATGGAAGATTAGAAAAGAGAAATGACCACGAGAATACAGAAAGCATGCATCAACTATAATATAGCATCTCTCCTAAAACATCAAAGTTTCAGCATGCCTACAAACAAGAAGCTTTTATTCATCCCACTGGTGTGTTTCCAATGCCAGATATGGACAGTCCTAGAAACACACAGGCATAAAATAATATCACATGAAGTGAGATGTATAAGGATAAGAATCGATAGAGAAACAAATGAGAAATTAAGAAAACATTTGGGATACCCCCAACTAAAGATTTTATAGAACACCAAAGAGTTAAATAGTTTGGTCACATAGCAAAAATGGATCAAGATAAATTAGCGGCTAGAGCGTTCAACAGAAAAACATTGGAGTACAAGGTGAGAGGACGACACAAGAAGAGCTTGCTAGATGGCTAAAAGAGACATGGAACAAATCATGTATGATTTTAGCGCAAGCAACAAGACAAGTGAAAGACCAAATATTAGATCCACTTCATGGAAAAGCAGTTGGACAATCAAAGAAGAAGTTTATAGTGTGCCATGCTGATCAAGTTATTTCACATTTAAGATAGTTATAACTTTCATTTTATGTGAACCTGAAGATTTTATATTGAAAAGTAATAGTTGTCTGGGACATAAAGAGTTAAAATTATTCAAAATTTCTTATTGTAAAGTTATAGTTGACTGAGATATACATAAATAAAATAGTTGATGGTTTTATAACTGTACTATTTGTCAAATGTATATACGAAAAGTTTACAAATATATTTAGTAAATGGTAGACAATTTTCACCATACTGACACTGAAAGTATGTCTGTAATATAATTTTCCCAGCATACAGAGTACATAGCATTTGAAGACATTTTGTCCATCTTTATAACCTATTATTTACTACAGTACTTAAATATTGGGTGTGTTTCCTGTGTGAACCCATTACACATTATCCAACCAAATCTTATCCTTGAATGTGCAGTTTACAGGTAGTGTCTTTTTAAAACATTTTATCATAATTCCTTGCCCAATCAAATCTGTTAGTAATTATTTTTTTTTAAAGCATGAGTTCTGATTTGGTCAAAGAATAGCTATAATAAGAAATGGTTTATACATGATTATGTCAAAACATTTAGAATTTAGTGATTTTTTGACCAAAGCTAAAAAATTAATGTAAAGTAACATGTTATATATGTTTTTCTGCCAAGCTCATTCAAATAAATGTTAAAATTCTGATTTGTGTTATTCGTCATACAGCTTAAATTGTTGTTGTTATGTTCGTATAGTTTATTTGTTGTTGTTTTGTTTGTTATTGTGTGTGGCTGTGACGATGATGATATTAATGATGAAATTCTGTATGACATTTGACTTCATGATTGATTGTAAATAAATGAAGGATAAACAAACGACCCACCTGGTATAACCGCTGTTCAAAATACTTCTACTGGCACCTGACCACTTTGACAGATGATAGTTTGTTACATTGTGCTTCAAAAAAGGCATAATAACTATTAACCATATATAACTCTATGACATGGAGGTATACCCCTCCATGGCATAAAACCTGGGCTGAATTGTAAAGAGCATGTGTTGCCCATTAAGCATGATTCCTCTCGTGGTCTGTCTATTTTACTCCAGAGGAAAGGTAATAAATACTAATACTTCTGGAACAAGACAAGCTGCTGGGTCAGCAAGGCAATGCTCTAAGCCTAACTGTCCACCTGTGGGAGTTGGATCCTAGACCAGTTGCCAATCAAGGCTTAGGGCCCTGCCATGACATTTAGTCTTTAGGTTGCATTTCCTCGCACTAGTTTAAAGCTTGTACCCTCCGTCAGAGGCCGTTGGCATAATGGGATGTATCAGGTTTGGTGATCGCCATCCAACATTGGTGCTAACAGAAAGCAGATAGTACCGTATGCTGTCATACGGTAGCTCAGTCATTTCTGAAAAAGACGGACTCACAAATAAAGAATACGAAATAAGAAACGGGGAATTCCAATTCCAAATTTCAAAAACAAAAATTCCAAATTCGGCCTCGTCTAACCTGCTTCATCAGCTGTGGTTATTGTTGAGGTCCGTGGTTGTGTGGATTGTTGGTCCTATTTCCTACTGGTTTTTATTTGTTCCGCTCAGTTCGTCGGATAGATTTGTTTTGTGCTGGTCCTGTTTAAAGACCGGTCCTTGGTTGGGCCTACTGGGGCCCTTATTCTCTCGTTTGTAGGCTTCTCTCTGTTAGCCCTGCTAAGTGCTTGTCGCTTCTTGTGTTATTCTCATCGGGGCTAGTCCCGGTCATGTCTAGTCCTCATAAGGACTTGTTGTAGGCAAGGGCAGAGCATTTAATTGCAAGTCTCAAGTTGTCCCCCCCGGTCAGCGTTACGAACGCCTTTACGCTTGTGAGTTTTGGCGGTTTTCTTCATCGCATGTGGGTGTGGCGTGGCAACAAGATGACCAGGTCTCCCTGTCTTCCTAGTTCAGGTGCTCTACCGGAAGAGCCAACCCACCTTCCTGCCATTCACTCCGCCAGTTTTTTATTTTTTTTTTTTTAACAACATATATAAACATGCACAAATACAAACAAACACACATATACATGTATACACAGTGTAGGGAGGTTATACGGTCTTCCCTGTTCTGCATAGGAACTGTCTGACCAGTCGCTGTGTTTCCGGGTTGCTGTTTATGTGCAGGCACTCCGTCATTGTCATTGGTTTTCCAGTTTTGACAAAGTGATCTCTCAGGTCCCTTCGCTCTCTATTGTACTTGTCGCATACTAGTAAGTAGTGTTCGATGGTGTTGCTTTCTCGGCATACTCTGCAGTTTGGGTTCTCTCTTGTGTCTTTCCAATTGCCTAGTCGCATTCTCCACAGCTGCCTGTTTGCCGGTGCTTTCATGTTGGTCTTGACTTGTGGCTTGAATCTGGGTTCGCCCAATACTTGGAAGGCATGACGGCCTTTATCGCTGTCTCGCCACTGTTGCCTCCATTCCTTGAGAATGTAGTTTTTGACTATATTCTTCCCTTCTACTTTACCTAGGCCTGTGCAGATTTGATTCGTGCTGGTTATACCCCATTTCGCCGCTCTGTCTGCCTGTTCGTTTCCCGGGATACAGGGAATATCATAGAAAGAGTCTTTATATCTAGCATGGCTTCACTCGCCCGCCGTTCTCTATGACTGCTCTCCCAGCAGCCATTCAGACTCTGGGAACATTGATTCTGCTTAGATTTAGGGACATGTATCCATGGGAGAGCATTAATGAGTGTCTGAGTGGATTCTACTCACTGTTAGGTTCTGCACATCTCATCTCTGGAGTCTCACTTGCTCTGAGATCCTCTGTCAGTTTAGCTCAGGTCTCGTGAAGACTATATACTAGATTTTAAAATGTGAGATGTATGACGAAGTACCATATTAATCCCATGCCTGCACAATATTTAGACACAGATCATAATTAAATAGACAGAGGCAAGACCAAGACTCCACATTGGAGATAAATTATACACTGGCCACATACAAATAGATAATATGATCATTAAAAGAACGGAAACATACAAATACCTGGGTACAATCTTCAACTGCTCCAACATCATAAGGGAAGAAATACAAACTAGAATTAATTCTGGAAATAAGATATACTTTGCACTACAATATCTACTAAAATCAAAAGCGCTATCTCGTAACACCAAGATCACAATATACAAAACACTGATCAGATCAGTTGTGCTGTATGGCTCTGAAACCTGGAGTACAACGAAAGGAGACGAGGCCTTGCTACAAACCTTTGAGAACAAAGGTTTAAGACACATCTTTGTACCCATTAGGGATACACAAAGTGGAGAGTGGAAAAGAAGAAGTAACAAAGACATTTATGATCTGTTTAAGTCCCCGCTAATCACAGGTATCATGAAGGCTAATAGACCACAATGGCTGGGGCATATAGAAAGAATGGAAGATAATAGGGAAACAAAACTCGCTTACATTCAGGAAATAAATGACCGTAGACCCCGAGGTAGACCAAGAAGACGGTGGAGAGATAATACATATACAGACCTACAAGCACTTTGAATCAACGACTGGCAAGAGAAGGTCAACCAGAGAGACGAATGGAGACGGATTGTATCTGCAGCAAGGAACCTCAATGGCTCGGAACGCTGAAGAAGAAGAAGAAGATACACATGCGATACAGGGTTGTTAGCTGAATAAAACCAGGATCTCCAAGAATTAGTAATCCAAATACATAAGAAATAAATTTAAACAAAATAAAACCTACTAGAATCAACAAAGACATATCCAAGCCAATTTTCTAGGAGATGATTAGAGGTGACAGGCGAGTAACGATAGACTCTGTAGCATTTGCAATAGGGTGCTCACGTGGTTCAGCATACAGCATAATGCATGATCGATCGAACTGTTCAAGACTGCTGACTAGACTAGAGGTGTGTTGCTTCTTCATGACCATGCCAGACCACATACAGCTCGATTAACTCAGGAGAAAATTAACCAACTAAGGTGGGAATTTCTGAAACATCCAGCATACAGCCTCGACTTAGCCCCTAACGATTTCCACCATTTTGGTCCACTGAAAATCCACCTTGGCGGGAGATATTTCGCGAATGACGCCGAAGTTGAATGTGAAGTGAAAACGTGGTTTAGAAAACACAGCACGCAGGTCTATGCAGCCGGTTTGGGAAGACTGATAAAACGATGGGATAAGTGCATTAATGTTGTTGTAAATTATTTTGAGAAATAACGGGACAATATATGTAGAAAAATAAACTGGTTTCAAGTTGTTATTATATTTAGTTATTTTTCTACACCATTTGTGACTTACTTATTGACTTTCCCTCGTATACCAACTTCAGAGTTATACCATTTTCACACTTCTAATGTCACGTCCAAGTCACGCCACTAAAGCCACGCCCATAATCACGTCTCTAAAGTCACGCCTCTAATGTCACACATTCATGCAGTATATTAGTACTTATCCTTAGCGATAAATACAGACACAAATACTGAATATCATGAGTAGTGACTCTTCCACAGAAAACGACTATCTGCCAAGATTTCTGCTGTTTCTTTATTGCAGCGGTCATAAAACTTCCTGAGCATTTTCACTGTTTCTGGAAGAACTACACCTGTTTTGTCTTCGGTTACGAGACGTCTTGTTTGATTGATAATTTCAGCCATCTTGTCGTCTGGCAAGGCCGCTGGAACAACAGATAAAGAAATACTATTTAAATTGTCCATGTATAGTTAGGTGAATTAATGTATTTATATCGGCATAATTTACGTGAATGTATGAATAGTTGAATTGAGTCAAGAACCGACATCACAATATTCGGGGCATTCCCATTCGTGCCATGTCCTGATCTATCTAAAAAAGAAAAGAAAATGATACCAGTTGCAATCTGATAATGAGGATGTGTGGCCTTTCCTCGGAGTACTGATTGTCGGCCAGATTCTCTCGTTATATCTGCATATCAATACACAAGATTTCAGCAGGGCCGAAAAGATAAGAGGTCACGCTCTTAAACTTAAAGTGCGCTAATAGCAGGGTACCGGATTCATTCCCTAAATTGGTCACGTGGACTTAAACTTTGACTTTTCCTTCAGAAAGCAAAGGCAATCGACTGAATGTGAAAAATCCTAGAAAATTAACCCGGGTTGATGGCAACGTTCCGCAACGGATTTGCAACATTTGACGACGACGCTGTGTCCTAGGAGAAGTGAACGCGTTTAACAGTTCCCAGGCACACCGAGTCCAGGGCTCGAGGACATCATTTAGCTTGTAGGTTACATTTCGTCGAACCAGGATAAGGCCTGTACCCTCCCAATTGCGCTCCTCCGCCCCATGTGGCATGTTGTGGTGTGTCGGGTTGTGTCACGTTTTGTTAGCTCCGTCCAACAATTGTCGCTATTGTTATGCGGTATACCCAGTCATGTGTGACTAAGACCTGACTGTTACGTGAATTGGTACATTGCTTACTTTACTTTATTTACTTGACTTTAATTAATTACTTTACTTAATTTAATTACATTACTTAAGTTACATCAATCAATCAATCATGTGCCATGCCGGAAAGCGTGGGCGGTCATGACTCGCCATTTCACTCGATCACCAGTGTCGTGGATCAGCTCAGTGTTCCTGTCTCGTCCATGTCATGTGGCCAAGCCATACAGGTATTTTCCTCTCGGTCTTCCTCTTGGTCTGTTCCCTTCGATCTTGCCAGTTGTCACTAAGTTCTCCAATCCATTTCTTCTCATAACATGTCCAAAAATTTTTGACTGTCTACGTCTAATTTCTCTAATCAGTTTACGATGTTCATTTGTCTCCTGTAGTACTTGGTCATTGGTTTTTCTGTCTGTCCATGGTATTCTTTGCATTTTCCTCAGAAACCACATTTCTGCAGCCATCAGATGCTTTTCAGCTTGACTGCTCATTGTCCAAGTTTCACATCTATACAAAAGAACAGGCTCTATGTATCTCCTCAACACTCTTTTTCTCGTTTCAATTGACATCTTTTTATTGGTCAGAATGTTTTTCATCTTGCTAAAGGCTACTTTCGCCATGGCGATTAATGTTCTAATCTCTTCAAGGCATCTTCCATCAGATGTTATGACTGTTCCAAGATAATTGTACCGATTCACTCTAACCGATAAGTTACATACGTTACTTAAAAATGCCAAAATAATAACATTGAGAGATGACTTACACATGACAAATGAACTGTGAGAGCAGACTTACACATGACGAATGAACATTGAGATAAGACTTACACATGGCAAATGAACATTTGAGAGAAGACTTACACATGACAAATGAACATTGAGTGATTATGTACACATGACAAATGAACATTAGAGATTACTTACGCAGATCCAAGAATGTAAATAATTTTGTCAACACACTCCTCATGTCTATCTTGTATTCATCTATGGTAGTTATCATAAAATAACTCCGGGGGAACACCCTCAACCACTCTTGTATGAATACAGAGTAGCAGCTTAAATGAACCCGCGCCTGAGGAGGCAGAAATGTTGGTTGAAATTCACGAAGCAGATATTCACTGACAATATTCTTCTTCCAGTCAAATCTTAGTCATATATGACTGAACTACCGTCTATTAGTAGACGGTAATACCTACGTCGAATGTTGAGGGGAGCTCGCCCAACCAAACACCCCACATTGTGCCAACGGCTTCAGGAGGATGAGCTCGATTAGAGGAATACAAGCCTTATCCTGGTGCAAGGAAATGAAACCTAAAGATTAAATGTCGTGGCAAGGCACACCTGGCCCTAAGCCTTGTTCAGCGGTCTAGGATCGAAGCTCCGACAGACGGACAGCTGGATAATTGATTTGCTGAACCGGCAGCTTCTGTAGCTTGTTTTGTTTCAGACTTTTCTCTGGAGTAAACTAGACAGGCAGATAGAGGGAGAGAGAGAGACAGAGAGAGAGAGAGAGAGAGAGACAGAGAGAGAGACAGAGAGAGAGAGAGTGAGAGAGAGGGGGGGGGGGGAGAGAGAGAAAGAGAGACAGACAGAGGGATCATGCTGCACGGGCAACACATTGTACTCTAAATTCAGCCCAGGCTTTGTGCTATAGAGAGGTTTAACTCCATTATAAAAACTTGTTGTTTGTCCATCAAGAATGATGATGACCATTTATTTCATCTAGTGGGGTTGAAGGTATGGAGCCGTGGGTTCTAAGATGGCTGATAAGGCCTATTTTGGCTCGAAATGTTCTTTGACAATGTGGGCAAAGAATGCTTGACGTTTCTGGAGGAGGATTTCCTGCAGTGGTTTTTCTGTCCTGCCTTTTGTTCACAGCTCTTGCAGTCCTGGTTTCCTCACGTATGACTTCACCCTTGCGTAATGATGCACGCCACGAATTTCGGTCTCTGGCTGCAGCCTCCCAGGTGTCATGATGAATTCCAAAAGTATTCAGTGAGATTTTCAGAGTGTCTTTAAAGCGTTTCCTCTGGTCACCTTGGGAGCGTTGACCACAACGCAGTTCGCTGTAAAAAATTCGTTTAGGGAGCCTGTGATCTGGCATGCGAGTCAAGTGACCAGCCCAGCGAATCTGATTCTTAATCAGTAGAGTGTGGATACTGGGCATGGACGCTCTTTCTAGGACTTCAGTGTCTGGAATCTTGTCTTGCCATTTAATCTTTAGTAGCTTCCTTAGGCAGACTGTGTGGAAGTGGTTTAATTTCCTAGCGTGTCGCTGATAAACAGTCCAGGTTTCACAAGCATATAGCAGTGTGGATAATACAACAGCTTTGTAGACTTTTAGCTTTGTTTGCAGGCTTATTCCATTTCTGTCCCATACATTCTTGTACAGTCTGCCAAAGCTGCCAAAGGCCGCACTGGCCTTGGGGATTCTTGCATTCACTTCGTCATCAATTGTGGCAGCTTGAGACACAGTGCTGCCAAGATAGGTTATAACAACTACAGTCTATCAAGTAGGCAAGATGCCAGCCAGTCGTAATTTCTTCTGGATACAACTGATCGTTCACTTCCCATGGAATGTTACCTTACTGGAAGACACAGTTCAAGGGGAGAGAGAGAGAGAGAGAGAGAGAGAGAGAGAGAGAGAGAGAGAGAGAGAGAGAGAGAGAGAGAGAGAGAGAGAGAGAGAGAGAGAGAGAGAGAGAGAGAGAGAGAACATTCGAAAAACAACATCACACAGTCTTGCAAGAGCATTGGAATTCTTCTTCTTCTTCTTCTTCTTCTTCTTCTTCTTCTTCTTCTTCTTCTTCTTCTTCTTCTTCTTCTTCTTCTTCTTCTTCTTCTTCTTCTTCTTCTTCTTCTTCTTCTTCTTCTTCTTCTTCTTCTTCTTCTTCTTCTTCTTCTTCTTCTTCTTCTTCTTCTTCTTCTTCTTCTTCTTCTTCTTCTTCTTCTTCTTCTTCTTCTTCTTCTTCTTCTTCTTCTTCTTCTTCTTCTTCTTCTTCTTCTTTCGTTCTCTTGAAATATGTCCATAACTGCCATAACTGCAATGTCTCTTGTATGAATCTGGAGTTGAATTGGAGTTGAAACGTATGGCTCATCATCATCATCAGTGGCATACAGATAAGCATAGGCGATGGTTCCAAATTGCTGTTATAGCTGGGGACGCAGGGTGAGCTCTAAACTTTGTAAAATACCGCTATGGTTTGTACATTCTCCACCCCAGGCAGCAAAATGCCCAACTCATGGCTTTCACGTGGCGGAACTGTTTTAACTTATCAGAGAAGGGGCGACAGCGAATCTCTGGCGCCGTAAAACCAGACTACTCTAGATATGTATGTACGCACATACATGCGCATATACGTGTGTACATATCTGAACTCGAGTAAGACCACAGTCTACCCTTGCAAAAGAAAATTGCTGAAAATGGAGGCAATCCCTCAGAAGGCCCACCACAGCAATCAGGATTCCATGCAATCACGCTCTGAAAATTGTCTATTAAAGCAGAAACGTGCAGAGACAACAAAGCAGATAATGACACATTTCGCGCATACAAAGGAAGTTGCATGGGCGGTCATGATTGGCCTTCTCAAACGACCACCAGTCTTAGAACAGGTCTATGTTCTGTCCTTGATTATGCCATGTGTCCCAGCCATCCAGTTAGTTATCTCTTTATATTCCCGTTGCTCTTGTTCCACCAGTTTTGTCAGTTATCACTAACTACGTGTTTAAATTTGTCTTGTATTAATATACACAGAAAATCGTCACTGTCTGCGTCTCATTCATTTGCCTGTCAGTCCATGATATTCTTTACATGGCTCAGAAACCGCATTTCTACTTCTATAAGATATTTCTCAGCTGTTGTGCTTGTTGTTCATGTTTATATACCACAATACAACACCCATGTTCTCACTGAAACTGACAGATTTTTATTGGTGAATCATCATCATCAAGTGCCCTGCCAGCTGGCGTAGGCGTTCATGGCTCTCTACAGATCTCGGTCTTTGGTGTTCTGGATCAACTTGCTGATGGTATTCCTCCATGCCACCGTCTCAATCCATCCAGCATCATTTCTCTTGGTCTGCCTCCGCCTCTCTTCCCCTCGATCGTTCCAGTTGTCACATCTTCTTATCACATGACCGAAGAAAGATGTCTGTCTCTTCCCTATTGTTGTATATAATGTTCTAGTTTCATTAGCCTGTATCATGCAGTCGTTGTTACTTACTCTGGCAGTCCAAGGAATTCGCAACATTCGTCTCAGGAACTACATCTCTGTTGCTTCTAATTTCTTCTTACATTCCAAGATTCACTGCCATACAGCAAAACTGGTTCTACATAGCATTTCAGCACTCTCTTTCTTACATTCAGTGATAGTGACTTATTGCATAAGATACTCTTCATTTTCTGAAATGCGGTTTTTGCTTGCCCTATTGGTGAATGTGTTTTCAAAATCACCGCATCTTATTGGTGAGTATGGTTTGCCCTTACAATGACAATTCTTACTCCATGCTCTTTATCAAGTGGTTTGACTGTTCCAATATAATTGTTCCGACTCACTTGTTTATGAATGTTCCCAAATATTCAGACGTTACAGTGCAATATTCTGTTTATCTAACATACGATCATATTTTCTGTTTCTAACAAGTTTACGACTTATTAAGAACTGAAGAGAATTGTTGAGAATAATGGGCGATTGGGTGATGAGTGAGTCCATAGTCCGTCTCAGGTCTCTCTAACCAGACGATGATAAAGCCGCCTTTTGAAATGTGTAAGGGCTTTATGTTGTGCATATCATATGTTATTGATGCTCAGACTTGTTTGAAGAGGACACTAGCTCTCTCTTTTTCTTTTTCTTTCTCTTTATCTTGTCTCACTCGCTGTCTCCCTCTCTCTCTCTCTCTCTCTCTCTCTCTCTCTCTCTCTCTCTCTCTCTCTCTCTCTCTCTCTCTCTCTCTGATACTCTCGCTCACTCTCTCTCACTGACTGACTGACTGACTGACTGCCTGCCTGACTGACTGACTGACTGACTGACTCAATTACTCACTCACTCACTCACTCACCCACTCACCCACTCACCCACTCACTCATTCACCAACTCACCCACTCACTCATTCTTTATCATAATTAATTATTTTAAGAAACTTATATGATTCCACTCCGAGCAAACCCCTTCATGATACGCGTTCTTCTTCAGAAAAAGTCAGCTGTACCTGGAAGTATTCCCAGCAACACACCTATTGAAAGCACATGTAATCCGCCTCTCCATACGCACGTCCTTGGTGGAAACACTCAAGCCCACAGTCAGGTTACCCTTAAAATATGTCCTTTGATGTGTTAGTGTGTCTTCAACTGGTAGTAATTCAAATATGGTCACCGCTGTCTCTCCCAAGTCAATCGTCCGCCTTGCAATAACTGGTGCTCTAGACGCCAACTGATCGGGTGCTTCATTGTCTCACACGCCCGCGTGGCCAATGTTTAATTAGCACGTATTAGATTTAAAATATTAAAAATATACATGTAAACAATTGTACAAATTTCTATTTCTATTGGAAGCCACAGGGCTAAGTACCACATCAATTATTTCACTCTGTTTGCTTATTAGCTATATTACATATACACATCAAATTATTATTCCTTTTTGTATTTAGAGAGCTGGGAAATGACAATGGCTAGCACAACATTCTGCCGGCAGGTTGTCACCCAGCCTGGAGGTCATGGTATCAAATTCTCAAGCAGGCAGACCCCAGGTGGCATCCAGCCTATACATTGGCACCAGAATTCCCATGCAGGCAGACCCCAGGTGGCATCCAGCCTACACATTGGCACCAGAATTCCCATGCAGGCAGACCCCAGGTGGCATCCAGCCTACACATTGGCACCAGAATTCCCATGCAGGCAGACCCTGGGGGAATCCAGCCTACATATTGGCACCAGAAATTTTCCTGGGAATGAAATTCGGCCGGTGCGACATCGGCCACGTCACCCATCGAATGCCAAATGCTGTAAACAAACATGGCGCTAGAACCAAATACACACTACAGTGGAAAGTGTCTAAAGAAGGCCACCGACTGGCCGTTTATTGACTGATACCTCATCCTTACCGGCAACTCCTGGTAGAGATTGCGGCTAAAAAAACACTGCCGCCTTGTGTGGTTCTTCAGGCAGGCATTGATCATATCTAATGCCTGCAGACTGTGGTTATGGAATTCTTCTCGGGTTTTCCCATATTTTAGGAAAATGTAATCTGAATATAATCTGCAAATATACAAAAAATATGTACAATGAATCAGTTGTCGTTGAATGCCGAATCCGAAATATCGATATTTAGCATATAGCAAACACTATCTGCACGATGCGGAATCATACACCTGTTTGGAAAGAAATGTAGACAAAGCTGGAGACATAGATACATATCATTGGCACCTTGCCGTTTTGACAGAAGATAGTTTGTGCTTCAAAAAGGCATAATAACTTTTACCTATGACGGTAGCGAATGTGACTGACAAGGCCAATTCGCGCTGTAAATAGATACATATATTAACATAATAATACAACATACCAGAGGAGTTCACATAGCTGGTCTGAATAGCGAGATTTAGGCCGTTACATGTCGTCTATAGGGTTTTGCATCCATAATCGCGGACTATATATACTCTTTTTTGACAGCACTGAAGCTGAAGGCCTACTTGATTTAGTCATGCAACAAGTCACTGTTAATTTTCAAACAGTACATACGAAAGTACAACAGAATACATGCAGACGCGGGTGCAGTAAATTACAAATAAACATCTGTACAGTAGAATGCATGAGGTCAAGTGTACAGTAGAATATATAAAGAGATGGGTCATCATCATCATCATCATCATCATCATCAACATCATCATCATCATCATCATCATCATCATCATCATCATCATCATCATCATCATCATCAAGTGCTCTGCCAGCTCGCGTAGGCGTTCATAGCTCTCCACAGATAACGATCTTTGGTGTTCTGGATCAACTCTGCTGATGATATTCCTCCATGCTACCGTCTTAATCCACCCAGCATCATTTCTCTTGGTCTGCCTCTGCCTCTCTTCCCCTCGATCTTTCCAGTTGTCACGATGTTCTCCAATGCCTCTCTCCTCAACACATGACCAAAGAAAGATGTTTGTCTCTTTCTTATTGTTGTATATAATGATCTAGTTTTATTAGCCTGTTTCAGGCGGTGGTTGGTAGTTACTCTGGCAGTCCAATGAATTCTTAACATTCGTCTAAGAAACCACATCTCTGTTGCTTCTAATTTCTTCATAATTTGTTCATTTACATTCCAAGATTCACTGTCATACAGAAAAACTGGTTCTATATAGAGATGGATTGAATATATTAATAGTACACACAGTACAGTACTATATAAAGCGAAAGGTAGAATAGAATAATAGTACACAGGATGCAGTAGAATATATAAAGCAGAGAAACACATAATGTCTGTTTACATGTGGCTTTTGAGGAACATACAAAGAGTACGTGAACGGACAGAAATACGAGTAAGTCAGTCCTTCGATACAATAATGAAATCCGTAAACTGATTAATTAAATTAGGCGTAGACAGCCAATATATGTTAGGCACGTTATGACAAGAAATAAATCTAAAACTATGTAACAATTGGCAAAACTGATGGAGGAAAGTGGAAAGGAAAGAAAAAGCTATAAATACCCGAATGGTTTTGTCTAAAGGGACAAAACCTCTAGAGCTGATCAAAGACAGTGGAGATGATTTCCAACGCGTATCGGCATGGCATAAGATGATGACATTTTATTCAAGAAGAAATAATAGGAATAGAAAAGGCTGAGTCATTCAAAGCTTGTTTCTGTTACCTGTCGATTGGCTCTCTGTACTGAAGGAGAAACTTTATAGGCCGCCTCCCGTGGATATATTTCAGCAAATGTGGTGTCAGCACTTCCGGTTCTTCTTTCCCAAAGTTTTGCGGTAACGTTGGCCAGGACCGAAAATCCCAAACATCCATTGGAGAGGCATCACCTGGAGATTGTACGGGCATTGATAGATGCTCATATTGTGAGACATTGGAGAGGCATCACCTGGAGATTGTACAGACATTGATAGATACTCATAGTGTCAGACATTGGAGAGGCATCACCTGGAGATTGTACGGGCATTGATAGATGCCCATAGTATCAGACATTGGAGAGGCATCACCTGGAGATTGTACAGGAATTGATAGATGCTCATAGTGTCAGACATTGGAGAGGCATCACCTGCAGATGGCAAGAGCATTGATAGATGCTGCCATTTTCAGACATTGGAGAGGCATCACCTGGAGATTGTACGGGCATTGATAGATGCTAACATTTTCAGACATTGGAGAGGCATCACCTGGAGATTGTACGGGCATTGATACATGTTCATAGTGTCAGACATTGGAAAGGCATCACCTGCAGATGGCAAGGGCATTGTTAGATGCTCGTAGTGTCAGACATTGGAAAGTCATCAACTGCAGATGGCAAGGGCATTGTTAGATGCTCATAGTGTCAGACATTGGAGAGGCATCACCTGGAGATTGTACGGGCATTGATACATGTTCATAGTGTCAGACATTGGAAAGGCATCAACTGCAGATGGCAAGGGCATTGTTAGATGCTCATAGTGTCAGACATTGGAAAGGCATCACCTGCAGATGGCAAGGGCATTGTTAGATGCTCGTAGTGTCAGACATTGGAAAGGCATCAACTGCAGATGGCAAGGGCATTGTTAGATGCTCATAGTGTCAGACATTGGAAAGGCATCACCTGCAGATGGCAAGGGCATTGTTAGATGCTCATAGTGTCAGACATTGGAAAGGCATCAACTGCAGATGGCAAGGGCATTGTTAGATGCTCATAGTGTAAGACATTGGAAAGGCATCAACTGCAGATGGCAAGGGCATTGTTAGATGGTCATAGTGTCAGACATTGGAAAGGCATCACCTGCAGATGGCAAGGGCATTGTTAGATGCTCGTAGTGTCAGACATTGGAAAGGCATCAACTGCAGATGGCAAGGGCATTGTTAGATGCTCGTAGTGTCAGACATTGGAAAGGCATCAACTGCAGATGGCAAGGGCATTGTTAGATGCTCGTAGTGTCAGACATTGGAAAGGCATCACCTGCAGATGGCAAGGGCATTGTTAGATGCTCATAGTGTCAGACATTAGAGAGGCATCACCTGGAGATTGTACGGGCATTGATACATGTTCATAGTGTCAGACATTGGAAAGGCATCAACTGCAGATGGCAAGGGCATTGTTAGATGCTCATAGTGTCAGACATTGGAAAGGCATCAACTGCAGATGGCAAGGGCATTGTTAGATGCTCATAGTGTCAGACATTGGAAAGGCATCAACTGCAGATGGCAAGGGCATTGTTAGATACTCATAGTGTCAGACATTGGAAAGGCACCACCTGCAGATGGCAAGGGCATTGTTAGATGCTCATAGTGTTAGACATTGGAAAGGCATCAACTGCAGATGGCAAGGGCATTGTTAGATGCTCATAGTGTAAGACATTGGAAAGGCATCAACTGCAGATGGCAAGGGCATTGTTAGATACTCATAGTGTCAGACATTGGAAAGGCATCACCTGCAGATGGCAAGGGCATTGTTAGATGCTCATAGTGTAAGACATTGGAAAGGCATCAACTGCAGATGGCAAGGGCATTGTTAGATACTCATAGTGTCAGACATTGGAGAGGCAACACCTGCAGATTGTACAGGCATTGATAGATGCTAACATTGTCAGACATAGGAGAGGCATCACAAGGAAATTGTACAGGTTTTGATATATGCTGACATTATCAGACATTGGAGAGGCATCACCTGGAGATTCTACGGGCATTGATAAATGCTGATAGTGTCAGACATTGGAGATGCTTCACCTTAAGATTGTACTGTCAATGATAGATGCTCATATTGTCAAACTGAAGGTCACGTGTTAGTTTAGATGCGACAAGATAAAACTTTATTGCACCCTGTTTTGCCCCATTTGGCGCGGTCTTTCTGCGCTGAACGACAAGCCATCTGCCTATAGCATCGTAAAGAGCGTGAAATTCACAGGTCCAGCGAAGACCTTCTGGGGCAACGATTACAATCATGGTGGTAAGTAGGAAGACAGACAACGATCCACGACCTTAAAAGCCACAAAAGACAAATAGACCGCGACGAAGCGGACATCTCCCACCTTGTCTTCATAAGATAAGAAAGGCAGCATAAATCTTAGTTTCACGTGTGCCACTTGAAATGGCTCAAAAATCGATCAACATGTACACAGTTCAAATTAGAGTGGTTCATATAGCTGAGACTCTAAACGTCCAGATTCTTCAATTTCTTCTTCTTCGTCTTCTTCTTCTTCTTCTTCTTCTTCTTCTTCTTCTTCTTCTTCTTCTTCTTCTTCTTCTTCTTCTTCTTCTTCTTCTTCTTCTTCTTCTTCTTCTTCTTCTTCTTCTTCTTCTTCTTCTTCTTCTTCTTCTTCTTCTTCTTCTTCTTCTTCTTCTTCTTCTTCTTCTTCTTCTTCTTCTTCTTCTTCTTCTTCTTCTTCTTCTTCTTCTTCTTCTGCCGACTAACACACCGACGTCACAAACTTTAAAACAACATTTCTAACGCACTGACGTCACAAACTTTAAAACAACATTTCTAACGCACCGAAGTCACAAACTTTAAAACAACATTTCTAACGCACCGACGTCACACACTTTAAAACAACATTTCTAACGCACTGACGTCACAAACTTTAAAACAACATTTCTAACGCACCGACGTCACAAACTTTAAAACAACATTTCTAACGCACCGACGTCACAAACTTTAAAACAACATTTCTAACGCACCGACGTCACAAACTTTAAAACAACATTTCTAACGCACCGACGTCACACACTTTAAAACAACATTTCTAACACACCGACGTCACAAACTTTAAAACAACATTTCTAACGCACTGACGTCACAAACTTTAAAACAACATTTCTAACGCACCGACGTCACAAACTTTAAAACATTACTAACACACTGACGTCACAAAAATCATATAAACATATCTAACATCGCTTGGCCACATGGCATGGTCGAGACAGGAACACTGAGCTGATCCACGACTCTGGTGATCGAGAGAAATAGCGAGTCATGACCGCCCACGCTTTCCGGCATGGCACGTGATTGATGGATATCTAACACCTTATTGCCACAAACAGTACATCAACATACCTAACATCCTAACGACCCAAGCATCGCACCAACATATATAATGCCCTATTGTTTCTATCTTGTTCACTCCAGGCATGTAACTGTGGTTATTTCAAACTGTTTGGCTAGTATAGAAAAGATAACCACTATAATATACCATCAGCCCCCCACCCCCTCACAAACACACACACACACACACACATACACACACACACGCGCGCACACACACACACTACCCTCGATAGATTAAGCATGAGGATCCCCACTACGGTGCGTGAACTCCGTAATACTAGTGCCCATCCGCAATTTTCGTAATCCCTAAATTCCAGATATGTAACGTCAATACCGTGAGCAGTCACTCTTCTCATCGCTTATTTTATGTTTGTTATTATTACTATTATGATTATTAATATTATTGTTATTATTGTCGTCATCTTCTTCTTTTATTGTTATTATTGTCGTCATCATCATCATAATCATCATCATCATCTTCTTCTTCTTCTTTTTCTTCTTCTTCTTCTTCCTTCTGCTGCTGCTGCTTCTTCTTCTTCTTCTTCTTCTTCTTCTTCTTCTTCTTCTTCTTCTTCTTCTTCTTCTTCTTCTTCTTCTTCTTCTTCTTCTTCTTCTTCTTCTTCTTCTTCTTCTTCTTCTTCATTCTCTGCTTATTCTCCTCCTCCTCCTTCTCTCCGTCTTACCCATGTTGATATCGCCTAAAATGACTGCCAGCATTTTCATGGGAAGTAGAGACAGCCGGCTTGATGCAGACTACATCACGCGACGAGTGCCGGCTGATCTAAACATGGGACCCGCTCCACACAACCAATGGGCCTCAAGGTGGGACGGGGGCCCTTTACTTTACTGAACTTACCTGTGATCATGTTGGTGACGTTGGTTTTCTGTAGCATGTTCGAGATATCAACAAACATGTCCAGGTAATTATCGAGAGACTGGTTTTGCTTGCCTGATCTTTTGTTAAACAAACCTGGACAATAAAATAGACGCGGTATTTCCAAGCATTAATATTATCAGTCTAAACATAAAAGAAAACTGGTTCAATACAGTACCATGTCTCGTTATCTGAAATATTCCTGCCATACAAAACGTTACAGTGGCTTGGAATATCAGGGATGGAAGACAATATTATCAAATAAACAACACAGAGAACCGTCTCCATTGTGTCTCGTAAACTGAAATACTCCGGCCATTGAACCACTTGCCGAACATGGGTTGAAAACATGGTGTCCAGTAAGTAGATTCAGGGATTGGTCAGCATGAAGATGGACACGGGACATTGAAAACACTTTCGGCACGAACGTGCACGACTCGGGATAGAGAAGGGGTGGAGAATCTGTGGTGAGAATGATGTTCTGCAAAGGATCCCCAACATGGTGGATAAACATTTCAACTGTTAAGCCTCTGGATTGTTTATACTTGAGACTACGGTTTGCAGTCGGACGTTCCTCATGTTGGACTGGTACTGCATGTTTCCACCGCCATGTTACTGAGCTGAGTGCGTGGCGCGACACTGTGAGCTGTGAATTTCGTTTGGAATGATTTTGCATCTGTCCGCGGTTGTTGTAGTGTGAACTACATGTTCGGAACGATGGCAGTCGGCCTGTCGTTGAATTGACTGGATTGCCTTTTTCGGTTCACCAGCGCATTTTTCTCGGAGACTCCTCGGGGTTGTCGCTGGAACTACGGTGTTCGTGCTTGGTGCGATGCTTTCAGAGGGCCGCCCTGCAGAAAGGGACCGAGCCATATGAGATAAATCCCGGGGCACTGAAATCGATCCTCTCGACTGTTAATGCAGTATTGTGTGCCTGCAGGTTTTCTAGTGGCTTCCGCTTCCATCAACGATAAACAGTATTTTCCGTGATTGACTTTTGTGTTGGCATTCTGGGCATTATGCACAGTGTACCTGTGCGGGCTGTTGGCTTGTCAAGACTCCTGTCTATTCCATTGTTCACTGAGGAGTATGTTGTGTGATATTCACTGGCACAGGAACGGAGCATATTGGGGACAACCCGTTGCCGTGAAGTTGGAACCGCGACTAATGACTAATGACTAATGACTCTAAGATGATAATGATGGATATTTTCAACATAAACAAAGACACGCAAGGCACTTGAACTGAAACATTATAGAACAGTTCATTGAACAACAAGGATCTATCCAAGGAAAATTGCATTGCAACGTCTCTTGAGTTGAGTTGAGTTGAGTTGAGTCAAGAACCGATATCACTGCACTCAGAACATTCCCAACCGTGTTCCGTCTCCATCTGCAACAGCCAGCGAAGAGTCCCAATACTATTGGTACTGTAGCAGTCTGATTATTATGTGAAATATTTACGATCTTCAGTTCCACACGTAAATTCTGCTGGACTTTCAATTACTCAAATACACTGTTTTGGTGAAATGTTTCTTGAAAATTGGTTAAACGAGCAGAGTAACACAACTGAAACTGAAATAAACTCTATTCAAGATACAACAATATCATCAACATTATCTTCATGGTCACTAACATCATTATGTGCCATGACAACTGGTGTCGGCGATAATGTATCTCCACACATCTCCGTCTCAGGTGTTTCTATATTTATATGGGACTATGTATTATCTGCATGAGGCATATCCTGGCGCTACCTACAATGACGGACAGACATAGGGTCCTTCAGGCCAAATGATACCTGAGAGTTGAGCAATGGATATGGTAAAGGGTCATAGACTAAGACGAGGTAGGTCCTGGATGGCACAGGCAGAACTTTCTATAAGTCAGATGTGTGATCTAGAGACCATCAATCGTGAAAGAGAGTGGGTTGAAGTTCCGCATGACATGACGGCCTGGCACAATGTAATAATAACACTGGGTCGTGAGTGCAGAGAATGGGCAGAGGGCCGCACTGAGTTTGAAGTGCAACAGCTGTCCCAGAGCAACACACATCAAGGTGACATAGTCATCTACATCGATGGGTCAGTGGTGAGAAACAGACGTATTGGCTGGGGCTTTATTGTAAAGGCTAATGGGCGAGTCTTGAAAAAGGAGAGTCTGGCATATGAGACTACGACCTCCAGCATGAGAATGGAGGTGGAGGCAGTAACAGAGGCATTCCGGTGGCTAGAGGAGACTACTGCAACACACGTTGTATTCTTTACGGATTCAAAGAGTGTGCTTAGCAAGGCGGAGAAAGGAATGTTTCGTGTGGAATGGCTCTCGTCTCTTCAGAGGTCACAGATTGTGAGAATTGTATGGATATTGTGCCCTGGCCATGCGGGAACGGGGGAATGAACAGGCTGATAGGCTAGCAGCGAATGCACCTCTTGGTGGTATCTTGCCTATGGACAAGGGGGAGGTGGTCGTGCACTTGTGGGACCAGGTGGAGAAGGCGGAGGAACAGATTGAGAACCCATATGTGGAAAGAATGAGATTGCGGTGGATCGGCAGGGGTTCTGAAAGAATCTCAAAACTGAGAGGGAAGTCCGGGAGAACTTTTTAATCAGATAGCGGTGGGAACGATTAGTAGTATGACTCTTCGCTGGCCGTTGAACGAGGGCACTGAGCACGTATGGGAATGTCCTGAGTGCAGAGATGTCGGTTCTTAACTCAACTCAACTAAACATTCTATGTCCGTTATTATAACTCTCCATGGCAGCAACCGTGTAAACTGTATCGGTCTGCCCGTGCACCTTCTAATACTGCGCCGTCCAGTCGGGGCGATGTGTACTAATGCCGCTCCTCTCATCACATGACCAAGGAATGCGGTTTGCGTCCTACCTCTAATCCAGTGTTTCCCAATCTTTTTTGTGTGCTATGCCCCACCTAAGCCTTTCTAAAATTCTTATGCCCCCCCCCCCCCCCACCTAACATAAGCATTATTTTTAATATTCAAAAATTGAAATGTTCATTAACAAAACTTGAATGATAGGTTTTAGGAACAAATCATTAGGAAATTATTGAGCAAACACAGTAAGTAAATTTTCAAAACATATAATGAAGAACTGAAATTCAAGTACAAAATAATTTTAATGAAAGATTTTTCTATATTATTTTAATTATTAGTAATTATTTATTATTTAAATTCAGTGAGATCCTTGCGCTTGATGCTTGGTGCAAAGGGAGTTTATGTCAGGTTCCAATTTAGTTAACTTCAGTCTCAAGTCTGCCTGTTTTGTTATATCCAGCCGATTTCTTCCATTTTCGAATCCCCCCCCCCCCCCGTAACAATCGAATTGCCCCCCTGTGGGGCGTGGGCCCCACGTTGGGAAACACTGCTCTAATCAGTGATTTGGTAGACAGAAGAATAAGATTAGATACAGAATGTTTGAAATCAAAAACAGCAAGGTATTCAAGGAAGGAGACGATATGAACAAGAATATGATGAATGTGAAAGAGAATTGTATGATGGAGAAGGAGACAAGTTAACTGAATAAAGTAACTTAGAAATTACTCATGAACTAAACTAAGAAGTTACTGATGCTATCCACACAGGAAGAAAGGGGGACGGCTGGACCTGTTGTAATCCTGTCTGAGGGATTAAAAGTACTCGGAGAATTTGGGCTGTAAATATTAACTAAAATGCCGAATAATATTTAAAATAGTGAAGAAATACTCAGCATTCTGCTGAAATGCGTATTTATAGCTTAACACGAGCGGCCAGGAGCAACTTAATGTGTAGTATTGTGTGATATTTATCATATGATACACATGTTTATATAGCACAGTGGTGTATATTTTATGAATAGCTGTGTTCTGTATTCACAGTTCCAGCACTGCCAACAATGGTTATAAGTATTCAGAAAACGTTATGTGGTACTGTAGTATATTAGAATTCAGAGAATAGAAGTAGACATTTAGGGTGATTACTGCAAATTAGCCTGTAGAAACTTTAGGCCGATATTCAGTGTGACTTCAGGATCTCAGCAGGTAGACACTCAGAGCTGATATTCATTGTTATTAAACTATCTTGGCATGTAGATATTCGGCCGGACATTCAGTGTGACTTCAGCACACTTGCATGGGACCACTCGGAGCGGGTACTCACTGTGAGAGGATCATATTTCCATATTCACACTCCAGCCGACATTCATAACAAACCATGCTGATACTGGGAAACCGTACACTGATTTGGGGAATCATATTCTGATATTGGGATACTATACTCTGATATTGGAAAACCAGACTCTGATATTGGAACATCATAATCTGATAGTGGGAAAACATACTCTGATAAAGGGAAAACATACTCTAATATTGGGCAACCATACTCTGATATTGGGAAAGCATACTTTGATATTGGGAAACCATACACTAATATTTATAAACCAAACTCCTGATATTGGCAAACCATTCTCTGATATTGGCAATCCATTTACTGATATTGGCAAACCATACTCTGATATTGGGCAACCATACTCTGATATTGGGAAACCATACACTAATATTGATAAACCAAACTCCTGATATTGGCAAACCATTCACTGATATTGGCAAACCATACACTGATATTGGGCAACCATACTCTGATATTGGGAAACCATACACTAATATTGGTAAACCATTCACTGATATTCGCAAACCATACTCTGATATTGGCAAACCATACTCACCATATCTATGCCAGGACCAGTATCCGGTTTCCTTGCCCAAATGTCCTTTATTACCCACTACTAGAGGGTGGCGAGAAATGCGACTATAAAGATCCGTTGAACCACTTTTGTCCATTCCAATTATATAAAAATATGGTAAGCAGCGCAAACGTTTATTTCCTTTGTCTGCATACTCATAGAAACACGGATTTTTTAAATGAGGCAGAAACTCCGGTAAAACCTGAATATTGAAGAAAATAAATGCATGATTTAAGCACTTGTACCTTTATTAAATTATCAAATAAACTATTATCATTGCAAACCGTACAAGCATATAGGTTTATATAGGTGCATATTTTCAGCATGATCCTTCTCACGGCCTTATATAAGTTTACTCTAGAGCAGGGGTCACCAAATTTTTTTTCACGGTGGGCCGGATAACTGACAAATTGACGAGCGCGAGCCGGATACTCATTCTGTACAATACTTGCGCCGCCCTCTGTGGCGAAGGGCTTACGGACGCGGTTCGTAATCCCGTCTACCTGCGTTTGAAACACATCAGCACGTGATTTGGCAGCAGACCGCGTTGTGCTGTTTTTTTTTTTTTTACGCTATGGTGTGGGTGCCGATCGTTCAGAAAGCATTGACAAACTACTGAACGTAAACTTGCCAAGACATCAACAACAGAAAAAAAAATGCTGGTGTTGACCGCAAACCCCCTGTAAAATATATTCTACTAACTTTAACAATACATGCAAGCCAAAACGAAAGCTCTGGAAAAAAGACGAAAAACTATGTTAATCATGGGTGAGTAGCGTGCAATGCACAAAAAACAAAAATAACCAACATATTTATTTACTAAAAAAAATGTTATCAAAGAAGGCGACGTTAGCAAAAAGATAGTTACATCAGACATAGTGTGTATATATCCGAATCTCACAAACTAAGCAGCAAAAAAGGGTAGTGAGATTTGTGAAACTAATACTTGGCTTTCAAGATATTATCAATGTTTGGTTTGGAATTGTTGCACCCAATCAAGAGAATTGCTTTCAAATGTTCATCAGTCAACCTCGTTCGATGTGGTGACTTCACATACTTCATTTTTTAAAATGTTTGCTCACAGACATATGTTGTTCCAAACACTGATGCCATACCAGCGGCAAATTTCTTCAGTTTCGGAAGTTCAACTTCAGGTAAGCAGCGGTAAAATTCAACAAGTTTTCCTTCTCTGTGCTTCCCTTTCAACAAGTCATTTGCTTATAAATCAATGAGCTCTAACTGTAGTTCAACTGGCACATAATCAAGGTTAACATCAAACGGATTCTGGAACAGAAGAATGTCACTCTCAATTTTGTCAAGATCTGAAAATCTCTTCAAACAAATGCTTCTTCAAGTCAGGAATAATGTTTTTTTTTTTTTTTTTTTTTTTTTTTTGGGGGGGGGGGGGGGGGGGGAATCGAGGTAGACATCTTTGGCGATTGTAGCTCAAAACTCTTGAAACAGTGAGAATGGCAAAAGTTTTCTCCTTCCAGTTTTGCTTCAAACAATGACAGCTTTCTCTGAAATCTTTTGATGATTATGTCGAGATCACAGTCGAGGTTATCATTTTTCTGAAGTTTCAAATTCAGTTCATTCATGTGGGATGTGATGTCGACGAAAAATGACAGCTTTGACATCCAGGTAGGATCTGACAGCTATGGATCAGCTCTATCGTTTTCAGTGAGGAAAACATCTATTAATTTCAGAGCTTGTAAAAACAAACAGGACTTAACCGCTGCCGAGCCTCCTCACTGATGTGTAAAAAGGCAAGTCAAAGAATTCAGAATCAATTTCTTTAAGAAAAGTCGGATGTGTCGGCCTAACAGTGCAAGAACGCAGCTCTGCTGTAAACAGGCACAACGCAATCACGTCCGAAAAAGACCTTCGGATGAACGCAGCAGAAGAAGAAGATTTCAAACATCATCATCTATCATTCAACACACCGTCAGTTGTCATTCCACACACCGTCAGCTGTCATTCCACACACTGCCAGCTGTCATTCCACACACCGTCAGCTGTCATTCCACATTCCACGCACCGTCAGTTGTCATTCCACACACCGTCAGTTGTCATTCCACACACCGTCAGTTGTCATTCCACACGCCGTCAGCTGTAATTCCACACACCGTCAGCTGTCATTCCACACACCGTTAGCTGTCATTCCACACACCGTCAGCTGTCAATCCACACACTGGTCAGCTGTCATTCCACACACCATCAGCTGTCATTCCACACACATGTCAGCTGTCATTCCACACACCGTCAGCTGTCATTCCACACACTGGTCAGCTGGCATCACAAGATGACATGGCTTTCGTTATCGTAGCGGCAAACAAGTAAATTGCATCTAGCCCCACCCGTTCTTTCTGTCCATCGTCTCCACTGACATCTCAAAGTTTGTGTAACTTGCATTTACTCATTCTAGATACTCTTTGCGTCTCTGTACCCACTAGTGTATACTGATTAAACAGTCGTAGTGTGTCGTACAAAATGGGAGTGAGATAGAATTATTGAAGATAGTGCCGCTCATATGTGTAGTGTTTGGCCTGTAAAGCATTCTAGGATTCGGCATCCTGAGCCGCTCATTTCCTTACAGCCCTTCTTTCGATGCTGTTCTTTTGTACACTTTAACCGCTATGATAGCTGAAGGTATAAAGCTACTCAAACCAAGCCGTTCTATCTTTCAGCTATTTTGTACAGCTCTTGCTATATCTTCTCCATATTTTCCATCCCGGTATTTAATTACCTTCTTCGTTTGTTTCATGTCTCCCTATATTTTGTTGGCCCGTGGGTTTCTTGGAAAGTACCTTCTAGTGATACTACTTGTATTAACAAGTTTTCTCAATGTGTAACCTATTGATGGTCAGTGTCATTACATTACGTCTTGATTTTCTCAAATCTGTCCAATTCTCTATGTTAGCTCAGCGTGAATGATTATGCCATACCATATTACTACTTCTATTCTGCAGAGGCATCAGTTATTTTTGGTCACTTGAAACGTCATGAAAGTTTGGAGAGAACAATAATGGAGGGGCGTACCCCCGGTAAGAGAGGAAAAAGAAGGCCAAAGAGAAGATGGGTGCAGGATGTTGCAGATGATCTCCAAAATGAGTGTATCGGACGCGGGACATCTAGCTTATGATTGATAAGTTTTCGGGTGGGTTGTTATGGGAGCGAGGTTCTTCAAAGAACATGCTACTGAATGAATGAATGAATGAATGAATGAATGAATGAATTACAGAATGTATGTAGAGGAACGGCTGGCCGAGAGGCTGGAAAGCATGGAGTCTCCTTCCTGAGACGCGTGCTCGGAGCCTTGGTATGGGGTGGATTTTTTATGTCGAGGGGCAAGAAGAAAACCCTAACCTGCACAGTTCGCGGCCACTGATCTAGCCAGGTGGCTTAATTCCTCAGGCTCAAGACCCTTCCTGTCCTACACCACAAGGTAGTACAGACAGTAGATGACAGTTGACAGACAGTGTTAGTCGTTCACCATGTTTCTGATACACACAGCAGTGCCCTGCCAGCTGGTTCAAGCATTCATGTTTCACCACAATTTACGATAATTAGTGTTCTGGATCAAATCTGCTGACGATGTTCCTCCCAAGTCACTATCTCTTCCCCTCCATTATCATTCAACGTTAATAATTCTTGGTTTGGTCCTCATTTTAATTCCTCGTGCCACCGTCTCAGCCCCTCCATTATCATACAAATTTAATAACTCTTTAGATTGGTACTAATTTTAATATGCCCATGCCACCGACCGAGTCCATCCATTATCATTTAAGGTTGGAATTAAATATTCTTAGTGTGGTACCAATTTTCATTCCTTTGACTTTCCCAGTCCTACACAATTTTGAAAATGCTTTGATACTCCTTTACTGAGACAGCATCCGCCTTACACCCGTACCGGTTTGAAAGCAAGATCAACACCACTGCTGGGAATCAAACCCTGACCACACCCCTGGTATGGCACAATCCACTATTCACCCAAGGCACAGTTATAATTTAATTGGATATAACAGCTTTCACAATTGTTGGATGTTGAGACAATTTGCAGTAGCTCAATGACTGTTGACCAATTCATTGTTTACGTCGGTTGCGTACAGGTTTACATGCGAGAAAATCGACTTCACTGCACTGGATTTGTATTCCAGATGGATCTGTCTCTTTGCACAGAAAGCGTTAGACAAAGTACGAACTCTGTAGCTCCAGCGACGACCCCTAGGAGTTTCCAAGAAAACTGCTCTCGTGAACCAAAAGACGGTGCCAATATTCATACTCACAACCTCTTGAACACCATCAAGCAGCCTAACTACCTCTTCACGGAGAATTACAGCACACAGTTGTGATATGCCCCGGTAGTTTTAGCATCATTCTGTTTTCAAAATGTGGCATGTTAACAACGTCACGAGTTTGTGTTGACTTAGTCTGTGATGCATGCTGGTATACTTCAGTTACCCATGCTTCACACACGTTCCCATTAGATACATCAGATATGATAATCAATGTACAGTAATTTGCAAGTTGCACTTAGTTTTATATTTTAATACAAAGAAGAGATCAAACATAACATCAGCAAAAAACCACAAGTGCAGACTGTGATACAGATCATCAGTTATTTAAAGCAGGTGTGAAAGTAAAACTTAAAAAGCTCATCCGAGGACAAAGGCCACTTCGTTTTGATCTCACAAAAACACCGGATGCATACAACGTAAAAATGAAGAAACGTTTTGGGGTCTTGATGTCTATACCGGAGGAAATGACACCTGATGAATTGGCAGAACAAGCTAGAGATATCTTGATAACAGCAACCAAGGATCTAATTCCGACCAACAATAAGTAACATAAGCCACGGATTGCATCAGAAACGTTAGAATTAATAAAACACGAAAACACGAAAGAACACACGAAAGGACACACATCAGTGTAGCGAAACGCCAGTGGTCCATGTCCTTATGCATTCTTTTATTTTGGGTAGACAAGGGGGAACGGCTTTCGGAAGCTCTCAGTTCTCTTGTTCTCTCAAATCTCCATGAAAGATGGTTCTTTGGGTTATCTTCCTATCACAATCTTTACATGGAGCAAGTAGCCAATGTCGTTCACATCGGGTAGACCCGATGGAGCGCCTTGCGCCAAATGTGCGCTGGTGCGGCTGCTAAGCAATTCATGGCCGTGTACACACCTACCGTTGGATAGTGGCATCTTGTCAAGTCGATTTGAAGATTGGGACAGAGATGCAACATCCTACTGAAGTGGTGAAGAAAGGTAGGGCTTAGGTTGTGGGTACTCCAGCCAAACATGGAGTTATAAATATACAATGTGTTGAAGGGGAAGATGAATTGGCGAAAGGCCAATCATAACCAATGACGAGTTGGGTGACCGTTAGCCGATCTGGCTGCGCGTCTTGTCCTTGGCATAGCCGGGGAAGTGAATCTAAACCATATATCTCCCAAGAGGATTTCATTTGTTCTTGGCGTCAGATGAGCTGTTGCTGTCTTTCTATCTACGGCTTGAATTGGACAGATTGTCATCTTTCTGTTGTATATACTCAGTGGATGGCTATGGTATTCTTGGGGATGGGGTACACCAATCTCTGATCTATCTTCTTGAGCCAGAAGAGGCTATTCACAGGACTATCTCTTTCATCTGTTACTAGATGGGATGATGTGGGGAAGATAATGGACTTCTTTATCTCATTTAGAGAACCTGCATTCCGCTAAATCTATGTGTTCTGTGGGGCACTGCTGGTACATTGCGGCGACAGTTCAAACAAGAGCAGAGCCGGGAGGGGGTAGTATCTTCTTTCCTATTCTTGCAGGGAGTGGGGAACTACACTGCGTGCCATACAACCCCATTACTATACTATTAGGTAATGAGATGTAACACACAGATTACTAGGCGCACCACACCACAAGATCTTGCGGGTGAGAAAGGCATGGTTTGCAAGTGAGAGGGAAGCATGGGAATGAATGTGCCCAATCATAATAAAGGCTTGGTATGAGTGTGGAGGGTGTGTCTTGTGGCCAAAAAGACAACCGGACTTCGTCCAGCTGGAGGTCTACTCAAGCCCGGACGTGGCCAATCCAGGGGCTACCTGACAGGTCAGGCCTAGTCCTTCAGGTATTAAATATAGTGTATTTGTGTGATACATGAGTCAGCCCAGTCGCTCAGGTTTTGTTTATCATTTCCAGGGTCCTCTTCTATGGGAAGTGACTATGTCTTCTAAGGGCCATTATCACCAGTGCTTCTAGGCTAACGCCAATATGTCCAACGAGGCCAACTCAAGGTTTGGTGTGCTTAACTCTGAGACAGAGGCAAGGTGCAGGTCTTGAGGCAAGGACATTTTGTATGACTGGTGCATTGCCGGTTTTGTTTTAACAACATACACCGGAGAGCAGTTGTTGTCTGGAGGGAGCCTGAGAGTGATTTTCTGGCATACCCATTTTATACCGGACATTAAAAGGACCCATCCATTATCCTTCACAAACACCTCACCTTATCGGCAACACTAAAGCCTTTCATAGGTCAGTGAAGACCTAGTGCCGAACTAATTCAGATGACAATGAACAGAAGTCCTCAACACACCAGTCGCTTGGATTCTACAAAAGCCGGTTGAACCTACACCCAGTTGTTGGAGAAGGAAGGAGATTCGGACATCTTTGGTGAGAAGTGTGTGGACAGATCAGACAGTATCTGAAGCTGGATCTGTGACTGTGGCGACTTGAGGCTCTGTGTTGGAACTTTACCAGTGTAGTGTCTGTGTAGATCTATCTGTTTATCTGCCTTTATGTGTTCCTGTGCTGTTCTTGATTAGGTTAATAAAATTACTTCCAAGTTGTTCTGACGACTGCCATGTTATTTATGCGTCAGCCAGAAGAACACTGCAGGAAATAGGTCCCTAGGTCGAAAGGAAGCGTGACAGTGTGTCCAGGGAAAACGGAGGAGGGTTGGCAAGAAAAGACCTAACCCAGCCAGGGCTATAGAAGATTAATGAAATATTGTGACCGGGCTATTTGGGACCCTCCACGTAGCTTGTTACAATTTCTGGGGGCTCGTCCCGGGATATTTGTAATCCTGGTGGAGTTCTGGCTGATTTAGTGATAGGGGACAGATATCCTTGTTTTCTATCAATAGGTTCTGCCTACCGTGCCTGGCTATTGTCTATACTCTTCCTGACACAGACTGACCGACATACGACGTGTTGTGGTTGTGTAATGTAACTTGTTGTGTAATTGTGAGAAAATTTTATTAGACAATTACCTCTTCCCTTACCCTCTGAGTTTAAGATGGCATCAGCTGGGTTTAATGTCGCTGACGTACAGGCTACAGGGCGTGAGATGGGATATGATGGAGCGGAGTTACAGAAATATGTGCAGGAAGTGGAAAGAGACTACAGACAGGCTGTGCGCGAAGCCAAGAGGATTGAGGCGGAGGCTGAGGTTAAGAGGATGGAGGCTGAGGCTAGGAAGATGGAGGCCGAGCAGGCAGTCAGAGACCATGAGTTCCGTATGAGAGAGTTGGAGCTGAAAGCTCCAACTGCCAAGGAAAGAGACGGTGCAGTGGGAGACGCAGTTCTTCCTGACTCAACAACTTCTGGTGGCGGTCCATACCAGGCAATGAAGTTCCCATTACTCCCGTTCGATGAACACAAAGATAAGATCGACCAGTATCTTCACAGATTTCGGTCGATGGCTTTGGCTATGGGATTGGAACGAGGGAAATGGAACTTGAAACTCTCACAGGGCCTGAGGGGGACCGCGTACGAGGTCTATTCTAGGTTGCCACCTGGTATGGAGAATGACTATGAAGCTCTGGAGAAAGCACTATTGAAAAGGTTCCAGATGACAGCTCATACTTATCGACAACAGTTCAGAAAGTCGAAGAGAGAGCCAGGAGAGATGTTCGCAGCCTACAGTGTCAGATTGAAGTCTTACCTTTTGAAGTGGATGTCTTTAGCTGGATTTGCTAACGACTATGAAAGTTTGGAAGAATTGGTGGTCGTGGACCAAATGAAGAGAATGATGCCTAAGCCATTGCAAACCTTCTTGCTTGAAAATGGGGCAGAAAGGTTAGACATAGTGAACACGTTGGCGGAAAGGTATGTGCTAGCTCATGGGGTTAATGGGGAATTGTCACAACCCAATCCCCGACCACCAGACACATGGGCTGGAAAGAAGAAGAACCCTAAAACAGCTCACACCAAGAAGGAGGATCCTTTCGATAAAGTTCCTAGTAAGAAACCCTCTGGTAAGAGTCCACCTGGATCTCCTAAAAGAAAGTGGAGTGAAAAGTGGTGCGCCTATTGCAAATCTCCCACACACAATACGGTAGATTGCCGGCGTAAACAGAAAGACTCTCACTATGCTGCTTGTCTTGTAGAAACCGGGGAAGGGTCTCACAAGGAGGTAGAAGGGAGGGATCTTGGGAACAAAGATTTAGAAAAACCACCAGTAGTAGAAACGGTACTTGTGAACGGTCAACCAGTTGAGTGTCTCTACGACACCGGTTTGCAGTTTGAGGCTGTAATTTCATCACACTTAGTGAGCCCAGAGCAGCTAACCGGGGAATCTATTGAGATTCAAACGGCGACAAAGAGTGCGGTAGCGATGTCTCTTCCAATTGCGAAGGTGGACATCAAATCAAAATATGTTACCGGCACTATACAGGCAGCCGTTCTGCTAGATCCTATCTTTCCAATGATCTTGGGTTGTCGCTACGTCTTTCTAGGGATTCCAACCGAACCCATGTACGTAGGGGCAATGCAAACCAGATCTCAATCGGAGGATGAGCAGACGCCGGCCTTGATCGTGAATCCCTTGCCTGGGGAGTTACGAGCTGCTCAAAGCCAGGATGCTACTTTGCAACCCTGCTTCAACCAGTTGCCAAAAAGTTCTGACCCACCAAGACGGGGTCAGTATTATATGAAGAATCGGTTACTGTACCGGAGAGCCGGAGTGGAGGATCGCCAGCATGGACAGCTGGTAGTTCCTAAGGCTTATCGGGAACAGCTTCTTCATATGGGACACACCATTTCTTTCAGTGGACATATGGGTGTCGGGGCAACTCTCCAGCGCATTTCCTGCCATTACTACTGGCCAGGGATGACTGGAGACGTGCGTAGGTACGTCAAGTCGTGCCCAGAGTGCCAGCGTGTGGCACCAAAACACTGGACAGCTCCGGTAGTTCTGGGAGACATGCCCATTATGAACTCTCCTTTTGAGAGAGTTGCCATCGATCTTGTTGGTCCTCTTCCTAGGACTAGGAAGAGGAATAAGTACATTCTCACGATGGTGGATTGCTGTTCCATGTGGGGCGAGGCGATACCTTTGGCCACAATCGACTCTAAGCGAGTGGCTGATGCACTGATGGAGACCTTTACTAGGTTGGGATTTCCCAACCAGATCCTAACGGACAATGGGTCTCAGTTCTGTGGTAAGCTGATGGAAGAAGTCTTTCGTATCTTCCAGACCAACCACATTCACACAAGCCCGTATCACCCTCAGTCTAATGGGCAAGTAGAGAGGTTTAATGGTACCTTGATGACCATGCTTCGGAAGCTGGCACAAGAGAAACCAGACAGATGGGATGAGTATATCTCAGCCGCCTTGTTCGCCTATCGGGAGGTTCCCCATGGGTCGACCGGGTTGCCACCAGCCACTCTACTATTCGGGAGGCCAATCAAGGGTCCCTTAGAAGCCTTATTGAGATGTTGGACAGAGGAAGAAACTTCCGAAGAAGTTGTATCCTCTTATAAATACGTCGAAGAGTTAAAGAAAAAACTCCAGACGGGTTGGGCTTTGGCAGCTCAGAATCTGAGAGCGGCCAGGAAGAGACACGCGGCCTACTACAATAGAAGGACGAAAGATAGGTCTCTTAAGGTGGGGGATCGGGTTCTGTTGTTACTTCCAGTAGGTTCCAATAAACTCGAGATTGGTTGGCAGGGGCCTTTCCCGGTGGAAAGGGTTGTGTCCCGTACCAACTATGCCATCCGGATCAGGGGGAAATCCAAAATCTTCCACATTAACCTTCTCAAAAAGTATGAAGAACGATCTGATGGTACTTCTCTCCCACTCATGACTATGGCGGTCGCGATGGAAACTGAATCGGGCGAAGAAACGGATAGGGGGTATCCATTACACCCTGGGGAAACCTATAGGGATGTACATATAAATCCTGATCTGTCGGCTGAAGAAACAGACCGTGTCATCCGTTTGTTAGAGTCCCATCAGCAGATCCTTACCGATCGGCCAGGGCGGACAGGGTTGGTCGAGTTTGATATGACTCTGACTACTCAAGACCCAGTTCGCCAGAAAATATATCCAGTACCCTTTTCGAAAGAGAAGGCCCTGGAAACTGAAATCCAGAAGCTTCTGGACGACGACATCATCACTCCTTCGACTTCTTCGTATAATGCCGGGGTTGTCTTGTTGAGGAAGCCAAGCGGGGAACACCGCTTATGTATTGATTACAGGCATTTAAATAGTTGTACGACATTCCAAGTTGAGCCGTTACCAAACACAAATCAATTGTTTGCCAGATTAAATAGGGCAAAGTACTTCTCAAAAATTGATTTAAGCCGGGGATATTATCAGATCCCTGTGAAGCCTGAGGTTCGGCCCATGCTCGCTTTCAGTACTCCGAGCGGCCATTACGAATTTAAGGTGATGCCTTTTGGGCTGAGCAATGCGCCCAGTGTGTTCACACGCATGATGAGAAAGTTATTAGACCCTTTAAGGGATCCCTCTGTCGTCTCGTTTATGGATGATATTCTCATCGCGTCTGACAATCTGAAAGATCACCTGAAATCCTTGGAAAAGATCTTCATAAGATTGAAAGAGTAGGGGTTAACCGCCCGTCCAGCCAAATGCATGATTGGATATCAATCCTTGGAATTTCTAGGACACACTATTACCCCAGGGGGACTGGTACCGGAAGAAAAGAATATTGAGAAGGTCCGTCTCGCACCCCGTCCTAAATCCAAAAAGGATGTTAGGTCTTTCTTGTCTCTGTGTGGGTTTTACCAGAAATTCATTCCAAAGTTCAATGAAATTGGGGCGCCGTTAACCGAAACCCTGAAGAAAGGATCGCCAGATCCTATAGTCTGGACCCCGAGCTGTGAAGAGGCTTATGGGAAACTGAAACAGGCGTTGGTGGATAGGCCAGTCCTGCAACTCCCGAATTTGGAGAAAACGTTTGTTCTGAGAACCGACGCGAGTAACATAGGGATTGGAGCAACTCTGTTGCAGGAAGGGCGAGATAATCCTTCGGTGTTGTGTCCGGTGGCGTATGCCAGTAGAAAACTGTTACCCGCCGAACGGAATTATTCCACCGTCGAACGGGAATGTCTAGCTCTAGTGTGGGCGGTACAGAAATTTCAACCTTATCTGTATGGAGTCCAGTTCAAAGTGCAGTCCGACCATCAACCTCTGACGTTCTTGGCAACTTCTAAGAAACTGAACGCGAGGTTGATGAGATGGTCATTGCTCCTACAACCGTATCAGTTCACGGTCGAATACATCCCCGGAAGGGAGAATGTGGGACCAGATTTTTTATCACGGCATCCTATGGTTGAATGTGAGGGTGGGGTCATTCGAACAGAACCACTGACAGTAGAAAGTTCGTAGGGTTCGACTTTCTTAAGAGGGGGCCTATGTAGCGAAACGCCAGTGGTCCATGTCCTTATGCATTCTTTTATTTTGGGTAGACAAGGGGGAACGGCTTTCGGAAGCTCTCAGTTCTCTTGTTCTCTCAAATCTCCATGAAAGATGGTTCTTTGGGTTATCTTCCTATCACAATCTTTACATGGAGCAAGTAGCCAATGTCGTTCACATCGGGTAGACCCGATGGAGCGCCTTGCGCCAAATGTGCGCTGGTGCGGCTGCTAAGCAATTCATGGCCGTGTACACACCTACCGTTGGATAGTGGCATCTTGTCAAGTCGATTTGAAGATTGGGACAGAGATGCAACATCCTACTGAAGTGGTGAAGAAAGGTAGGGCTTAGGTTGTGGGTACTCCAGCCAAACATGGAGTTATAAATATACAATGTGTTGAAGGGGAAGATGAATTGGCGAAAGGCCAATCATAACCAATGACGAGTTGGGTGACCGTTAGCCGATCTGGCTGCGCGTCTTGTCCTTGGCATAGCCGGGGAAGTGAATCTAAACCATATATCTCCCAAGAGGATTTCATTTGTTCTTGGCGTCAGATGAGCTGTTGCTGTCTTTCTATCTACGGCTTGAATTGGACAGATTGTCATCTTTCTGTTGTATATACTCAGTGGATGGCTATGGTATTCTTGGGGATGGGGTACACCAATCTCTGATCTATCTTCTTGAGCCAGAAGAGGCTATTCACAGGACTATCTCTTTCATCTGTTACTAGATGGGATGATGTGGGGAAGATAATGGACTTCTTTATCTCATTTAGAGAACCTGCATTCCGCTAAATCTATGTGTTCTGTGGGGCACTGCTGGTACATTGCGGCGACAGTTCAAACAAGAGCAGAGCCGGGAGGGGGTAGTATCTTCTTTCCTATTCTTGCAGGGAGTGGGGAACTACACTGCGTGCCATACAACCCCATTACTATACTATTAGGTAATGAGATGTAACACACAGATTACTAGGCGCACCACACCACAAGATCTTGCGGGTGAGAAAGGCATGGTTTGCAAGTGAGAGGGAAGCATGGGAATGAATGTGCCCAATCATAATAAAGGCTTGGTATGAGTGTGGAGGGTGTGTCTTGTGGCCAAAAAGACAACCGGACTTCGTCCAGCTGGAGGTCTACTCAAGCCCGGACGTGGCCAATCCAGGGGCTACCTGACAGGTCAGGCCTAGTCCTTCAGGTATTAAATATAGTGTATTTGTGTGATACATGAGTCAGCCCAGTCGCTCAGGTTTTGTTTATCATTTCCAGGGTCCTCTTCTATGGGAAGTGACTATGTCTTCTAAGGGCCATTATCACCAGTGCTTCTAGGCTAACGCCAATATGTCCAACGAGGCCAACTCAAGGTTTGGTGTGCTTAACTCTGAGACAGAGGCAAGGTGCAGGTCTTGAGGCAAGGACATTTTGTATGACTGGTGCATTGCCGGTTTTGTTTTAACAACATACACCGGAGAGCAGTTGTTGTCTGGAGGGAGCCTGAGAGTGATTTTCTGGCATACCCATTTTATACCGGACATTAAAAGGACCCATCCATTATCCTTCACAAACACCTCACCTTATCGGCAACACTAAAGCCTTTCATAGGTCAGTGAAGACCTAGTGCCGAACTAATTCAGATGACAATGAACAGAAGTCCTCAACACACCAGTCGCTTGGATTCTACAAAAGCCGGTTGAACCTACACCCAGTTGTTGGAGAAGGAAGGAGATTCGGACATCTTTGGTGAGAAGTGTGTGGACAGATCAGACAGTATCTGAAGCTGGATCTGTGACTGTGGCGACTTGAGGCTCTGTGTTGGAACTTTACCAGTGTAGTGTCTGTGTAGATCTATCTGTTTATCTGCCTTTATGTGTTCCTGTGCTGTTCTTGATTAGGTTAATAAAATTACTTCCAAGTTGTTCTGACGACTGCCATGTTATTTATGCGTCAGCCAGAAGAACACTGCAGGAAATAGGTCCCTAGGTCGAAAGGAAGCGTGACAGTGTGTCCAGGGAAAACGGAGGAGGGTTGGCAAGAAAAGACCTAACCCAGCCAGGGCTATAGAAGATTAATGAAATATTGTGACCGGGCTATTTGGGACCCTCCACGTAGCTTGTTACAATCAGTATATACAAGATTGTTGTACTAGATTAGAACAATATCATATAAAATGGAAGAGACTGCGATATGTTCAAAGAAATTAAGTTATTGACAAGAAATGTTCAGCCTCAATTAAATATTATTTGTGACAAGTTGAGAAATATCCTAACAACATCTATACAAATCATAGAAAGATGGAAGCAATAATGCAATGGAATGTATAATATGAAAGACTGTGACAATATGAATGAGATACATAAACCAATGACAGCATAGAAAGAACAAACGAACCCATACGACAAGATTTGGATGTTGAAGAAGGTTGGCAACTAAAGACGATAAAACAAAGAACATTGAAATAGTTTAGTCCCTTGAGCCGTCATGAAAGTTTGGAGATAACAATAATGAATGGGTATATGCCTGGGAAGAGAGGAAAAGGAAGGCCAAAGAGAAGATGGGTGCTGGATATGGCGAATGATCTCCAGATAGCCGTATCGGACGCTGGACATCTTTCTTGTGATCGAGAGGTTTTCCGTAAAGTTGTTATGGAAGCAAGGTTCTGCAAAGGATGTGCTACTGAATGAATGAATGAATACGTTTTATGTCTTGTTTATATTTTGAGACTAAACTTCATCTTTCATCTCACCTCAACATCATCTCATCGTGTTCCTCTTGTAGCATTCGGTGTCGAGGTGAAACATAAATAGCGGGAGAATGCCAGTTTATGGGCTTCCATCCATCATGTGCCATGCCGGTAAGCGTGGGCGGTCATGTTCTGCCATCTCACTCGATCACCAGAGTCGTGGATCAGCTCCTTATGGGCTTCATGTATCGAGATTCCCATGAATTATGTTATTCCCTCTCTCCATCGTTTACATGGTCGACCTCTTCTTCTGGTTAAGTTTGGTCTGCACATCATTGCTTGTTGTGGTATACTGTTAGTTGGTAGCCCTGTTATACGGCCAAACCATTTAACTTGCTGTTTCATGATGAAATCTAGCGCTGCTATAACCACCACTATAGTCCTAATTTCTTAATTTCTGATTTCTCTCTTCTGAATACATTGAGTATTCTTCTCAGGAATCTAACTTCCGTTGTTGTAATGTTTCTTTTCTCTTTTTCTGTCTTTGTCCAGGTTTGGCATTTTTATAGCATAGATTTGGTAGAGATTGTTTTATTATCTATTGATACGTGTTTTTCTTTAGTATTGGTGCCATTTGTCCAATGAGTTGGTTTATTTTATTGCATCTATTTGCGATCTCGTCTTCTGATTTGCCATTGGATAATATTGTACTTCCCAGTGTATAAGTATTTGAAGCTCTTTACTTGTGTCAGGGGGTGTTCTTGTAGTTTTGTGTTTTCTTTCTTGTTTGCTTATATCCAATACCTCTATTTTACTGATGCTAATTTTCATGTTATTCTCCTTACACACTTCGTTTCGGCTATTTGCGTGGACTTGTAATTCTGCTTCTGTTTTCCTAATAGTGCTTGATCGTCTGGAAATATGAGTTCTTTACAAGTGTGATTCGCTGCTGTTGGTTCTTCTACCGTGTTTTCTTCGTCATGTTGTGTTGTCTCTGTTTGGCTGGTTTCTTTACATACTCTGTTTATATAGGTTATGAAAAAGATGGGGGACATGACACAACCTTGTCGTACTTCGGATCTACAAGGTATGGTCTGCGCCTGGCCTTGCAGCCAGTAGGGTTAGGATCGACTTGCCACTCCCAGGAGGAGTGAAAAGTGAAAATTAGTAGCCTGCCGATGACCCGCAGACTACACAAGTAAACCCCATTTCCCCGTGAAGTAGACCGGGAAACCTTGACCGCGGGGTTATGGGCCAACGGGGCTGCCATATGTCGCATGATAGAGAATGCAGCAATTGCACGTATAGATATAGATTATCGTGAAGTTAAAAGAAAAAAGTATAGCGCGCACTCTGAACGCACAAGCGCTTACTTAGAAACGATGTCGTAAAAAACGGACCAGACGACAGAAGGGAAGAGAAGAGTCTGGAAGAATGGGGGATGAAGGACGAACATCAGAATGCGGTTCAGTAAAACAAAGATATGAATGTATATATCAGGAAGCAGTCAGTTTAGATAGTTTAAGCAGAAATAAGCAATGGAGAAATCGACACGCCGTCCATCCTACCAGTAATCATGTTTCTGAGGTTATGGTATGAAGCTCGCCCTAGACCAGAAGTTACTTGCCATTCAAAAGTACTGTAAGTACGTCGTGTGAAAGTATGACCGTTGATGATCGATAGCAAATCAGGCTCGTGCCTGACGATAGGCTGAGACAAGGAAGGTTATAGAACAGAGCGTGAGTTGAGTACATGGGAATGCGGACACGGTCGAAGACCGGCATAATGTAATGCTCACGCTGTAATGCTGTTCGGGAATAAACATTCATGTTCAGACTAGGACGCACATGAGTTCCTGTTATTGGTTATTATACATCATCAACAAACTGTCATGTATTTGCTGTTAAGACCCCGTGTTGTTGGTCTGTTTGAAATACCATGGTGGACGATTCAGCGCATACCCCTACTCAAAATTAAAACCACCGAAACGACCCATGGCAGGGGCTGTGGTTCACCGCAGGGGCTGGACTCCCCTGGGGCAGATCTTTTAGCCCCAATCCTGCGACAGACCTAGCTAGCCGGCTGAGGATCTCGAAGAAATAATCAGAAACATCATCTGTCGACACGCTAATATTATAGAACATCATCATCATCATCAATTGCCGTGCCGGCTGGCGTAGGCGTTCATGGCTCTCCATAGATCTCGGTCTTTGGTTTTCTGGATCAACTCTGGTGCTGATATTCCTCCATGCCACCCTCTCAATCCATCCAGCATCACTTCTCTTGGTCTACCTCTGCCTCTCTTCCCCTCGATCTTTCCAGTTGTTACGATGTTCTCCAATGCCTCTCTTCTCATCACGTGACCGAAGAAAGATGTTTGTCTCTGTCTTATTGTTGTATATAATGTTCTAGTTTCATTAGCCTGTTTCAGGCAGTCGTCGTTAGTTACTCTGGCAGTCCAAGGAATTCGCAACATTCGTCTCAGGAACCACATCTCTGTTGCTTCTAATTTCTTCTTAATTTGTTCATTTACGTTCCAAGATTCACTGCCATACAGCAAAATTGGTTCTACATAGCATTTCAGCACTCTCTTTCTTACATTCAGTGATAGTGACTTATTGCATAAGATACTCTTCATTTTCTGAAAAGCGGCTTTTGCCTGCCCTATTCTACTCCTAATCTCTGTTGTACATCTTCCATCTGATGTTATAAATGCCCCTAGGTATCTAAAATTATCAACTTGGTTAAGGATTTTCCCTTCTATTTCTATGTCACATTTTGGTGTCACCATTTTCTTTGATATTACCATTGTTACTGTTTTCTTGATATTCAAGGAGAGTCCTTTCCTTGCACTCTCTGTTACTACAACGTCTAATAATTGTTGTAGGTCTGTTGAATTATCCGCCACCAATACTGTGTCATCTGCATAGCGTATATTATTTATATTATAACCTCCAACTAGTATTCCTGGCATCTCTTTGATCTCTCTCATTATTACTTCGCTATACAGGGAGAAAAGATCTGGTGACAAGACACACCCTTGTCGTACTCCTAGCTTTATCCGTTCGTAACTACCCTCTTTATTTCCCATTTTAATTGCTGCTACTTGGTTCCAGTAAACATTCTTTATTATTCTTAAATCTTTTCCATCAATGTTGATATCTTCCAACATTTTAATCAGTTCATCATGTTTTACTTTATCAAATGCCTTAGTATAATCTATGAAGCACAAATATATGTCTCTCTGTTTCTCTATTGAATATTCTATTCTCTATAGAACATAGTTTTAACAAATTATGCATGTCATTTTGCTGGACATCGCCGCCAACCACAACCACAGGTTGATTTACAAAGAGAGTTTACGTTCAGTAGTTTGCCATTATTTTCTGAACTAGAAGTCAACAGTTAAGTCCAATAGATCGAACTATGGGTTGAACCTCTTATCTCGCCATAAGCGCTCTGGAAGTTTATTTGCTAGAGCGCTCTTATCCTTTCTGCCACGCTGACATAAACAGCACCAATATAACACATGTCACAGATGCTCAAGCACCAATATAACACATGTCACAGATGATCAAGCACCAATATCACACATGTCACAGATGCTCAAGCACCAATATCACAAATGTCACAGATGCTCAAGCACCAATATCACACATGTCACAGATGCTCAAGCACCAATATAACACATGTCACAGATGCTCAAGCACCAATATCACACATGTCACAGATGCTGAAGCACCAATATCACACATGTCACTGATGCTCAAGCACCAATATCACACATGTCACAGATGCTCAAGCACCAATATCACATATGTCACAGATGCTCAAGCACCAATATCACACATGTCACAGATGCTCAAGCACCAATATCACACATGTCACAGATGCTCAAGCACCAATATCACACATGTCACAGATGCTCAAGCACCAATATAACACATGTCACAGATGCTCAAGCACCAATATCACACATGTCACAGATGCTCAAGCACCAATATCACACATGTCACAGATGCTCAAGCACCAATATCACACATGTCACAGATGCTCAAGCACCAATATCACACATGTCACAGATGCTCAAGCACCAATATCACACATGTCACAGATTCTCAAGCATCAATATCACACATGTCACAGATTCTCAAGCATCAATATCACACATGTCACAGATGCTCCAGCACCAATATAACACATGTCACAGATGCTCAAGCACCAATATCACACATGTCACAGATGCTCAAGCACCAATATAACACATGTCACAGATGCTCAAGCACCAATATAACACATGTCACAGATGCTCAAGCACCAATATAACACATGTCACAGATGCTCAAGCACCAATATCACACATGTCACAGATGCTCAAGCACCAATATCACACATGTCACAGATGCTCAAGCACCAATATCACACATGTCACAGATGCTCAAGCACCAATATCACACATGTCACAGATGCTCAAGCACCAATATCACACATGTCACAGATGCTCAGGCAGATACAACATCACTACGCTCAGGTGGAGGAGAGACGTATGAAAGTGTCAGGGATAACTACTAGAACAGTGGTTCTCAACCTTTTTTGGCCCATGCCCCCCCTTTACCATATGTTCAGAACTACACCCCCCCCCCCCTTTCGAATTTCCTCCCTATAAATCCCCCCACACTTACACAGTATACATAAAAATGGAAGTTAAATTTAATAATACATACTAGAACAAGTCTAGACATTTATATAAAACGTGATTTGCGGGTCTACTTATTTTATAAAACGAACTTCATTAGGACGAAAAGTACAGAACCGTAAAATATAGAGGGAAAAACAATATCGAGTAACTGGTTCTTGTATTAATGCGATCTTAAAATAATTGTTTAATTCCCCCCCCCCCCCCGGAAACCCTAAAATTGCCCCCCCGGGGGGGGGGGTGGATTCGCCACCGGTTGAGAACCACTGTATTAGAACAACACAAGCAACATATACGACATGTACACAGCTCATATACAGTGTACCCACAATGCAAAAGATGTCCTCGACCCTGCCGTGACGCCGAGCTAGCCGATCCATGCAAGGCCAACCTACAGACACACATGACAAGCACGATGCGATGGCGTCAGCGTTCAGATTGTGTAAAGTGTAACAGTCGAAAATGACCAGGTAATAACGTGAATTATATAATAATTGTAATATTAATAATAACATTGAGGAGAAACACATAGAGTTGTAGAGAAGAAGAAGAAGAAGAAGAAGAAGAAGAAGAAGAAGAAGAAGAAGAAGAAGAAGAAGAAGAAGAAGAAGAAGAAGAAGAAGAAGAAGAAGAAGAAGAAGAAGAAGAAGAAGAAGAAGAAGAAGAAGAAGAAGAAGAAGAAGAAGAAGAAGAAGACAGCAACAAAACAATCTCATCTCATCTCATCTCATCATGTTCCTCTTGAACCTTGCGGTGTCGAGGTGAAGTATAAACAGCGGGAGAGTGCCCGCTTATGGGCTTCATGTCCATTAACATTGCCGGGCCTATATCCGATTCCGATTCCGATTCCATTTCAAAAACAAAAATTCCAAATTCGTCCTCGTCTAACCTGCTTCATCAGCTGTGGTTATAATTGAGGATCGTGGTTTTTGTGGGTTTATTCACCCTAATTCTTGTCTTGTGAGTCCTATCTCGGACTGGTTATGTAGCGTTTGTGTCTGTGACGTCAGCAGTGGTCGGCGGCTATCCTTTGTGCTCTTCTGTTGTTATGGTTTTCTTTGTTGGTGTAGGCTCCTGGCTCGTCTGGCTGCAGTCCTTATAAGGACTTTTTGTGATCACACTTCAGCTGGGGTATAGGTCGGCGGTTGTCCTTTGTGGATGTTTCCTCTTGTGGTTTAATTTGTTGGTGTAGGCTCCTGGCTCGTCTGGCTTGACTGACTGCAGTCCTTATAAGGACTTTTCGTTATCCCAAGCTGGGGGATCGGTCGGCGGCTGTCCTTTGTGCATGTTTCCTCTTGTTGTTTTCTTTGTTGGCGCAGGCTCCCGGCTTGACTGGTTGAAGTCCTTAAAAGGACTTTTTATTTGGTTTCATGTTGTTGTTGTTTTTTTTTTTTTGCCTCCTGTTCTGTGTAGTGCCCTTAGAAGCGTTTCGATGCTTTCTCTATGTTCTTCGAGTAGTTCCTGTTTTTCGATTGCTTCCTCTGCTGTCAGCCATGGGACGATCTCTCCGTCCTCCATATAGTAGTCAATGCCGGTAGGAGGGTCAGAGAATATCTCCGGGTATTCTATAGATTTCCCCTTGAGTTTCTTCATCTTCTTTCCTTTTGCTTCCTGTCTTCTCATGTATTCCTCGTGTCTGAGTTCCTCTTGCCTTTCCCGTTCTTTTTCATCTTCTATGTACCACTCCATTTCTTCGACCGGTACCTCATCTTGGCTTTCTTCGGCTGTCTGGCCGGATGTTGCTTTCTCCTTGGATTTTTTGGGCGTCGAGGTTCGGCTGCTAGTTTTGTCTTGCGTATCCGGCTCGGATTTTTGTTGTGTTTCTTGAGGCTTTTTTGCGGTCTCTTGCCTGGCTTCTGCTGGTTTGTTTTGAGTTGATTTCCTTTCCACTTTTAGCCGCTCTCTCTCCGCGTTTATATTGCGTAGTATTTCTTCGTTTTCCTGCTTCAGCGCGTTCATCTGCTCCACTTCTCGCTTGATGTTTTGCTGTATCTCCTTCATTTCTGCCATTAGTTTTTCGTTGTCGCTGGTCGGGTTAGGCGTTAGCAGTGCCTTGACTTGTCTCTTTAACTCGTCTATCTGTTTTTGAAGTTGATCTCTTTCGGTTTGTGCTATACCCGTGGCTGTCTCGCCCCTCTGCATTGCTTCCTTGAATGGTGTCTTTGTGATGATGGCGATTTTTAGGACGTCTCTATGTCTCTGCAGGTACGGACAGCCCAGGTATCTTGCTTCATGTTTGCCCAGGCAGTTGGCACACTTTCTTTTGTTGTTGGGTGCTCGGAAGTCCTTGTCCATCTTGGCTAGCGGACACTCCTTGAAGGCGTGGTGAGCGGCGCAGTATCGGCAGATTTCCGTCTTACTGCGACACGTAGCTATACTGTGGCCGGCCTTCTGACATCTGGAACATTGCGTGATTCTTGGTATGAATCTCTCTGGCTGTTGAGTTTTCTTGCTGAATGAAACTGTGATCGGCATCTCGCTGCATTCCGACGTCACTACTGCCAAGGTTGTAGGTATCTTGGAGTAAGTGAGAAGCCGCTCCGCCTTCAAGACTCGGATGTGAAGATTCTCTTCACGTAGCTGCTTCAGGATTTCTTCATCTGTCAGCTCCACAGGAATCCGCTTGACAACCCATCGGACTGTTTTTGAGTCGGTGTTTCCGACTCTGGTGTCTTTCTCCTCTTTCTTCTCTGCTGTCTTGATTCTTGACTGCGTTGGGCTGTCAATCTTCTCTCTCGTTGTAGCTTCAGATATAGCTGTAGTATCAGGCTCTTTGATGCAGCTAGCAGGTGGGCTCTCAACGTTCTTCTTCTTGTTGTCGGCTCCCACGCTGCACATCTTGGCAACAGCGTGTTTCTTGTTGGATTTTCCACGTTACATTTTCCCGCTGATCAGGCTTCTTGACAGAATAATGCGACTTGACTTGTTAGCGCTCGCAGTGCGAATGACGACGCGACTCCATTTGGGTCAGTCCTTTTATACTTCTTAGTTTTTCTACGAGCAGTATGAAGATCCCCTGACGGCTTGCTAGGCCAGTCGCAGGTTTAGGACACTAATCTGACCACAGGGAGTCCATCCCCTATGGCAAGCCATAGCCCCGTTAGCCCATGACATCGCGGTCATGGTTTCCCAGTCTACACCGCGTGGAGGTGGGGTTGACTTGTGTAGTCTGCGGGTCATCGGCAGGCTACTAATTTTCACTTTTCACCCCTCCTGGGAGAGGCTGGCCGATCCTAACCCTGCTGGCTGCAGGGCCAGGCGCAGTCCACACCTTGTAGACCAACAAAATAATAATAACAATATTATTAATAATCATAATTGTGTCAGGTCTTAGATATGATTGAGCTACCGTATGACAGTAAACGGTACTACTTGCTTCTGTTAGCGCCGAATGTTGGGCGACGCTTACCAAACCCGACACCCCACATTGTGCCAACGGCTTCGGGCGGAGGAGCGCAATTGGGAGGGTACACGCCTTATCTTAGTTAGAGGAAATGCAACCTAAAGACTAAATGTCATGGCGGGAAAAACCAGGCCCTATGCCTTGGTTGGCAACTGGTCTAGGATTGAAGCTCCGACAGGCGGACAGTTAGAGCATTGCTTTCCTGATCCGGTAGCTTCTGCAGCTTATCTTGTTCCAGACGTATTGGTTTACATTTCCTCTGGAGTACACTAGACATGCCGAGAGAGGGATCATACTGCATGGGCAACACATGGTCTCTAAATTAAGCCCAGGTTTTGTTTTATGGAGAGGTATAATTCCATTTTACAAACGATCGTCTGTCAAGATGGCAAGGTGCCAGTCCAATAATTATAATACTGTAGTAAGAATAACAAACATAATATAAGCAATGAGAAGAGTGGCTGCTTAAGGTATTGAGGTTAAATATTCTTTGCAAAATAAAAAGTGCCGGACTGGTATATTTCCCGGACTGGTATATTTCCTAGCCACACCTTTCCCTGCTGCCCTGATCCTCGGGCAGTGCACCAGACATCCGGTTCTCTCTGATTGAAACCCAAACTGGGGAGCGTCGTGTACTTGTTGCTCGCATTGATGAACCAGGGTGAGTCGGACAATACAGAGCAGAAGGAACACAGCGGGTTGCCAGGACAAGATTTGAAATAAAACAAACCCGCCCACAAACGAACATTGTTCATATCTGGAATGGGAAAGTTTATTCGCAGATGGGGCCCTGGAACATGTATTACTACCATGTATTCACTAACCCTAATCCTAACCCTAACTTAATACATTATGCTGGCCCCCAACGATATGCCAGTTTGTACTGCTTTCTAATATAGAAGATACAGACGTCAGGTGACCAGAACCGTTTGCGAATAAACACTTCCATCTGGAATTTAGTGATTACAAAATGTGCGGATGGGCACTGGTATTATGGAGTTCACACACTGTAGTGAGGCTCTCCATGCTGAATCTATAGAGGGTAGTGTTGTGTGTGTGTAGGTTTGTGGAAATAATGGTGATATTTATTCTATATTAGCCAAACAGTTTGAAATAACGACGGTGTGGTGATTGATGTTACATGCCTGGAGTGAACAAGAAACATACGATAGGGTATTATATATGTTGGAGTGATGTTTGTGATGATAGGATGTTAGATATGTTGGTGTGATGTTTGGGACGTTAGGATGTTAGGTATTTTGATGTTGTGTTTGGGGCGTTAAATTGTTAGATATCCATCTATCATGTGCCATGCCGGAAAGCGTGGGCGGTCATGACTCGCTATTTCACTCGATCACCAGAGTCGTGGATCAGCTCAATGTTCCTCTCTCGACCATGACATGCGGCCAAGCCAAGTTAGATATGTTGATATGATTTTTGTGACGTCGGTGTGTTAGATATATTGGTTTAAAGTTTGTGACGTCGGTGTGTTTGATATGTTGGTTTAATGTTTGTGACTTCGGTGTGTTTGATATGTTGGTTTAATGTTTGTGACATCGGTGTGTTAGATATGTTGGTTTGATGTTTGTGACTTCGGTGTGTTTGATATGTTGGTGTGATGTTTTGGACCTTACAATGACAATGACATTATCGCTGTCAGACAATGATTTGATGTCAGCTCTCATCGTTCGCAACGAGAGGAAAACATTTGCCACATATTCCACCGAGCACTAAGACATAAAGTTTGAGAACAGTGTTAGAGACATCCACTACGGCGATTAGTTGTGATTTTAAAGAACGAACTTTATTTTCATAGTGTCATAATTTGGGCACGCAGGCCCGTCTTACATTCGGCCCTTCAAATCACTCTTCTGTCGTACATTAACAATCTATCGGACTTTTATTATCTGACTCGCACAGATTGCTGAGTTTGGTGAAGACAGGAATGCTTCGTATCAAGACGCATGCTTTAATTAACAAATGAGAGATAGGGTGAATCAGCTGATTCTTTTCTGCAGCACATGTTAGTGGGTTGGGAAACTAATAGCCGGACAGATTGGCAGGGCCTGCAACTCAGGGTGCAGCATTAGTACACGATAATCCAGGTATCGTCATGGCGTATTCACATCATGTAAATAGTATTGAAGAACTTATAAATCATTATGGCCGGGACTTGCTCGGTATATAAGGAGTTACACTACATAAGTATACTTTGACGGGCGCCGTAAACTTAAGTGTAGTGATGATGAATCGCCCAATGTAGAAACAGTTACTTTGTATACTTACTTTGGTCGGAGTTTTCGGCAGTTCGGGATGATAGGCTCGATATGTTCACCAAGCGATCCTTACAGAAACTGGCATTCTTATGTTTAACCAACAGCATTTCAAAGATAATTATGATAGTCAACAGCGCTGTCACACAAAATAACCATTTCATCGAGGATCTGCGGATGTTAAAACAGAAGAACATTTAATGTCTTTCATTATGTGACATAATATTGATTTATTTGGTTGTTTCGGTATTTGAGTTTAAATACTGAGCACAACCTACAACTGGCAGCGTTGATCGTATTCTGATATGAACCTAAGGCCCATCATCCACGTCAATGTGGAATGCTTCCAGTAGTGACATAATATTGTTGCAATAAACAATTTTAACAGATGTAATGGGGAAATTACCGGTCTCTCTGGCCGAGGGGTTACAACACTTTCTCCGTAATCCCGTTTATCACGCAGAGTCTCGTAGCAGGGCGAGAGCTGGGAGCGGTTCGACCCCCGCTGGTGACTTGCGGGATAACTGAGCCAGCCGCTCAGAAAGCAATGGCAAACTACTGAGTGTAATCTTGCCAAGAAATCAACATACAGCTGAAAGATGCTGCTGTTGACAGCGATGTCCTGTAAAGGATATGCAAAAACATTTCAATGGGGAAATTAACTTGGTATAACACACGCTAGGCAGGATTTATATTTGGAGACAGGTTTTGATAAGGTAAATAACTGGGCGGAAGCTGTGGTAGCATAGTGGGTAGTGGCTCGCCTGCCTGCCGGGTTGTCAAGGGTTCGAACACAGATCGAGTCGGAAGCTTAACAGAAACCAAGGTAACCTATATCACAGCATTTGAGAAGTTCCCATATGTGCTCCGACTTCATCTTCAACAGCCAGCAAAGATTCCCAACTCTAATACTACCATTAGCAGTCTGCTTATGCGGCCTTTCTTTGTATGAGTAAGATGATATAGTATAAATCCCTTTTGTGTATTGAGAAACATGAGAAGCATAACTGCTGGCTGCCATTTTAAATTAATGGTTTTGCTCTTAAAATAAAAGGGTTTTCTATGTACAGCAACACTTGAGGTTTAACGTATCCACACTGGAAAACAATGGAAATTTATGGATCGTATCTGAATGCACTTCAGTCTGATATTTTTCCCCCCGCATATCCCATTACAGGACATAGCTATCAACAAAGGCATTTTACCGCTGTTGTTGATTTCCTGGCATGATTAAGCTCAGTAGTGTAGTCTGATAATTAACACTTACAAAAGAGTACAGCACTTGGTGAAATCAGCAGATAGTAACACAGAGACGATTATCGCCAAAATGAGACCAAACCTTCAAACGAAGCAATATTGTAACGTGCTATGCGCGTCGTATGATGCGGCCAAGGAGGGTTGGCGTCGGACTGGCGTCCCCTCACCCCCCCTCCCCCACCTCCCCCGTCCCGTAAACAAAACTAGCTGCAACGTCACATGAACGATTCTAAAGATAAGGATAGAAGAATAACTTGGCCAACCAAGAAGACAGACGATAGAGGTTATAATTACACTGGGCGTGTTACATTTGATGGGCAATGCCCGCTTTGCTTAAATAAGTCAGCGTGTTGTCTGTCTTTGTGACAGTTGGCAGTGACATTTGTCTGTCTGATATGTCCAGCTGTGTGTTGCTTAGCGTGTCTACTTGATGCAATGTTTATGACGATAGAGAATGGTAATAACTGTAACAACTACAACAATAGTAGGTCTGTCTGTCTGTCTGTCTGTCTGTCTGTCTGTCTGTCTGTCTGTCTGTCTGTCTGCCTACCTGCCTGCCTGTCTGTCTGTCTGTCTGTCTGTCTGTCTGTCTGTCTGTCTGTCTGTCTGTCTGTCTGTCTGTCTGTCTGTCTGTCAGATATACCATCTCATCATGTTCCTCTTGTACCTTGCGGTGTCGAGGTGAAGTATAAACATCGGGAGAGTGCCCGATTATGGGTTTCATGTATCGATATTCCCATGGACTCTGCTATATATATATATATATATATATATATATATATATATATATATATATATATATATATATATATACATTGGCACCTTGCCGTCTTGACAGACGATAGTTTGTGCTTTAAAAAGGCATAATAACTTTTAACTATGGCGGTAGCGAGTGTGACTGATAAGGCCAATTTGCGCTGTAAATGTCCGTTCACAGTGGGTGCATCTGAACACGTGGTCATTTCCACCATCGTGCACCATCTTACGTCTCAAACGCTTGGTGTGTGACTTTTCTGCAATAATTTTCTCCTTTGACTTTATTCCATTTCTGATATTTGCCCTCCATGCAACACGTTCAGCGGCGACTTGCTCCCAATGTGCATTATCAATGCCTGTATCAATCATGTCCCGCTTACACACATCTTTGTATCGTAGTAGAGGCCGACCCTGAGATCTCTTACCCATCTGTAATTCACCAAAAAAGATATCCTTTGGTATTCTACCATCATCCATCCGCCTAAGATGTCCTATCCATCTAAGTCTACGAAGACTGAGCATGGAATAAACTGTCACACAACCTGATCTTTCCAATACTTCAGTATTTGTGATTTTGTCTTGCCACTTAATACCAAGAATTCTTCGCAGACACCGCATATGAAAGCTGTTTAAATTGTTCTCTTGGTGTGAGTAAGTTGTCCAGGTTTCACTGCCATAGAGAAGAGTACTAAGGACACAGGCTTGATAGACAAGGACTTTTGTTTTGGCAGTAAGCTTCCTGTTCTCCCAGACTCTTTTTCTTAACCTGTTCATTGTTGTTGCTGCCTTACCAATCCGGATGTTGATTTCCTGATCTAGGGATAATTTGCTATTTACCACCGATCCTAGATATGTAAAATGGTCTACCATCTCTAATTCGGCGTCGTCAATAAAGATTGATGGTACCCCATGTGCACCTTGTGACATAATCTGTGTCTTCTTTTTGCTAATTGTTAAACCAAATTGAGAACAAGCATTGGAGAATGCAGATAGTAGACATTGCAATTCTTCCTCAGAGTGGGTCGTAACTGCAGCATCATCTGCAAAAAGCAACTCTCTGATCAGTACCCTCCTAATTTTGGTCTTAGCCTTCAATCTCTGAGCATTGTAGAGGCCGCCATCTGAGCGTGAGTGAATGTATATACCACCATCCTGATCACGAAATGCATATTTCAGTAGAAGTGAAAAGTATATTCCAAAGAGGGTGGGAGCTAGTACACAACCTTGCTTAACTCCACTCTTGATTTCAAATTCTTCAGAAGTTGCACCATCAAACTTGATTATACCCTTCATGCCTGTGTGGAACGAATCCACAATGGACAGAAGAGTTGGTGGGCAGCCAATCTTCTTTAGTGCCTTGAACAGACCCTCACGACTGACCAAATCAAATGCCTTTGTGAGGTCGATGAAGGCAATAAACAGTGGTTGATTCTGTTCACGGCATTTTTCTTGCATTTGTCGCAATGAGAATATCATATCAGTGGTAGACCGGTTCTGTCGAAAGCCACACTGTGATTCGGGGTAGACTTGATCTCCTAGGACTTGACTTTTCCAATACACAGAAGTGAGATACCCCTATAGTTGTTGCAGTCGCTCCGATCGCCCTTGTTCTTGTACAGTGTTATGATGCTTGAATCTTTGAAATCCTGTGGGACTTGTCCTTCACGCCAGCATAGCTCTATTAGCTGGTGGATCTGTATAGTGAGTGTGTCTTGCCCACTCCTGATAACCTCTATTGGAATCCCATCCTTACCTGGAGCCTTGCCAGATGCAAGTTCATTTATAGCACACTTAACTTCTGTTATGGTGGGAAGTGTGTCCAGGTGGTCAAGAGTTGGTAGAGCCTCTATGGCGTTGAGGGATATATATATATATATATATATATATATATATATATATATATATATATATATATATATATATATATATTCCCTCCGTCCAACGTTTACGTGGTCGGCCTCTTCCTCTGTTTCCATCTGGTCTGTACATCATTGCTTGTTGTGGTATGCTGTTGACTGGTAACCTACTTGCATGGCCAAACCATTTGACTTGCTGCTTTCTAATAAAATCTAGTTCTGCTATAACCCCCACTTTAGTCCTGATTTCTTCATTTCTGATCTTATCTCTTCTTGATACGTTGAATATTCTTCTCAGGAACCTCATTTCTGTTGTTGTACGTTTTCTTTTCTATTTTTCTGTCATTTTCCAGGTTTGGCATTGGTAGCATGGAGTTGGTAGGAAGATTTTATTGTAAAGTGCTTTCTTAGTAGTTAATGATAATGGTTGTTCTTTAGTATTGGTGCCATTTGTCCAATGAGTTGGTTTGCCTTATTGCATCTATTTTCGATCTCGTCTTCTGATCTGCCATTTGATGATATTATAATTCCTATGTACTTGAAACTCTTTACTTGTTTCAAGGGATGTTCCTTTAGGTGAATTGTGTTGTTTTTTTTTTCTTCTTTAGTTATGGTCATTACCTCTGTTTTGCTTGTGCTAATTTTCATGTTGTATTCCCTACACGCTCGTCTCTCTGGCCGAGGGGTTACAATACTTACTCCGTAATCCCGTTTATCCACGCAGGCTCTCGCAGCGCGCGAGAACTGGTTGCGGTTCTATCCGCGCTCGTGACTTGCGGGATAATGAGCCGGCCGCTCAGAAAGTAATGACAAACTACTGAGCATAATCTTGCCAAGAGATCAACAATCAGCTGAAAGATGCTGATGTTGACAGCGATACCCTGTAAAAGGATATGCAAACATACTCGTTCCCTAAACATTTCGTTTAGACTATTCAGGTGGTCTTGTAATTCAGCATCTAATTTTGCTATTAGTGCTTGGTCGTCCGCAAACAGGAGTTCTCTAATGGTTAGATATGCCGATGATTCTTCTTCTGTGTTCTCGTCATGCGGTATTCTTGCGGTCTCTGTTTGGCTGGTTTCTTTACATATGTTGTCGATATATGTTAAGAACAAGAGAGGGGACAGGACACAACCTTGTTGTACTCCAGATCTTATGGTGAAGGGTTCTGAGTGTCCCCCAGTTGCTCTCACTATGCATTCACTGTTGTATAAGCTTCTACATAGGTTTGTTAGATGTGTACTCACTCCATATTATTTAAGGATTTCCCACAGCTTGTTTCTATCTACTCTATCAAATACCTTTTCTTGGTCGACAAATTCTAAGCAGAGTGTTTCATTGAATTCGATTGATTTTTCTATAAGTTGTCTAAGAGCAAAAATGGCATCTGGGCATCCTTTGTTTTTCCTAAATCCAAGTTGTGTTTCGCTTAGCTTGGGTTCTGTAGTAGTTCGTAATCTTTTCTCAAGAATTTTGCAAAATATTTTCCCAGCATGACTCAATAGTGAAATGCCTCTGTATTGTGTGCAATCTCTTTTGCTGCCTTTGTTTTTTCCAAATTGGGATAATTATGGCGTTTCCCCAGTCTTGTGGTGTCTGTTGTTCTACCCAAACATGGTTGAATAGTCTATGTAGCCAAGCTGTTCCTACTTCTCTTGCTGCTTTAATTCGTTCATTTGGTATTTCATCTTGTCCCGGTGATTTATTCAATGGGGCTAATCTGATGGCTTCTATAATTTCTTCTTTTAGTATTTCTGGTTCTAGTTCTTCGGTGGCATCTGTGTAGGTTTCTTGAAGTCCTGTGACATCTGATGGGATGTTGAGAAGTTGTTCGAAATACTGCTTCCATCTTATTAGGATTGTTTTTGTTCACTTATTGGTCCTCTGTTAATTATTTCAGTTGGGTCAACGGATTTTCCTCTTGTTCGCATTGCACTTATCTTTTTGTAGAAGTTTCTAGTTGCCTCCTTGTAGTTTTTATTTAGAGTTTCTCCATACTCTTCCCAGTCTTTTTGTTTTTCCCGCTTTACTATTCTATTCACATGTCTTCTCGCTATTCTATATTCTATATAATCACATTCCTGTTTGTTCTTCAACCACTTTTTATATTTTTCCTTTTTGTATTTTACCGCTTTCTTTACCTCTGCGTTTCGCCAACCTGTTATTTTCTTTATCCGTGTTTTGCGTTTTTTCGTCGTTCCACATGTCATCTTTGCAGTATTTAAAATGCTTGATTTGAACATCTCCCATTCTTCTTCCACTGTTTTTCTTTCTATGGGTAATTTTACAAAGATTTCAGTTAGTTCTTTCTCATAATTTTCCCTCACTGCCGCGTCTTTAAGATTTTTTAAGTTTACTGATTCGCATAGCATGTGTTTTCCTGCTCTTTGCTTACTTCTTCTGATGGTTCTTATTGTGGCAACAACTGCTTTATGATCTGTGTTTATACTTAAATTGGGCACTGCCCTTGCATCTAACACACAATGTGTCACACTAATATATATATATATGAGTGTGCACATTGTGTGCAGGAACATATCTATGTCGCACAACATGTCATTCCATATTGTATGTTTATACGCATCTTTTATATTATTATTTTTACTGCCACTTAATTTCAACACGCACAATATGAAAACGTGTGTACTACTTACTTCATACTGTTTATATCAGTTTTAATTAATATTATCTTATTGTACATTATGATATACAATGTATATGTATAACATATTTTCCATTTTTGAGGGATGCTTATGGCAGGTTTCACTGCATGTATGCATATATGTGTCTGTCTGTCTGTCAAAGTGTGGGAGTTTTTGTATATTAGTGTGAGTAATTGTGCGAAAGTGTGTGTGAATGCGTGTCATCTGTCACTGTCATTTACTGCCAGTATAGTACCTTGCGGATTATGGCGGTTGGGGGGGGGGGGGGGTATTGAGCCTGTTAAGGCCGCCTGGCTAGTGCAGTCGCGGCGAACTGTGCAGGTTAGAGGTTTTCTTTTTGGCCCCGACAGAAAAAAAAAACAAACTCCACACCTTACCGAGAATTCGAGCCCGGGTCTCCCGAAGGAAAGTCCGGTGTTCTAGCCACTCGGCCTGCCGCTCCTCGTGTGTATTTTTGTATATGATTCAACATATATGGGCGAGGAGAGAGAGAGAGAGAGAGAGAGAGAGAGAGACAGACAGAGAGAGAGAGACAGAGAGAGAAATAGAGAGATAGAGAGACACAGAGAGAGATAGAGAGACACACAGAGAGAGAGAGAGACAGACAGAGAGAGAGAGAGACAGAGAGAGAGAGAGAGAGAATATGAACCAATGAATGATGCTCGTGTGTTTGTGATTCTGAGTAGGTATGTGAGTGTATAAGGTAGTAGGTAGGTAGACTGTCGTTCGGTCTTTCAGTTTGTTATTCAATCGGTTTGTGTTTCAGTCCTTCGGTTTGTCAGTCGGTTCGTGTTTCAGTCGTTCGGTTGTTTAGTCGGTCGGCGTTTCGGTCGGTCAGATGTCCTGGTTGCGGCCGGAATGTGTGCAGGTATGTAACAAAATATACGCTAATCAAATATTTACCGATAGAGTGAAGAGCCGAGATACAACCTCATTCTATGTGTTTCTCATGTATTGGATGTTGCACGTTATGTGTGTTTCTCACAATCTCAAGAACTCAACAAGTTTTAATATCGGACTAGCAAACTTGCAGTTGTGGTCACAGTTGATGATGATAGCAAGCTATTCCGTGAACGAGGTCTGGCATGTCATCCTGCAGAATGAACAGAAATATGTTTCAAAACAAGGTTTTCCCGTATTGAATTTGAATTACGAAGACACAAACAATAGATTGCACGATTTATTGCCTGGCATATTTCATTGTATTTCGTCAGGTAGATTCCGTCAGGTACATTTTGCAGAAATCACACAACATAAACTAAAGTAATTGGACAAATCAGTCAAACTGAAATATATAACATGCATAATCACATGTTAATTTGAATTGCCTACTACGGTAGTTTTAAACTGACTACCATATCTTTTTGTTTGCACAATAGTGGTTGCTGTAAATGTATGGCGATTGCCTCTGCCAGCTTTAACATGCGACCATTTTCTGTGTTAAACAATACACAAAGCACATTGTCCTTGTATGAAATATAACTATATAAATAAACAACAGATGAAACGCAGTGTTCCGAAACATGATTATTGTATGTGTACAGTAGTGGGATAATTTGTAATCCAGTGGGTAGCGGGGTAGGGGTATCCCCTATCAAAGAAGAAGTAAGGTGCCTCCTTCCTTCCGCTAGCATGCGGGACACCCCTGGGCAAGGTGGAGTACCCGTTTAGCCTCCCGATCAGGGTAACGTGTTGGCATGGGTGAACGTGGTGGATGAGGTTGAAGAGCAGCCGACCGATAGTTGTAGGTTATTGTCTCCAGCATCACGACGGTAGGCAGAGGATCTCTTATTTGGAAAGCAATGGCAAATTATCTTCTTTACAGATGCCAAGAAAATTATGTTTTGCGATGTCATCGAAAATCAGAGAAAGGCTTGAGCTGGCAAAACATGATCGCCCACGCTTACCAGCGTGGCACATGATGATGATTATGATGATGATGATGATGATATAATGATGATGATGATGATGATGATGATGATGATGACGATGATGATGATGATGATGATGATGATGATGATGATGATGATGATGATGATGATGATGATGATGAAGAGATACAACGATCTCTAAAAAGTTATAACATCTATGCTTTGCAGAGATTGAGACACATATCGCAATTGCAAAGGTAAACCTTTGCGAATTGGAAAACATACCAACAAAACCACTGTCAGTTACAGTGGGTATTAAAAAAAACAACAACAACAAAGCGTTGACGTTTATTATAATGTGGTATGCATGTGAAACATCGACGATAAGCAGACACGCTCAGAAACAACTAATGGAAGTGGGAACGTCGTTTCGCTTTGACATGCAAAGAATATAATGGACGAACAGAAAAATAAATGAGCTTTTATCCTTTTATAGTGAAAAAAAAAAAAAAAAAAAAGGAGCAAGTTAGAGGACACGAAAGGAGCTGCATTCGGAGAACAACACACCAATAATATACGATATGCGGACAATATAGTTTTGATTGCTGACAACGAGCAGGATCTACAACGTGGCATCTGGTAAGATGTCTTGCAGAGATTAGATCAAGAATTATCATGACAAAGACGGCCTTCTGCAAAATGGAAAACATACTTATCAACAAAAAGTTGTCTATTGCAGTGAGAAAATGAGTGTTGAAGTGCTATATAGAACACACATTGTTGTATGTTGTAAAACATGGACAGTTAACAGACAAGCCGAGAAACATTTAGTGGCGGTGGAAATGCTGTTTTTGAGGAAAAATTTAAGAATACTATGGACGGACAGAAAATCAAATGAGACAGTCCTTTAAGAGACAGATAAAAAACTTAGACTGATTGGAGAAATTAATCGTAGACAGTTAAGATATGTTGGACATGTTATGAGGAGTAATGGTCTTGAAAATGTAGTGATAACTGGCAAGCTTGATGGGAAGAGAGCAAGAGGAAGACAAAGGGATACATACCTTGATTGTTTTACAGCATGGCATGGTCGGGACAAGAACACAGACTATGATTCGAGACACGTGATTCATGACTGTGTGGGATGGTGAACCATGTCCGCCCACGCATATCGGCATGACACTTGATGATAATGAACGATAAATAAAAGTACATTTTAGATCCCGGAAGTTGCTCGATTTACACGACTGTTCTCACAGGGGAAAGACAGGCCTTCACCTTAAAACTCTATTTAGGTAGATGACAGCTGTATCACCTGTCTGCCATCTTTTACCTGGCCACGCCTGTATCAACACGCAGGAAGCGACATTATAACATCACATGGTTTGTTTCACTTTTCTTTATTGATGTATTAATTCAGCTGAAGGAAATTATTCTTGCGCTCACTCGTCGCTTAGAGCTCCAAGTCCACACATGCTACTCCTAGTAGCACTGGACTGAATTTTGCGTGTGAATTAGCAATTCATATTACCGGTGTCCCTCGCCATCAAGCGAACACACTCCAACTTCAGAAGTACTTGTTATTTACGTCCCTAAGACAAGAACTAGTAGTCAACAATTTGTTATCGTTTGAATTTCGTGGCTTTTTTTAAAACTTCGATGGATTTATGGGGTCAAATATGTCCTTATAACTATGTCTGGGGACATATGAAATACCAACTCAAGAATTAACATCATTGTACTCGGGTAATTCCCACAACTGCTTTGTCTCTTAAAGTAGCCAACGAAGAGTGCCCATGCTGATGGCATCAGTGGCAGTGTCAAAGAGCTGCAAGGAACCTAATAGAGAAGATAGAGGTAGAACTATGGAAAGAGACCTAAATAGGATCAGGAGAACATAGCTATCTAGCCAATAGGGACAGAATGGACAGAAGCACGAGTGAGAACCATAAATAGTTCTCCGACTGGACACACTCGTGTCCAGACAGGGGACACTGTAAGACGTGAGCTGGAGTTGCCCACAATAGAGTGGGGAAACCCGCATCACGAGAAGTGTCAAGGAAACACCAAACAGTTGACCAGTTACTAACTGCGTGCTGGAACTCCGAGCACGCAAACTAGTTGCTGCACGTAGAGTCAACTGATCGTGGCTGAACACGCCACGAAGATCGTCAGACCGCGACTCGACAGCGTAGAGGACAGACGACAGTATTCGCTCTGAATACTTTGTTGCTTACAAAGGACAGTAGCAATAGTTGTGACTTAGCCTTAGCGTTGATAGACATTACCATCGATCTCATCTTTCATACAACATCATTACGATATACAATGATGTGTATTACCTATGTGATTATCCGCTCGCAGAGCTACTGTACAACGAGCTAATAAACTTGTATTATACTTGTATCCTATTGTACGTTCTCATTTCGAGTGGTACAAAAGCGGAATCCTTGTATGCCTGTCAAAGTTAAGTTGTTGACAGGCAGTATGACTGAACGCCGAGTGCTTAAATGAGTGTTGACCCTCTGCTCACGTCCACTGAGCCAGCCTCTTCAGATGTGGGTCCTTTGGTGTAAGTTACTATACAACATACTCGATCTCAAGGTGTCTTCACCACCTAATTATTGTCGTAATACAGCTCGTCATCCAAAGCAGCGGTAGCAGCCAGTCTACCAGCCTGTTCATTTCCTCGCACACTCGCACGCCCTGGGTAGAAAACGCATAAAATGCTCTTGACCTATGTCTTTTGAGAAATGCAAACCACATCACTCGGAACATGCCAGTTTCTACTTCACTTAGCATTCTTTGCAAGTCTCTTAAGAAAACACGATGTCCTCCTTTACTATTCTTCATCAATCAGAACGCAGCAGTTAAAGCCTACACCTTCATTCTCATGCTGGAAGTCGTGATATCATACTTCAGACTCTTCTCCTTTTGTTTACACAATGTCCGTTAAATTTGCAATGATCTCCCCACCCATACGTTTATATCACACCCCAAACCCATCCGTGCTTATTGTCACATCACTTGGGTGTGATTATTATTGTTTAAAAGTGTTACTGGAATATTGTTAGTTGAAGGTCAACTACCGCATGGATGGAAGTTATTCAATCTCAGAAGGCTGAAAGCTAAAACAAAAATTAACAGCGACACCGCCAGAGAGCTCCTGTTTGCTGATGATTGCGCTCTATATGCCAACTCAGAAGCAGACATGCAACACAATGTTTCAGTTTTCTCACATGCCTGTGCCAACTTTGGGCTCAATATCAACTTGGAGAAGACTGTAGTTATGTACCAGCCAGCTTCAGGGATTAATCACACTGTGCTGAATATCAAAGTGAATGGTCATAGACTAAGTGTTGTGGAAAAATTCACCTAACTTGGCAGCACTGTCACAAGCTGCCACAGTTGATGATGAAGTGAATGTAAGAATCTCCAAGGCCAGCACGGCCTTTGGCAGACTGTACTAGAATGTATGGGACAGCATTGGAATAGGCCTGCAAACAAAGCTAAAAGTCTACAAAGCAGTTGTATTATCCACACTGCTATATGCTTGTGAAACCTGGACTATTTATCAGCGACACGCTTTGAAATTAAACCACTTCCACACAGTCTGCTTCAGAAAGCTACTGAAGATTAAATGGTAAGACAAAATCCCAGATACTGAAGTCCTAGAAAGAGCGTCAATGCCCAGTATCAACACTCTACTAATGAAGAATCAGATTCGCTGGGCTGGTCACTTGACTCGCATGCCAGACCAAAGGCTCCCTAAAAGAATTTTTTACGGCGAGTTGCGTTGTGGTAAACGCTCCAAAGGCGGCCAGAGGAAACGCTTTAAAGACACTGAAAATCTAACTGAATGCTTTTAGAATTCATTATGACACCTGGGAGACTGCAGCCAGAGACCGAAATTCGTGGCGTGCATCATTACGCAAGGGTGCAGTCACGTGAGAGGCCACCAGGACTGCAAGAGCTGTGAAAGAAAGGCAGGACAGAAAACCTACTGCAGGAAATCCTCCTCCAGAAACGTCAAGTATTCTTTGTCCTAATTGTCAAAGAACATTTCGAGCCAAAATAGGCCTTATCAGCCATCTTAGAACCCACGGCTTCATACTTACAACCCCACTGGATGAAATGAATGGTAATCATCATTCTTGATGGACAAACAACAGTTGAAGGGTACTGCTTCATCGACATATAAATTGATAGTTCCCCCACATGCCAACATACATAACTACCAGTATTGTAGTATAGAAATACTACATTAAAATAGCAGTAATACATTTTAGGTTGTATAGTCCAATAGATTCCTTACGGCTGGGTAAACTATATATCTTCTACCTCTTCCCTTCTTCTTTCTCCCCATCCTTACTTCTCTACGTCTTATGTATTATCCTTCTTTCCTCCTTCTTCCCTTCCTTCTGTTCCTCCTCCTCACCCTTGTTGTTGTTGTTGTTGTTGTTGATGTTGTTTTTCTTCTTCTTCTTCTTCTTCTTCTTCTTCTTCTTCTTCTTCTTCTTCTTCTTCTTCTTCTTCTTCTTCTTCTTCTTCTTCTTCTTCTTCTTCTTCTTCTTCTTCTTCTTCTTCTTCTCCTCCTCCTTCTCCTCCT
>OY992888.1:12472107-12509607 GCA_963921405.1 Cepaea hortensis | reverse complement strand
ACCTATTAAAAGAGGTGTGACACAGGGATGAATAATGTCTCCAGATCTTTTTTTCCCCTACAGTGAGAATATTTTCAAAAATATAGACGATATGGAAGGAATCAACATTGGGGGACGATACATCAATAACATTTGATATGCAGATGATACAGTCTTGATTGCAGACACTGAACAGGACTTGCAACATTTAGTAGATGCGGCTCTTGCACACAGTGAACAACTAGGGTTAGAATTGAATAGTAAGAAGACACAGATTATGGTCGTCACTGGGAAGAAGGAAATACCACAATGTGATATACGAGTAAATGGGCATATTCTTAAGCAAGTGAATCGATACAGTTATCTCGGCACAGTCATAACATCTGATGGGAGATGTCTCAAAGAGATTAGAACAAGAATTGCCATTGCGAAGGTAGCCTTTTGTAAGATGGAAAACATACTGACCAATAAAAAGATATCAACTGAAACGAGAAAAAGAGTGTTGAAGTGCTACATAGAACCTATACTTTTGTATAGATGTGAAGCGTGGACAATGAGCAGCCAAGCTGAAAACCATCTGATGGCCGTGGAAATGTGGTTTCTGAGGAAAATGCAAAGAATACCATGGACAGACAGAAAAACCAATGAACAAGTCCTTCAAGAAACAAATGAAAATCGTAAACTGATTAGAGTCATTAGACGCAGACAGTCACAATTTTTTTTTTTGACATGTTATGAGAAGAAATGACTTGGAGAACTTGGTGACAACTGGCAAGATCGAAGGGAAGAGACCAAGGGGAAGACCGAGAAGTAAATACCTTGATGGCTTGGCCGCATGGCATGGTCGAGGCAGGAACGCATAGCTAATCCACGACTCTGGTGATCGAGTGAGATGGCAGAACATGACCGCCCACGCTTATCGGCATGGCACATGATGGATGGCTGGTTGCTGTCACCTAATGACACCTGTAGAATACACCAACTATATTTACCTGCCATCCCACATAACCGTGTGACATACTTATTGACTCGCCCGCGTATTTTCTTAATATGACGTCACAGTCAACCCCAGATGTCTTGGCTGTGTATGATTTATTGGCAAGTTTATCGATCAGTTGTTTTCGATTGCTTTCTGAACGACCGGCACACATACCATAGTATGAAATCCAACGCCAGATTGTCTGCTGCCAAATCGCCCGTAGCTGTGTTTCGAAAGCGGTGTTCGTGATTACGAAATGCGTCCGGAGACGTTAATTGCCAGAAAAATATCAAGCCAGCTAGAGAGGCAAGGTGTTTTCCCACCTACCCTGGGAGGGTATCGTCCAAACAGAGAAACCTGGACCAATGCAGCAGTTTTTGCCCACCAAGTCTATGAAGGTTTCCTTCCACTCAAGCATTGAAACGTGTGCTGCGGCGATTGATCTTGATCTTGAGAATAATTCAAGCGTTGACAGTCAAGATATTTTGGGCGCGTTATGAAGAGAAATAAACAGGAGCATTTGTGACAACTGGCAAGATTGATGGAAAAAGAGCCAAGGGATGGCAAAGCGATAAATATCTAGATGGCTTGAAAAATTCGAGACAAGAACACAGTCTTGATCCAGAAGGCTTTTAACCGTGTGGGGTGGCGTACCCTGATAGGCCATGATTATCGAAATGACATTTGATGATGATGATGACTTTATCCTCCAATCTTTTTGTACATTGCCACACAAATGGTGTGTGATTCCGCCTCGCGAAGTGATGTTTCACCAAGGGGGGATCATTTAATTTTATTTGTTCTAACATGTAATTTTAGATTTAGTTGACTCTATAACAATGCCACACATTAAACATAATGGATACCTTTTGTAGATGTGCCGAGACAAGCCGTCCTGATATACGTCAGTCATACAATATGGTCTAGGGGTGGGACAGGCGGCGGTCTTATTGCTCATGGCCACGGGGCAGTTCTCCTCCGTGATGTTGTTACCACAGACAAAACACGCTGGACCCGTGTAGTTCATGATAGGCTCTTCTGTGGGCAGAGTTATATAAACGGTAGCTTCAGTAATTACCTAGTAAAGTCTTCACTATGGAGGATCATATTCAACGAGAACAATGAACACGATGACAAATAAATACAAACATTCACTATGGATAAAAAAACAATAAGAACAATGAAAGCGATGAAAAAATAAAATACAAACATTCACAATGAATCAGACACAGTGAGAACAATGAAAAATCAAATTAAAACACTCACTATGAATCAGAAACATAGAGAATCACGAAAACGTTGACACATAAACTACAACCATTCGCTATGGATCAGAGACAATGAGAACAACCTAAACGATGACAAATCAACCACAAACATTACCGAATTGGAGCCTGCACAAATTAGAAGGAATAACACCGTATGACAGAATCACCAATGTGGAGCTCATAGCGAGAACTAGACAAGTACCAGTGAACCAAGAGGTAAAGAAATGGCGCTAATGCTGGATAGGACATACATTGAGAAAACTTGAGAATAGAAAAAAACAAACTAATAAGGCTTTTGTCTAGAATCCACATAGTGAAAGAAACAGATGAAGAAATAAAACACACGGAGAAGAGGAGTACTGCGGAAATGAAGAACATATGCAGAATTGCATAAGGTAATTAGGGATTGGACGTCTCGGAGTTAGTTGGCGGAGGTCCTGTGTTTTCTAAATAGGAGATAAGGGCAGAAGAAGACAGAACGTCTTGATAGCAGCAGCTTATGTCAACACAAGGTTGAGTCAAGAAGCGACAACATAGCACTCCGGACATTCCCATTAGTGTTTCGTCCTCATCTTCAACAGCTAGCGAAGAGTCTCTATACTAATTGTACCAGCTACATGCAGCCTGTTTATGTGCCCGTCTGGCTTTCCCACTGTGTTAATACACAATGAAACATACAGGTAGACTGAGATCCTCCGGGGACACCACACACACTAAATTGTACACTGTAATTAATAACGTTCCTCCAGCCTGTCCAAAAATGGTATCGAAAATATTTGGTTGACAGCAGCAGAGATGATACTAGAGTCCAATTTTATTTTGCATATCCTTTTTACAGGACATCGCAGTCAACACCAGCATTTCTGCCGCTGTGATCTCTTGGCAAGTTTACGTTCAGTTGTTTGACATTGCTTTCTGAACGACCAGCACCAATACTAAACACGAAACCAACGCAACGCGGTCAGCTGTCAAATCGCGCGCAGCTATGTTTCGAACGCGGGTATACGGGATTGCGAAACGCGCCCGCCAGCCTTCGACACGGAACTGGCACAGGCGTCCATAAAAACACAAATTAATATGTCTATGAATCTCGGAAACAGGACAAACACAGATAATGGCGGACACTGTGACCACAAAGTCTTGATCAACGATAAAAAAAACAAAAAAACACCAACGAACAAGAAAAACATAACAGACAATAATAAAATAAGGATACTGAACTGGGGATGTCAAGGTGATATCCGATTAATACAAAAACAATTAACACGGTTTTCAGGACAACCCCTCCCCTCTCCTGCCCCCTCCCATCCCCTCCCACCACCACCATCACCACCACCACCATTGAAGTTTGAAGTATTTTTCATTGTACCTCAGTTTTTGTTTGTGTTTTGTCTTGTGTTTTTCGTACATCTGTGTCGGCCGCTATCGCGAACGCAGACCAAAACCTGGTTATGCATCAATTCTACACACCATTTACATGAAGAAAGTATCAGTGACGCCATAGGAAATTGGTACCAATCAGCATCATCATGTGCCTATAAAGTAGACGATATTGACTTGCAATAAATGTAGTGGAGTCTCCACATCGACAGTTGTGTGCAACCGATCTCGCATATGTTCTTATCTTTCGATGTCGTCGCATACCATGAGAGAATTATGTTAATCGGAATGATATTTTCATTCACTTTTATCTTTCATCAACATCATATGCCATGCAGATAAGCGCGTGCTATCATGGAACGCCATCACACACGATCACCAGAGTCGTGGATTAGATCTGCGTTTCTGTCCCGACAATACCATGTGGCCAAGACTTCCCGATATTTGCCTTTTTGTCTTCCGCTTGTTCTTTTCCCGTCAGTCATGCCAGTTGTCATCAAGTTCACTAGGTTATTTCTTCTCATAGCGTGCCTTGAGAATATTGGGTGTCTGCGTCTCATTTGTCCAATCAGTGTACACTTTTAATTTGCTTCTTGTAGGATTTGCTCAATGGCCTTAGTGTCTGTCCATGGTGTTCTCTGCTTTTTTTGTTTTTTTTTTGTTTTTTAGAAACGACAGCTCCTGCGCCGCTCGGCATGACTCACGACCCAGGAGACTTATCTGTTGATCTAATGTGTATTTTAGAGAAAGGTAGCTGCATATATTTTACACGACGTCGAAATCAATCCCACCATATCTCTGCTGTGTGTGATCCACATGGGACAACGGATACTCACGCAAATCAGTCCGGTATGACATCACACTGATGTTGGACAACAGGATGTCTTCCTCCTTCATACAGGACTTCACACTGGAGTTCACAACCAGCGAACGCAAGCAAGCATCCATTTGTTAACCGATACGTTTATTAATTTGTCATTACTTCTGAGCGTCGAAATCAATCCCACCATATCTCTGCTGTGTGTGATCCACATGGGACAACGGATACTCACGCAAATCAGTCCGGTATGACATCACACTGATGTTGGACAACAGGATGTCTTCCTCCTTCATACAGGACTTCACACTGGAGTTCACAACCAGCGAACGCAAGCAAGCATCCATTTGTTAACCGATACGTTTATTAATTTGTCATTACTTCTGAGCGACCGACACTCATCCTATCGGTATTATCACAAAACCATCAGCTTCCAGATCTGAGCTACCGACACTCATCCTATCGGTATTATCACAAAACAGTCAGCTTCCAGATCTGAGCGACCAACACTCATCGTATCGGTATTATCACAAAACCATCAGCTTCCAGATCTGAGCGACCGACACTCATCCTATCGGTATTATCACAAAACCGTCAGCTTCCAGATCTGAGCGACCGACACTCATCCTATCGGTATTATCACAAAACTGTCAGCTTCCAGATCTGAGCGACCGACACTCATCCTATCGGTATTATCACAAAACCGTCAGCTTCCAGATCTGAGCTACCGACACTCATCCTATCGGTATTATCACAAAACCGTAAGCTTCCAGATCTGAGCGACCGACACTCATCCTATCGGTATTACCACAAAACCGTCAGCTTCCAGATCTGAGCGACCGACACTCATCCTATCGGTATTATCACAAAACCGTCAGCTTCCAGATCTGAGCGACCGACACTCATCCTATCGGTATTATCACAAAACCGTCAGCTCCCAGATCTGAGCGATCGACACTCATCCTATCGGTATTATCACAAAACCGTCAGCTTCCAGATCTCCCGGCAGCTGATTTCCAACCCTCGACTCAGTATGTCGGGGAACTGTGAAACGTGTTCACGTGCCCCAAGCCACACCACCGGCTAAGGTGTAGTCACACCTGTACAACTCGAACTCAACGGTATTACCTGTTGTTGTTGTTGGTATTAAAGATGTCTGCATTGGTGATGATGATGATGGCGCAGGTATGTCTGGTGCATTTTCGCAACACTGGGGACAGATATAAGACATACTTTATATCGTGTAAATTATTTTACAAATAATAGATTATCTTTATAATACATCTTATCATGATAAGATAAATATCATAATTATATTATAATATAATATCTTAAGACCAAGTGAAACCAGAAGATGAGGCCGCCGGTGCATTGTGGAAGACTGCAAGGTTCATCAAGCCCACATGCGGAAGGGATCGTGCACAAAGCCTTGTCTCGTTTGCGGGAGGGGGGATCACCAACTACCTATCACTATGCCTAGACTGCCATGAATCGCGCTACTTGGTACCAAAAAACTGTGAAACTGTTCAGAGCCGATGTTCGACGTTTGGCCAACATAGCGCCATTTTAACTCCATTTTAGAGACGGTGGGGGGGGGGGGGGGGATTATATGGTGTGCTGAATACTGAAATGTATTCAGACATGTCGAGTGAATAAATACGACCAAAGCCAAACAAGCTGATGCAGCTTACGGGTGAGGATTGATAAAATTTCTGGGTCAAGCTTCTTGCCGAGGTGCAGCAGGCTGAACCGCCATGCCCAAAACAGCGCAGATTGGTTCCAGTCATCGAGCCTCTACGCCCAAAGCCGCCGTCCATGCCTCCTCAAGCCGCCGAAGAATGGTGGCTGGTTCCTCTCGTCCAAGGCCGGTACGCTGGGATGAGCCGCTGGAATATCGTATTGAACGCGGGATTTAGGGGGTGGGAAGGATCCAAGATTATCGGCCGCTAACTCAACAAGTACCAAGATCCGGCAGGATGTCTAGATATAATTCTTCCACCCACAAAGGCGCCAATAAAAGAAGCATTTACAGGACACGGCAGCTCAAAGTTCTATATATTTTTCTGCACATCCAGTATTGGAAGAAAACCGGATAAGGAGAAGATGTCGAGATCATAACAACAGTCGCCTACCTCGGCAGTAGAAACTTCCCTGTACTGCACGCAGGCGAAGTTGATGAGGGACTGAATCAGGCCAGTGCCACGATTCTTCATGACGCGGAAGAATTCATGCAAAGGAATTTCGACGGGAACGTTGTCACGTGTGCACAACTGGACCTCCGCATCACTCCATACAAGTTATTCTGTGGTAATAGCAACATCAGAACGCCAAACTTCATCCCGACCCAAACAGTTGTAAATGTGAAAAACCGCGACGACCGCTGTTTTGAGTGGGCGATTGTTTCGGCCCTCTATCCAACCGTTGGACCAGGCCAACATTCATGCACACGCAGACCGCACGAGGCCCACTTGGGCGAGCTAAACATCGCAGGGATACAATTCTAGGTGCAAATCACCAGCATCAACACATTTTAGCAGCTCAGCCCAGACATAGCAGTCAACTTCCTCTGGTGCGACAATGGGCCCATAGTGCACCGGAAATCCAACCAGAAGAATCGCAAACACCAGACCAGCCGTCTAAACATTACTACGGACGAAAAGAGCCGCTATGTCTGAATAAAGAGCCTGATGCGCCTGCCATACAAGATCAGCAAACTCAAAGAGAAGAAGTACCCATGTCTCGGCTGCCTTCATCTGTACTGTAGCCAAGATCTGTTAGACCACCACGAGCTACTATGTCAAGGCATCAACGCAGCGCACCAGATACATGTGATGCCCGAGAAGGGGAAGAACATTATGGATTTCCGGTCCCAAAACAAGCAGATACGGGTGCCACACATATACGCCGACTTTGAACCCCTTAACCTTCCTGTAAAGGCAACAGCGATGGACCAAGCCAGAGCAACACTAGGCAGAAACCTTGCGGCCTCGGCTATGTCTTATCCGCTGTCATGGCATTACTACAGGCCCATAGGTTTATCGGGGAGAGAATGCCGTTGACAAGTTCCTGCGACACTTGAAGGTTGAGTTGGATGGCAGCCGCGTGCAGTTGCAGCGACCAGCTCTGATGGTGATGAATACAAATTTCAGAGTAGCCTTCGCCACAGCCACAACTTGCCACATCTGGGAAGAGGGTAGTATCTGATCTCATTTCCCGTCAGATCCGGAGGGCGTTATATCATTAGATAGCAATGGTTCTTGGAAAAATACCCAGCACATCGAAGGATCAAACCCAATAGCTTCTGAACCTGACGTGGACAGCGTAAACCTCTGAGCCACGGCTTCTTCAAGTAAGTGATTAAAAACGTGGCTTACCGTAGCCAGGTGAAGTTGTATTTCTGTGATATTTCTGTGCGCGTCTGTGATGTTCATGATGATCAAAGGAATTGTTTTCATTTCGATGTCTTGGAGACTCTTGATGATGCCTAGCAAGACAGAACATGTATCCTTCATTACCCGCATACGGACTAAAACATTTTTGTCACAAATAATAAATGCATATCATATCATGAATTTTTCCTAACATGGTCTACAAGAGAAGTGCAGAAAGTATAGTATTATAATTTTTTTTCCTGTTTCTGAAACAATTTGCTCATCATCTTTGAAATTTACGAACAATATATGCATACATGAACATGACCTCAAAACACATGATTTATTCCCTTCATTTTGTACGTTCATCCGTCAGCGCGATTAAAATAATGCATGTATATCTCGACTGTACCAGGTCATGTTCTGCTCATGTAGCTGTGTCTTCAGCATCACACTCTCATCATCATCAAACCTTTCTCCAAGGACTGCATATTTATTAAGTGGGCCCAAACAAAAATGGAGATCTGAGGGCGCCAGATTTGGAATGCATGGAGAATGACGAAGTACAGTCCAGTTCTGTTTGGCAATAGCTTCCCTTGTTTTCTGACTTGTGTAGGCGTGCTATGTCGTGTTGGAGCAAGAATTTTTCTGGATTCTTGTTAGCCCAACCATGCGGAACTGCTTAATAACTGCTGTTAATATTTTGATGTAAGCTTCAGAACTGATTAATATCTGCTTGGCCAATTGTTGATTTATAATGAGACTATCTTCAAGAATAATGGCATTAACTCAGTTTAAAATGCCTGGTCTGGTATCCGTCGTAAATCAGTAAGAGCCTGAAAGACCATGCAGCTCCGCCTCTTTACTTTCTGAAGCTCTAAGTCTCTGAACCCAGCTACTGACAGTGCTAAAAATGACTGCACGGTGTCCATACACGGTACACAAACGTTTGTGAATATTCACCACAGATTAATGTAATTGATATTTAATTATGAAGACTTGACTTACATTCAACCCTTTGCTTCACCAATCAGACAGACAGACAACATGAGAAACACACAGACGAACAAGACCACATAAATAATGTAAACGAAGTGTGCAAGGAACAAAACATGAAATTTAGCATCAGTAAAACAGAGAAAATGACTATAAAGAAAGTAGAAAAACACAACAAAATTTCTTTTAACAGAACACCCTCCTTGAAACATGTAAAGAGTGTTAAGTACTTAGGAAGTATAATATCATTAAATGGCAAATCAGAAGACGAGAATGAAAAAAGATACAATAACGCAAACAAACTCATTGGACAAATAACACCAATACGACAGAACAAACACGTATCATTAGATACTAAAGAAGCAATCTACAACTCAATCTTTTTACCAACTCTAAGCTACCAATTCCAAATCTGGACAATGAAATAAACAGAGAATAGAAATAAATTACAATCAAGGAAATGATATTCTTGAGAAGAATAGTCAACGTATCAAGAAAAGTGAAAATCAGAAATGATGAAATCAGTTGGTGTAATATAAGGGCTAGATTTCATTAGAAAACAACAAGTGAAATGGTTCTTTCACATATCTAGGCAACCAATTGACAGTATAAAACAACAAGAAATGATGCACATACCAAACTGAACGAAGGGAAGAGGCCGACCATGTAAACGATGGACAGAAGGAATATCAATCCACGCGAATCTCAAAATATGAAATCCCTAAACGGACACTCCCGCTGTGTATACTTCACCTCGACACCGCAAGCATTTAAGTTTCGGAGACACTCTTAACTTTATGAGCCAGGTTCCTTCTAATTTCAGTTCTTGAAGAATTTCAGCAATTGTTCCTCTGTTTGGTACACGGTATTCTAAAATGTTTTCTGTAACATTTCAGCTCACAAGCCCCAATTTTTTTCTGTAGTGATGGCGAAATGGTCCATGACTCATATCCATATACGACTGCAAGAAAGATGTATTCTCTCAGAATTGTTACTTTAACATGTGTGCTCGTGCACAGTTCGCGGCGACTGCACTAGCCAGGCGGCCTTAATTAATCAGACTCAATACTCCACTGCCATACACCGCTAGGTACTGTATTGGCAGTAAATGAAAGTTTTTTGTCTTTTTTGGGTGACAGCTGGTGTAGTGCCATAGGTGCTTAACATTGTTTAATCTCTGCAGTGCCATGGCCAGCCTACATCTAACTTCTTTGTTTAAACAGTGCCCAGTGGTATTGATTACGAAGCCAAGATATTCAGTTCGTGACATGTTCAATGTCTTCATTGTTGGTTGTGATCGTTGGCTGGAATGTGGTTTTGTCTATGGCCACTGATTTACTGTCCCTTAAGTTCAAGACAGATCGGACATTGTTTTTGTTTTTTTGTCTTGTTTGTCCCTTAAGTTCAAGACACATTGGACATTATTTTATTGTCCCTTAAGTTCAAGACACATCGGACATTATTTTATTGTCCCTTAAGCTCAAGACAGATTGGACATTGTGTTATTGTCCCTTAAGTTCATGACAGATTGTACATTGTTTTATTGTCCCTTAAGCTCAAGACAGATTCATAGACTGACAACCACGTAGAATGGAGTGCTAAATGTATTGACTGACATTCAGACAGACAGATAGATGGATAGTCATACAGCGACAGTCAGAAATACAGACAACCTGAGCGTTATATCTAGGGGGAGAGGTAGGTATATAAATACACAGATAGAGAGATAGACACACAAAGAAAGGCTGGCAGTCAGGCAGGCAGACGGGCAGACAGACAGACGGTCAAGCAGGCAGACAAACAGGCAGACGGGCTGATAGACAGAAGGTCAAGCAGGCAGACAGACAGATAAAATACAGACGTACGGAATCACAAACTGACAGACAGCTAGACAGACATATTGCAGGGTCTATGAGAGTGTAAGTAGGTGTTGGGTTGTTAGTTACATGGAATGGTAGATTTGTGGATACGTAGGCTGGTGGGTGGATTTGAGTGTGTGGGTGGGTGAATGCATGGATGGATGGGTGGGTGAATGGATGGATGGATTAATAGATGGATGTTTGGATTGGTGGGTGGGTAGATGAATTAATAAACAGATGGATGGATGGGTGCATGGATTGGTGGACAAAAATATGGATGTGTAGGCCGCTGGATGAAGTATTACCTTTCCATTCCAAATTTTCCAATGTTTTCAATCGATTCTGAAATGAGCCACTAACGGTCAGCTCCAGCGAGATAACTCTGTCTTGCGTGTTCCTCTCGTAGTCCCGCAGCTCTTGAAGTTTCTGGGCCAGGCTGTGGATCTGGTTTGTGATCAGTTGGTCGATTCTAGAGCTCAATTTGAACAGCTCATCACTTCGTGGGTCCCCAGGAGCATACTGTTGGACACAAGGGGAAGAAAATTAAATAAGTTATATCCCTTACAAAGTAAGGAGATACGAATCGGTTATCTCCCTTCTTGAAAAGTACCACGCCAGAAGTTAGTAGGTGCAGTGGCGTCACTGGGGTTGGTGTCACCCAGTGCGGTAAACTCTTGGTGTCACCCCTCTAGACTTTCACCATGGTCTTCTTCCGAGTGTTCCTGTACCATATATAATCGCATATAGTAATGTTTGTAAAATAAGTCAAAAAGTTAATAAGGACATAAGAAAGAAAACAAATTGAACAATATAACTTCAATACTTCAGGTAAAACATAAATAAAGAACTTCGACAAACTCGGACAAAGTTAAATTTTTGTTATTTTGCTATGTCTGCTTTGTCAAATTTGCAATTTTGTTATTTTGGTGTCACCCCTTGATGGTGTCACCCGGTGCGGCCCGCACCCCCCCCCCCCCCCCGCACCCCCCCTTGTGACGCCTCTGAGTAGGTGAGTTCAATCAATCAATCAATCAGGTGCCGTCTCCGCAATGAAGGTTGGCTGCAATGGCTCTCCGACACTGTCTGTCTCTTGCCTTGACTGTACATTCTGTCAGGCTGATGTTCGTCCATCTGTTGATGTTATCCTCCCACTTGTATCGTTGTCTACATCTTGCCCGCTTGCCCTCAATCTTACGTTCCATTATGGTTTTTATAAGAGTATCATGTCTTTTAATGTGGCGAAATCATTTCACTTGCCTCCTCTTTATTTCTCTCATCAACTCTCTCTCTCTCTTCATTCTCCGTTTTTCTAGGACCTCTGCATTTGATTGTTTTTGTTTCCATGAAATAAGACCCATTAGTCTGTATATCCACATCTCCCTGGCTTCTATGCGTCTTTTTATTTGCTTGTTCAATGGCTTCCGAGCCACACAGTAGCGTTGATTATATTATACGTAGCATTTGACAATTCTCATGTCTAATACTTTATTAATCTCTGTAGATGTTACTACTGATTTCATGCCGTTGAAAACATTTTTGGCCATTTCTATTCTCTTTTTGATTTCCATTTTACTTCTGCCATCATCTGTTATTATATGTCCAAGATAAGAGAAACTTGTTACTTGTTCTAGTATCTGCCCGTTTACTGTGATGTTCATTGATGACCTTTCCTTTTCGCTGCTAGTAGGTGAGTTACGCTGTGGCAAATAGGTTTTACTTATCGATCTTTGTGGTCTCTCTTGTGGTCTCCGATTTTGAGGCAGGCAAGGTCGATGTGCTCGGGTAGGGATTAATATTGACTGCCGATCGCTTCATGGACATATTTACGTACAAGACGTATACTTAAGACATACTGTTGAGCACTTACAGTGAACGTAGAAATATAACATAGACATATTTCGGTAATCTACGTAAGCGTACCAAGCATGGCACGTGGGAACATTTTCAATGGCACCTGGATGAATTGAAATACTGTCTTTGCTCTCATAAAACATTGAATGTTTAAATAAATAAAGGCATATTATTTTCACCCATGCTATTACTGTTTTTACATTTAAAAAAAAAAAACAGCAAGTAAAATTAGTCGACTACAGAATAAGGCTACCAACTGGCAATATACCAAAACTGTAATGATGCACAGACCAAATGAAACCTGAAGAGGACACCGACAATGCAAACGATAAGAGAGAGAATAAAAGAAAGAAAATGATGTTAACTGCAACGAGAGAAAGAGTGTTGCAGTTCTACATAGAACTTGTACTCTTGTATGGATGTGAGACGTGGACAATGAGCAGACAAACTGAAAACCATCTAATGGTAGTGGAATTGTGGTTTCTGAGAAACATGCACAGAATACCATGGACAGACGGAAAAACCAACGTTCAACTCCTACAAGAAACAAATGAAAACTGTAAGCTGATTCAAGAAAGAAGACGTATACAGTCAAACATTTTTGGAAACGTTATGAGAAGAAATAACTTCGACAACTTGGTGGCAACTGGAAAGATTGAGGGGAAAACAAACAAGGGGAAGGCAGAGAAGTAAACATCTAAGTAGTTTCGACATGTGGCATTGTCGAGATTAGAGCACAGAGCCGATCCACGACTCTGGTGATCGTGTGAGGTGACGAAACATGACCGCCCACACTTATCGGCATGGCACATGGTGGTGATGAATAACTGTAATGTGGTTTTGGAAGAAAACCACAAACATTAAAATAATTTACATCTAAAAGTTAAGACTTTATGAAATATCTAATAAGTGAAGGAAACGGGTTTAAAGTTCAAGAGGGTCGTGTTATCCCACAAGGCTTCGTCTCATTTCGCAGGAAGTCCTGCCAAAGGTATCACACAGATCACAAACTCCATAGCTCTAGCGACGACCCCCGGAGTGTCAGAGAAAATTACACTTGAAAACCGAACGACGTGACCCGGTATCGAACCCACAACCTTCGGTGCGCGAGAAAGACGACGTAACCACTTCTCCACTGAGACTGCCTGTTAAATGAACAAGCTTTTATATTTGTTTAAGAATAAACATTAAATCCCATGTGATATTAGAGGATCAATATAAGAACTCGTAGAAAAGAAACAGAGCTGGATCACTCACCTGGTTATCTCCACGTCTCGAGCCTTGTCCTTTTGTAGCACCTTTGTTTGTGCCGTCACCGGAGCCTGTTACCCGGGTATTAAGGCTTCTCACCTGTGATAGGGTACATACATATTATGGCTTCTCACCTGTGGTAGGGTACACACATATTAAGTCTTCTCACTTGTGGTATTGTACACACATATTAAGTCTTCTCACATGTGATAGTGTACACACATATTAAGTCTTCTCACCTGTGATAGTGTACACACATATTAAGTCTTCTCACCTGTGGTAGTGTACACACATATTACGTCTTCTCACCTGTGGCAGCATACACACATATTAGGTCTTCTCACTTGTGATAGTGTACACACATATTAAGTCTTCTCACTTGTGATAGTGTACACACATATTAAGTCTTCTCAATTGTGATAGTGTACACACATATTAAGTCTTCTCACCTGTCGTAGGGTACACACATATTAAGTCTTCTCACCTGTGATAGTGTACACAATATTACGTCTTCTCACCTGTGGTAGTGTACACACATATTACGTCTTCTCACCTGTTGTAATGTACACACATAATAAGATCATTACAGGTGTATGGGAGGTCACGAGCACGGTCGGTGTGGACAGGTTTCAACAGAAATGCCAAGAGGACAACATGGCCGAATGGGTAAGAGCACTCGCTCTTAAACATCCAGTGTGATGATGTCAATATAGTTAGTTTAACACACACAGCTGGACTAAAATGTCTTCTCGTCCTTGACATGGAGACGTAAATTACAAGTTCCTCAGAAGTCGGAGTGGGTTCGCTTGATGGTGTGGGGCTCTGGTAATAAGGAAAGCTAACTCACAAGCAATAATCATTCCCGCGTGTACTACACTTTAGTTCAAAGCAACAAAATATCTTCGGCTTGCCGTGATGAGTACGACTTTTAGTTAAGAACCTGCTATATTATATACCCCGTCATGGATTGCATTTTCAGAGAAGCAGCAAGACAATCAAAGTGGCTAGGAAATCAAGAAATAAAGATGCAGAATCAACGATTACCTTGTAATTACAACCAAAGAAGGTCCGGTTATAAAGCTAGAGGAAGACAAGAGCTAAATAGATCGATTATGTGAATAATAAACCCTGATATCCTACCTCCTTTGAGAGTTCCGTGATGGTATTCAGCAGATCGTCAGTTTTCTTTTGTAGGGCGGTCACGTCCTCTTGAACATACTTGTTTACCTCGAGGCAGCCGTCGACCACCTTCTGCATCTCCTGTATGGCCACTTTGTATGAATTTCTGTCGTCCTCCAGTTGTTTGACTCTCTGCTCCAGGTCTTCGACGGTGAACTCGACCACTGGAAGATGGAAGAGGAACTCTAACGGTGATAAATACTAACATGGAAGTTTGGTTGGTAGGGGGATTGGTTGGGTGGTTGAATGGTTGATTGATTGGTTACTTGATTGTTTTGGTTGATTGCTTGGTTGATAGGTTTTGGTTGGTTGATTGGCTTGTTGGTTTGTTTAATTGTTTGATTGACTGGGTTGGTAGATTGGTTGATTGAATTGTTGGTTGGTTGGGTGATTAGTAAGGGGGTTGGTTGGTGGTTGATTGGTTAGTTTGAGTGATTGGTTGATTCGTGGATTGATTGTTTATGTAAATAAATTGGTGGGTTGGTTGGATTATTGGGTGACTGGTTGTTTGTTTTATTGGTTGATTGTGTGGTTGGTATATTGTGTGGCTGATTGATTATTTGATTGGCTGGTTGGTTGATTGGGTGATAGCTTTAATAGGTGGAGGGTTAGTTGGGTTGATGGGTAGTTGGTTCATTAGGTGAATGGTGGGTTGGTTGGGTGGTTGGTTTATTGATGCTTGGTTGATTAATTGATTGTTTGATTATTTTTTGGGGGGTTGGTTGATTGGGTGCTTGTTTAACTGATGGGTTTGTTGATTTATTGGTCTGTTGTGTTGATGGTTGGTTGATTTGCTGGTATTTTCATAACTTTGGTGTCTGGTTGTCATTAATTCGGAACATTTAAGTCCAATCCTTTGGCTTTAAAGGGGACGCTGTAACGTAGTAGTTAGACCGGGCGACACTATATAGAGTAGTGGTTAGACCGGGGGACACTGTATGGCGTAGTGGTTATACCGGGGGACACTGTAGCGTAGTGGTTAGACCGGGCGACGCTGTAGCGTAGTGGTTAGACCGGGGGACGCTGTAGCGTAGTGGTTAGACCGGGCGACGCTGTAGCGTAGTGGTTAGACCGGGGGACGCTGTAGTGTAGTGGTTAGACCGGGCGACGCTGTAGTGTAGTGGTTAGACCGGGCGACGCTGTAGCGTAGTGGTTAGACCGGGGGACGCTGTAGCGTAGTGGTTAGACCGGGGAACGCTGTAGCGTAGTGGTTAGACCGGGGAATGCTGTAGCGTAGTGGTTAGACCGGGGAACGCTGTAGCGTAGTGGTTAGACCGGGGAACGCTGTAGCGTAGTGGTTAGACCGGGGAACACTGTAGCATAGTGGTTAGACCGGGGAACGCTGTAGTGTAGTGGTTAGACCGGGGGACGCTGTAGCGTAGTGGTTAGACCGGGGGACGCTGTAGTGTAGTGGTTAGACCGGGGGACGCTGTAGTGTAGTGGTTAGACCGGGCGACGCTGTAGTGTAGTGGTTAGACCGGGCGACGCTGTAGCGTAGTGGTTAGACCGGGGGACGCTGTAGCGTAGTGGTTAGACCGGGAGACGCTCTAGCGTAATGGTTAGACCGGGCGACGCTGTAGCGTAGTGGTTAGACTGGGCGACACTGTAGCGTAGTGGTTAGACCGGAGGACGCTGTAACGTAGTGGTTAGACCGGGGGACGCTGTAGTGTAGTGGGTAGACCGGGCGACGCTGTAGTGTAGTGGTTAGACCGGGCGACGCTGTAGCGTAGTGGTTAGACCGGGGGACTCTGTAGCGTAGTGGTTAGGCCGGGAGACTCTGTAGCGTAGTGGTTAGACCGGGGGATGCTGTAGTGTAGTGGTTAGACCGGGCGACGCTGTAGCGTAGTGGTTAGACCAGGGGACGCTGTAGTGTAGTGGTTAGACCGGGGGACGCTGTAGCGTAGTGGTTAGACCGGGAGACGCTGTAGCGTAGTGGTTAGACCGGGGGATGCTGTAGTGTAGTGGTTAGACCGGGCGACGCTGTAGCGTAGTGGTTAGACCGGGGGACGCTGTAGTGTAGTGGTTAGACCGGGGGACGCTGTAGCGTAGTGGTTAGACCAGGCGACGCTGTAGCGTAGTGGTTAGACCGGGGGACGGTGTAGTGTAGTGGGTAACCGGGCGACGCTGTAGTGTAGTGGTTAGACCGGGCGACGCTGTAGCGTAGTGGTTAGACGGGGGGACTCTGTAGCGTAGTGGTTAGACCGGGAGACGCTGTAGCGTAGTGGTTAGACCGGGGGACGCTGTAGTGTAGTGGTTAGACCGGGGGACGCTGTAGTGTAGTGGTTAGACCGGGGGACGCTGTAGTGTAGTGGCTAGACCGGGGGACACTGTAGCGTAGTGGTTAGACCGGGGGACGCTGTAGTGTAGTGGTTAGACCGGGCGACACTACATAGCGTAGTGGTTAGACCGGGGGACACTGTATGGCGTAGTGGTTATACCGGGAGACGCTGTAGCGTAGTGGTTAGACCGGGGGACGCTGTAGTGTAGTGGTTAGACCGGGGGACACTGTAGCGTAGTGGTTAGACCGGGGGACGCTGTAGTGTAGTGGTTAGACCGGGCGACACTATATAGCGTAGTGGTTAGACCGGGGAACACTGTATGGCGTAGTGGTTATACCGGGGGACACTGTAGCGTAGTGGTTAGACCGGGCGACGCTGTAGCGTAGTGGTTAGACCGGGGGACGCTGTAGCGTAGTGGTTAGACCGGGCGACGCTGTAGCGTAGTGGTTAGACCGGGGGACGCTGTAGTGTAGTGGTTAGACCGGGCGACGCTGTAGTGTAGTGGTTAGACCGGGCGACGCTGTAGCGTAGTGGTTAGACCGGGGGACGCTGTAGCGTAGTGGTTAGACCGGGGAACGCTGTAGCGTAGTGGTTAGACCGGGGAATGCTGTAGCGTAGTGGTTAGACCGGGGAACGCTGTAGCGTAGTGGTTAGACCGGGGAACGCTGTAGCGTAGTGGTTAGACCGGGGAACGCTGTAGCATAGTGGTTAGACCGGGGAACGCTGTAGTGTAGTGGTTAGACCGGGGGACGCTGTAGCGTAGTGGTTAGACCGGGGGACGCTGTAGTGTAGTGGTTAGACCGGGGGACGCTGTAGTGTAGTGGTTAGACCGGGCGACGCTGTAGTGTAGTGGTTAGACCGGGCGACGCTGTAGCGTAGTGGTTAGACCGGGGGACGCTGTAGCGTAGTGGTTAGACCGGGAGACGCTCTAGCGTAATGGTTAGACCGGGCGACGCTGTAGCGTAGTGGTTAGACTGGGCGACACTGTAGCGTAGTGGTTAGACCGGAGGACGCTGTAACGTAGTGGTTAGACCGGGGGACGCTGTAGTGTAGTGGGTAGACCGGGCGACGCTGTAGTGTAGTGGTTAGACCGGGCGACGCTGTAGCGTAGTGGTTAGACCGGGGGACTCTGTAGCGTAGTGGTTAGACCGGGAGACGCTGTAGCGTAGTGGTTAGACCGGGGGATGCTGTAGTGTAGTGGTTAGACCGGGCGACGCTGTAGCGTAGTGGTTAGACCGGGGGACGCTGTAGTGTAGTGGATAGACCGGGGGACGCTGTAGCGTAGTGGTTAGACCGGGAGATGCTGTAGCGTAGTGGTTAGACCGGGGGATGCTGTAGTGTAGTGGTTAGACCGGGCGACGCTGTAGCGTAGTGGTTAGACCGGGGGACGGTGTAGTGTAGTGGGTAACCGGGCGACGCTGTAGTGTAGTGGTTAGACCGGGCGACGCTGTAGCGTAGTGGTTAGACGGGGGGACTCTGTAGCGTAGTGGTTAGACCGGGAGACGCTGTAGCGTAGTGGTTAGACCGGGGGACGCTGTAGTGTAGTGGTTAGACCGGGGGACGCTGTAGTGTAGTGGTTAGACCGGGGGACGCTGTAGTGTAGTGGCTAGACCGGGGGACACTGTAGCGTAGTGGTTAGACCGGGGGACGCTGTAGTGTAGTGGTTAGACCGGGCGACACTACATAGCGTAGTGGTTAGACCGGGGGACACTGTATGGCGTAGTGGTTATACCGGGGGACACTGTAGCGTAGTGGTTAGACCGGGCGACGCTGTAGCGTAGTGGTTAGACCGGGGGACACTGTATGGCGTAGTGGTTATACCGGGAGACACTGTAGCGTAGTGGTTAGACCGGGGGACGCTGTAGCGTAATGGTTAGACCGGGCGACGCTGTAGCGTAGTGGTTAGACCGGGGGACGCTGTAGTGTAGTGGTTAGACCGGGCGACGCTGTAGTGTAGTGGTTAGACCGGGCGACGCTGTAGCGTAGTGGTTAGACCGGGGGACGCTGTAGCGTAGTGGTTAGACCGGGGGACGCTGTAGTGTAGTGGTTAGACCGGGGAATGCTGTAGCGTAGTGGTTAGACCGGGGAACGCTGTAGCGTAGTGGTTAGACCGGGGAACGCTGTAGCGTAGTGGTTAGACCGGGGAACGCTATAGCATAGTGGTTAGACCGGGGAACGCTGTAGTGTAAAGCTTAGACCAGGCGACGCTGTAGCGTAGTGGTTAGACCGTGGGACGCTGTAGCGTAGTGGTTAGACCAGGCGACGCTGTAGCGTAGTGGTTAGACCGGGGGACGCTGTAGCGTAGTGGTTAGACCGGGGGACGCTGTAGCGTAGTGGTTAGACCGGGCAACACTGTAGCGTAATGGTTAGACTGGGCGACGCTGTAGCGTAGTGGTTGGACCGGGGAATGCTGTAGCGTATTGGTTAGACCGAGGGAAGGGAGGGGGGAGGTGGCGTTGCAGCGTAGTGGTGAGACTCTCTACTGCCTTTCAGTGATGATAGGTTCGATTCCCATCGCGGCGGATTCGAATGATTTAAATGATTCTTTCTTTACGAAACTCTCACACCGTCATGGCAAGATGTACTCGATGGGTAACAAAAATTGACCCTTAGCTTTCATAGTAAATGGTCACTCTTTATTGTCGCTGTTGACTCATCCTCCTGAGGAAGGATGTACAATACACGTGTGTGAGACAAGTAGAAAAACGAATCGAAAGTCTCGAAACAGGACACAAAAAGGACACAGGTGTACTCATCAGGAGAAAGACATGCAGAGTCATGAATTGGACCCGCCCCTAGAGCGTATTATGACGGTAAAGAGCCGAAACATTCGGGGACTCCATGTGACGATCGCAAGCCTCGTGTTGTACTCGCTCCTCGTTGGAGTTTTTATTACTACACACAACTGGGATCTGCTAGGCGTCTGTATTGTGGTAGGGCCATTAGACGCTATAAGCTTGGGTGCACAGATGAGTAGGTGGCTAATCTTTCTTTCACATAGCCAGACGATCAACCTAAGCATCGAATGCTCGCCCAACCGTTCTCGTGACATTATAAGCGTAGCTTCCTAGCAACTACATTAATGTACCAGCTTCATGGATTTTATTATATGTATACGAAGCAACTCCGTGGCTTAGGTCTTACGGTCCGCTTACCCGCGTTCGAAATACACCAGCGATCAATCTGGCAATAGACCGCGTTGCGCTGGGTTTTAATGAGTTGGTATAGGAGCCGATCGTTCAGAAAGCAATGACAAACTACGGAACGTAAACTTGCAAAGACATCAGGAACAGCAGTAAAATGCTGGTGTTGACAGCGATGTCTTGTAAAAAGGATATTTCAAAAAAAAAAAAAAAAAAAAAAAAAGCAACGGCTGCATTTCAGAATATGAAGATTGTCTTATGCAATAAGTCACTATCATTGAATGAAAAAAAGAGAGTGCTGAAGTTCTAAATAGAACCTGTTTTGCTGTATGGCAATGAATCTTGGAATGTAAATTAACAAATTAAGAAGAGACTGGAAACAACAGAGATGTGGTTCCTGAGACGAATGTTACGAATTCCTTGGACTGACAAAGTAACTAACAGCGATGCATGAAAGAGGCTAAGTAAATTAAAACATTACATAAAGCAATAAGAAAGAGGTAAACAGCTATTTTTGGTCATGTGATGAGAAGAGAGGCATTGGAGAACATCATGACAACTAGAAAGACCGAGGGGAAGAGAGGCAGAGGCAGACCAAGAGAAATGATGCTGGATGGATTAGACGGTGGCATGGAGGAAAATCAACAGCGGAGTTGATCCAGAAAACCAAAGACCGAGATCTGTGGAGAGTCGTGAACGCCTACGCCAGCCGGCATGGCACTTGATGATGATAATGAAACTAATTGGGGGAAATATTTAAAAATACAGTTATTAACAATCGAGACGCCGCAGTGATTTTGTTTTTGGTACACTCTGTAGACGAGTAGATTTTATAATGGCTGTTCTAGCATAGTGATTGAATATTTACAGCTGCTGCAGTTTTCTTGGTGGTTGATTTCTAGTGGTATCACGTTTGAATTCAAAACAGAGGCTTAAACTGTAGGATTAGGCAAACCTGGCTTTGTTTGGCCCGTGGTACGTTGAACAGATGCCGTTAATAATGCACGGGAATAAGACATCAAAGCTGAGACAAATACAATAGAAAAGATGATGTGGCTCAGCAGGAGAAGACTGATCACAACTGACCAGACATCACGGCTTTCTTCTTTTTCTTCTTCTTTCGTTGGCTTGAGATGTGTCTATATCTGTAACGTTGTCTCTTGTATGAGTTTCACTGTCTTTGTAACTTCGCCTGCTGCGTATCGACGGTGTTACGGACGCAGTACGTAATCTCGCATACCGCGTTCGAAACACAGCTGCGGACGATTTGGCATAAAAACCCCTTGCGTTGGTATTTTATGAAATGGTATGGGTGCAAGCTACCGAACGTAAGTTTGCCAAGGAATTACGAACAGCCAAATACATGCTAGCGTTGATTGCTACATTATGTAAAGGGTATGAAACTAACGTTTAACTTGTTTTTACTTCTGTCAGTGGTCCATAGAGTTTAACCCCTACTGTTATTTCTCTCCGCCAGAAGACTTGCCTTTCTCTGGGCCTGAAGAGTTGCCTTTCTTTAGATTTCAATGTCGAGTTCTTGTTTGTTTGGTGTATGAAGAGACATGTTCAATCAATCTCCTTTCATAGATTATCTAAGGATGCATTCATGTTTACATAACCTAGCACCAATCCTCCAGTCAAACATTATACGGTTGATAGATTATACAAGGTTTCCCTCAACAAAGTAGCAGAGCCACTCACCCAAATGACTTTCAGTGTAGCAGAACCACTCACCCTATCTCCAAATTAGACATAAACAGTCAACATATTTTGGACACGTTATAAGAAGAAATAACTTAGCGAACTTGGCGGCAACTGGCGAGATTGGAGGCAACAGAACAAGGAGAAGGCAGAGAATTAAATATCTGAATGACTTGGCAATGTTATATCGTCGAGACCTAGTCACGGAGCTGATCCACGACTCTGGTGATGGTGTGAGATGGTGAAACATGATCGCCCACTCTTATCGCCATGGCACATGATGATGAATCTCTGATCATGAATTACACGTGTGCAGAACCATCAGATGAAGCAAATACGCAATGTCCTTTAACTGATTAGACACGAATGTCCACAACACAAAAGCAAAACAGAACACGCACTCATTTGTCATAGACCACACAAGGATGCCATTAAATAGCCACAGAACCACACTTCCAAGCTTATTTCACAGACTATACAAGGATGCCGTCATAATGGCAGGAAACCAAACATCCAGTTCTTCATTTACATCACACAAGGATACTTCCACGATCACATCAAAATCATACCTCCACACTCCTATTTTATATCACAGAGGGATGCCTCCACGACGACAGTAAAACCATACCTCCACACTCCCCTCTTATATCATCCAAGGATGCCTCCACGACCACAGCAAAACCATACCTCCACACTCCAATCTTATATCACAGAGGAATTCCTCCACACCCACAGCAAAACCATAACTCCATATTCCTCTCTTTTATCACAGAGGGATGCCTCCACGACCACATCATAACCATGTCTCTACACTCCTCTCTTTTATCACAGATTGATGCTTCCACGACCACAGCAAAAGCATATCTCCACAGACCTGTCTTATATCACAGAGTAATGCTCTCAATACAGCAGAACCAATCATACGGATATGGATACGTATTTGCGGATCTCACTCTCCATTACCAAACCAGCACGGGATTGTAAGCATGCACAACGTATGTACAGATCTCCTTAGTATTTAAGCCTCTATCGTTTCTTCTCCTGCCTCGTTCGCAATCAGGTCTTCCCGTTGTTAACTGAGTGAGTGACTCCCAAGTCCGTCACATCCCCTGTGCAGCGTGTATACCCCCCCCCCCCCCCGCCCCATACCTTTGTAAAGATAGAATACGGTTGTCATGTATAGACACTTAAAGCGAGCTTGGAAGAATGGATATGACCGCTTGCTCTTAAACATCCGGAGTGATGATGCCAAGGCAGTGGGTGTAACCCCTACACTGGTCAGCTGGACTAACATTTTGACCTCTCGACCTTGATTTGGGGATATAAATTACAAGGACATTTGAAGACGGAGTGTGTTCGCCTGATGGTGAGGGACATTGGTAAAAGGGAAATCAAATCCACATGCAAAAATCAGTTCAGTGCGCAAGAAGTAGTAGCATGCATATGGACTTGGCTTGAGTTGACAGTGAGCGAATGACAAATACAAATTAATACACAATTAAACAGAACTGGGATAATCATCATCATCATCATCATCAGCATCATCATCATCATCATCATCATCATCATCATCATCATCATCATCATCATCATCATCATCATCATCATCATCATCATCATCATCAGCATCATCATCATAATCGTCATCGTCATCTCCATCATCATCATCATCATCTCCATCATCATCATCATCATCACCATCATCATCATCACCATCATCCTCATCACCATCATCATCAACGACAACAACACCAACAACATCAACAACATCGTACCCTCTCTAATCTGCGCCCTCTCAGAGGTGGTATTGATGGTGCCAACGAAGGTCAGGTATGTTACCTGACACTCGTACATGCCGACGTCACTCACTCCCGGGTTGTCTATGGTCACCGTCAGAGAGGCGGGTGCCTCAATCTGTCCTTCGGCGTGGAACCTGGGGTAGCCAAGCAATGGTTAGACGGGTATTAGTGTATGTTCATATACATTTAAATAGAATGTTGTAGTGAAAATGTTTGATACAGGCATTGATAATGCACATTGGGAGCAAGTCGCCGCTGAACGTGTTGCATGGAGGGCAAATATCAGAAATGGAATAAAGTCAAAGGAGAAAATTATTGCAGAAAAGTCACACACCAAGCGTTTGAGACGTAAGATGGTGCATGATGGTGGAAATGACCACGTGTTCACATGCACCCACTGTGAACGGACATTTACAGCGCAAATTGGCCTTATCAGTCACACTCGCTACCGCCATAGTTAAAAGTTATTATGCCTTTTTAAAGCACAAACTATCGTCTGTCAAGACGGCAAGGTGCCAATGTCATGTCATGTAGTGAAAAAATGGTCAGATGTGTATAGTATTAGTGTCTGTTCATATACATTTAAATAGAATGGTGTAGTCAAGTCGGTCTCCGTGGCTAAGGGCTTGCGAACGCAGTTTGTGAGCCCGTATACCCGGGTTCGAAACACGGCGGTGCTGGTTTTTTTTCGAAAAAGGTATAGGGGCCGGTCGTTCAGAAAGCAATGGCAATCTACTGAACGTAACACTTGCCTAGTACATCGACAGCAGTTGAAAATGCTGGTGTTGACTGCAACGTCCCGTAAGGGATACGCAAAAAAAAAAAAAGTAGTCAAGCAATGGTCGGATGTGTATTAAAGTCTGTTCATATACAGTTAAATAGAATGTTGTAGTCAACAAATGGTCGGATGTGTATTAGTGTCTATTTCAATCAACCATGTGCCATGCCGGAAAGCGTGGGCGGTCATGACTCGCCATTTCACTCGATCACCAGAGTCGTGGATCAGCTCAGTGTGCCTGTCTCGTCCATGCCATGTGGCCAAGCCATCCAGGTATTTTCCTCTCGGTCTTCCTCTTGGTCTGTTCCTCTCGATCTTGCCAGTTGTCACTAAGTTCTCCAATCCATTTCTTCTCATAGCATGTCCAAAAAATGTTGACTCTCTACGTCTAATTTCTCCAATCAATCTACGATTTTCATTTGTCTCCTGTAGTACTTGGTGCCTTTTTACATACAGTTAAATACAGGGTGTTTGTAAAGTCTCACTATACTTTGAATGTAAAACAATTTTGAAAAATAAAGTAAATGACGCCATAAAAAAATTTGTTCCACCGTCCATCGTGAAGCAATATGCAGCGAATGGCGTACGTTTGCGGAAGTAATCCTCTGCACTCCAAATAAAATGGGGTTATGAACGGAAGAAAGATGTTTTGGGGTTGAGCAAGTGTTTCGAAATAGCGGTCGATACACACGGATGGTTGTTCAAATATATATAGCAATATTTATCGATGAACAACCTCTTCATCGCATTGCGGTTAGAAATGTGTTGAATACGTTATAAAGAATACTTCATTGATACTCTCCAGCGTCACCAAAACAGCGTTGGACGATAGCAGTAACTATTGTAACTAATTAATGAATTTTTAGCACATTTGTAATGACGTCAAGTACTTAATTTTCCAAAATTGTTTTACATGCTAAGTGTAGTGAGACTTTACAAACACCCTGAAGAATATCCCTATGAATAAAGTGTTCAATTGTTTTAGCTTTTGCTTTTGTTCATCTTTTAATTTCTTCAGCACGTTCTTTAACTGCTATATGCTGCTAGAGAGTCTGGTGCCCCACGAAGTGCCCAGAGGATCTGGCCGGCATTGGAACTCCGGGGAAAGACCGTTGGACAGACTGCATCATGTGCCATTAGTATTGCGACTCTCCGCTTGGTGTTGACAAAGAGGAAAGATCGTGTTTTGGGAATATACCGAGTGCTGCGATGTGGGTTCTTGATTCAGCTCAACGGATGCTCAACCTCGCCTAAGAGTGTTCAGTAGAGTAGAGGCTGCAAGACAATAAACTACATCTTCTTCGATAAGAGATACCCCACGCAGTCACAATTCACATTTTTTCTTTGAGCACGCAAAACATGTGTCAGGTGTGGCTGGCATGTTGCTAGCTTAGATTATCTTTAGACACTAGATTCAACCACTCTGGACTGACGTCAGCAGACGAGCGGTTGGAAAAACAAAAGATCACAATTTCCTGTCTGGAGAAAGCTTCGAACCTAAAACCAAAGGATCACAGATGACTGCACATGCCACAGTACCACTATGCTATAGTGGATCCCGGTGCATACCGCTACCACATAGACACACTTCACGGTGACTGCGATGGCGAATAATCCGACGGTGCCGACAGCGATATGTACTACTACTATTACTACTACTACTACTACTACTACTACTACTACTACTACTACTACTACTACTACTACTACTACTACTACTACTACTACTACTACTACTACTACTACTACTACTACTACTACTATTAATTATACTACTACTACTATTAATTATATTACTACTAACTACTACTACTACTACTACTACTACTACTACTACTACTACTACTACTACTACTACTACTACTACTACTACTACTACTACTACTACTACCACTATCATCACCACCACCACTACCACCACGACCACGACCACCACTACTACTACTACTACTACTACTACTACTACTACTACTACTACTACTACTACTACTACTATTAAATATACTATTATTACTACTACTACTACTACTACTACTACTACTACTACTACTACTACTACTACTACTACTACTACTACTACCACAACTACTACCACAACTACTACTACTACCACTATCATCACCACCACCACTACCACCACGACCACCATGACCACCACCACCACCACTACTACTACTACTACCACTACTACTACTACTACTACTACCACTACTACTACTACTACTACTACTACTACTACTACTACTACTATTAAATATACTACTACTACTACTACTACTACTACCACTATCATCACCACCACCACTACCACCACGACCACGACCACCACCACCACCACTACTACTACTACTACTACTACTACTACTACTACTACTACTACTACTACTACTACTACTATTAAATATACTACTACTACTACTACTACTACTACTACTACTACTACTACTACTACTACTACTACTACTACTACTACCACAACTACTACTACTACCACTATCATCACCACCACCACTACCACCACGACCACCATGACTACCACCACTACTACTACTACTACTACTACTACTACTACTACTACTACTACTACTACTACTACTACTACTACTACTACTACTACTACTATCATCACCACCACCACTACCACCACGACCACGACCACCACTACTACTACTACTATTTCTACTACTACTACTACTACTACTACTACTACTACTACTACTACTACTACTACTACTACTACTACTACTACTACTACTACTACTACTACTATCATCACCACCACCACTACCACCACGACCACGACCACCACTACTACTACTACTATTTCTACTACTACTACTACTACTACTACTACTACTACTACTACTACTACTACTACTACTATTAAATATACTACTACTACTACTACTACTACTACTACTACTACTACTACTACTACTACTACTACTACCACAACTACTACCACAACTACTACTACCACTATCATCACCACCACCACTACCACCACGACCACCATGACCACCACCACCACCACCACTACTACTACTACCACTACTACTACTACTACTACTACTACTACTACTACTACTACTACTACTACTACTACTACTATTAAATATACTACTACTACTACTACTACTACTACTACCACTATCATCACCACCACCACCACGACCACGACCACCACCACCACCACTACTACTACTACTACTACTACTACTACTACTACTACTACTACTACTACTACTACTATTAAATATACTACTACTACTACTACTACTACTACTACTACTACTACTACTACTACTACTACTACTACCACAACTACTACTACTACCACTATCATCACCACCACCACTACCACCACGACCACCATGACTACCACCACCACCACTACTACTACTACTACTACCACTACTACTACTACTACTACTACTACTATACTACTACTACTACTACTACTACTACTACTACTACTACTACTACTACTACTACTACTACTACTACTATTATTACTACTGGTGCTACTACAACTACTACTAACGCCACCACTACCTCTACTACTACTACTACTACTACTACTACTACTACTACTACTACTACTACTACTACTACTACTACTACTACTACTACTACTATTACAACATATGTTACAGCAACTATTACCACATTAAAAGGAGTAATCACTGTAGCAATAATCAGAACTGTTTAATGTATTGTTGTGTTTGTTATTACACTTGAATACATTGACCATCCAATCTGCTTTAGCTGAATCTATTTCTATGATTTTGTTCTGTCGATGTCATTGTGTTTGTTACAAAACCTGGCTTCCCTTTAGCTGGAACAAGGTCTTGTTCCGTTGCAGTGATTGTTGTGTTTTTATGAGACCTGACTACATTTACTTCTGACCTGCCATTCGTTGGAACAACGGCTATCGTTCTGGGAGGTGTAATCGTGGCTCGGACAAAGTCTGTGTCCGAGGAACGCCTCCTCCTGAGATTTTCTAGTCGTTTGTCGTACTTGGGGAAGTCCAGCAGTCCCGGGGTGGTGATGTCTGCTTCTGGAATTGGCAATATTAAATAGGTTCATACAACTGGTTGTTATAACCACAACATGTCGTTTACACATGGCTTACTACTGCTACTACAAGTAACACTTCTAGTCTTGTTGTTACAAACAAAACGTGGCGCCTACACTTGTACTACTACTACCACTACTACTACTACTACTACCACTACTACTACTACTACTACTACTACTACTACTACTACTACTACTACTACTACTACTACTACTACTACTACTACTACTACTACTACTACTACTACTACCACTACTACTACTACTACTACTACTACTACTACTACTACTACTACTACTACTACTACTACTACTACTGCTGCTGCTGCTGCTGCTACTACTACTACTACTACTACTACTACTACTACTACTACTACTACTACTACTACTACTACTACTACTACTACTACTACTACTACTACTGCTATTACTACCGCTACAACTATAATCATCACACTATTCTTGCTACATCCACAACATGCCACTTACATATAGATAGAAAACAGTCTCACTTTCGGTCAACCAACCCGAGAACACCAGAGTTCATGGCCGTTAAAACCATCGCAAAATCCTGACAGGTGTCTCTACTTGTTCTAGCCAGTATGAAACCACATTATGCCCTCAAACGACAGAGAATACTACCGCAGACTTGGTGAATTAATAAATCGTTGTATGAGATTAGCCAGTAGTAAGGGTGTATGATACAACAAGGGCAATGAAGATAAAGTGCAATCTTTAATACCATGGATATTTCCTGAGGCAACATGAATCTGAATCATAGACCATTTCGCAATGACTAAAACCCTGATTTTTGAACTGAAATTTTACAGAAATAGCCATAAAAATATCGTGCACCAAGAAGAAGAAGAAAACGGATTTTTGAACTGAATGTTAAAGAAAATGCCATAAAATATCGTGGACCAAACAGAAGAAAACGAATGCTTGAACTGAAATGTTACAGAAAATGCCATATAATATCGTGGACCAAGAAGATGAAAACGGATTTTTGAACTGAAATGTTACAGAAAATGCCATAAAATATCGTGGACCAAGAAGAAGAAAACGGATGTTTGAACTGATATGTTACAGAAAATGCCATAAAATATCGTGGACCAAGAAGAAGAAAAATACTGACGTTCTTCAAGATCTAAACATAAACAGGAAACACTCACAAAAATATCATCGTATCTCAGAAACTAACAAGGGTGGCTATGTTGAAGGCGGCAGTGGTTTAGTCAGAACCGTGATGGAAGGCACTCTTCCTGGTAAACAAAGTCGCTTAAAAGTGGACAGTGTCGGTTTTATCCCATATGGCTCAGTCTCTTTCCGCAGCGCGGAAAGCGTCGCACAAACCACGAACTCCGTATCTCCAGCCACGACCCTCAGGAGTCTCCGAAAAAATGCACTCGTGAACCCAAGGACGCGACCCGGAATCGAACCCACAACCTTCGGAGCCCGAGTCAGACGGCTTGACTACTTCGCCACAGAGACTCCCGACCTCTTCCTGTTAGAAGTGGCAAGGACTGTCAAGCACGAGGATTGACAAATGAAAGTAAAGACATCTTGGGCATGAGGGTGAATGATCAAGAAAATCCTCTGTCGGAACTACGATCCTAGACCAATTGGCAACTAAGGCTTAGGGCAGTGGTTCTCAACCTTTTTTGGCCCGTGCCCCCCTTCACCATATTTTTAGAACGTCATTCCCCCCCCCCCCCCTTTCGTATTTCCTCCCTAAAAATTCTACCCTGCCGCTACACAGTATACGTAATAACTGAAGCTAAATTTAATAGCACATACTAAAACAAGTCTAGACATCTACATAAAACGTAATTTGCGAATCTACTTACGTTATAAAATGAATTTCAGAAGGGTGATACGTACAGAACCGTAAAGTATGAAGGGAAAAACAATATCAAGTAATCGGTTCTTGTATTAACGCGATCTTGAAATAATCTTCACCCCCCCCCCTCTGGAAACCTCAAAATTCCCCCCGGGGGGGGGGGGATTTCCCACCGGTTGAGAACCACTGGCTTAGGGCCTGGTTGGCACTGTTTCACATTCAAGCACTCTCTCTTTCTGAATTCAACCCCTAGCAAAACCTACAGTAGATAAACGAATTAAAAGACAGAAACAAGGCACCTGTGTCCTCCCGTGACTCAACAGGGTGGTCCAGCTGGCCTGGCTTGTCCCTCGCCTCCGAGAGTGGGATTTCCAAGGTAACTTCACTACTGAGCTCCTTCTTGATGTGTATGGCCAGCAAGGAGAAACTGTTTGTAACCTCGGGGTCGCATTTGAGGACGACACTTTGTGTTCTCATTGGGGAAATATCTCTCGGCGTGCTGACAAATTTGCCGGAGACTGTGAAGGGAAATACGTCGGTATATGTTCATGTGCATGTTTACAGAGAAAAATACTGCATGCATTGGTAGAAGTCACCACGGAATGAATATGAAGAGAAACGAATCTTTCTTTCTCTTCTTTCTGTTTTTCTGGCTATCTATCCATCATGTTGTTTCTTCTTCTTCTTCTTCTTCTTCTTCTTCTTCTTCTTCTCCTTCTTCTTCTTCTTCTTCTTCTTCTTCTTCTTCTTCTTCTTCTTCTTCTTCTTCTTCTTCTTCTTCTTCTTCTTCTTCTTCTTCTTCTTCGTCTTCTTCTTCTTCTTCTTCTTCTTCTTCTTCTTCTTCTTCTTCTTCTTCTTCTTCTTCTTCTTCTTCTTCTTCTTCTTCTTCTTCTTCTTCTTCTTCTTCTTCTTCTTCTTTTCTTCTTCTTCTTTTTCTTTTTGCCCCCGACAGAAAATCCTAACCTGCACAGTTCGCGGTGACTGCACTAGCCAAGCGGCCTTACTTCCTAAGGCTCAAAGACCCCTCTGACATACACCGCAACGTACTATGTTGGCAGTAAATGTAAATGACAGTTAAGGTTTAAAGACGGAGCGTCGTACAATCAGCATTGTGGAAGAGGGTTTACGGGCGCAGTTCGCAATCAAACATATTAAAGATTCACTGGCTGGACAAGACGACAAAACGTTAAGAAAAGTATTAAAGATTCACTGGCTGGACAAGACGACCAAACGTTAAGAAAAGTATTAAAGAGTCACTGTCTGGACAAGACGACAAAACGTTAAGAAAAGTATTAAAGAGTCACTGTCTGGACAAGACGACAAAACGTTAAGAAAAGTATTAAAGAGTCACTGTCTGGACAAGACGACAAAACGTTAAGAAAAGTATTAAAGAGTCACTGTCTGGACAAGACGACAAAACGTTAAGAAAAGTATTAAAGAGTCACTGTCTGGACAAGAGAACAAAAAGTTAAGAAAAGTATTAAAGATTCACTGGCTGGACAAGAGAACAAAAAGCTAAGAAAAGTATTAAAGATTCACTGGCTGGACAAGGCGAGAAAACGTTAAGAAAAGTATTAAAGATACACTAGTTGGACTAAACGTTAAGAAAAGTATTAAAGATTCACTGGCTGGACAAGACGACAAAACTTTAAGAAAAGCATTAAAGATTCATTGGCTGGACAAGACGACAAAACTTTAAGAAAAGTATTAAAGATACACTGGCTGGACAAGACGACAAAACTTTAAGAAAAGTATTAAAGATTCACTGGCTGGACAAGACGACAAAACTTTAAGAAAAGCATTAAAGATTCATTGGCTGGACAAGACGACAAAACGTTAAGAAAAGTATTAAAGATTCACTGGCTGGACAAGACGACAAAACTTTAAGAAAAGCATTAAAGATTCAATGGCTGGACAAGACGACAAAACGTTAAGAAAAGTATTAAAGATTCACTGGTTGGACAAGACGACAAAACGTTAAGAAAAGTATTAAAGATTCACTGGCTGAACACGACGACAAAACGTTAACAAAAGCATTACAGATTCACTGGCTGGACAAGAGAACAAAACAAATCCACGCAACTCAGTATTAAAGAAGGTTTGTCAATAAGACAAATATCATAGAGGTAAATTGATTATTTTGCATACGTAAAGAGACACGTGTGCCGGTCTCTCTGGCTGTGGGGTTACAACACTTTCTCTCTGTAATCCCGTTTATCACGCAGAGTCTCGCAGCGGAGCGAGAACTGAGGTGGTTCGACCCCCGCTCGTGACTTGCGGATACTGAGCCGGCCGCTCAGAAAGCAATGGCAAACTACTGAGCGTAATCTTGCCAAGAGATCAACAGACAGCTGAAAGATGCTGCTATTGACAGCTAAGTCCTGTAAAAGGATACGCAAAACTATAAAGAGACACGTGCAACTAGATCTGAAAGCTGTTATGACTTCATTAAAGAACAGCAGACTAACATGTTTGGTCACCTTACAAGAACGCCCTAATGCCATCTGTCATTTAGCGCCACATTGAAGAAATGTAATGGATACAGAGGAAAACCACGTAAAGGATGGAGTTATGGTATCAAGAACAACCTTAAACAAATAAATACCAGCTTACAAAGAGCATTAGATAGAGCGCATACAATACTTAACATCCCCCTGTCCCGTTCTCCACCCTCAACACTTAACAGGCGTAAACTGAGGAAGGGATGAAGAAGAAGAAAGAGGCATGGATATCTGGAACACAACATCACTTGCTGGCAGTGGACGCGGATCCGAGGTATACCGCATGGTTGATGTGTTCAGATTAATACAGATCATGTATACATGACATGTGGACGTCAGACTTATGATAGAGTGGAGTTTGGAACTGCTGTTAAGGAGCTTTGTCCTGCTGCCTGATATGCTGATAGATGATGGTGATGTGTCTTGAAATAAGAGACCTGGGTGAAACAGCACGAAGGTAGACACATTACATTAATTAAACTGTGGACAGAAGCTTAGCATGGTCAAGTGGATAAGAAAGCGAGTTCTTAGACATCCGGTGTGCTGATGCCGAGACAAGGAGTTCAACCCCTACACCGGACATTTGGACTAAAATGTTGACTTCTCGTCCTTGACTTGGGGGAATTAATTTACAAGTACCTCTGATGTCGGAGTGGGTTCGCCTCAAGGAGAGGGATGCTGGTAATATGGACAGATTTATTGTAATTAATTGACTTATGTCATGATCTACAGTTCGTGAAACAATCAAGCATGTAGAGCATTTGTTGGATTCCCCACCCCAGGAAATGCTGGTGTGGTGGGAAAGGAGCAGGCGGACAGATTGGCTGGGTCTGCACCCCTTGGTGGGGTATTGGGTGCATGATAAGGCAGATGTGGTTGGGTCTGCACCACTTGGTGGGGTATTGGGTGCACGATAAGGCAGATGTGGTTGGGTCTGCACCACTTGGTGGGGTATTGGGTGCACGATAAGGCAGATGTGGTTGGGTCTGCACCACTTGGTGGGGTATTGGGTGCACGATAAGGCAGATGTGGTTGGGTCTGCACCACTTGGTGGGGTATTGGGTGCACGATAAGGCAGATGTGGTTGGGTCTGCACCACTTGGTGGGGTATTGGGTGCACGATAAGGCAGATGTGGTTGGGTCTGCACCACTTGGTGGGGTATTGGGTGCACGATAAGGCAGATGTGGTTGGGTCTGCACCACTTGGTGGGGTATTGGGTGCACGATAAGGCAGATGTGGTTGGGTCTGCACCACTTGGTGGGGTATTGGGTGCACGATAAGGCAGATGTGGTTGGGTCTGCACCACTTGGTGGGGTATTGGGTGCATGATAAGGCAGACGTGGTCGGGGGACTATGTGGTCGTGTGTATGGTGCAGAAGAACAGATAGATCATCACAGCCTGGAGAGACTGATGCTGCAGGGAGTGACCAGAGGATCGGACCGACAGAAAACTCTGAGAAATGGCCAGTCAGACATGTAATCAGACTGCTACTGGTATCATTAGTATTGTAACTCTTCGCTTGCTGTTGCAGTTGACGACAAAGCACGTTTGACAATGTCCAGAGAGGTGTTATGGCGGTTCTTGACTTAACCCATCTCAACTCCGCAGTTCTTGAATATTGTGGTAATAAATAAGACACCAATGATTATTCTTATGACGATTATACCTTTATGACGATAACAGAGACGAACAATATGATGAGACGATTATTCGTATAAGATATATGAGTATAAGACGATTATATACCTTTATGACGATAACAGAGACGAACAGTATAATGTTCAAAATAATAATGAAGGACCAGCAATTTTGAAGATGGAGGTTCAGAATGCTCTTAACCATATGGAATCTGGCAAGACTCCCGGTTCAGACAGCGTCACAACAGAAATGATTAATGCTTTAGAAGAATATGAAATAGATAAAGTTACCAGTCTGCTTAATACAATATATGATACTGGAAATATATCTCAGGAGTTATGCAATTCTGTATTTATTGCAATCCCAAAGAAATCAGGAGCCTTGGAATGTGATCAACATCGAACAATTAGTATAATGAGTCACATCACGAAGATTTTGCTAAGAATTATCATGCAAAGAGTTAGGAGGAAAATACAACCTGAAATGGGAGAATAACAATGTGGGTTTGTAGAAGGCAATGCTGTGTATATACTGAGAACCGTAATCGAACGTTCTACAGAAGTAAACAAAGATCTACACCTTTGCTTTATTGACTACACAAAGGCTTTCGATAAAGTGAGTCATGTCAACATGATAAGGATGCTTGAAGATCTACACATTGTTGGAAAAGACCTTAGACTTGTAAAAAACATATATTGGAAACAACAAGCTGCCATAAGAGTTAATAATGAAGTAAACCAATAAAAGGGTATTAAGAGAGGTGTGAGACAGTGTCACCGCCTCACCTTTAGAGATATTATTTAGAGGGCTACAACTCCAGCCCAAGGGATAGAAGAGAGTCACTCAGAGCCCGAGTAATCTAGAGCCTTCTAGAAGGACCGGTCATTGAGTCCAGGGTTCCGTGGACACTGATGTGGCCCGCCTATTGCGGGGTCCACGAGGAACTCGGACAGAGTTACCGCCCGTGTCGGAATGGGACACGTGTAGACCGGCAGAGGACAGACGGACTTGAGAGAGGCAACAGGGCCTGCCTTTGAGGGACTCTATAGATATCAATAGATATATAGACATAGGCTAGATAGTTTGCTAGACTGTAGTACGATACCTATGTGTTTGATGTTCACTATCTATGATATGTAATATAGCGCGGGTCTGTTTACCCACTGCGCCAACGCATACTGTATATGTAAATACAATAAATATTCGATCTCATAGCGAACAGATTTATTGTTGCCTGTATGAACCCAAGTTCAGTTACCTAGATAAGAGCAAGACGATGACAGGCTTTTTGGGGGCTAGTTTTCCGGTTTTGGCATAAAATCTATTGTGAAAGAGCTATTAATTGCCATGTAAAATTACTTAATTGATCATATCACATTAATTTGTTTAAATCAAAAAAAAATTGTTAACTTTACAAGTTTACAAAAATTAGTAGCTATCTAGCGATAAAATAGAATTAATCTGAGTCCCTCAGCAGCGTCACAGCAGTGCCTTCGCAGTGTGCCTCATTATTGTTATTCTGTGAACTATTTTTGACATAACTGCGACATTTTTTTGACCGTTACTAATGTTTTCTCACTCTACGAGCAGATTGTTCCGAAAATAGTGCCGCGTGCAACCCATGTAACTGTTCCAACAGGGACGAGAGTACAAGACAACATCGAGTTCTCGGATTGAAAGCTAAGTTTCATGTCATACCCATTGTAACTCTAAGCTGTACTTCTCATCTTTCATCAATGTATTATGTTGTTTCATATTGATTTGGTTGTATATTCATGACCTTGTCACCAACATAACCTTGCATTTTGATTTACACATTAATAATTAAGGGAGTTAACCAAATTTTCGACTACACAACATTTTTTTCTAAGGGATTTAATTCTATAAACATTACAAACAAGTAAAACACAAAATGTCTAGCTTAGATAAGTGCATCGAGCAAGGAATAAAATTAGGTTATAAAGAAGAGAAACTGTCAGAATGGGCACAGAAAACGCACGCAGAAAACATTGCCCGTGAAGAAAGAGCGATAGAACGAGAGGAAAAGAAAATGCAAATGCAGGCAGAAGAAAAGAAATTGCAAATGGAGGCAGAAGAAAAGAAAATGCAGATGCAGATGGAGGCAGCAGAAAAGAAATTACAAATGGAGCTCGACGCAACGGCCAAGCAAGCCCAATTGAATGCTGATACACAAGTGAAACTAAAACAAATGGAAATTGAGTCCAACGCAGAAATATCGATAAATAAGCTAAGAAGCAAAGAGGAAGAACAAAAATATAATAAGTATAAAGGCCTCGTGAAGGCGTTCTGCTCAGGAGATTCCATCAGCCCCTACTTGGAAAATTGTGAGTGTCTCATGGCCTACCATAAGATCATTAAATCAGATTGGGAATTTATTCTAATGAGAAACTTAGCTCTTGAACCACTAAAAGTAATAGAGACAGTACCACAGGAAATGCGAAAAGACTATGATTACTTAAAACAACGCATTCTCCAACATTTTTCTTTAGATACTGCAGGTTATCAACAACAATTTGCCAAATTATCACCACAACCAAACCAAACCTTTATAGATTATGTCAGTACAGTCCAAGACGTGTGCACAAAATGGATCAACTCGGCTAAAACCAACAATAGCCATGACAAACTTAAAGAGCTTATTATTATAGACAAAATAGTTAGCACCATCCCCACACCTTTTGCCAAGTTCTTAAAACAGATGGACTGTAAAAGTATTCAGGAAATCGAGTCCAAGGGGAATGCATTTTTCACAGCAAATAGAGACATTTTTCAGCTAAACATAAGTCAT
>OY992888.1:12376180-12471907 GCA_963921405.1 Cepaea hortensis | reverse complement strand
CCTTTCTCCTACTCCTCCCTCTACCTCCTCCCTCCTCCTCCGTCCTCCACATCCCTCCTCTTCCCTCTTCCTCCTCCTCCCTCCTCATCATTCCTCCTCCTCCTCCCCCCTCCTTCTCCTCCTCCTCCTTCTCCCTCCTCCTTCTACCTCTTCCTCTCTCCACCTCCTCTCTCCTCCTCATCCCCTCCCTCTCCCTCCTCCTGCGTTCTCATCCTCCTCCTCCTCCTCCTTCTTCCTCCTCCCTCCTCCTCCCCCTCCTTCTCCTCTCTCCTCCTCTTCCCTCCCCTCCTCCTTCCTCCTCCTCCCTCTTCCTCCTCCTCCTCCTCCTCCTGCGTTCTCATCCTCCCTCCTCCTCCTTCTTCCTCCTCCCTCCTCCTCCCTCTCCCTCCTCCTCTCTCCTCCTCTTCCCTCCCCCTCCTCCTTCCTCCTCCTCCCTCTTCCTCTTCCTCCCTCCTCCTCCCTCCTTCTCCATTCTTCTCCTCCTCTCCCTCCTCCTCCTCCTACCCTCTTCCTCTTCCCCTCCTCCCTCTCCCTCCTCCATCCTACTCCTCCCTCTTCCTCCTACTTCCTCCTTCTCCCTCTTCCTCCCTCTCCCTCCTCCATCCTCCTCCTCCCTCTCTCCTCCTTCTTCATCCTCCTCCTCCCTCTTCCTCCTCCTTCTTCCTTCTCCTCCCTCCTCCTCCCTTTTCCTCCCTCCTCCTCCTCCCTCTACCTCCTCACTCCTCCTCCTCCTCCTCCTCCTCCCTCTACCTCCTCCCTCCTCCTCCTTCTTCCTTCTCCTCCCTCCTCTCCCTTTTCCTCCCTCCTCCTACTCCCTCTACCTCCTCCCTCCTCCTCCCTCTTCCTCCTCCTTCCTCCTCCTCCCTCTTCCCTCCTCCTCCCTCTACCTCCTCCTCCTCCCTCTTGCTCCTCCTTCTTCCATCCTCCTCCTCCCTCTTCCTCCTCCTTCTTCCTTCTCCTCCTCCTCTCCTTTCCTCCCTCCTCCTCCTCCTCCTCCCTCTACCTCCTCCTCCTCCACCTCCCTTTCCTTCCTCCCCTCCTCATTCTCCCTCCTTCCTCTCCCTCCTTCCTCCTCCTCCTTCCTTCTTCTCCCTCTGCCTCCTCCTTCTCCTCCTCACTCCTCCTTCTCCTCCTCCCTCCTTCTCCATTCTTCTCCTCCTCTCCCCTCTCCCCTCTTCCTCCTCCTACCCTCTTCTTCCTCTCTGCCTCCTCTTCCTCCTCCCTCTTCCTCCTCCTCCTCCCTCTTCCTCCTCCCTCTCCCTCCTCCCTCTTCCTGCTCCCTCTTCCTCCCTCCTCCTCCTTCCTCCTTCTCCCTCTGCCTCCTCCCTCCTCCTCCTTCTTCCTTCTCCTCCCTCCTCCTCCCTTTTCCTCCCTCCTCCTCCTCCCTCTACCTCCTCACTCCTCCTCCTCCCTCCTCCTCCCTCTTCCTCCTCCTTCCTCCTCCTCCCTCTTCCCTCCTCCTCCCTCTACCTCCTCTTCCCTCCTCCTCCTCCCCCTCCTCCTCCCTCCTCCTCCCTCCTCCTCCCTCTACCTCCTCCTCCCTTCACATTCCTCCTCCTCCCTCTTTCTCCTCCTCCCTCTCCTCCTCCTGCTCCCTCCTCCTCCCTCATCCTCCCTCCTTCTCCTCCATTCTCCTCCTCCCTCCTCCTCCCCCTCCTCCTCCTAATCCCTCCTCCTCCCTCCTATTCCTCCCTACTCCTCCTGTCTCCGCCCTCCTCCTCCCTCCTCCACCTCCCTCTTCCTTCTCCCTCCTCCATTTAACCAAGACAGACAGACAGTCAGACAGATAGTCGGGAACGGTATCTTATATGACTACTTATATGATTTAAATGAGATGCTCTCCACCATGGGCTGGACTGGGTCAGACAGACAGACAGATAGATAGATAGACACTCCCCACCAGGGTCTGGGCGAAGCCGGGCAGGGTCAGCTAGTAAATAATAATTTTCGATGTTCATTTTGTGTCATTTGTATCATCTCTACACCATTTTGTTTCTTATTTTTACATCGTCAGGTTTAAGAAAAACACTGCATTAACTGTACATGTACAACTGGTTTAATATTTGCGAAACATACGAAATAAAGGTGTGGAAAATACTATAGGAAACATTTTCCCAATCGCAAAACACATCAAATTGTCATTAACATCAAAATATATAAACATGTACGAAACATTTTATTGGCCACTGGTGCTTGGCTGCAGATCATTAATGTCGTCATCTAAGGCAGCAGTTGGGGGTACCGGAGTTGATTTTTTTATAAACATGGTGAGCTTTGTCTGAATTGTATGTTTCTTTTTTCTTTTCTTTTTTCATCATATATTTCACGATACGGACGAAACACATCGTGCGCCATCCGTTCAATCCTTGCAAATCGTTCGATGTTTAGGTCCATTGCTTCGAAATGTATAAGAAGTTTATTCAGTTATTAAACCTTCTGATAATCCCTTAGTGATGAACTTTCTTTCTGGCTCATCCTCTTCTTTATTGGCTTCTCTTGATGATTGCAGACAACGCCGTTCGACTGATAATTGAGGCAGAAATAAATCTGAAATCTAATATGGCTAGTAATTGTGGTCGTAAAGTCGAATGGTCGTAAGTTGCATAGGTCGTATGTCGGCAATCCTCTGTATTACGATACGACGCTATAGGAATGTGCAGTATTATGATGCATGCCTGCCAGTCCAGCAAGTGTATGGGAGCAGTAGAAAGTTTCAAAATGGCGTGACTTCTGTGACAGACTGTTCATGGCCGGCCCAGGCACACCGAGTAGTGACCCCTGAGCCGATCTTTCTACAGGAATCTAGGCAATTTATCGACGCTGGAGGACATGCATTTAACGCAGTTCTGACTACATCGAAAAATGATACATTTGTTCTTTACTCAGAATACATTCACACACACACACACACACACACACACACACACACACACACACACACACACACACACACACACACACACACACACACACACACACACACACACACACACACACACACACACACACACACACACACACACACACACACACACACACACACACACACACACACACACACACACACACACACACACACACACACACACACACACACACACACACACACACACACACACACACACACACACACACACACACACACACACACACACACACACACACACACACACACACACACACACACACACACACACACACACACACACACACACACACACACACACACACACACACACACACACACACACACACACACACACACACACACACACACACACACACACACACACACACACACACACACACACACACACACACACACACACACACACACACACACACACACACACACACACACACACACACACACACACACACACACACACACACACACACACACACACACACACACACACACACACACACACACACACACACACACACACACACACACACACACACACACACACACACACACACACACACACACACACACACACACACACACACACACACACACACACACACACACACACACACACACACACACACACACACACACCCACCCACCCACCCACCCACCCACCCACCCACCCACCCACCCACCCACCCCCCCCCCCCCCCCCACCCACCCACCCACCCACCCACCCACACACACACACACACAACATTATCGGTGTCCATTTGAAGCCCCTTCATAATTTTGGGTTGTGTCGAACTGAGAATCCATGACAAATTTCAAAATCCCCGTCACCCTTTCATGTGGATTGGAACGCATGAGCACAGGGTCTGTAGGCGAGCGGCTAGCCACTACACCACTGCCACTCCCAATGTTTTATGTTACTAGCCCCATATGTTCATAGCCCAGTCAGCACTCAATGGTCATGTGATCAACGTCACGTCCGCCGCCTGTTCTTCCCAGAACACTCCAAGATACCAATGCTAGGTCCGTTCAACCTGGCCATCTATGTCAATATGTTTCAACAATTTCACTTCAATGCTGATTCAAACGCATGCACTCGCGGCGGGCAGGCCAGCATGCAAGCCACTGCACTCCCGAGCTCCCGGGACAACGTAGGTGCATTTACGATCAATGCGCTTCGGAAACAATCGATATGACTACACTTGGACATCTGCTGAGAGAGTAGTGCTGGGCATGAGTACGATGAGGTCAACTCTAAAATATCAGTTAAATTAGTAATAACTTGTAAAAAAAAAACGATACTAACAATTAGGCATAACAATGGTATTGTTGTTCGCTGTCCTGTTATGTTCCTTCTCAGCAGTAATGGTATTTATCTATTTTGTTATGCTTGCTTGCTTTGCTTGTGTTCGTTGGCTTGAGCTCCAACACGAAGTCCTGTATGTCGGATGAAGGCATCCTGTTGTCCAGCATCAGTATGATGTCATACAGGACCTGAGGTTTGCGTGAGTATCCGTTGTCCCGTATCTGGCTTATTGGTGTGCAGACTGGTGGTTCCTCGCCGTACAGGCAGACACTCTCCGACTTCGGAGGATATTTTGTTATTATTTGTCTAATGTTGGGAAACGTATTGTATTGTTTTATGAAGGTCAATAAGAACGAATTAACAGCATTTTTGCCATCATCATCATCATCATCATCATCATCATCATCATCATCATCATCATCATCATCATCATCATCATCATCATCATCAAGAAGACACAAATGTTAGTGGCATATTTTTACATGGCGTCGCAGTCAACCCCAGCATGGTGGTCAGCGTGGCTTAATGGATAAGATCATTGGCTCTTAAACATCCGGCATGCTGATGCCGAGGTAGCGGGTTCAACCCCTAAAATGGTCCGTTGGACTAAAATGTTGACGTCTCATCCTTGACTTGGGGACGTAAATTACAAGTACCTCAGAAGTCGGAGTGGGATTACCCAATGGCGAGGGACACTGGTAATAGGGAAAGCTACCCCACACGCTAAAATCAGTCCAGTGTACCATAAGTAGTAACGTGTGTATGAACTTCGCTTGAGTTTAAAGCAAGCGAACATAAACAGGGGAAAAATGTGCAACAGAAATGGCGAAGCTACGAGGGGAAATAACCACTGATAACTTCATGTGAGTCAACATAAGTATGTATTATCTCCACTTATGAAATGAAGACCACTGCATAAACATTGAAAAATACATCGATAACTAAACAAACAATAAAGAAAAAAAAAATCATGAAAATACAGCAGGTCAGCATGGCCGAATGGATAAGAACGAGTGTTCTTAAACATCCGGTGTGCTGCAGCCGAGGTTAGTGGTTCAACCCCTACACTAGACAGTTGGACTAAAATGTTGACATGTCGTTCTTGACTTGGGGACGTGCATTACAAGTACCTCTGAAGTCGGAGTGGGTTCACCTGACGGTGAGGGACACTGTTAATAGGGAAAAGCTAATCTACACGCAAAATGCAGTCAAGCACTACTTGAAGTAGTATGTATGGACTAGGCTTGTGTTCAAAGCGAGCTAGCGCAAAAATAAAAAAGATAATAAACACAAAACATAAAAGATAAAAATACCACGACACAACGAATCGACGTTTGGATCATAATAATCTTCATCCGGAAAAACACAAACAGATCTAAAGAGAAACGTGAATTTAAAACTTCTGCATTTTCTCTTTATGATTTAATTTTTAATTACATTGTCGAATTTCACATTTTCTTTAAATCTGTTTCTTTGCGGTTTCCATTTGCCTTATTGGATCTCGTTGTTAGGTATTTAGCCTGTCTATGTTTATTATCTCTCACTTTTTCCCTGGAGTCACACATTTCTAACTGTTATTATTTTCTTTGTGTTAGCTTAGCTGAATCTGTGTGTAAGAGAATCATCAGCCACTATTCTGTACTACAACTATTTCATTAAAGGAAGCTACATGTATTCTATAAAATATTTGGATGAGGGGACAGGAATGTGTGCGTGTGTGTTTGATAATCGCCATAGAAGAAATAAAAGAAGTACAATATAAGTAGATCAAATACTGATGTTGTGCCAAGCTTTACTTGATACTACTACTGGCACCTTGCCGTCTTGGCAGACGATAGCCTTTATTCCTTTCTGATCGTTGCCCTAAATGCAACACGTTCAGCAGCGACTCGCTCCCAAGGTGCAATATCAATATATTTAACAGTCATGTCCCGCTTACACACATCTTTGTATCGTAGTAAAGGCCGACCCCGAGATCTTTTACCCATTTGTAAGTCACCAAAAAGATGTCCTTTGGTATTCTACTGCCACCCATCCTCGTAATGTGTTCTATTAATCTAAATCTACGAAGACTGAGCATGAAACAAACCGTCATACAACCTGATGGTTCCAATACTTCAGTATTTGTGATTTTGATTTGGCCGGCGCTCACAGAAATAGATGAAACAACGAGAGACTGTTGTACACTGTAGGAAACATACACATTGCTAGCTGTAGTTACTCCCACAGGGATTCGAACCTGTTTCCTCCAAATGACTACAGGTCTTCGGTGCAGAAACTAACGAACTTTGACGCATGGTCAACTTGACACCCCTTTTAAAAAAGTTACTTGCAAATCTTTTACAGGACGTGGCAGTCAACAGCGTTTGTTGGCTGTGTGTGATTTCTTTTTTTATATTAAGTAGGTTGCCATTGCTTTCTGAGCGAGCAGCACTCATACCATTGTATGAAAACCAACGCAATGGCGGTCTGATGCCAAATCGACTGCAGCTGTGTTTCGAAAATGGTATGCGGGATTACGAATTGTGTTTGTGACTCCTTCGGCACAGAGGCGGTACCCCTCTAAGATGTGGAAGAAAGTGTCCGTCGCCGATCATCTACCTACCCGAGAAGCTGTGTCTTGCTAGTCTAGTGTGGGCTTCCATACCACTTTGAAGTGAGGAAGGAAGGAAGACAGGCAGGTATGCAAGTAGGCAGGCTAGCAGGCAGGCAGGCAGACAAGCAGGAAGGAAGGATGGAAAGAAGAAAGGAAGGAAGGAAGACAGGCAGGTAGATAGGTAGGAAAGAAGAATGGAAGGAAGACAGGCAGGTAGGCAGAAAGTTAGGCAGGTAGGAAGGCAGGCAGGAGAGAAGAAAGGAATGCAGACAGGTGGGTAGGCAGGCAGGCAGCCAGGCAGGCAGGCAGGCAGGCAGGAAGACAGAAAGGTAGGCAGGTATGCAGGCAGGCAGGAAGGAACACAGACAGGTAGGCAGACAGGCATGCTGGAAGGTAGGCAGGCAAGTTGTAAGGCAGGCAGGAAGGAATGAAGGCAGGAATAAAGGAAGAAAGGAAGACAGTCAGGTAATCAGACAGGCAAGCAGGATGGTAGGCAGGCAAGCATGAATGAAGGCAGGCAGGCAAGCAGACAGGCAGGCAGGTAGTCAGGCAAGCATGAATGAAGGCAGGCAGGCAAGCAGACAGGCAGGCAGGTAGGCAGGCAAGCATGAATGAAGGCAGGCAGGCAAGCAGACAGGCAGGCAGGTAGGCAGGCAAGCATGAATGAAGGCAGGCAGACAAGCAGACAGGCAGGCAGGTAGGCAGGCAAGAAGGTAGGCAGACAAGTAGGAAGAAGGCGGACAGGAAGGAACGAAGGCACCTAGGCAGCCAGTCAGCCATTCCGACAGGCAGTAAGGAAGGAAGGAAGGAATTAAAGAAGGAATTAAGGAAGGAAGGATGAAAGGAAGGAAGGAAGGAAGGAAGGCAGGCAGGCAGGCAGGCAGGAAAGAAGGAAGAGAGGAAGGAAGGAAGGGAGGATGGAGGGAGGGAGGGAGGAAGGAAGGAATAAAGGAAGGAAGGAAGGAAGTAAGGAAGGAAGGAAGGAAGGAAAACTCGTATGATTGAATTTTTTCCCCCAGGGCTGCAAACAAAGCACGTAGGCCCGTCTTACATTTCAATCACTCATCTTTCGCACACCAATTATCCATTAAATATGTTACATGTAGTTGGAAAATTAAAACAAAACAGAAAACATTGTGAAATGATCAAGTACAAATAATCCGAACTTAAACAATTCACATTTAAACGTTTTGAGACAGGCCTGATGACTTATCGTCCTTGACAGACAGACACATATTCCTCTGGATCTTTCCATGTGTCACGATTTACCCCAATGCTTCTCATTACATCGTATGACCAAAGAAAGCCGTTTGTCCTTTTCTAATTGTTGTTTTTATTTTTCTAGTTTCACTACCTCTTTCAGGCAATCGTTGTTAGTTACTCTGGCAGTCCAAGTAATCCGCAACATTCGTCTTAAGAACCACATCTCCGTTGCTTTCAAGGTATCTCTAATTCAATTACCACATGGACAGTTTTCAAAACACCCTCACAGCTCCAGCTTCAGTCAGTAGGTTAGTGGACCCGCCTTTTCGGATCACTAGTAGAGCCAGTCTGCATGTAACGTAGGTTGGTTGGTCATTGGTTGATGGGCTGGCCGGATCGTTGAAGGTTAGCTGATTGGTTGGACGATTGATTGAATGGTTGGTTGATTGAATGACTAGCAGTTTGACTGGCTGGCTGACTGGTGTGATTATTTGCCTGTTGCTTGATTGGCTGGTCGATTGTGGATACAGCGAATCAAGCTCTTGGATTAAAAATAATCAAGGTACAGTTTGGTGAAACTATATTTGGGTAAAAATTTAATTCTTCCACATATGTTGTATACTGAATACTATTTTATATTTTCAGAAATTATTACAGTTATGGTTGGTTTTGTTTATTTGCCCATTCATTGGATGGTGACTGCCATGGAAGAGTGAGCTTTAAATCTGAAGTCCTCAGCGCGCAACTGTTGGAATATAATTGGTGTAGAGACTTGTCTTCTGGCCCGGAACCGAAGCAACATCTCCTGGTGCTGCAGAGCTTGCCTTCCCCTCTCCTAGCTCAGAAGCCAGCGCTATTGCCAGACCAGACCGCTGGCAGAACTAGACATCTACGAAGACAACCGTTACAGACAAACAAGGCACAACACTGAATGGCGGCAACAGACCTTCGTTTACAACTCGTGCTCCACAGGTGCCAGATGTGTCATTGTAAACATATTCCAACACAATATCCCTCGAGAAATATTTGTCCTGCATAATTTTCATGCATTTATTATGCGGTGTGATACTGTCACCGCATTGCATAATCCTGAGTGCACGATGGAATAGGTGGCCAATCTTTCCTCGTTTAGCTGAGATGAGCCCAAGCTTCGAATCGTCGTCCGACAATGTTCATGAAATTATCAGCATAGTTTCGCTAACTATAACTACAACTCATTTCCCAGAAGAATCTTTATTCTTATCCGGACTAAAATGATGACTTATCGTCCTTGACTTGAGGAAGTAATTTACAAGTACCTCTGAAATCGGAGTGTGTTCGTCTGATGGTGAAGGACACTAAGAACAGGGAAAGCTAATCCACACACACAATTCAGTAAAGTGCTATTAGATGTAGTATGCATGGAGTGTGTGTGTGTGTGTGTGTGTGTGTGTGTGTGTGTGTGTGTGCGTGCGTGCATGCGTGCGTGCGTGTGTGTGTGTATATAAGGTACGTTCATCTGAAATCCGTTCGTGGCGCACATCGCGTAATTGCTTACGTTGAACATGATCATGTCAAAGTCATGTGATAAGTACTGAACAATGAATAAAAGAGCAGGAGCTTATCGTCCCATGATGCATAGGTTCTATATCTGACCGTTGAGATAATGGCCGGGTTGATCCAAAATCCGCCCAAAGAAGCTGAAAGAGCGGTGATTAAGTTTCTTTCATTTGAAGGATGTCGACCAGTGGATATTCATCGAAGAATGCAGGCAGCTTATGGTAACAAACTTGTCTCGAAGACAACAGTGACATACTGGGCACGAATGTTTCGGAAAGGACGTTAGTTCACGACAGAACTTCGACGGCCGGGTCAAGAGCATGTTGTAGCAACAGAAAAAAACCATTGCCAGAATTGATGAAGCAGCACAGATGCACCGTTGTCGAAGCATACGTTCGCTAGCGAAAGAATTTGATATGTCAATTGGGAAAATTCAAAAGGTCGTTCGTTAGAAGCTGCAATATCGGAAGGTGCGTTCACAGTAGGTACCACGGATGTTGACCGAAAACAAAAAGAGGAACGCATGGGATGGTGTTTGAACCACTTGCTATGTCACAGAGTGGAGGGTGATGCATTTCTCTTCCGCATAGTGGCAGGCGATGCATCATGGTGTCACCACTTTAAGCCGAGCAGCAAAAGAGAGAGCATGCAATATGAGCATGCTGGATTACCAAAAGCAAAAAAATTCAAGTTACAGGTTTCCGCTGGTAAGGTTATGTTGAGCGCATATTTTGACCATGAAGGGCTTTTGTTGGCCGACTTTAAAGAACCTGGTGTCAACATCAGCTCTACCCACTACTTTCAAACACTAGACAAGCTTCAAAATCAAGAATAAACGACCCGGCATGTTTCTCGCAGTGTGATTTGTTGCACGATAATGCTCGTCCGCATGTCGCAAAGATTGTGCAGGAAGCATTAGTAAGGAAGAAGCGGGAAATTCTGCAACATCCAACCTATAGTCCTGATTTGTCACCATGTAATTTGCATTTGTTCAGACCTCTAAAAAAAAAAGCCCTCAAGTGGCAACGATTTCACACAGATGCAGACGTAATGAACTCGGTAAACACTTGGTCCAGTGAGCAACTACAATCCTTTTTTGCGGACGGGATTCGCCGCCTCTCTAAGCAATGGGATGCATGCCTGAATGCCTATGGCGACTTCTTCTGACCAACCCATGGTGCATAATTCATTCAAAATGAATGCTTTGTTTAATTCTACCACATCTGTTAGTGTTTCTCTCATGCTCTTCTAATAAAGCCATTGGAACGGGTTTCAAATTAACGTCCCTAATATATATATATATAATTCTATTCACACAAAACAACCGAAAAAAAGAACCCAGTATAAGTTTTTACAAACGGGAATATCCTCTAGACAAACCTTTCTACTGTCAGGAAATAGACTTGATATCGATCTCGCAAAGTACCGACATGGTAATGTTTAAATGCTGACAATGGAGAGAAAGAGAAGGGAGTTCGTTAAAGAAAGAGCTAAGAGATCAGGGGTCTTGAGTGACAGCAATACTTTATAGATTGATCGAGGTAGTGTTGAAATTCCCGCAGTAATGCCATGTAATCTACAGAGCGAGATGTGTGGTCAGACGGGGATGTACCGTGTGGTGGGACTAGCCGTTTCTGAAATTGACAGGAAAGTTGTGGTATAATTTAGGGAGGGAATAGTTAGGAAGGAGACTTTGCAGGTGTTGGAGTGGGGGAGGGGAGGTGCGGTGGAGGGGTCGAGACAGAAACAAAGAGAGGGTCCAGAGACAGAATGAGACATAGAGTAAAATAGAGAGAGATAGAAAGAGAGATGTATAGAGAAAGAGACATGGAATAAAATAGAGATAGATAGAAAGAGAGATGTATAGAGAAAGAGACAGAAAGTGAAATAGAGATAGATAGAAAGAGAGATTTACAGAGAAAGAGACAGTGATAACTAACGAACGAGCGGAGGAATTTTATGTTTCAAGGGTCACAAATTGGGCATACAAGTCTGTCTTAAAGTCGATCTTTCCAACCACTGTAAAACGGGTCAACGCGCCCAATTTGTGCGAAACATTGACATGCATATAGAAAATGATGGAGAGAACGAGAGAATATGTGTGTGCGTGTGTGCATGTCTGTGTGTGTCTGTATGTACGTGTGCGCACATGTGTGTGTGTGTGTGTGTGTGTGTGTGTGTGCGCGCGTGTGTGGATGGATGGATGGATGGATGGAGGAATGGACACATTCATGCACGTATGTATATATGCCTATGTCTGTGTGTGTGTATGTGTGTGTGTGTGTGTGTGTGTGTGTGTAAGTGCGTGTGTGTGTGGATAAATGAATGGATGGAAGAATGGATACATGCATGCGTGTACGTGTGTATGTCTATTTCTGCCTGTATGACTGTCGATCTTTCCGTCTTTCTGTCTAGCAACACAATCTCAGACAAAAGTAACCAAACGAAAGCGACTCAAGCGAGCCATAAACAGTTTCTACCCACCTTTCCCCGTCTCCCTGCTCTACTTAAACAGAAAGTTCCCTAATGGATGCCAGCCTCTCAATTGTGGTCTATCAACTCGCGCATGTCATCATTACGTCTCGACAGAGGCATACGATATCATATCCTTATAATCAGATTGAAATTAAAATATATGCTGAAAAATGGTGGATAGAAGCAGAGACAAAAACAATGGAAAAGAAAACGTCAATCAGCAATTAATATCAAAATGCAGCTGCTGGAAAGAATACCCACACGCTATATCTAGCCAACAGCAATACAGGCTGAGGAAACAGGGAAGAAATTATGAAACTACAAGATGAAAACAAAAGTGAAGTGGACAACCAAAGGGGTCAAAGAGCAAATTATCATAAAGAATTCGAGAAAAGGCAACATTTGAAAACTATATTAAGAAAACAGAGATAAAATGAGCCATTTCACACAAAGAGCTGAGCGAAACTGCTAGCATTGGAAGCTGAAGAACATCATTGTAGAAAACATCCCTGTCATTGGAAGTTAGAGAAAGAATCCTTCCATGTTACATCAAACCATTTTAAACAGTTGGCTGTGATTACGAGACAATTATTAAACAAACAAACAAAATCCATTGAGATCTCAGAGATGTGGTTTTGCAAAAGAAAATTGAAAACTCCTTGGAAGACAAAATGAGGACTAAATATATTTAGAATTAATCTAAGACGCAATGACAATTTATCACAAAGATAGAAGATGCGTGAGTTATGGTTGTGTTTTGTTTTCGTCCACATCATTATCCAGTGCCTTGCCTGTTGGCGTGGGCAATCAACCTTCTCCGCAAATTACGATCTCAAACGTCATGGATCAATTCGTTTGTTGACCCCCTTCCGTGCCATGATATAAGACTGCCAAGAATGTTCTCACACCGCCTTCCTATTTCTCTCTTTCCGCAAATCTTTCCAGTTGTCACAACATGTTCCAGTTTTGTTCTCTCATAACGTAACTTACAAAAAAAAAAAAAAACGATGACTGCCTCGTTCTGATGTTTGTGATAAGTTGTCTTTGCGGCTTTGCTTCCCTTATAAAGTCACGATTGATCACTTTGGCTGTCTATTTAATTTTCAGCATTCTTCTATAGAACCACATCTCCAAGGCTTCCATGATTTTTCTCCTGTTTACTAATTGTCCAGGACTCGCAGCCGTATGTTACAACTGCTTCTATGTAACATGCAAGAACTCTTTTTCTAGATTTCAAGGACAGTGACTTATTGCACAAAACGTTCTTCATTTGATAGCATGCAGTTTGTGCTTGTTCTATTCAATTCTTTAAATCAGTGATGCGTCTTCCATCTGATATTATCCATGTGTCTAGATATTTGAAAATGTGACTGTGAAAAGATCACATCATAGGAAGACAAAAAGTTAAACATGCCATGACAGCTGGGGATATTATAGAGAGTGAGAGAGGCGGACAGCAAGAAAATATTCGTGACAGCCATGGTACCGAATGGTGTCAGCCCACAATCTGCTTAAGATAGAAGGTACGGAGAATATGATCACTCACGCAAGCCGACAAGGCACTTGAAGATGCTTGAAAGGTAGTAAAACACAGGCAATCTAGGCAGCGCCATAATTACAGACAAGAAAATCTACAATTTAAAGTTTAGGACAATATGCCAGGATAAAGATGCAGAGAGGGTCTTAGGAAACTAGGTATGTAATGAAACAAATGTATGTTAAATTCTGAAGACACACAATAAAACAAATAAGGTCAACATAGCCAAGTGGAAACATCTTTCGTTATTAAACACCTGGTATTGATGTAGCGGGTTCAGCCCCTTCACTGGACAGCTGACTAAATTGTCGACTTCTCATCCTATAATTGGGGACGTAAATTACAAGCACCGCAGAAGTCGGAGTGGGTTCGCCTGATGGCGAGCGACACGGTAAGGGGGAAAGCTAGTCCACACTCAAAATACAGTCCAGTGCACTAGAAGGAGTAACACGTGTGTGGACTACACTTGAATTCAAAACGAACGGGGGCAACGCAGGTAAATGAAATGCTGGGGGAAATGGGTGACAATACAGTAGTACATGTTTTTGTTGCATTGAGATAAAATAAATAAAATTTTTGGGAAATGGGTGACAATAAAGTATGACATGTTTTTGTTCCTTTGAGATAAAATAAAGAAAATGTTTGGGAAAATGGATGACAATAAAGTGGTACATTGTTTTGTTGCCTTGAGATAAAATAAATAAAATGCTGAGGGAATGGGTGATAATCAAGTAATACATGTTTTTGTTGCCTTGAGATCCAGATTTTGTATATTACTTTGTTCTTGCTCTGATGTAATTAGTTTCCCAATTCCCATGCGTGCTATTGGTAACAATAACCCGGTTCAAATTACCGAATTTCCGGTATGTCTTTTTCACCCGGCTACAAAGGGATCATATAGTTCCTGGTGAATATTTTCCCCAGGAGAAATCCAGAGAAATTGTGTTATTGATGTTTTTCATGTTGTAAATAAATATCGCCTTTGAGAAAAAAACAAAACAACCTGTCTTGTGCGTTGTGTAGAGGGGAAATTTCTTTCTAGAGAATTCCAGGACGAGAGGGGTGAGGGCGGGTAGGAGGGAGATGAGAAGATAAAGAGATATAGCCGGGTTTATTGTCATAACACTTCCCTAAATGAACTTCCGGGTGATGTACTTTGGGTCGTCGACTACAAATTGGAGCTCCAATCGTGAAGAGTATTATAAACACATTTCATTATGTTGAGCGTGGAGTCTCCAGGTGATCTTCCGGCACGCTTTGACCGAGGCTTATATATATATATATATATATATATATTCATTAATTGGCACCTTTCCGTCTTGACAGACAAAAGTTTGGTACATTGTGCTTCAAACAAAAGAGGCTTAATAACTACGGCTCATGGCGGTGGCGAGTGTGGCTGATAAGGTCAATTCAAGCTGTAAATGTTTGTCCACAGTGGATACATGTGAAAACATGGTCATTTATCATGCACCATCTTACGTATCTCACGCTCTGTGTGTGCTTTATCTGAAATCATTTTCTCCTTTGTCTATATTCTATTTCTGATAGTTGCCCTCCATGCAGTACGTTCAGCGGCGACTTATAAATGTATCTATATGCCGTCTCCCTGGTCTAGGGGTTAGCAGCTTTCTCCGTAACCCCGAATACTCTCGTGGTTGACGTGAGCGCACGAGAATTGGAAGCGGTTAGAGTCGTGCCAGTGACTTATGAGAGTATGGAGCCGGTCGCTTAGAAAGTCGTGGCGTGCTGATGAGCGTAATCTAGCCTAGGAATCAACATACAGCTAAAAGATGCTGATGTTGACCGCAATATCCTGAAACGGGATGGAAACGCGGAAAAAGAAAGATATATATGTATATCTCTCTGTGGGAGTCTCTGTGGCGAAGTGGTCAAGCCGTTTGACTCGTGCTCCGAAGGTTGTGGGTTCGATTCCGGGTCGCACCCTTCGGTTTACGAGTTAAATGTTTCGGAGACTCCTGTGGGTCGTCGCTAAAAGCTACGGAGTTCGTGCTTTGTGTGGTGCTTTCCGTGCTGCGGAAAGAGACCGAGTCATATGGGATAAAACCCGGTGCAATGAAGTCGACCCTGTCGACTTTTAAGCGACTCTATATATATATATATATATATATATATATATATATATATATATATATATATATATATATATATATATATCTTATATATAAATTAGGATGTGCGTATCTCTGTATGTCCTTTATACGCTCGCGAACGGCCCATCCGATTGAGATGAAATTTTCTACACGCCTTCCTTTCAATCCAGCGCTGACAACTGTGATATTTTGTTAGTGTGAATTCGCCTGCTTACTCAGTATTATTTCATTTTTCATTTTTCATCATAATTTCATATATCTCAGGGGACCTAACTCTGTAAAAGTTATTTCAAGGGGCATAACTTTTCTGTATAACTTATAGTCATATTGTGGCATCGTTTTCAAAGATTTATAAACTCTTTGTCCATAGTTATGTACCGGCATATGAGTTATAATAAATAATGATACAATCTGTAAGGCATTTTTAAATTTTTCATAAAAATGATGCACAATGCATAACATTGTAACTCATCTTTTTTTGCTTAAGAAGTTACTGTAGTCATGCAGGTGATTAGAAAGAGTTTTCATTAAAAATAATGGATGGTGTGTGGAAGAACGTTCTTTTAAGTTACTTTTGTTGTTGTATGAATTTAATGAAGCCGGACAGGGTCAGGCAGACAGATAGACAGACAGATAGACAGTCGGGAACAGGAACTTATATGACTACTTATATAAATTAAATGAGATGCTTCACACCAGGAGCTGGGCGATGCCGGGCGGGTCAGACAGACAGACAGACAGACAGACAGACAGACAGACAGACAGACAGACAGACAGTCGGTAACGGGAACGGGAACTTATATGACTACTTATATGAATTAAATGAGATGCTCCCCACCAGGGTCTGGGCGAAGCCGGGCAGGGTCAGCTAGTATATATATATATATATATATATATATATATATATATATATATATATATATATATATATATATATATATATATATGCAGGGTGTTTGTAAAGTTTCTCTACACTTTGTATTTAGAACAAATCTGAAAAATGAAATACATGACGTCATAGCAATGAAGTCCACAGTCCATTATGAAGAAATATACAGTGAATGGCTGTCGTCTGATAGAGTAATTCTTTGCACCCCAAACAGAATGGTGTTATCAACGGAAGAAAGACTTTTTGTGGTTAAACAAGTTTGTTTTTAAATGGTGTCGACACACACTGATGGTTGCTCAAAGATTTATTACAAGTTTTCCTGATAAAAAAAACCTCATCATCGCATTACGATATGAAATTTTATACTGGTGCCGTCATTCAGAAAGCAATGGCAAACTACTGAATGTAAATCTGCCCAGGAATCACGAACAACCAAAACAATGCTAGGGGTGACTGCTGTAAAAGATATGCAACTAAATCTTGTTACTTGCATCATAAGAAGACAGTCCAAATTCTGTGGGTATGTAATGAGAAGGGGAAAGTTGGAGGTTATTGTCTCAACGGGAAGGTTGGGGGAGAAAAGAGGCATATGGCGACCGAGAGAGAAGGTGCTGGACAGTGTGACATGTCTATCCACAGCATGGAGGAACCTCGGTATCAGAAATGATTCAGAAGGCTGTACGCAGACATGGTCACCAACGCCCGACGGCATGGACTATAAGAAGATTGACACCACAAGAGACAGAAGGCTGTACGCAGACATGGTCACCAACGCCCGACGGAATGGACTATAAGAAGATTGACACCACAAGAGACATAAGGCTGTACGCAGACATGATCACCAACGCCCGACGGAATGGACTATAAGAAGATTGACACCACAAGAGACAGAAGGCTGTACGCAGACATGATCACCAACGCCCGACGGAATGGACTATAAGAAGATTGACACCACAAGAGACATAAGGCTGTGGACAGACATGATCACCATCACAACACTTAAAGGACTATAAGAAGACTGACACCACAAGAGGCAGACGGCTGTGGACAGACATGATCACCATCACAACACTTAAAGGACTATAAGAAGATTGACACCACAAGAGACAGAAGGCTGTGGACAGACATGATCACCATCACCACACTTAATGGACTATAAGAAGATTGACACCATAAGAGGCAGACGGCTGTGGACAGACATGATCACCATCACCACACTTAATGGACTATAAGAAGATTGACACCAAAAGAGGCAGACGGCTGTGGACAGACATGATCACCATCACCACACTTAATGGACTATAAGAAGATTGACACCATAAGAGGCAGACGGCTGTGGACAGACATGATCACCAACACCACACGGAATGGACTATACAAAGTAGCTATTGCGCGAAGACGTCCACATGAAAGGCCACCGGGTCTTCTTCTTCTTCTTCAGCGTTCCGAGCCATTGAGGTTCTTTGCTGCAAATACAATCTGTCTCCATTCGTCTCTCTGGTGGACCTTCTCTTGCCAGTCGATGATTCCAAGTGCTTGTAGGTCTGTATGTATATTATCTCTCCACCGCCTTCTTGGTCTACCTCGGGGTCTACGGTCATTTATTTCCTGAGTGTAAGCGAGTTTTGTTTCCCTATTATCTTCCATTCTTTCTATATGCCCCAGCCATTGTAGTCTATTAGCCTTCATGATACCAGTGATTAGCGGGGACTTAAACAAATCATAAATGTCTTTGTTACTTCTTCTTTTCCACTCTCCACTTTGTGTATCCCTAATGGGTCCAAAGATGCGTCTTAAAATTTTGTTCTCAAGGCCACCGTGTGAGTATCCTTAATCAATTGCGTTTTCGCAGTGGCTAAAAGTTTTCCCCGCCGGCATGATCAAATCGTCCAGTGGGATCTTTATACTTTTTTTTTATAATATGGGGTCTTAGGCAGACGAAGTCTCGAATGGGAAGTGCAGTAATGGACTTGCCACTCCCCCTTCCCTTTTAGGGTCTGATATGAAATGGGCAATTACCAGATGTTACAATATGTACTATTGGCACTGGAAATGTGGTTTCTCAGGAAAATGCAAAGAATACCATGGGGAGACAGAAAAATCAATGAGCGAGGTCAAGAAACAGCTGAAAACCGTAAACTGATTAGATAAATTAGATGTAGAAAGTCAAAAAATTTTAATACGTTATGAGAATAAATAAACTAAAGAACTTTACGAAATTTGGCAAAATTGAGGGGGAAATAAATGAACAAGGGGAAGTCAGAGAAGCATATAACTGGTTAGGTTGGCTACGAGGCATGGTCGAGACAAGAGCACAGAGCTGATCCAAGTCTGTTGATCGTGTTAGATGGGGAACCCGGACCGCCAACGCTTGTCGGCACGGCCCATAATGATGATGATCACGAACAACAACAAAAAAATGCTAGGGGTGACTGCTACGTCCTGTAAAGGATATGCAACAAATTTTTTTTTTACTTGCATCATAAGAAGACAGTCCAAATTCTGTGGGTGTTCTGATCTTCTCTAACAAGTCAATTATTTTTTATCTGAGTTTAAATTATTGAGTAAATATTGAGAACTGTTTACGTATGAGTTCAAGAATGAGCGTCACCGCACTCTGGACATTCCCACAAGTGTTTAGTCCCCTTGAACAGAAGCCAGCGAAGTGTTCCTTTTTGATGGTACCAGTGGCATCTTGATTGAACGTCCGCCTCTATTTTTGCAAGACCGATTTTTTTTCTTCCTATGTAAACGTATAATGCTCTTGATGAACGAAAGACGAGTGATTGGAAGGGCCGAATGTAAGACGGGGCTGCGTGCCCAATTTGTGACCCTTTTAAAATAAAGTTGATTTGATTTGATTTGATGACAATAGGTTAGCTAATTACCATTCCCATAGTATGGCTAGCAATAGTGAATGCTTTCTTCTTGTGTTTGTGACATGTAGTGTCTGTGTCACGTTGTGTCTGTGACATGTAGTGTCTGTGTCATGTTGTGTCTGTGTCATGTTGTGCCTGTGACATATTGTGTTTGTGACACAATGTGTCTGTGACTGGATACGTTTGTGATATGTTGTGTTTGTGACAGGTTGTGGTTGTGACTGGATGCGTTTGTGATATGTTGTGTTTGTAACAGGTTGTGGTTGTGACAGGATGTGTTTCTTGACAGGCTGTTTTTGCGACATGCTGTGTCTGTGACAGGTTATGGCTGTTTCAGGATGCGAATGTGACAGGTTGTGGCTGTGACAGGTTGTGTCTGTGACATATTGTGTCTGTGACATGATGTGTCTTTGACATATTGTGTCTGTGACATGTGTCTGCGACATGTTGTGTCTGTGATAGAATGTATTTTAGACAGGATGTTTCTGTGACAAAATTCACTTGTGACAGGTTGTTTTTGTAACAGTTTGTGTTTGTGATAGGGCGTGTTTGTGACATGATTTGTTTGTGACAGAATGTGTTTATGACATGATGTATCTGTGACAAGCTGCGTTTGTGACGGGATGTGTTTGTGTCATGGCCTCATTAAAAACACTCGATACATTACTCAGTTTAATTGTCCTCGGTATTCTGGCCACTCCTCTGCAAAATCACATTTCGCAACAGGAAATATCCATTTCTAATTCACACAGAACGAATCTCTGCAATCATCACGCTCGAATGTGACTTGCTTTGTGAGTGTATCACGCAGCTTCATGGCGAACTCTGGCCACAAACAATTAGCGAGAAAACACCAGCGCATTATCCGAATGAAGATAATTAAACTGAAAGAACCCAGTGCATTAATTACAAGTGCCATGTTACACATCATGGTTCTGATCTTCTCTAACAAGTCAATTATTTTTTATCTGAGTTTAAATTATTGAGTAAATATTGAGAACTGTTTACGTATGAGTTCAAGAATGAGCGTCACCGCACTCTGGACATCCCACAAGTGTTTAGTCCCCTTGAACAGATGCCAGCGAAGAGTTCCTTTATGATGGTACCAGTGGCATCTTGATTGAACGTCCGCCTCTATTTTTGCAAGACCTTTGACCCCCTTCTTGCCCAGTCCCTGTGCACTCCCTCAACCAGGATGAGGTAGAGAACAAACAACACATTACTGGGAAAAGTGAGTAAACAAATAATATATAGCACGCACAGAAGTAGAAGTGAATAACTACATTTCATTAAAAAAAGAGATAAACACTTATTAACATAGAAGTTAAAATATGCAATTAAAGGAATAGAGATGGAGAAAAGGCAATACAAATTTAGAGGCATGTGTAATGTCACGAATCAAATACATGGATAAAATATGTGAGAATTCTATGAGCAAGCACAGATCTAGATCTTTTGGACAGTAACAGAGAGTGCCAGAAAAGACTTTCCTTGAATATCAGAAAAGCTGAAGCAATGGTCATATCAGAGAGAAAAAAGTGACACCAAAAGGTGAGATAACAATAGACTGCAGGATATTAGACCTAGTTGATCAGTTTAAATACCCAATGGTGATTATAACATTTGATGGACGATGCACAACAGAGTGTAAGAGAAGATTAGGGCAAGCAAATGTAGCATTTCAATGAAATGAGAAGTATCTTATGCAATAAGTCATGTCACTGAAAGTAAGAAAGAGAGTACTGAAATATTATTTAGCATCGATTGTGCTGAATGACAATGAATACTGGAATATAATTGAACAAATTAGGAAGAACCTAGAAACAACAGATATGTGGTCCCTGAGATAAATATTACGAATACTTTGAACTACCAGAGTAACAACCAGCGATTGTCTGGAATAGACTCATGAAACTAGAACATTATATGCAATTACAGTATTAGAAAGAGACAAATAGCTTCATTATATACAACTATAACAAAGAGACAAACAGCTTTCTTTTGTCATGTGATGAGAAGAGAGACATTGAAGAACATTGTGACAACTGGAAAGATCAATGAGAAAAGAGACAGAGGCAGACCATAGGAAATGATGCTATATGGGTTGACACGGGTTGCATAAAGAAATATCACCAACAGGTTGATACAGAACTCCAAAAACCAAGATCTGTGGAAAGACAGGAATACATACGACAGCTGGCAGGGTACATGAGAATGATGATGATGGTGATTATGATAATGGTGATGATGATGATGATAGATGATGATGATGATGATGATGATGATGATGATGATGATGATGATGATGATGATGATGATGATGATGATGATGATGATGATGATGATGAACCAGCAAGATGGAGAATAATCCAGAGCAGGAGACTGACGAAATGCGTTCCGAGATATCCGTTCCCTTTAAACAAAAACCTATGATCACAGACATAGTATATCCTCCTACTGGGTAGATCAACATCGCCATGTGTCGTCCCAACTGGCGGAGGCGATCAAGAATATCCAGCGATGTGCGTCCTTTATCTTCTAGATTAATTATAATCATGATATTCCTCCATGCCAGTGTCTCAGTCCATTCAGTATAATGTCTTTAAGTCTGCCCGTGCCTCTACTGCTGTTGATCTGTTGGGCAATCGCGCTGTACTCCAAAGCCTTATTTGCATAACGAAATAACGCCGTGTGACGCCTGCGTATACCATGCACATATTGTTATTCTTGTATTTGCCGAGTCCAGACAATAGTTGGGTATTTTAGCAGTCTAAGGTATTCGCAAGATTGAGGGAGCTAGAGATGTAACGAACAAGAAGATGTTGAATGGAGGCGGACGATAAAATGACGGAAAAGAGGTTACATACTTGTATCAAGAACATATTGTAATGAGAAGATACTATATTCTTGTCTAAAAAGATCATCAGACATTCACTATGATGAAAAGGCAAATATAGCGTGTCCAACAAATTATTAGTCAAAGAAACATCAAGAAACATTTTTATAAAGAGGCAAGAGCAAATTGTGATGAAGAGACAAGATCGGCTTGTCCAACAAACTATTTCACAAGGAAACAACAGGTATACAACATGTAGCCTACCTACGGATCTCGTGGCAGTTGCTAAAGCAATATTCTGGCTGAAGACATAGACTATCACCAATTTATGGTTTCTCTAACCAACCAACCAACCACCCAACCAACCAACCAACCAACCAACCAACTAACCAACTAACTAACTAATTAACTAACTGACTGACAGACTGATGCACAGGCGGACTGACTGAGTGACTAACTAACTAACTAACTAACTAACTAACTAACTAACTAACTATCTAACTAACTAACTAACTAACTAACTAACTAACTAACTAACTAACTAACTAACTAACTAACTAACTATCTAACTAACTAACTAACTAACTAACTAACTAACTAACTAACTAACTAACTAACTAACTAACTATTTAACTAACTAATTAACTGACTGACATACTGACTAACTGACTGAATGACTCACAGACTTACTGATTTACTAACTTGCTAACTAACTAATGAACGAAATTAGTTATCTAATTAACTCTAACTAACTAACACACTGACTGACTGACTGACTGACTGACTAACAAACATTTTAATAATACATTGGTATGAAGAGTTGAGATATCCGATGTCAACAAACATTAGCCGAGAAAAACAAACCAAGAACAAGAAGAGTCTCCCATTCCAACACACCCATCAGTCGAGCCTCTCGTCTTCTAACTTGTACGGACTCTCTTTAGAGGTAGACTACCCACAAGTCCATGCTAAGTCAGACAAGATAACCTCTGATGTGTACATCTGGAATTCTAGAGAATCTCTCCTAGAAAGAGGAACACATCCCATAATATTGAAGGCAGAACTTTAACCCACCGCCACCACAGCTCCCCGTTGAATACGACATGAAATCAATGGGGAGAAGGGGATTGTCTAGTTGGTCGTGCGTCGAAGTATACTTGCTCCTGCAGCGAGGCGCCGTCGTCATTTGGAGGCGACAGGTTCGATTCCGGTCGGTAACTATAGCTTTCAAATTTTATGTTGTCTAGTGTGTCTTATAGTCTCTGTTTCCTTCTTCTCCTTCTGAGAGCGCCAGATAATAACATGTGTGTTTATTTATGTAATACGACATGAAGAAATTACCTCAACACCAAATAATCAATTTCTTTCTTTACTTTTCTATTTCCTTCCTGTCTTATATTTGTTTTTCCTATCACGAAAACACCTTCAATTATCTCCCCATTTGTGTACATTATTTTCTGATTCGGAAAGGAAGCAACGTTGAAATATTGTTTTGATGTCTTTAATTTTGAAATGGAAGTTTAGCAAAAATAAATAAACAACTTTCAATGTTATCCTAAATCAGACGGGTCCCAGATCAGCAGGCTTGGGTTAAAATTTAAACTCGGTGATTATCATTGTCAACATTAAATGGATCCAATGAAATTATAGCATCAGTTTGAATTTGAGTGATACCTTGGGCAGCCGTGGAATGGGGTACTGAGTGGGACATTAATAGTACTAGAGTATTCGCTATTGTAATGGGATACTGATATTGTTAGAGTATTAGGTATTTAAATGTGATACTGATAGTGCTAGAGTATTCGATATTGTAATGGGTTACAGGTAGAGCTACAGTACTCGGTATTGTAAAGGGATATTGATAGTGCTAGAGTATTCGATATTTTATTGTTATACTGATAGTGCTAGAGTATTCGATGTTGTGAGGGGATACTGATAGTGCTAAAATATTCAATATTGTAATGGTATACTGATAGTGCTAGAGTATTGCATATTGTAATGGGATACTGATAATGCTAGAGTATTCTATGTTGTGATTGGATACTTATAGTGCTAGAGTATTCGATGTTGTGATGGGATACTTATAGTGCTAGAGTATTCGATGTTGTGATGGGAAACTGATAGTGCTAGAGTATTCGATGTTGTAATGGGGAATTGGTAATGTTAGAATATTTGATAGTGTATGGGGTATTGACTGTGCTAGAGTATTCGATATTGTAATAGGGCACTAATAGTGCTAGAGTATTCGATATTGATATAGGGTACTGATAGTGCTAGAGTATTCGATATTGTAATGGGGTACTGATAGTGCTAGAGTATTCGATATTGTAATGGGGTACTGATAGTGCTAGAGTATTCGATATTGTGATAGGGTACTAATAGTGCTAGTGTATTCGATATTGTAATGGGGTACTGATAGTGCTAGAGTATTCGATATTGTAATGGGGTACTGTTAGTGCTAGAGTATTCAATATTGTAATGGGGTACTGATAGTGCTAGAGTATTCGATATTGTGATAGGGTACTAATAGTGCTAGAGTATTCGATATTTTAATGGGGTACTGATAGTGCTAGAGTATTCGATATTGTAATAGGGTACTGATAGTGCTAGAGTATTCGATATTGTAATGGGGTACAGATAGTGCTAGAGTATTCGATATTGTAATGGGGTACTGATAGTGCTAGAGTATTCGATATTGTAATGGGGTACTGATAGTGCTAGAGTATTCGATATTGTGATAGGGTACTAAAAGTGCTAGTGTATTCGATATTGTAATGGGGTACTGATAGTGCTAGAGTATTCGATATTGTAATGGGGTGCTGTTAGTGCTAGAGTATTCAATATTGTAATTGGGTACTGATAGTGCTAGAGTATTCGATATTGTGATAGGGTACTAATAGTGCTAGAGTATTCGATATTTTAATGGGGTACTGATAGTGCTAGAGTATTCGATATTGTGATAGGGTACTGATAGTGCTAGAGTATTCGATATTGTAATGGGGTACTGATAGTGCTAGAGTATTCGATATTGTAATGGGGTACTGATAGTGCTAGAGTATTCGATATTGTGATAGGGTACTAATAGTGCTAGTGTATTCGATATTGTAATGGGGTACTGATAGTGCTAGAGTATTCGATATTGTAATGGGGTACTGTTAGTGCTAGAGTATTCAATATTGTAATTGGGTACTGATAGTGCTAGAGTATTCGATATTGTGATAGGGTACTAATAGTGCTAGAGTATTCGATATTTTAATGGGGTACTGATAGTGCTAGAGTATTCGATATTGTGATAGGGTACTGATAGTGCTAGAGTATTCGATATTGTAATAGGGTACCGATAGTGCTAGAGTATTCGATATTGTAATGGGGTACTGATAGTACTAGAGTATTCGATATTTTAATGGAGTACTGATAGTGCTAGAGTATTCGATATTGTGATAGGGTACTGATAGTGCTAGAGAATTCGATAATGTAATGGGGTACTGATAGTGCTAGAGTATTCGATATTGTAATGGGGTACTGATAGTGCTAGAGTATTTGATATTGTAATGGGATAGATGTTGTAATGGGATTCATGTACAACCGTGGTAGAGTATTCGATATTGTAATAGGATTCCAGTACAACCGTGGCAGTATTCTATATTGTAATCTGATTCCACATAAAATGCAGCCATGTTAATTATTCTATATTGTAATGGGATTCCAACATGGCCGTGGCAAATATTTGATATTGTAATGAAATGCCAACAAATCCGTAGTAGAGAATTCCATATTGTAGTGTGATTCCAACACAACTATGGTAGTTAGTTAGTTGCATATCTTTTACAGGACGACGCAGTCAACCTCAGTATATTTTGGGTGTTTGTGATTTCTTTGCAAGTTTACTTTCAGTAGTTTGTCAAACGGTGGTAGAGTACTCCATATGACAGTGGGATTCCAACACAACAGGGCAGGGTTAGGATACTCACAGACCGATAACCTACAGACTACGCCAAGTCAACCCCACTTCAACGTGGTGTAGACCGAGAAACCATGACCGCGAGGTCATGGGCAAACGGGGCTATGGCTCGCCATGGGGGACGGACTCCCTCTGGTCAGATGTTTGTCCTAAACCTGCGACTGGCCTAGCAAGCCGGCAGGGGATCTTTATACTTCTCGTAGAAATCCTAAGAAGTATAAACGAACTGACACAAATGGATATAGACCCGGCAATGTTAATGTCTACGAGATAGATCAGCTATTCAAACAATATTCATAATGAACGTCTGCGGTTTTAATAGTAAAGAAGAAGAACATTTGGAAACAATGGAAGAGAGAACAGTTTGACTGTTGGGAATAGCGGACACCAGAATAAAGGGGGAAGGTTGCAATTAGATCCACCACAGTTACACGTTTGTTTACTCTGGAGTGGAACAGCAAGAAAGGGCAAGAGACAATGTGGGAATTGTTATTGAACCACGGTTAGCAAGAGGAATACTAGAAATAAAATATATATCAGTACGAATCATAAAAGTGATAGAAAAAAAGAAAAAGAAAAAAAGAACAAATAATTACAACATATGTAAAAATATACGCACCATGTAATACAAACGAAAATGAGCAAGAATGCGAGGAGTTCTACTAAGACATTCATGATGTGCTAAATAAAATAGAGAAGCAGGACAACATCATAGTTATGGGAGACTTCAATGCAAGACAAGGACATAACAGAGCGGGCATAAGCAAACATCTTGGAGCATTTGGAGACCAACATAATGAAAGAAATGATAACGGACGTAGACTAATAGAGCTATGCAGCCAACACGACCTCTATATAACAAATACATTCTATAAACACAAAGCCTCACAAATATACACCTGGTATAAAATGGACTATCTAGATACCAAAAGCCAATTGATTTGATATTAACAAGAAATAACAGAAAGAGAAATATATTAGATGCAAGGGCAGTGCCCAACTTAGGTATAAACAATGACTGCAAAGCAGCATAATAAAAACCAACAGAAGAAGAAAGCAAAGACTAGGAAAATACATACCTTGCGAATCAGTAAACTTAAAAATCCTCAAAGACGAGGCAGTGAGGAAACATTATGAGAATGAACCGACTGAATCTTTGTAAAATTACCTATAGAAAGAAATACACGGGAAGAAGAAAAGGAATGAAGCATTTTAAATACTTTAAAAATAATATATGAAACCACGAAAAAACGCAAAACACGGATAAAGAAAATAACAAGTTGGTTGAATGCAGAGGTAAAGAAGGCTGTAAAAGACAACAAGGAAAAATACAAAAAGTGGTTGAAGAGCAAACAGGAACGGCATTACATAGAATATAGAATAGCGAGAAGACGTGTGAATAGAATAGTGAAGAGAGAAAAACAAAAAGACTGAGGAGGGGGGGGGGATATGGAGAAACCCTTAAAAAACTACAAGGAGGCAACTAGAAACTTCTACAAAACGATAAGTGCAGATGAGAAACCTTTGACCCAACTGAAATAATTAATAGCGAAAATGGAGAACCAATAAGTGAACATAAGAAAATCCTAATAAGATGGAAGCAGTACTTCGAACAACTTCTCAACATTCCATCAATTGTCACAGGAATTCAAGAAACCGACACGGATGCCACCGAAGGACTAGAACCAGACATACTGAAAAAAGAAATTGTAGAAGCCGTCAGATTGGCCCCATTGAATAAATCACCAGGACAAGATGAAATACAAAATGAACTAATTAAAGTAGCAAGTAACGTAAGAACAGCTTGTCTTCATAGACTATTCAACCATATTTTGGTAGAACAACAGACACCACGAGACTGGGGAAACGCCATAATTACCCCAATTTGGAGGGGGCAAAAAAGGCAGTAAAAGAGACTGCATACAATACAGAGGCATTTCCGTTTTGAGCCATATTGGGAAAATATTTTGCAAAATTCTCGAGAAAAGATTACGAACTACTATAGAACTCCAGCTAAGCAAAACACAACTTGGATTTATGAAAATCAAAGGATGCACAGATGCCATTTTTGCTTTTCGGCAACGTATTGAAAAATAAATCGAAATTAATTAAATACTCTACTTTGCCTTTGACCGACCAAGAAAAGGCATTTGATAGAGCAGATAGAAACAAGCTGTGGGAAATCCTTAAACAATATAGAGTGAGTACACATCTAATAAACCTATGTAGAAGCTTATACAACAACAGTTAACGCATAGTGAAAACAACTTGAGGACACTCAGGACCCTTCACCATAAGATCCGAAGTGGGACAAGGTTGTGTCCTGTCCCCTCTCTTGTTCATAACCTATACAGACAACATATGTAAAGAAACCAGCAAAACCGACCGCAAGAACACCGCATGACGAGACCACGGAAGAAGGACAATCTCTAAATTGCACCATTAGAGAATTCCTTTTTGCGGACGACCAAGCACTAATAGCAAAATCAGAAGCTGAATTACAAGACCGCATAAATAGTCTAAACGAAATGTGTAGGGAACATAACATGAAAATTAGCACAAGCAAAACAGAGGTGAATAATAAAGAATATTTACTGGAACCAAGTAGCAGCAATTAAAATGGGAAATAAAGAGGGTAGTTACGAACAGATAAAGCTAGGAGTACGACAGGGGTGTGTCTTGTCACCAGATCTCTTCTCCCTATATAGCGAAATAATAATTAAAGATATCAAATAGATGCCAGGAATACTAGTTGGAGGTTATAATATAAATAATATACGCTATGCAGATGACACATTATTGTTGACAGATAATTCAAGAGACCTACAACAGTTGTTGGATATTGTAGCAACAGAGAGTGCTAGGAAAGGACTCTCCTTGATTATCAAGAAAATAGTAACAATGGTGACATCAAAGAAAATGGTGACATCAAAACGTGACATAGAAATAGAAGGGAAAATTCTTAACCAAGTGGATAATTCTAAATACCTAGGGACATTTATAACATCAGATGGAAGATGTACAACAGAGATTAAGAGCAGAATAGTGCAGGCAAAAGGCCGCATTTCAGAAAATGAAGAGTATCTTGTGCAATAAGTCACTATCACTGAGTGAAAGAAAGAGAGTGCTGAAATGCTATATAGAACCCGTTTTGCTGTATGGGAATGAATCTTGGAATGTAAATGAAAAAATAAAGAAGAAATTAGAAGCAACAGAGATGTGGTTCCTGAGACGAATGTTGAGAATTCCTTGGACTGCCAGAGTAACTAACAACGACTGCCTGATACAGACTAATGAAACTAGAACATTATATACAACAATAAGAAAGAGACAAACATCTTTCTTCGGTCATGTGATGAGAAGAGAGGCATTGGAGAATATCGTGACAACTGGAAAGATCGAGGAGAAGAGAGGCAGAGGCAGACCAAGAGAAATGATGCTGGATGGATTGAGACGGTGGCATGGAGAAATACCATCAGCAGAATTGATCCAGAACACCAACGACCGAGATCTGTGGAGAGCCATGAATGCCTATGCCAGCTGGCAGAGCACTTGATGATGATGAAAACAGAGGTAATGACTATAACTAAAGAAGAAAAAATAATAACAATAAACTTAAACGAACATCTCCTGAAACAAGTAAAATGTACCTAGGAAGTATAATATCATCAAATGGCAAATCAGAAGACGTGACTGAAAAAAAGATGCAATAAGGGAAACCAACTCATTGGACAAATGGCACCAATGCTAAAGAAGAAACATGTATCAATAGTTACTAAGAAAGCACTTTACAACTCAATCTTCCTGCCAGCTCTATGCTACCAATGCCTGGACAATGACAGAAAAAGAGAAAAAAAAAAACACATCACAACAATAGAAATAAGATTTCTGAGAAGAATGCTAAATGTATCAAGGAGTGATAAGATCAGAAATGAAGACATCAGGACTAAAGTGGAGATTACTGCAGCACTAGATTTCATTAAAAGGCAGCAAGTCAAATGCGTTGGCCATGCGACTAGGTTATCCACTAACAGTATACCACAACAAGCAATGATGTACAAACCCGATGGAAGCAGAGGAAAACACGTAACGATGGACGGAGGGAATAGTTCATGGGAATGTCGATACATGAAGCCAATAAGCGAGCACTCTCTCGGTGCTTTTACTTTATTCACCTCGACACCGCAAGTACAAGAAGAACATGGTGAGATGACATGTGATGCGACTGTGGGATTCAAACACAACGGTGTTACGAGTATTCCATATTATTTCGGTGTTCCAACACAACGGTGGTAGAGTATTCTATATTGTTGTGGGATTCCAACAAAACGATGGTAGAGGAGTCCATATTGCAGTGGAATTCCAACAAAACGATGGTAGAGGAGTCCATATTGCAGTGGGATTACACGACAACGGTAATGGATGCACCCTTTGCATAGCCTGCCCATCAAGGAACCACTGTAGAGCGATGGTTAACTCGCCTACCTAGCTGTGCACACCCTGTCCATCAAGGAAACAGTAGAGCAATGGCTAACTCGTATGTATTGCTGCCGGCGGGGTGGTAATAGGTTTGAATCCACATCAAGTCGGATTATCTGGGCTTACAGGTCCAGCCAGCCTGAGATGTCTCCACGAAGTGTACTGGGAAGTACATGTGGTTTGGGTGACATTATCCCCATCACACACGGGTTGATACATATATATGACGCTGGTATCATATACACCATAGCCTCTAGGCCTGGGAAAGCCCCTTTGCATACTTTATTTGTGGACATCGTGAGCCTCGGACTAAAGCGGCTGAGTTCTGGAACATAAACAATCTTGCTTTTAGAGGATGCGGCTAGAACACCTTATAGAATACCCAGGGGTAGAATTGCTGTTGGAATTTGACACTTTATAGGCATGTGGAATAGGGAGAGGGATCTGGTTACTGATGGTTCAATCAAATCCCCGCGACCCCGGTCCAGTGTCGCTGAATGCGATGAGATGATGATGATGCAACTCTTGAAATGGCTCAAATGTCTGGTCATAGTTATCAAACTCCATAGATAACGGCTTCACGGGTTCAATCTCAACAAATCATGATAAAGTAATTTGTAATCCTGCATACCGCGTTCGCAGGCAGGCAATTTTCTCAGAAGGTCACCCTAAATAATTGTCATAAATTATATAAACGCCGGTAGTTCAGAACGCGTTCAGGAATCACAAATAGCCCAAAAATGATGGGGTTGACCGCGAAGTCCCGGAAAGTAATATACACGTATGCATGGTTCTTATTCCTGTAAACTACTTCTAGAAGTTACCTTTGGTAATATTTGTGGTCACACGTTGTGCAATGTTCACCTGCAAATCGAACTGGAGCAATGAGCTTCAAATTAATACAATTAATCTTGACCTGACAAATGCACACAGTTATGAGCTTGAAGCGAGTAAGAAAAGATATTATCAGACAGGCAGTGGGATCAAGACCGTGTGCCACTTATATTGAATGACAAAAGATATAATTTTTCGGAAATCTCGTTAGAATACAACACTATCCGCCACGAGCATTGGCGGGGCATCAGCGAACATCTGATACGAGTGCAGTAGGAACCCCGAGAAGAATATGGATTAACGATATCAAAGGCATAGGGGTTTGCGACGGAATAACCAGTGCCACACATCGGGCGCGGGAAAGTCAACTATTCCTCCCCAAGTCGCTTGGTGCAAAAAGTGAAAGAATAAGATGATTGTTATGAATCTTGACCTGTCATTTGCACACAGTAATGAGCTGGTGAAAAAAAAAAAAAGAAACCAACTAAGAGCGCTATTTGGGACTTAATCCTCAGCTGACAGACGAACTCAATCTTAACCTGAGTCATTGAGGTCGCTGAAGACATGGGCGCGTGTTAACTCATTCTATCACAAGTCGATCGCTATATGTTTAATGGTTCATCATCATAATTCTTCTTCTTCTTCAGCGTTCCGAGCCATTGAGGTACTTTGCTGCAGATACAATCCGTCTCCATTCGTCTCTCTGGTTGACCTTCTCTTGCCAGTCGTTGATTCCAAGTGCTTGTAGGTCTGTATATATATTATCTCTCCACCGTCTTCTTGGTCTACCTCGGGGTCTACGGTCATTTATAATTACCATTGTCTTTTATCATGAATATACCACTCGCATGCGCCTTGGCAAACATAGTTCACTATCTCAAACGAACGATTGAAACTCGGATCAAGTCTGTGTTCGTGTCTCTTATATGTTATGTAGCAAAGATATTCAGATATTTATCTCGTCAGTCCTAGGTGGATGGATGGATGGATGGATTAATGTATGGATTAGTGGATGGATGGATTGATGTATGGATGTATGGATTGATGTATGGATTGATGTATGGATGGATGGATGTGTGATAGCACGAAGATGAGAGATGAGAGAGAGAAGGAGCAGAATAAAGTCAGAGAGAGGAAGGAAGAGAGGTGTAAAGAATAAAGGATTGATAGATAAAGATTGTCCGTCTTCCGGTCGTAGAGATAACCACTAAATCTGATTACCCTTGGTTTTATCTACCAACCTCACAAGTATACAGGTATGCAGGTCACGAATACAACACTACTCTAACCGACAATAGTATAGGCACTCAAAGAATAAGCTAACACTGTATCAAGTTTATTTGCTTCTCAAAAGACATTACAAAGTAGACAAAGTGTCGTGCGAAATCAATTCAAATTATTATGGAAAAATGCTGTCAGGTAACTAGCATCAAGAGAATACCATCAAACTAAGGACTTGCAATTAAACCAATAACTAGTCACATATCAATCAGAGGAATATAAAAGTACGCAAATCTGGCAAGAAAGTATATAAATCTAAGAAGGATGCACACACACGAACTACCACCGTCAAATGACCACCCACTAGTTTACCCAGGCAATCGATCAAGCGACAACCTGAAAATTGAACAAAAAGACACCCTTGACTATGTGAACAGCATCATCGGGTGTCATTAACCTGCTACTCACCCTCGTCTTCTGCTACGTGTATTGAAATCGGGTCAGTGATATTCCATCACTGCCTGGGCGGTCGTACACCACTAACCAGTGTCCCCTGATGCCAACATCAACCCATAACACCCCAAACACTGCACCATGTGTCATAATCAGGTGATATTAATACAATACCCACGCCGACACTGATAGTCTCTCCCCAGTGGACAGACACATATAATTCGGCAGTGGGAAAACCCTAAACAACAACAACTGATCCGCTTGCCCACACCGGCCGGGTTTCCCCGCGCCAGACACATAACACAACAGCTGATAACTGGACGTCACATTTCAACAACTACATCAGGTAACCCCCAACAACAATACTTCTGTCCCCGAGGCCGACAACACAATACGTCAGTGACACTTACTGGCGCTATGTCTCCTTATCATTGGCGCCATCATCGTCCTCAACAGCATGTATTAATATTATGCATACTTATATATATGCATTCTCAACAACATAAATTCCCCCTGTCCTTAATCACAAAACAATCAACACATCATAAACATAGCTATTGATCAATAATGACTTCAGCTCCCCTCATGCGTCGTCTATATGTAACCTAAGCCATGAACCCGCTGTGTATATCATAGCCATTATTAATAACAACATAAATCTACATCATCAACAATATCATTGCAGCTTGGTACCCCAACAATAATCATAAGACAACAAGGTGGGACACATATACTGCCCAAAAATCACATATATGAAATGCCCTTTTACACTAAAACTCCTACAATCATTATAATCTTTTGCAGTACATAAGTCCACTCATGATTAACCATCATTATGGGCCGTCAACATCGACTACCTAAACCCACACAGTTATTAACCATTTATTCCCGGTTTTCCGTGAAGATCCGAACCCGCGACTTTAAATTCGCAGGGCGATACTGTCTTTCGCGCTAATCATAACAGAGCCTGACCCCGATTTCCCCTCTGCTACACAACACTGCATTCTTTTTTTTCACAGGCTTGTTCCGGGTCCGTATAAATGCAGTAGCCAGCTGGTCCCATTGTTTGGTTTGACCTAGTGGCCGAGTCTAGTATCCGCCCTAACTGGCCTGTCGTGTTTACATTTTTGAGGCTACTATTCCCGCTCGCAAATAATGACCCCTAGTATGGTTTACGTCGCAGTCAATCCCCGCTATCGGCCCATTGTAGTTTGCCAATGCTCCCTGATCTAGCCTGTTATTATAGTTAGCTAGCTAGTTACGGGTCCGTTACAGGACGTCACAGTCAATCCTAGCTTTCACTGACCGCTCACGATTCCTCGGTAAATTTATCCACGGTAGCTTGCCATTGCTTTCTAAACCTAAATACCATTACCGCGCCCGACTATAGACTAACAGGTATACAAACTAATCTTAATCAACTTACGTAAGAGTCCTGTCCAGTGGATAATTGCTCGCCTGCCTACAGGTGCTTTGGTCTGATTACCGCCCGTCTCAGAGTGATTTCGCCACTTTCCAATAAAGTCAGGCTCCTTCCAACTTTGTTCGACGCAGTCCTCTGGATGATCCCATCAAACGTGTGTCCTCTTAGCCCACTCTAGTCTTGTGTGACTTTCTTTAATGATTGCAATTGATAGCAGCAATCAATAGTTTCTTTTGGGCGGCTCTTTCTTCCAACACTTAAGTCCGTGCTTCCTATGGTCCTCGGGTATACCTGCCCGACCAGAGTTGCCACAGTCTTATTGGTCTCAACAGCCTTTGAGTATCTGCACTCGGCCGTCCCACATCTGCTTATCTCTCCAACTGTTTGCTGTAATGCGTATAAATCCAACTCGATTTGGCGCCTTTCTTGAATCACGTGACCATGCCATCTCCCATTTCGCTAAGGTCATCCAATCAGTACCTCGCGTACCCTGATTAATTTGCATACTCACTCTGCATTAACCCAAATCAACATTGCTAGCTGGAGTTCACGGCCAAGTCCAGTCCTGAGTTCATGTACTTTTTCCCGCTACCATAAATTTTGGGAGTATGGCGTTATTCTGACAGCCAAGGTCGCTTCCAATGCCGCCTGTACTAATAAATTATGCCGCCTCTAAAGTTTGCCGTTGTCCATCTGACAGCTAAGGTCACTTCCAATGCCGCCTGTACTCATAAATTATGCTACCCCCAACGTTCACCTGTTGTCCATCTGACAGCTTGAACCCAAAGTGTACAATACATTTGGCACTCCTCTCCCTGAGAAACTGCTAGTCAACAATAGAGGATGGCTTTGCCACTATTCGGTCATGCACTCCCGCTCAACCTATGACTATTTTAAAAACAATCCTGGCCCTTGACCTTTGTTCCCAAAAATATTCCAGATCCTGTTCTCCCAGTAAGCTCGGGTGATTTTCGAAAGTCGTCTTCCATATTGTCTCATACCCACCTACCAAAAGTTGATGGGTCCCACCATCAATATAGCGTCATCCCTCCTTGAGATCGAAGCCCTGGCTCCGCATCTGACATCCCCCATAAACAATATTGGATGCCTAAGGGGAAAACTCTTTTTGGAACTTCCACCCCAAATAATTATAATAAAAAAAAATTACTGATTGCATCGCCTGCTCTCCTAGTGCATAAGGCAGTTAAAACTTCTGACGTGCCTCCTAACAACATAGTAACCAAGTAATATTATCAATAAAAATAGTACAATACCTGGCATGCCGGGGATTCCCCCAGACAACAAAATCATACATCAAAGGGTGCACATAAAGACACCAAAATGAAAACAATATCAACAATATCAACTCCTTACAGCGCTACTTCCCACTGTAACGAAAAAAAATCAAGGTGCAAAATCAAGGTGCACAACCATGCTCACGTCTGAAAACCATAACAAGCTATCCCCTTATCCACGGGGAACACTCCGTTTTTTAGAGAGCCACAGAGACAATTCGAATCATACTCCACCTGAAACAACCACGTCATAACTCGCTAACACTTAAAATATCTCCTACCCTCATGTCGAAGTTCTATCACTCCCTTTCACGACGTCTGATCCTCTCAGACCTCCGTCTACTCAGGTCCCCAGACTCGAACGCGTACCATTCTGGTTTGCCTGGAATGTCTTGGTAAACTTCGACAGCCGCTGGGACATCCGGTTGTGCTGGTAGCCCCAACGTCGTCCCTATGTCCTCTTCTTCTGCTCCGTCCTCGCAACGTCGCATTTCGTGGCCGGCTATCCTAATTAGCGATCCATCTCCTCCAACCTTTTTGATCACATATGGTCCTCCCGACATGGTGGGTGCCCTAGCAACTACGTACATGTCTTCGGACCACATGTCTTGTATTTTCGCCCTCTCCTTATAGTGGATTCTTTTTCTGACAAGTTCGCCAACTTGCAATGGAATAGAGTTTGCCATTTTGTCACTCCTATCTTTCCTAATGGCGGCATGCTTCTTCAGCTGTTCACTAGCCCGGACGTGCGCGTCACGCAAACGTGAAAGATGCCCTTCCAAATACTCACTTGCATTAGTGTCCCTGTCTTTGGTGCCTGTATTTAAAATGAAGTCCACTGGCAGCCGAGGCTCTTGTCCGAAAATTAGGTAGTGAGGTGAAAATCCTGTCGAGGAGTGAGGCGTTGAGTTATACACCTGCACCACTTCGGCTAAGTGATCAGACCACCTCCTCTTCTCCTTAGCCTCGAGGGGTCTGAGTAAATCATGCATAGTTTTATTAAACCGTTCTGCTTGGCCATTGCAGCGAGGGTTGTACGGAGTGGTGCGACTCGTTTCTATGCCATATGTCTTGCATAACTCAGCAATCACCGAGGATTCGAAGTTCCTACCTTGGTCAGAGTGCAGTCTCCTTGGCACACCCATGTATAAAAACCACTTCTCTACTAAAACCTTCGCCACAGTTGCTGCTTTTTGGTCTCTGGTTGGGACAGCAATAGTAAATTTAGAGAAGACATCTGTGATGACCAACACATTCTCGAATCCCCTCGAGTCCCTCTCCAGTAGCGTAAAGTCCATCGCTACAACTTCAAACGGTTTCGAAGCTAACAAACTACCTGCCGGCCCCTTAATCTTGACGTGCGGTGGCTTCGCTACATTGCACCTGTGGCAACTTCTACAGAATTTATCTACATCTGCAGTAATCCCTACCCAGAAACATCTGCTCTTCAAAATATTTATCATCCTATCTCTCCCCTGATGCCCTACGCTATGAACTGACTCCAGTATCCTTAGCCGCAGTATTTCTGGTATCACTAATTGCAGCAATTCTGTCCTACCTGTCCCCTTGATTCTTCTATACAGCAACCCATCTAGTACACATAACTTCTTGCGTTGCCTCATCCACTTCTTCATCTGAGGGGGCAACCTTTTCATAGATTCATTTGACAACACAAGTTTACGCGATACAACATCAAACACTGCATTAATATTTACATCATCTTGCTGCAATCTTACCATATATTCCGTCGAGTACGACGGCAAGGTGTGTGTGGGAAGGACATTAAAAACATCAGCTGTTCTAGCAGCAGCAGCTCCTACCACACCAACCCCACCAATCATATTTACACCAATGCATAATTTTGAACATTATCAACATTATTTACATCAAGGCATTTTAAAAACACATCAGCATTTTCTACATTAAAATCTGCCGTCGGAACGCTACCGACAGTACCAGCTAGTCCTAGGGCTGGCGGAATGCATGTTGCTGCAACACTGCAAATGGCGATGTCGCCCTCTTCTTCGTCGTTTTCCCCCGGTTCCTCCAGCGGGAATCGAGACAAGTAATCAGCGTTACCGTTAGTCCGCCCAGGCCTGTGTTTTATTACATAATCAAACATAGACATTTGGGCGATCCACCTCTGCTCAATGGCATCCAGTTTCGCTTCATGCCACATCGTCAAATTCATATTGTCAGTGTAAATCTCAGTATGTCCACCTAATAGGAGGCCACGGAACTTTTCCGTTAACGCCCATTTTAAACACAACAGTTCTAACTTAGAACTACTTTTTGCATTCCTCTCCGATGGGCGGAGAGTACGACTAGCATACGCTAGCACTCTCTTTGTACCATTCTGGATTTGGGACAAAAAAACACCCAGACCAATGTATGAGGCGTCACACTCTAAAATATAAGGGAGGGTGAAGTCTGGGAAGCCTAGTAATGGTGTTGACGTTAGGGCTTCTTTAAGTTTGTTAAAGGCCTCGTCGCATTCTGTAGACCACAGCTGCCCGATAGGACTCTTCTTCTTCTTTCTCGGGTCTGTGTGCTGCTGGTTTAGCTGAGCTACTAATTCATGGAGTGGTCTAGCTATCGTGGCAAATTTGGATACGAACCGGCGATAGTAACTGGCCAGACCTAAAAATGAACGTAACTCAGTCTGCGTTCTAGGTATGGGAGCTTTTTTGATTGCCAGTACCTTATCTTCTAATGCTCCTATGCCTTCTGCAGACACAGTATGGCCTAAGAATTGCACCTTTTTCTTGCAGAAATCGCATTTAGCTGGGTTTAGTTTCAAGCCCAACACCTGTATCCTATCAAATATGGCCTCTAGTTTTACTAAATGTTCACTAAAATCTCTGGAGTACACAAGAATGTCATCTAAGTAAACTAAAAGCAACTTAAACATATAATCATGAAGCGACGACTGCATTAGACGTTGGAATGTACTCGCTGAATTTGCCAGTCCCATTGAAAGTCGTGAATATTCATATAACCCAAAGGGTGTAATGAACGCTGTCTTTTCCTGGTCTGCTGGATTCATCGCCACCTGGTAATAACCGCTAGCTAAATCAAGAGAAGAAAAAAGTTTCGCGCCCCCTAACGCATCTAAATAGTCATCTACCCTTGGAAGTGGATATGCGTCCTTTTTAGTTTTTATGTTCAGGGCCCTGTAGTCGACGCACATTCTCAATTTGCCATCCTTTTTTCGGACCAGGACTATCGGAGAGGCCCAGGGACTACAGCTCTCTTTTATTATCTGCTTGTCTAACAATCCCTGTTAATGATCTTTCACTTCTTGATACAGGGCAGGAGGAATCCTCCTGTACGGCTGTTTTATGGGGACTTCATCCGTCAAAAGTATGTTATGGGTTACCCTGTCAGTAAACCCAATGTCGGTGTCATCTTTCGCGAATAGGCAGTCGTATTTTGCTAACAGTCCCTCAAGTTGCATCCTTTCCTCATCGCTTCCCTCAAATTCACTCAAGTCAAAAAGGGGCCTGTCTGGTCTCTGCTCCCTACTGTCTGGTTTAGCGGACAACTCGATTTGTTGTGTTCCTACCACTCTAAAATGTCTAGTCAGGTCAATAGTGGCATCAGATATCTCCCCCACCTGAGTACCTCTCGCTAAAAACACATCTTCGTCACCCATGTTAACTATCTGTATTTGGCACACGCCCCCCTCTAACCTAGTAAAGCAGTAAGGCAGAATTAAACCCTTGTGGTCAAGGTCCCTGGCTGGTTCAAACAAGACCGTCCTGTCTGTTAACCCCGCGCGACCCCTAACTAGCAGGACAACCAGCGAGCGGGCAGGTATGTGAGTCCTGGCCTCCCCTGTCACCCACACTTTCTTCCGATCTAGGTCAACACTTGCATTGTTGTCTGCTGGCCTGTAGAACTGAAAAAACCTGCTAACATTTGGCAACTCTGCTAGTACATTCATCCCTAATATACAGGGCGTTTTGTTCTCGGTGCCCCTCACATGTCTTAAAACAAAAATTCCACACCTATCTACACTATCAGTTCCTATTTGCACACTGGTACTGATGTACCCTAAATATGGTATTGAAACGCCATTTGCTGATGTTAATCTAATATACTTATCTAAATCTAACCTATAATGTCTGAAAAGTCTATTGAAACACTCCTCTGAAATCGTGGAAACTTGTGAGCCAGTGTCCAGAACACATCTTACGTTTCTACCGTCAATGCTTATCATTGTCTCTGGGCGCTCGCCCAGCATTTTTATTGGTGAGTCCTTGAACCTTCCCGCCGCGGCCTGACTCGTAGCTGTACGGGATTCTAGTTTAAATGTGCCCTACAAAATCTGGCAATATGTCCTACCCGGCCACAAAGATCACAACGAATCTGTTTTTGCTGTCTCTGGGACCTTGGCTCGGGCTGTCCCCGGCCGTTCACAAGATGCGACACTTGCGTTTTTAACTGCGCCATCTCCCGCTTAAGTTCATCTACCTCGCCCGACTGTTCATGTGGCCCCCTACTGTCATTTTCTGCTGGAATGCCCTTCGGCCATGCCCAGGGCTCTGCTGCCTGTGGTCACTGTTACGGTTCCCCACTGTGGGTTCAACGTTGTACACCTCAGCCTGCGGAGTGTGTTTAGCGCTGGCCCATCGCACTGCACAATCACGAGCAGCTAGAAAAGACATGGAAGGCTCGTCAATGAGCCTTTCTTTTATCATCTGCCGAGGTAAATCGTCTCTCAACTGCGCGACAAACTAGTCTCTGAGCATTGACTCGTGAAAAGGTGAGACGTCCTGTCTCTCTTGTGCGCAGACCACCTCCTCGAATTCCCGGTGCAATTTATGGGAGAAGTCGACGATCGATTCCCGGCTACCTTGTCTGGTGGAGAAAAATGTCGCCGTTAGTTCTTGGAGGGTTCGTTTGTCGCCGTAGATGGTCGCTAAAACCTCCAACATCTTTTCGGGGTCCTTCTCAGAGGTGTGCAGCTTTAACTCTCTGTGCACGTGCGGTGAAATGGTGTCGATGATAAGGTCAACTTTGTCAGCTGTCCCCATCATGCCCGCTCTGAACGCTGAACGGATTTCCCGTAGATACTCATTAACAGTGGGTCCGTGTGGGCCCCCGAAAGTATTGATGTTCTTCCGAGTGGGTATCATTACATATTTCACTTGTTCACATGGTGATGTTGTGGGGTGAGAATCAACATTGCCCTGCACAGAGGCCGACGCCCCTTCGCTGCTTTCGACTAATGCTGTAGAGCGTGTACTTCTGGTAGTCATGTTTGTAATCGTCGTTGAGATCTTTTAGAAACAAACTTACTAGACTCGCTTCCGGACAGGACTGACTCTGCTGCTTCGGCTTCTTCTGGGTTTTTATTTTTCTTGCGGTCAAGTGGGTTTGCCGAGTGTGCTTAAACCAAGAGTCCCTAACCGAGTAGACTTACTAGAAACTCCTACTGACAGTTTTGACAGCCTACTGAACAACTGTAAGATTAGTAGACCTAATAGAACAAAGCACTTACAACTGCCAAACTAACAACAATAAACTAACAACTAGATACAACAACTTGTATGTGAGTCTGTCTCCAATCCTAACTTTGAGGCAGGCATACAAAAGCTACTTTGGAAGATCCTGTTCCGCAGCGCCAATTTTGTGATAGCACGAAGATGAGAGATGAGAGAGAGAAGGAGCAGAATAAAGGTCAGAGAGAGGAAGGAAGAGAGGTGTAAAGAATAAAGGATTGATAGATAAAGATTGTCCGTCTTCCGGTCGTAGAGATAACCACTAAATATGATTACCCTTGGTTTTATCTACCAACCTCACAAGTATACAGGTATGCAGGTCACGAATACAACACTACTCTAACCGACAATAGTATAGGCATTCAAAAGAATAAGCTAACACTGAATCAAGTTTATTTGCTTCTCAAAAGACATTACAAAGTAGACAAAGTGTCGTGCGAAATCAATTCAAATTATTATGGAAAAATGCTGTCAGGTAACTAGCATCAAGAGAATACCATCAATACTAAGGACTTGCAATTAAACCAATAACTAGTCACATATCAATCAGAGGAATATAAAAGTACGCAAATCTGACAAGAAAGTATATAAGTCTAAGAAGGATGCACACACACGAACTACCACCGTCAAATGACCACCCACTAGTTTACCCAGGCAATCGATCAAGCGACAACGTAAGAGTCCTGTCCAGTGGATAATTGCTCGCCTGCCTACAGGTGCTTAGGTCTGATTACCGCCCGTCTCAGAGTGATTTCGCCACTTTCCAATAAAGTCAGGCTCCTTCCAACTTTGTTCGACGCAGTCCTCTGGATGATCCCATCAAACGTGTGTCCTCTTAGCCCACTCTAGTCTTGTGTGACTTTCTTTAATGATTGCAATTGATAGCAGCAATCAATAGTTTCTTTTGGGCGGCTCTTTCTTCCAACACTTAAGTCCGTGCTTCCTATGGTCCTCGGGTATACCTGCCCGACCAGAGTTGCCACAGTCTTATTGGTCTCAACAGCCTTTGAGTATCTGCACTCGGCCGTCCCACATCTGCTTATCTCTCCAACTGTTTGCTGTAACGCGTATAAATCCAACTCGATTTGGCGCCTTTCTTGAATCACGTGACCATGCCATCTCCCATTTCGCTAAGGTCATCCAATCAGTACCTCGCGTACCCTGATTAATTTGCATACTCACTCTGCATTAACCCAAATCAACATTGCTAGCTGGAGTTCACGACCAAGTCCAGTCCTGAGTTCATGTACTTTTTCCCGCTACCATAAATTTTGGGAGTATGGCGTTATTCTGACAGCCAAGGTCGCTTCCAATGCCGCCTGTACTAATAAATTATGCCGCCTCTAAAGTTTGCCGTTGTCCATCTGACAGCTAAGGTCACTTCCAATGCCGCCTGTACTCATAAATTATGCTACCCCCAACGTTCACCTGTTGTCCATCTGACAGCTTGAACCCAAAGTGTACAATACATTTGGCACTCCTCTCCCTGAGAAACTGCTAGTCAACAATAGAGGATGGCCTTGCCACTATTCGGTCATGTACTCCCGCTCAACCTATGACTATTTTAAAAACAATCCTGGCCCTTGACTTTTGTTCCCAAAAATATTCCAGATCATGTTCTCCCAGTAAGCTCGGGTGATTTTCGAAAGTCGTCTTCCATACTGTCTCAGATGGATGGATGGATGTATGGATGGATGGGTGAATCTATGGATGGATGGATGGATGGATGGATGGATGGATCGATGGATCGATGGATCGATGGATGGATTGGTAAACTTTTGTTAGTAAGTTTGTGATTGTGAGTGAATGTATGCAAGGGAGTGTTTATCAGTGTTATTGAGTGGGTGCTTAAATGTGACAATTTATGTACATGATGCATAAGCTATATATGCAGGAATGTATGTATGCATGTGTTTATGAATGTGTGTGTGTGTGTACGTGTGTCTGCCTGCCTGCACATCTCATAACATGGTAATATGCATTGTTTATGTTTGCAACATTCTTTTGACAATGTTTTTACGCTTGTGAATTTAACATGCAGAATTGATGAACGAACGATAAGTGATTTGAAGGGCCGAATGAAAAACGACCTGCGTGCCCAATATGTGACCCTTTAAAAATATATTTCGTTCATTCGTTCGTTCCACGATTGATTGATTGATTGATTTAGGAACCGACATCACAGCAGTCGGGGCATTCCCATAAACGCTCCGTCCCCATCCTCAGCAGCCAGCGAAGAGTTCCAACACCAATAGTTCCAGTAGCAATCTGATTATATGTCCGTCCCGCCTTTCCCCTGAGCGTCGAGCGTCGGCCAGATGCCCTCGTCACTCCTCGCTGCCTCATTCTTGCCAGACCATGGAAATCCATTTGCTCCTCCGAGATGTACACGTGCTCCCACAAGGCCGCAACCACGTCTACGTTATCATTGAACTCCTTACGACATTTTACCTGTCATCTACTACCTATAGTACCTTTCAGTGTAGGGCAGGGGGTCTTGAGTCTGAGGAATTAAGCCGCCTGGTTAGTGCAGTCGCCGCAGACTGTAGAGGTTAGCATTTTATTTTTTCCCCCGACAGAAAAAAATCCACAACTTACCAAGGATTCGAACCCGGGTCTCCGGAAAGAGAACCCGGAGTTCTTAGCCACTCGGTCATTACAAGTTATCATTAAGTTATCACTTTTATTTCTTCTCATAACATGTCCAGAGATGTCGACTGTCAGTTTTTACATTACAAACAATGTATTCCCTTAGTGAATTTGCACACTTTTATCACAAATAAAATATTGCACGATCTATTGCGTAGCATATTAGTCGATTCCAGCCGTTACTATGTAAGCAGAAAGACTTCCTGCTAAGTGTTAAACTACCGTGGATATAACGTTCTACACATTCGAGTAATATATATCATATTTCAGCCTATGTTGCATTCATTGTTTCACATAACATGAAATGTACCTCTGCAGTGTGCACCTGACGAGATGCAGTGAAATATTCCAGGCATCAAATCGTTCAAGATTTTATGTATGTCGTGTGTATTTAAGCGTTTAGATTTCTCTAGTTAGTCAGTTAGTCAGTCAGTCAGTCAGTCAGTCAGTTAGTCAGTCAGTCAGTCAGTCAGTCAGTTAGTCAGTCAGTCAGTCAGTTAGTTCGTTATTTAGTTAGTTAGTTAGTTAGCTAGTTAGCTAGTTAGTTAGCTAGCTAGTTAGTTAGTTAGTTAGTTAGTTAGTCGCTGTTCCAATCTGACGGCAACGGGTCGTCCCCATTATGCTCCTTTCCTGTGCCAGTGAATATCACACAAAATGGCCCTCACTGCCCAGTGTGAAAAGTGGAATAGACAGGAGTGTCAGCAAGCCAACAGCCAGCACAGGTACACTGTGCATAATGCCGCCGCCGCCAGAATGCCAACACATAAATCCTCCACGAAAAATAGAGTTTATCGTCCATGGAATCGACAATCACCAGAAAGCGCCGCACAAAGCACGAACTCCGTAGCTCCAGCGACGACTCCCGGGAGTATCCTTAAAAATGCACTCGTGAACTGAAAAGGCAAACTAGTCAATTCAGCGACAGCCGGCCATTATTTCGAACATGCAGTTCACAGTGCAAACAACAGCAGACAGATGTAAAAGCATTCCGCAAAAATTTCACAGCTCACAGTGTTACATCACACACTCACTCAATAGCAGGGCGACGGAACCATGCACTACCAGTCCAATATGAGGAAAATGCGAATGCAAACGGTAGACACAAGCATAAACACGCCAGAGGCCTTAACGGTTCAATGCCTAATCGTCACGTAGGGGACCGGAAATCCGTTTACATTTCTCTAATCAGCTTAGGGTTATCATCTATTTCACGAAGAACTACCTCATTCGTCTTTCTGCCGTCCATGCCATTCTTATAATTTGCTCAGAAATCATATTTCTGTTGGTATCAGTCATACCTTAGCGTTTCTACTTATTATCACTTATTCAAATATATACAACAGGATCGACTGCATAATGCATTTAACTATAATTGTTCTCACTATATTTGACATTACAATTTTGGTATACTCGTATTTTCGTCGAGCAAAATACTACATGTGTTATGCTGTTTCCTGTGATACTCTCCAAGGCATCTTTCAGCGTCAGCATCATTATTATCATCATCATAAAGTGCCTTGACAGCTGGCGTAGGCGTTCGTGTTTCTCCACAGAGCTCGATCTTTGGTGTTTAGAATAAACTCTGCTGATGATATTCCTTCATGCCACCATCTCAGTTCACCTAGCATCATTTCTATTGGTCTGCCTCTGTCTTTCTTTCCCTTGATTTTTCCTGTCATCACGATGATCTCCAATGACTCTCTTCTCATTACATGACCAAAGGAAGCTGTGGCGTCTTATTCTTATTGGTCTAGTTTCATTAGCCTCTTCCAGGCAATCGTCGTTAGTGACTCTGGCAGTCCAGGAAATTTACAACATTCGTCTCATCAACCACATTTCTGGTGCTTCCATCAGATATTATTATTTCAAGAACGTTGTACCGAATGACCGAATTGTTGATGTCATACAAGATACATTTTTCTCAACGCTCCTTATTCCACAGTTTTCCACAGTTTAAATGGGTTAAAGATCTAAAGGCTAATAGATTGACTTCTTTGCACTGCGGGGTTTATCCCATATAGCTCAGTCTCTTCCCACATGGCGGTCTGCCGAAGGGGTCACACAAAGCACGAACTCGATAGCTCTAGCGATGACCCCCAGGCGTCTCCGAGAAAACAGCACTTGTTAACCAATTGACGGAGCCCGATAGCGAACCGACTTCCTTGGGAGCGTTAGGCTGATGGCTAAACACCACAGTAATAGAGACCCCGTGTCTTTCACAGTACGCCACTCTATACGGGGGACTGCAGTAGTGCAGTGGTTAGAACACTTGACTGCCGTTCTTGCGGTCATATGGTCGAGTTGGAGGTCAGCATGGCAGAATGAATAAGATCACACGTTCTTAAATATCCGGGGTGTTGGTGCCGAGTTAGCGGGTTCAACCCCTATGTCGGCCATTCAGACTAACATGTTGACTTCCCGTCTTATACTTTTTTTTTTTTTTTTTTTTTTTTTTTTTTTTTTTGCGTATCCTTTACAGGACTTAGCTGTCAACAGCAGCATCTTTCAGCTGTCTGTTGATTTCTTGGCAAGATTACGCTCAGTAGTTTGCCATTGCTTTCTGAGCGGTCGGCTCAGTATCCGCAAGTCACGAGCGGGGGTCGAACCACCTCAGTTCTCGCTCCGCTGCGAGACTCTGCGTGATAAACGGGATTACAGAGAGAAAGTGTTGTAACCCCACAGCCAGAGAGACCGGCCGTCTTATACTTGGAGACGTAAATTAGACGTACCTCAAAAGTCGGAATGGGTTCACTTGATGGCGAGGGACAGTGGTAACAAGGAAAACCCACGCAGACGCAAAAGTCAGTCCAATGTACTAGAAGTTGTAGCACGTGTATGGACTAAGCTTGACTTCAATGCGATCGAAGACACAAACAAACAAACAACATGCTCGAGTCTCCTTGGAGGTGGGCTTTCTTTCATTAACCTGACTACGAGTTCTCCCCTCCCCACCCCTATACTAACATTGGTACCATACCATCTCTTGGGCATACAGGTGACAGGCGTCATATTTACCCCAACACCCATCGAATGCCGATTGTCTACAAAGTACGAGGCTACCAACATATGCCCTTATGCCTGTGAAATGGGTTCGTGTACTCCGGTACTCTATACCTGTTGTTATTATTACTCTTCTTGTCTCATTGTGTTATTGGTTCAACACTTTCAGGCTCGGATTTGTATTCCTGTAGGGCAGTGGTTCTCAACCTTTTTTGGCCCGTGCCCCCCTTCACCATATTTTCAGAACGTCATTCCCCCCCCCCCCAAATTTTTTCGTATTTCCTACCTAAGAATCTGGCCCGTGCGTCCCACACCATATTTTCAGAACGTCATCCCCCCCCCCCCTTTCGTATTTCCTATCCCCCTTCCCCCATTCCCGCCCCGCCCCTACACAGTATACATAATAATGGAAGCTAAATTTAATAGTACATACTAAATCAAGTCTAGACATCCACATAAAACGTGATTTTTGGGTCTACTTACTTTATAAAAAGAATTTTAGAAGGATGAGACGTACAGAACCGTAAAGTATGAAGGGAAAAAACAATATCAAGTAATCGGTTCTTGTATTAACGCAATCTTGAAATAATCTTAATTCCCCCCCCCCCCTCCGGAAACCCTAAAATTCCCCCCTGGGGAGAGGGAGAACCACTGCTGTAGGGTCAGTTTGTTGAGATTTTATATTACTATAACAAGTGACTAGACAAGAAGGAGTTAACACTCGACCACAAATAATTTTGTGGTGTCGCTTCGACAAACGATTGACGAAATAATTACCTAGATTCCATGTAAGACGGTATTGCACACAGAACGAAGCTTGTGGTCTTATCCCACAGAGCCTTGACCTAGTTAATGCGAACATGCAGAGGATTTGTCTACCAAGCATATTGTAAATTACGCTTAATTACTTTATAATAAGCTTTATTACTACTTTTACTACCGAACTGGGTGTTGTGAGATGCGGTTACTTCTTGCGTGTCTTTGAAATGTTTTTTTTTTTTTTCTTGATGTCTATGAGATGTGGTTTTTTTCTTGTTGTCTGTGTGATGTGGTTGTTTCTTGATGTCTGTGTGATGTAGTTGTTTCTTAATGTCTGTGTGATGTAGTTGTTTCTTGATGAGTGTGATGTGGTTGTTTCTAAATGTCTGTGTGATGTAGTTGTTTCTTGATGAGTGTGATGTGGTTGTTTCTTTATGTCTGTGAAATGTGGTTGTTTCTTGATGTCTGTGTGGTGTGGTTGTTTCTTAATGTTTGTATGATGTGACTTTTTCTTGATTTATGTGAGATGTGGTTGTTTCTTAATGTTTGTATGATGTGACTTTTTCTTGATTTATGTGAGATGTGGTTGTTTCTTGCTTGTCTGTTCTGTGTGATGTTTTTGTTTCTTGTTCGTGGGACATAAATCGAGCCGTATAGGATAAAACCCGGTACAACGAAACTGAGCCTCCTGTCTGTAAACCTCTTTCAATACTGCTTAGAGGCGGAAGTATAAAATGAAGCTTTCACTGTTCCCATATGTGGTGGGATTCAATAACTCGTCTTCTCCTTGTTTGTTTGCTCAGGTAACCGTTAAATGGAAGACATTATTAGAAACCACATGACAGAGATGGACATAGAATATGGAATCCAGCTTACGAACTCGTGCAGTGTGAGCGGGTAATAGAATGGGAATCACGTGTGATGTGGTTATAGATTGAAGAGAGAAATCTTCAAGACTTCAGTTTGACATGCTGCTATATGCTTCTGATTGAAAACCCCATCCAGCGGGAGATCATACAATATATCAATCAATCTAATGATTGTCAAATGCTGGAAATTGAGAACGTTTACTACACTGTCCTTGCCCACATCAAGGAAATGGTGGACAACACAGAGAATGTTAAAAGGCACACATTATTATAATATGAGGTCCATGCAAGATTCAAGAAAGTGGAGGCAAGAAAGAGAATGAGAAATAGCATGCATCGTCATGGTATGCGGTGGGAGTAAATTGAGTGATTACAGATCGCTATTCACAATCTTAAAATGCTAGATCAGTGTTTGCTTTTATTTGTTTGTTTGTTGTTTTAAATTGTTGTTTATTCGTAGATTTGTGAACGTATGACTTCAAACGTGGTTGAATGCATGCGAACATCGGCACACACAGCGAAGGAACGAACGGACGAATTTTATTTTCAAAGGGTCACACAAAGAGCACGCATGTCCGTCATACATTTGGCCCTTCCAATCACTTATCTTTCACACACCAATGATCTACTATGAATGTTACATCTACATTGAAAAACATACAAGCAACACACATTGTAAAATGAATGCTGTAAACATACACCAAGCATAAATAAAGCACGACCAGAGAACGACCCTGGTAAAGATTGCTAGATGGAGTAAAAGAGACATGCACACACACACACACACACACACACACACACACACACACACACACACACACACACACAAACACACACACACACACATACACACAATCACAATAACATTAGCAAATGCAATACTACAAGCGAAGAAACCATCATTACATCTGCCTGCTCCCTGCGACGCTTCACAGCAAAAGTAATAGAACAAACAAAATCAGATTATTTTAAGTCTTAACGTCACCCCTCATTACAACCATCCATCTATCATGTGCCACCATGCTGTCGGTCATGTCTCGTCATCTCATACGATCGCCAGTATCGTAGAGTAGTTCTGTGTTTTTGTCTCGACCATGTCGTGTGGCGAAACCATCCCGACATTAACATGTCTGCCTTCCCCTTATTTTTCCCCCTGGTCTTGCCAGTTGTCACCAACTTCTCCAGCTTATTTCTTGTTATAACGTGTCTAAATATTTGACTGCTTACGTCTAATTTCTCTAATCCGTTTACGGTTTTCATTTGCTTCTTGTAGGATATGCGCATTGGTTTTTCTGTCTGTCCATGGCATTCTTTGCATTTTCATCAGAAACCACATTTCCATTGCCATCGGATGTTGTTCAGCTTGTCTGCTCATTGTCAATACTTCCCATCCATACAAAAGTGCAGGTTCTATGAAGCACTTTAAGACTCTTTTTCTCGTTGCAGTTTACATCTGTTTATGGGTCAGTGTGTTACGGGGCCCTTAAGGAATGCAAGAATAATATCTCTGCAACATACCAAGTACGTCAAAGGAGGGGAAGCTAAGGAGGTTACTTCATCGCAAAGACAAATTTAGCTGCACAATTTAATCAATCATTATGAAATAAAAAGGAAAGAAACATAACTTAGCCACATCAAGAGGAATTTGAGTCTGGTCTCTACTCAAAGAAATCGTAATATCAAAATGTGAGTCGGTGACCTGAATGACCTGATGGAATCTGATATGACCGGTTATGAAGAGATCAGGGAAAAACGCGAACAAGGCTGAAAGTACAAACCAAAGTCTCATGTACAAGCCTTTAGGGTATTAATGTTTTTCTCAGGCAAAACAGAAGATATTCTTTCTCATTTTGAATGAGTAGCTCTCATGCTAGCTCAGTTGACAGAGAGAACATTATTAGAGTGGGAAGAATACCCACAGGACCTCTGGATCCGAGTCTACAAAGTTGGGTCAGCACAAAATGCTGTTCGAAAAAGAGGAGTGTACTTAATATACCACCCCAAAAAAAAAATACTTGGGTCACGGCCAGAGTTCCAACAGGAAAGCACTGCCATAACTATGATGCTAAAATTGAGGCAATCAAGATAGCCACAGAACAATTACTAAATACCAGCCATGGTACACAACCTGTGGTGCTATTGACAGATACAAAATCAGTACTCGAGGTGCTCCTGTCTGAGAAATTGCCAGTACTAAGGAAAATACTTTCTGAAATTAGCAATCAGCATAAGGTTACCACACAGTGGATACCATCCCACTGTGGAGTACCCTGAAACGACAGAGCTGATCGATTGGCTAATGAAGGAGCAAAAGAATAACAGCCTGATGTGCCCCTTACATACCGCCAAAAGAAAAGAATGATAAAATCAGCCAGAAAGCCACCAAAACCTGCTCAAGACGACTAACACGTTAAGGACCGACAAGAACAAGTCATTATTCTGCGCATCAGAACAGGACACAATAGATTACGCAACCACATGTATATAAAATTCAAGATTGGTGAAACAGCCATGTGCACATGGGGATTGGCGTCGTGGACAGCAGAGCAAATACTTCAAGACTGCCCAAAACACAACATATCTAGGCAAACCTTTTGGCCTAGAGAGACAACAGTGGATAATACCTTATAACGATCGCTAAGTGAACTAAAAAAGACAGTTAAATTCATACAAGAGACAACATTTCAGTTATAGACATAATTCAAGCGAACGAAAGAAGAAGAAGGAGATTGGGAAACTGTGAATTCTAGAATGATAACAGAAATATTTAGAACGACAACATAGAAAATAAACAGTAATGGGATAACGTATTATACACTACATTTGATAAAGATGAATCATTTGATTGATTGATTGATTGATTGATTTAGGAACCGACATCACAGCATTCGGGGCGTTCCCATAAGCGCTCCGTCCCCATCCTCAGCAGCCAGCGAAGAGTTCCAACACCAATAGTACCAGTAGCAATCTGATTATATGTGCGTCTCGCCTTTCATCTGAGCGTCGATCGTCGGCCAGATCCCCTCGTCATCCCTCGCTGTCTCATTCTTGCCAGACTATGGTGATCCATTTGCTCCTCCGAGGTGTACACGTGCTCTCACAAGGCCGAAACCACGTCTGCCTTGTCATGTATCAATACTCCACCAAGTTCTGCAGAGCCAGCCAATCTGTCCGCCTGTTCATTTCCCAGCCCACCGGCATGCCCCGGAGAAAAGATCCAGGCGATGCTTGTCACTCGTGACCTCCGAAGCGAAGCAAGCCACTCCGCACGAAGCCTGCCCGTCCTCACCCTCGTCAGCATGCTTTCTGAGTCAGTTACAATCACGATGTGTGTGTGTGTGTGTGTGTGTGTGTCGTATTTTCCATCCAGCGGAGAGCCCCAGTGACTGCCTCCACCTCCATTCTTAAGCTGGATGTTGTGGTATCATATGACAGGCTCTCCTGCACCAAACGTCGACCATTATAATTTGGCTATGAACCCCCAGCCACTTCTCTCATCTCTTGACACCGAACCATCTGTTTAGATAATCACATCACCCGAGTGAGCATTGTCCTGAATTAGTTGCTGGATTTCCACTTCCGTGGCCCCTGCTGGCCACTCCCTGCACTCCCGGCTTAATGTGATTATAACTCTGCACAAGTCTGACTGCTCCGCTGGCACTCTGACCCACTCCTCTCCACGCCTAATGTTCTCCAAGGGGTACACCTGTCTGATCGTATCCTCCGCCTGAGCCATCCATGATTTCCCTCTTATCAGTCGCTGACCCTTAACTGCGTCTAGCGCCTCATGCAGTGGGTGGTCTGTGTCTGCAGCTACTTTGAGGTATGCCTTTGCCTGCATCACCTTGAGCCTACCAGCAACAGTCGGCAGACCAAGGATGTAACGCATACACATTACTGGGGTGTCTCTAGTGCATCCCAGAATGACCCGCATAGCTTCGTCCTGTATGCGCTCTAACTTCACCAGCTGACCCTCTGAGACAGTGAGCAGTCCTAATCCATAATCAATTACTGAGAGGATCAAGTGCTGGTATAGTGTGAAAAGCATTCTCTGCTCTGTGTCCATTGCAGCCATAGTTTTAAGTGCACTGAGTCCCTTTTGAGATCTTGTCACAACCGTCTCCACATGGTCCTTGAAGGATAGGCTCCTGTCAAATGTGATCCCCAGATACTTCAGTTTGTTCTCTCTGCTGACATTTCTACCATCTATCGCGAGGCTTGGGACATCAGCTCTCACAATCCTGTTGTCCAGAGAGCACCACAAAACAACCGCCTTTTCCGGGTGGATGACAGCACTCATTTCTGTGCACCAGTCAATCAATTTAATCATTTAAGGCGGAGTATTAAATGGAACTTCAAAGTACTATATGCAATGCAAATAATCGCAATATCAACATTTCTTCTGTGAACTGAATGCCATGATGAGATCGTATAACACCGGTTATGAAGAGATTAAGGGGAAACACGGACCTGGCTAAAGCAAAAATCAAATTCCTATTTACAGGTCTTCATGCTTACTTAGTATATGACGCTTCTTGCTTCATTTTTAGAGGGAAAGTGCCTTTCATGCCCCATGATATTTCTTGGTATCCTTGTTAGGGGGATCGACATGAGGGTCCAGGTGAATTATTGATTTTTAAAATTTTTTTTTTTTTTTTTTTTTTTGGGGGGGGGGGGGGGGGGGTTTAATCGACCACTATGGAATTTTGAGCACATTATCATCGGTCGAGCAGGCAAAACAGTCAGTGACTGCGGAACCGTGGCTAACATACTTAGGGCAATCAACGAAACATGCAAATTATTCATCGTCATCTTGAAGTAATGTGTACGTAATTGCACCATGTACTGAATGTAGCAATTGCCAAATGTACAGGAAAACACACAGTGTCTCATTCTAAATACATACTGTTTTTTCGTGGAATAATAATTGTAGTAAAAATTAAGTTAAACTTGTAAAAACAAACGTACAAGTTAAAACGTAAACAAAAGGCAATCGGTATTTACATCAACAGCGCAATTCCTGGCGCACTCAAATTGCATTACAGGTCAAGCAAGAAGGACAATGACTAACGTTCCCCCACACGCCATTCACCATTCAGCGCAGATGATAGTTCCCCACCTCACACGCCAGTATAAAGAAAACCAAAGTGAGCTTCAACCCAACTGACCCAGTCGACATCTCCGTTACCCCGCCCTTAAAAGGAATGGCTGCCGATTTAAACAGCCTTCTCTCATGATACAAATACTTGCCTGTCATTTATGTAGTCCCACAGTTCCATGCATCAGTAACTCATATCACTAGTTTATTAATGTGGCCTGAGTCCGTTAGTATCACGAGACTAGTGTAGAAGAAAGAACAGATACATCACCATGGTAGAATAAGAGTGATGCAGCATGAATTAACCAAATGATCTGGCAGGCAATCAGCACTACCACGACTGGCCATACAGACACGTAATCAGACTGCAATTCGTACCATTATTATTGGGACTCTTTGTTTATGGTTGAAGTTTGGAACGGAACACGCGTGACAATGTCCCGAGTGTTGTGACGTCGGTTGTGGACACAACTGAATTCAACTCTCAGTGTCAGGTAATTCAGCCATTTGTGCCCGGTACTGATTCTTAAGTAACGCCTATCTTTTGCAGTTTCTGCAAATTCCTCAATGCCTTCCTCATATTATGAATCTGTCTCTGAATTATCTTCACTTTGTGGAATTATGTCCCGTCTATTTTCTCTGATCTAAATAAATGTGTAGAAAGTTTAACGAAATTTACAAAACTGAGTAACGTTTACATCTCTATAATGTAGGCTAGGAGCCAGCAAATCAAAAGACAGCTAGAAGTCACGTGTGAATAAACATGTAACCAGCTATAGTGCTGAAAGGTGAACCAGAAGTCACTCACTTGAGTCAAGTCATTCGCACGGTTGGACCATCGGATAACCCAATGTTCCTTTACATCCGCAAGTGTTTACATGTTTTATATAAGCAAGTATATACGTGGCTGATTGAAAACGTGCTTCAGAAATATGCTTGTGAATTGTTCATGTAAGGCCAACTGCAGCGCTTTTCGAGAAAAACACTGTAAAACAGTCTTCAGAATGTGATAGTTAATTCTTCATGTACCGCCGACTGCAGTGGCCTTCGAGAAAAACTTTGTAAAACAGTCTTCAGAATGTGTTATTTAATTGCTCATGTACGGCCGACTGCAGCGACTTTCCGAGAAGGAGAACACTGGAAAACATCTTCAGAACTATGGTTGTTAATTGTTCATGTAAGGCCAACCGCAGCTACCTTTTCGAAAAGAACTCTGTTAATAAAGTATTCAGAACAATGGCTCTTAATTGTTCATGAACGGCCGACTGCAAGGACACTTGGAGAACTCTGTGGGAGCGGTGAAGACCGCAAGTGTGTGTGACCCATGCAGGAATAGACGTATCGCAAGTTGGATGTAAAGAGCACCGATTGTTTGCAAGCGTGCCTTGATCGGGTGTTGCTATTTACCGGTTGCACTTGAACATATCGGTAAGTGCCCAGTATTAAGTGTATGTTGTATAATGTAAGTAAAGTAGTAACTGTATGCAGTAGAATTAAGTAAAGTAGTAACTGCATGATGTAGAAAGTAGGTAAAGTGCTCACTGTATGTTGTATAATGTAAGCAAAGTATTAACTGTTTACTGTAGACTGAAGTAAATTATTAACTGAATGTTGTAAAATGTAAGCAAAGTATTAATTGTATCCTGTAGACTGAAGTAAATTTTTAACTGTATGTTATAGAATGTAAGTAAAGTATTAACTGTATGATGTAGAATGTAAGTAAAGTATTGAATGTATGCTGTAACATGTAAGTAAAGTATTGATTGTATGTTATAGAATGTAAGTAAAGTATTGATTGTATGTTATAGAATGTAAGTAAAGTATTGATTGTATGTTATAGAATGTAAGTAAAGTATTGACTGTATGTTATAGAATGTAAGTAAAGTATTGAATGTATGCTGTAGAATGTAAGTAAAGTATTAACTGTATGTTATAGAATGTAAGTAAAGTATTAACTGTATGTTATAGAATGTAAGTAAAGTATTAACTGTATGCTGTAGAATGTAAGTAAAGAATTAACTGTATGCTTTAGAATGTAAGTAAAGTATTAACTGTATGTTGTATAATGTAAGTAATGTATTAACTGTATGTTGTATAATGTAAGTAAAGTATTAACTGTATGTTGTATAATGTAAGTAAAGTATTGACTGCATGTTGTATAATGAAAGTAAAGTATTAACTGTGAGTTGTAGAATGTAAGTAAAGTATTAACTGTATGCTGTATAATGTAAGTAATGTATTAACTGTATGTTGTATAATGTCAGTAAAGTATTAACTGTATGTTGTATAATGTAAGTAATGTATTAACTGTATGTTGTATAATGAAAGTAAAGTATTGAATGTATGTTGTATAATGTAAGTAAAGTATTGATTGTATGTTATAGAATGTAAGTAAAGTATTGATTGTATGTTATAGAATGTAAGTAAAGAATTAACTGTATGCTGTAGAATGTAAGTAAAGAATTAACTGTATGCTGTAGAATGTAAGTAAAGAATTAACTGTATGTTGTATAATGTAAGTAAAGTATTAACTGTGAGTTGTAGAATGTATGTAAAGAATTAACTGTGTGTTTGTATAATGTAAGTAAAGTATTGAATGTATGTTGTATAATGTAAGTAAAGTATTAACTGTATGTTGTATAATGTAAGTAAAGTATTAACTGTATGTTGTATAATGTAAGTAATGTATTAACTGTATGTTGTATAATGTAAGTAAAGTATTGAATGTATGTTGTATAATGTAAGTAAAGTATTAACTATGTTGTATAATGTAAGTAAAGTATTGAATGTATGTTGTATAATGTAAGTAAAGTATTGAATGTATGTTGTATAATGTAAGTAAAGTATTGAGTGTATGTTGTATAATGTAAGTAAAGAATTAACTGTATGTTGTATAATGTAAGTAAAGTATTAACTGTATGTTGTATAATGTAAGTAATGTATTAACTGTATGTTGTATAATGTAAGTAAAGTATTGATTGTATGTTGTATAATGTAAGTAAAGTATTGATTGTATGTTATAGAATGTAAGTAAAGAATTAACTGTATGCTGTAGAATGTAAGTAAAGAATTAACTGTGTGTTTGTATAATGTAAGTAAAGTATTGAATGCATGTTGTATAATGTAAGTAAAGTATTAACTGTATGTTGTATAATGTAAGTAAAGTATTAACTGTATGTTGTATAATGTAAGTAATGTATTAACTGTATGTTGTATAATGTAAGTAAAGTATTGAATGTATGTTGTATAATGTAAGTAAAGTATTAACTATGTTGTATAATGTAAGTAAAGTATTGAATGTATGTTGTATAATGTAAGTAAAGTATTGAATGTATGTTGTATAATGTAAGTAAAGTATTGAATGTATGTTATAGAATGTAAGTAAAGTATTGACTGTATGTTATAGAATGTAAGTAAAGTATTGAATGTATGCTGTAGAATGTAAGTAAAGTATTAACTGTATGTTATAGAATGTAAGTAAAGTATTAACTGTATGTTATAGAATGTAAGTAAAGTATTAACTGTATGCTAGAGAATGTAAGTAAAGAATTAACTGTATGCTTTAGAATGTAAGTAAAGTATTAACTGTATGTTGTATAATGTAAGTAATGTATTAACTGTATGTTGTATAATGTAAGTAAAGTATTAACTGTATGTTGTATAATGTAAGTAAAGTATTGACTGCATGTTGTATAATGAAAGTAAAGTATTAACTGTGAGTTGTAGAATGTAAGTAAAGTATTAACTGTATGCTGTATAATGTAAGTAATGTATTAACTGTATGTTGTATAATGTCAGTAAAGTATTAACTGTATGTTGTATAATGTAAGTAATGTATTAACTGTATGTTGTATAATGAAAGTAAAGTATTGAATGTATGTTGTATAATGTAAGTAAAGTATTGATTGTATGTTATAGAATGTAAGTAAAGTATTAACTGTATGTTATAGAATGTAAGTAAAGTATTAACTGTATGTTATAGAATGTAAGTAAAGTATTAACTGTATGCTGTAGAATGTAAGTAAAGAATTAACTGTATGCTTTAGAATGTAAGTAAAGTATTAACTGTATGTTGTATAATGTAAGTAATGTATTAACTGTATGTTGTATAATGTAAGTAAAGTATTAACTGTATGTTGTATAATGTAAGTAAAGTATTGACTGCATGTTGTATAATGAAAGTAAAGTATTAACTGTGAGTTGTAGAATGTAAGTAAAGTATTAACTGTATGCTGTATAATGTAAGTAATGTATTAACTGTATGTTGTATGTCAGTAAAGTATTAACTGTATGTTGTATAATGTAAGTAATGTATTAACTGTATGTTGTATAATGAAAGTAAAGTATTGAATGTATGTTGTATAATGTAAGTAAAGCATTGATTGTATGTTATAGAATGTAAGTAAAGTATTGATTGTATGTTATAGAATGTAAGTAAAGAATTAACTGTATGCTGTAGAATGTAAGTAAAGAATTAACTGTATGTTGTATAATGTAAGTAAAGTATTAACTGTGAGTTGTAGAATGTATGTAAAGAATTAACTGTGTGTTTGTATAATGTAAGTAAAGTATTGAATGTATGTTGTATAATGTAAGTAAAGTATTAACTGTATGTTGTATAATGTAAGTAAAGTATTAACTGTATGTTGTATAATGTAAGTAATGTATTAACTGTATGTTGTATAATGTAAGTAAAGTATTGAATGTATGTTGTATAATGTAAGTAAAGTATTAACTATGTTGTATAATGTAAGTAAAGTATTGAATGTATGTTGTATAATGTAAGTAAAGTATTGAATGTATGTTGTATAATGTAAGTAAAGTATTGAATGTATGTTGTATAATGTATGTAAAGAATTAACTGTATGTTGTATAATGTAAGTAAAGTATTAACTGTATGTTGTATAATGTAAGTAATGTATTAACTGTATGTTGTATAATGTAAGTAAAGTATTGATTGTATGTTGTATAATGTAAGTAAAGTATTGATTGTATGTTATAGAATGTAAGTAAAGAATTAACTGTGTGTTTGTATAATGTAAGTAAAGTATTGAATGTATGTTGTATAATGTAAGTAAAGTATTAACTGTATGTTGTATAATGTAAGTAAAGTATTAACTGTATGTTGTATAATGTAAGTAATGTATTAACTGTATGTTGTATAATGTAAGTAAAGTATTGAATGTATGTTGTATAATGTAAGTAAAGTATTAACTATGTTGTATAATGTAAGTAAAGTATTGAATGTATGTTGTATAATGTAAGTAAAGTATTGAATGTATGTTGTATAATGTAAGTAAAGTATTGAATGTATGTTATAGAATGTAAGTAAAGTATTGACTGTATGTTATAGAATGTAAGTAAAGTATTGAATGTATGCTGTAGAATGTAAGTAAAGTATTAACTGTATGTTATAGAATGTAAGTAAAGTATTAACTGTATGTTATAGAATGTAAGTAAAGTATTAACTGTATGCTGGAGAATGTAAGTAAAGAATTAACTGTATGCTTTAGAATGTAAGTAAAGTATTAACTGTATGTTGTATAATGTAAGTAATGTATTAACTGTATGTTGTATAATGTAAGTAAAGTATTAACTGTATGTTGTATAATGTAAGTAAAGTATTGACTGCATGTTGTATAATGAAAGTAAAGTATTAAATGTGAGTTGTAGAATGTAAGTAAAGTATTAACTGTATGCTGTATAATGTAAGTAATGTATTAACTGTATGTTGTATAATGTCAGTAAAGTATTAACTGTATGTTGTATAATGTAAGTAATGTATTAACTGTATGTTGTATAATGAAAGTAAAGTATTGAATGTATGTTGTATAATGTAAGTAAAGTATTGATTGTATGTTATAGAATGTAAGTAAAGTATTGATTGTATGTTATAGAATGTAAGTAAAGAATTAACTGTATGCTGTAGAATGTAAGTAAAGAATTAACTGTATGCTGTAGAATGTAAGTAAAGAATTAACTGTATGTTGTATAATGTAAGTAAAGTATTAACTGTACGTTGTATAATGTAAGTAAAGTATTATCTGTATGTTGTATAATGTAAGTAAAGTATTAACTGTATGATGTATAATGTAAGTAAAGTATTGACTGTATGTTGTATAATGTAAGTAAAGTATTAACTGTGAGTTGTAGAATGTATGTAAAGAATTAACTGTGTGTTTGTATAATGTAAGTAAAGTATTGAATGTATGTTGTATAATGTAAGTAAAGTATTAACTGTATGTTGTATAATGTAAGTAAAGTATTAACTGTATGTTGTATAATGTAAGTAATGTATTAACTGTATGTTGTATAATGTAAGTAAAGTATTGAATGTATGCTGTATAATGTAAGTAAAGTATTAACTATGTTGTATAATGTAAGTAAAGTATTGAATGTATGTTGTATAATGTAAGTAAAGTATTAACTGTGAGTTGTAGAATGTATGTAAAGAATTAACTGTATGTTGTATAATGTAAGTAAAGTATTAACTGTATGTTGTATAATGTAAGTAATGTATTAACTGTATGTTGTATAATGTAAGTAAAGTATTGATTGTATGTTGTATAATGTAAGTAAAGTATTGATTGTATGTTATAGAATGTAAGTAAAGAATTAACTGTATGCTGTAGAATGTAAGTAAAGAATTAACTGTGTGTTTGTATAATGTAAGTAAAGTATTGAATGTATGTTGTATAATGTAAGTAAAGTATTAACTGTATGTTGTATAATGTAAGTAAAGTATTAACTGTATGTTGTATAATGTAAGTAATGTATTAACTGTATGTTGTATAATGTAAGTAAAGTATTGAATGTATGTTGTATAATGTAAGTAAAGTATTAACTATGTTGTATAATGTAAGTAAAGTATTGAATGCATGTTGTAAAATGTAAGTAAAGTATTGAATGTATGTTGTATAATGTAAGTAAAGTATTGAATGTATGTTGTATAATGTAAGTAAAGAATTAACTGTGTGTTGTATAATGTGTTGTATAATGTAAGTAAAGTATTAACTGTTTGTTGTATAATGTAAGTAAAGTATTGAATGTATGTTGTATAATGTAAGTAAAGAATTAACTGTGTGTTTGTATAATGTAAGTAAAGTATTAACTGTATGTTGTATAATGTAAGTAAAGAATTAACTGTATGCTGTATAATGTAAGTAAAGAATTAACTGTATTTTGTATAATGTAAGTAAAGTATTAACTGTATGTTGTATAATGTAAGTAAAGTATTAACTGTATGTTGTATAATGTAAGTAAAGTATTAACTGTATGTTGTATAATGTAAGTAAAGTATTAACTGTATGTTGTATAATGTAAGTAAAGTTTTAACTGTATGTTGTATAATGTAAGTAAAGTTTTAACTGTATGTTGTATAATGTAAGTAAAGTATTAACTGTGTGTTTATATAATGTAAGTAAAGTATTAACTGTATGCTGTAGAATGTACGTAAAGAATTAATTGTGTGTTGTAGAATGTAAGTAAAGTATTGACTGTATGTTGTATAATATAAGTAAAGTATTGATTGTATGTTATAGAATGTAAGTAAAGTATTAACTGTATGTTGTATAATGTAAGTAAAGTATTAACTGTATGTTGTATAATGTAAGTAAAGTATTAACTGTATGTTGTAGAATGTAAGTAAAGTATTAACTGTGTGTTTATATAATGTAAGTAAAGTATTAACTGTATGCTGTGGAATGTAAGTAAAGAATTAACTGTATGCTTTAGAATGTAAGTAAAGTATTAACTGTATGTTGTATAATGTAAGTAATGTATTAACTGTATGTTGTATAATGTAAGTAAAGTATTAACTGTATGTTGTATAATGTAAGTAAAGTATTGACTGCATGTTGTCTAATGAAAGTAAAGTATTAACTGTGAGTTGTAGAATGTAAGTAAAGTATTAACTGTATGCTGTATAATGTAAGTAATGTATTAACTGTATGTTGTATAATGTCAGTAAAGTATTAACTGTATGTTGTATAATGTAAGTAATGTATTAACTGTATGTTGTATAATGAAAGTAAAGTATTGAATGTATGTTGTATAATGTAAGTAAAGTATTGATTGTATGTTATAGAATGTAAGTAAAGTATTGATTGTATGTTATAGAATGTAAGTAAAGAATTAACTGTATGCTGTAGAATGTAAGTAAAGAATTAACTGTATGCTGTAGAATGTAAGTAAAGAATTAACTGTATGTTGTATAATGTAAGTAAAGTATTAACTGTGAGTTGTAGAATGTATGTAAAGAATTAACTGTGTGTTTGTATAATGTAAGTAAAGTATTGAATGTATGTTGTATAATGTAAGTAAAGTATTAACTGTATGTTGTATAATGTAAGTAAAGTATTAACTGTATGTTGTATAATGTAAGTAATGTATTAACTGTATGTTGTATAATGTAAGTAAAGTATTGAATGTATGTTGTATAATGTAAGTAAAGTATTAACTATGTTGTATAATGTAAGTAAAGTATTGAATGTATGTTGTATAATGTAAGTAAAGTATTGAATGTATGTTGTATAATGTAAGTAAAGTATTGAATGTATGTTGTATAATGTAAGTAAAGAATTAACTGTATGTTGTATAATGTAAGTAAAGTATTAAATGTATGTTGTATATTGTAAGTAATGTATTAACTGTATGTTGTATAATGTAAGTAAAGTATTGATTGTATGTTGTATAATGTAAGTAAAGTATTGATTGTATGTTATAGAATGTAAGTAAAGAATTAACTGTATGCTGTAGAATGTAAGTAAAGAATTAACTGTGTGTTTGTATAATGTAAGTAAAGTATTGAATGTATGTTGTATAATGTAAGTAAAGTATTAACTGTATGTTGTATAATGTAAGTAAAGTATTAACTGTATGTTGTATAATGTAAGTAATGTATTAACTGTATGTTGTATAATGTAAGTAAAGTATTGAATGTATGTTGTATAATGTAAGTAAAGTATTAACTATGTTGTATAATGTAAGTAAAGTATTGAATGTATGTTGTATAATGTAATTAAAGTATTGAATGTATGTTGTATAATGTAAGTAAAGTATTGAATGTATGTTATAGAATGTAAGTAAAGTATTAACTGTATGTTATAGAATGTAAGTAAAGTATTAACTGTATGCTGGAGAATGTAAGTAAAGAATTAACTGTATGCTTTAGAATGTAAGTAAAGTATTAACTGTATGTTGTATAATGTAAGTAATGTATTAACTGTATGTTGTATAATGTAAGTAAAGTATTAACTGTATGTTGTATAATGTAAGTAAAGTATTGACTGCATGTTGTATAATGAAAGTAAAGTATTAACTGTGAGTTGTAGAATGTAAGTAAAGTATTAACTGTATGCTGTATAATGTAAGTAATGTAATAACTGTATGTTGTATAATGTCAGTAAAGTATTAACTGTATGTTGTATAATGAAAGTAAAGTATTGAATGTATGTTGTATAATGTAAGTAAAGTATTGATTGTATGTTATAGAATGTAAGTAAAGTATTAACTGTATGTTATAGAATGTAAGTAAAGTATTAACTGTATGTTATAGAATGTAAGTAAAGTATTAACTGTATGCTGTAGAATGTAAGTAAAGAATTAACTGTATGCTTTAGAATGTAAGTAAAGTATTAACTGTATGTTGTATAATGTAAGTAATGTATTAACTGTATGTTGTATAATGTAAGTAAAGTATTAACTGTATGTTGTATAATGTAAGTAAAGTATTGACTGCATGTTGTATAATGAAAGTAAAGTATTAACTGTGAGTTGTAGAATGTAAGTAAAGTATTAACTGTATGCTGTATAATGTAAGTAATGTATTAACTGTATGTTGTATAATGTCAGTAAAGTATTAACTGTATGTTGTATAATGTAAGTAATGTATTAACTGTATGTTGTATAATGAAAGTAAAGTATTGAATGTATGTTGTATAATGTAAGTAAAGTATTGATTGTATGTTATAGAATGTAAGTAAAGTATTGATTGTATGTTATAGAATGTAAGTAAAGAATTAACTGTATGCTGTAGAATGTAAGTAAAGAATTAACTGTATGCTGTAGAATGTAAGTAAAGAATTAACTGTATGTTGTATAATGTAAGTAAAGTATTAACTGTGAGTTGTAGAATGTATGTAAAGAATTAACTGTGTGTTTGTATAATGTAAGTAAAGTATTGAATGTATGTTGTATAATGTAAGTAAAGTATTAACTGTATGTTGTATAATGTAAGTAAAGTATTAACTGTATGTTGTATAATGTAAGTAATGTATTAACTGTATGTTGTATAATGTAAGTAAAGTATTGAATGTATGTTGTATAATGTAAGTAAAGTATTAACTATGTTGTATAATGTAAGTAAAGTATTGAATGTATGTTGTATAATGTAAGTAAAGTATTGAATGTATGTTGTATAATGTAAGTAAAGTATTGAATGTATCTTGTATAATGTAAGTAAAGAATTAACTGTATGTTGTATAATGTAAGTAAAGTATTAACTGTATGTTGTATAATGTAAGTAATGTATTAACTGTATGTTGTATAATGTAAGTAAAGTATTGATTGTATGTTGTATAATGTTAGTAAAGTATTGATTGTATGTTATAGAATGTAAGTAAAGAATTAACTGTGTGTTTGTATAATGTAAGTAAAGTATTGAATGTATGTTGTATAATGTAAGTAAAGTATTAACTGTATTTTGTATAATGTAAGTAAAGTATTAACTGTATGTTGTATAATGTAAGTAATGTATTAACTGTATGTTGTATAATGTAAGTAAAGTATTGAATGTATGTTGTATAATGTAAGTAAAGTATTAACTATGTTGTATAATGTAAGTAAAGTATTGAATGTATGTTGTATAATGTAAGTAAAGTATTGAATGTATGTTGTATAATGTAAGTAAAGTATTGAATGTATGTTATAGAATGTAAGTAAAGTATTGACTGTATGTTATAGAATGTAAGTAAAGTATTGAATGTATGCTGTAGAATGTAAGTAAAGTATTAACTGTATGTTATAGAATGTAAGTAAAGTATTAACTGTATGTTATAGAATGCAAGTAAAGTATTAACTGTATGCTGGAGAATGTAAGTAAAGAATTAACTGTATGCTTTAGAATGTAAGTAAAGTATTAACTGTATGTTGTATAATGTAAGTAATGTATTAACTGTATGTTGTATAATGTAAGTAAAGTATTAACTGTATGTTGTATAATGTAAGTAAAGTATTGACTGCATGTTGTATAATGAAAGTAAAGTATTAACTGTGAGTTGTAGAATGTAAGTAAAGTATTAACTGTATGCTGTATAATGTAAGTAATGTATTAACTGTATGTTGTATAATGTCAGTAAAGTATTAACTGTATGTTGTATAATGAAAGTAAAGTATTGAATGTATGTTGTATAATGTAAGTAAAGTATTGATTGTATGTTATAGAATGTAAGTAAAGTATTAACTGTATGTTATAGAATGTAAGTAAAGTATTAACTGTATGTTATAGAATGTAAGTAAAGTATTAACTGTATGCTGTAGAATGTAAGTAAAGAATTAACTGTATGCTTTAGAATGTAAGTAAAGTATTAACTGTATGTTGTATAATGTAAGTAATGTATTAACTGTATGTTGTATAATGTAAGTAAAGTATTAACTGTATGTTGTATAATGTAAGTAAAGTATTGACTGCATGTTGTATAATGAAAGTAAAGTATTAACTGTGAGTTGTAGAATGTAAGTAAAGTATTAACTGTATGCTGTATAATGTAAGTAATGTATTAACTGTATGTTGTATAATGTCAGTAAAGTATTAACTGTATGTTGTATAATGTAAGTAATGTATTAACTGTATGTTGTATAATGAAAGTAAAGTATTGAATGTATGTTGTATAATGTAAGTAAAGTATTGATTGTATGTTATAGAATGTAAGTAAAGTATTGATTGTATGTTATAGAATGTAAGTAAAGAATTAACTGTATGCTGTAGAATGTAAGTAAAGAATTAACTGTATGCTGTAGAATGTAAGTAAAGAATTAACTGTATGTTGTATAATGTAAGTAAAGTATTAACTGTGAGTTGTAGAATGTATGTAAAGAATTAACTGTGTGTTTGTATAATGTAAGTAAAGTATTGAATGTATGTTGTATAATGTAAGTAAAGTATTAACTGTATGTTGTATAATGTAAGTAAAGTATTAACTGTATGTTGTATAATGTAAGTAATGTATTAACTGTATGTTGTATAATGTAAGTAAAGTATTGAATGTATGTTGTATAATGTAAGTAAAGTATTAACTATGTTGTATAATGTAAGTAAAGTATTGAATGTATATTGTATAATGTAAGTAAAGTATTGAATGTATGTTGTATAATGTAAGTAAAGTATTGAATGTATGTTGTATAATGTAAGTAAAGAATTAACTGTATATTGTATAATGTAAGTAAAGTATTAACTGTATGTTGTATAATGTAAGTAATGTATTAACTGTATGTTGTATAATGTAAGAAAAGTATTGATTGTATGTTGTATAATGTTAGTAAAGTATTGATTGTATGTTATAGAATGTAAGTAAAGAATTAACTGTATGCTGTAGAATGTAAGTAAAGAATTAACTGTGTGTTTGTATAATGTAAGTAAAGTATTGAATGTATGTTGTATAATGTAAGTAAAGTATTAACTGTATGTTGTATAATGTAAGTAATGTATTAACTGTATGTTGTATAATGTAAGTAATGTATTAACTGTATGTTGTATAATGTAAGTAAAGTATTGAATGTATGTTGTATAATGTAAGTAAAGTATTAACTATGTTGTATAATGTAAGTAAAGTATTGAATGTATGCTGTATAATGTAAGTAAAGTATTGAATGTATGTTGTATAATGTAAGTAAAGTATTGAATGTATGTTATAGAATGTAAGTAAAGTATTGACTGTATGTTATAGAATGTAAGTAAAGTATTGAATGTATGCTGTAGAATGTAAGTAAAGTATTAACTGTATGTTATAGAATGTAAGTAAAGTATTAACTGTATGTTATAGAATGTAAGTAAAGTATTAACTGTATGCTGGAGAATGTAAGTAAAGAATTAACTGTATGCTTTAGAATGTAAGTAAAGTATTAACTGTATGTTGTATAATGTAAGTAATGTATTAACTGTATGTTGTATAATGTAAGTAAAGTATTAACTGTACGTTGTATAATGTAAGTAAAGTATTGACTGCATGTTGTATAATGAAAGTAAAGTATTAACTGTGAGTTGTAGAATGTAAGTAAAGTATTAACTGTATGCTGTATAATGTAAGTAATGTATTAACTGTATGTTGTATAATGTCAGTAAAGTATTAACTGTATGTTGTATAATGTAAGTAATGTATTAACTGTATGTTGTATAATGAAAGTAAAGTATTGAATGTATGTTGTATAATGTAAGTAAAGTATTGATTGTATGTTATAGAATGTAAGTAAAGTATTGATTGTATGTTATAGAATGTAAGTAAAGAATTAACTGTATGCTGTAGAATGTAAGTAAAGAATTAACTGTATGCTGTAGAATGTAAGTAAAGAATTAACTGTATGTTGTATAATGTAAGTAAAGTATTAACTGTACGTTGTATAATGTAAGTAAAGTATTATCTGTATGTTGTATAATGTAAGTAAAGTATTAACTGTATGATGTATAATGTAAGTAAAGTATTGACTTTATGTTGTATAATGTAAGTAAAGTATTGATTGTATGTTATAGAATGTAAGTAAAGTATTGATTGTATGTTATAGAATGTAAGTAAAGAATTAACTGATTGCTGTAGAATGTAAGTAAAGAATTAACTGTATGCTGTAGAATGTAAGTAAAGAATTAACTGTATGTTGTATAATGTAAGTAAAGTATTAACTGTACGTTGTATAATGTAAGTAAAGTATTATCTGTATGTTGTATAATGTAAGTAAAGTATTAACTGTATGATGTATAATGTAAGTAAAGTATTGACTGTATGTTGTATAATGTAAGTAAAGTATTAACTGTGAGTTGTAGAATGTATGTAAAGAATTAACTGTGTGTTTGTATAATGTAAGTAAAGTATTGAATGTATGTTGTATAATGTAAGTAAAGTATTGATTGTATGTTATAGAATGTAAGTAAAGAATTAACTGTATGCTGTAGAATGTAAGTAAAGAATTAACTGTATGCTGTAGAATGTAAGTAAAGAATTAACTGTATGTTGTATAATGTAAGTAAAGTATTAACTGTACGTTGTAGAATGTAAGTAAAGTATTATCTGTATGTTGTATAATGTAAGTAAAGTATTAACTGTATGATGTATAATGTAAGTAAAGTATTGACTGTATGTTGTATAATGTAAGTAATGTATTAACTGTGAGTTGTAGAATGTATGTAAAGAATTAACTGTGTGTTTGTATAATGTAAGTAAAGTATTGAATGTATGTTGTATAATGTAAGTAAAGTATTAACTGTATGTTGTATAATGTAAGTAAAAGTATTAACTGTATGTTGTATAATGTAAGTAATGTATTAACTGTATGTTGTATAATGTAAGTAAAGTATTGAATGTATGTTGTATAATGTAAGTAAAGTATTAACTATGTTGTATAATGTAAGTAAAGTATTGAAAGTATGTTGTATAATGTAAGTAAAGTATTGAATGTATGTTGTATAATGTAAGTAAAGTATTAACTGTGAGTTGTAGAATGTATGTAAAGAATTAACTGTATGTTGTATAATGTAAGTAAAGTATTAACTGTATGTTGTATAATGTAAGTAATGTATTAACTGTATGTTGTATAATGTAAGTAAAGTATTGATTGTATGTTGTATAATGTAAGTAAAGTATTGATTGTATGTTATAGAATGTAAGTAAAGAATTAACTGTATGCTGTAGAATGTAAGTAAAGAATTAACTGTGTGTTTGTATAATGTAAGTAAAGTATTGAATGTATGTTGTATAATGTAAGTAAAGTATTAACTGTATGTTGTATAATGTAAGTAAAGTATTAACTGTATGTTGTATAATGTAAGTAATGTATTAACTGTATGTTGTATAATGTAAGTAAAGTATTGAATGTATGTTGTATAATGTAAGTAAAGTATTAACTATGTTGTATAATGTAAGTAAAGTATTGAATGCATGTTGTATAATGTAAGTAAAGTATTGAATGTATGTTGTATAATGTAAGTAAAGTATTGAATGTATGTTGTATAATGTAAGTAAAGAATTAACTGTGTGTTGTATAATGTGTTGTATAATGTAAGTAAAGTATTAACTGTTTGTTGTATAATGTAAGTAAAGTATTGAATGTATGTTGTATAATGTAAGTAAAGAATTAACTGTGTGTTTGTATAATGTAAGTAAAGTATTAACTGTATGTTGTATAATGTAAGTAAAGAATTAACTGTATGCTGTATAATGTAAGTAAAGAATTAACTGTATTTTGTATAATGTAAGTAAAGTATTGAATGTATGTTGTATAATGTAAGTAAAGTATTAACTGTATGTTGTATAATGTAAGTAAAGTATTAACTGTATGTTGTATAATGTAAGTAAAGTTTTAACTGTATGTTGTATAATGTAAGTAAAGTATTGAATGTATGTTGTATAATGTAAGTAAAGTATTAACTATGTTGTATAATGTAAGTAAAGTATTGAATGTATGTTGTATAATGTAAGTAAAGTATTGAATGTATGTTGTATAATGTAAGTAAAGTATTGAATGTATGTTATAGAATGTAAGTAAAGTATTGACTGTATGTTATAGAATGTAAGTAAAGTATTGAATGTATGCTGTAGAATGTAAGTAAAGTATTAACTGTATGTTATAGAATGTAAGTAAAGTATTAACTGTATGTTATAGAATGCAAGTAAAGTATTAACTGTATGCTGGAGAATGTAAGTAAAGAATTAACTGTATGCTTTAGAATGTAAGTAAAGTATTAACTGTATGTTGTATAATGTAAGTAATGTATTAACTGTATGTTGTATAATGTAAGTAAAGTATTAACTGTATGTTGTATAATGTAAGTAAAGTATTGACTGCATGTTGTATAATGAAAGTAAAGTATTAACTGTGAGTTGTAGAATGTAAGTAAAGTATTAACTGTATGCTGTATAATGTAAGTAATGTATTAACTGTATGTTGTATAATGTCAGTAAAGTATTAACTGTATGTTGTATAATGAAAGTAAAGTATTGAATGTATGTTGTATAATGTAAGTAAAGTATTGATTGTATGTTATAGAATGTAAGTAAAGTATTAACTGTATGTTATAGAATGTAAGTAAAGTATTAACTGTATGTTATAGAATGTAAGTAAAGTATTAACTGTATGCTGTAGAATGTAAGTAAAGAATTAACTGTATGCTTTAGAATGTAAGTAAAGTATTAACTGTATGTTGTATAATGTAAGTAATGTATTAACTGTATGTTGTATAATGTAAGTAAAGTATTAACTGTATGTTGTATAATGTAAGTAAAGTATTGACTGCATGTTGTATAATGAAAGTAAAGTATTAACTGTGAGTTGTAGAATGTAAGTAAAGTATTAACTGTATGCTGTATAATGTAAGTAATGTATTAACTGTATGTTGTATAATGTCAGTAAAGTATTAACTGTATGTTGTATAATGTAAGTAATGTATTAACTGTATGTTGTATAATGAAAGTAAAGTATTGAATGTATGTTGTATAATGTAAGTAAAGTATTGATTGTATGTTATAGAATGTAAGTAAAGTATTGATTGTATGTTATAGAATGTAAGTAAAGAATTAACTGTATGCTGTAGAATGTAAGTAAAGAATTAACTGTATGCTGTAGAATGTAAGTAAAGAATTAACTGTATGTTGTATAATGTAAGTAAAGTATTAACTGTGAGTTGTAGAATGTATGTAAAGAATTAACTGTGTGTTTGTATAATGTAAGTAAAGTATTGAATGTATGTTGTATAATGTAAGTAAAGTATTAACTGTATGTTGTATAATGTAAGTAAAGTATTAACTGTATGTTGTATAATGTAAGTAATGTATTAACTGTATGTTGTATAATGTAAGTAAAGTATTGAATGTATGTTGTATAATGTAAGTAAAGTATTAACTATGTTGTATAATGTAAGTAAAGTATTGAATGTATATTGTATAATGTAAGTAAAGTATTGAATGTATGTTGTATAATGTAAGTAAAGTATTGAATGTATGTTGTATAATGTAAGTAAAGAATTAACTGTATGTTGTATAATGTAAGTAAAGTATTAACTGTATGTTGTATAATGTAAGTAATGTATTAACTGTATGTTGTATAATGTAAGAAAAGTATTGATTGTATGTTGTATAATGTTAGTAAAGTATTGATTGTATGTTATAGAATGTAAGTAAAGAATTAACTGTATGCTGTAGAATGTAAGTAAAGAATTAACTGTGTGTTTGTATAATGTAAGTAAAGTATTGAATGTATGTTGTATAATGTAAGTAAAGTATTAACTGTATGTTGTATAATGTAAGTAATGTATTAACTGTATGTTGTATAATGTAAGTAATGTATTAACTGTATGTTGTATAATGTAAGTAAAGTATTGAATGTATGTTGTATAATGTAAGTAAAGTATTAACTATGTTGTATAATGTAAGTAAAGTATTGAATGTATGCTGTATAATGTAAGTAAAGTATTGAATGTATGTTGTATAATGTAAGTAAAGTATTGAATGTATGTTATAGAATGTAAGTAAAGTATTGACTGTATGTTATAGAATGTAAGTAAAGTATTGAATGTATGCTGTAGAATGTAAGTAAAGTATTAACTGTATGTTATAGAATGTAAGTAAAGTATTAACTGTATGTTATAGAATGTAAGTAAAGTATTAACTGTATGCTGGAGAATGTAAGTAAAGAATTAACTGTATGCTTTAGAATGTAAGTAAAGTATTAACTGTATGTTGTATAATGTAAGTAATGTATTAACTGTATGTTGTATAATGTAAGTAAAGTATTAACTGTACGTTGTATAATGTAAGTAAAGTATTGACTGCATGTTGTATAATGAAAGTAAAGTATTAACTGTGAGTTGTAGAATGTAAGTAAAGTATTAACTGTATGCTGTATAATGTAAGTAATGTATTAACTGTATGTTGTATAATGTCAGTAAAGTATTAACTGTATGTTGTATAATGTAAGTAATGTATTAACTGTATGTTGTATAATGAAAGTAAAGTATTGAATGTATGTTGTATAATGTAAGTAAAGTATTGATTGTATGTTATAGAATGTAAGTAAAGTATTGATTGTATGTTATAGAATGTAAGTAAAGAATTAACTGTATGCTGTAGAATGTAAGTAAAGAATTAACTGTATGCTGTAGAATGTAAGTAAAGAATTAACTGTATGTTGTATAATGTAAGTAAAGTATTAACTGTACGTTGTATAATGTAAGTAAAGTATTATCTGTATGTTGTATAATGTAAGTAAAGTATTAACTGTATGATGTATAATGTAAGTAAAGTATTGACTTTATGTTGTATAATGTAAGTAAAGTATTGATTGTATGTTATAGAATGTAAGTAAAGTATTGATTGTATGTTATAGAATGTAAGTAAAGAATTAACTGATTGCTGTAGAATGTAAGTAAAGAATTAACTGTATGCTGTAGAATGTAAGTAAAGAATTAACTGTATGTTGTATAATGTAAGTAAAGTATTAACTGTACGTTGTATAATGTAAGTAAAGTATTATCTGTATGTTGTATAATGTAAGTAAAGTATTAACTGTATGATGTATAATGTAAGTAAAGTATTGACTGTATGTTGTATAATGTAAGTAAAGTATTAACTGTGAGTTGTAGAATGTATGTAAAGAATTAACTGTGTGTTTGTATAATGTAAGTAAAGTATTGAATGTATGTTGTATAATGTAAGTAAAGTATTGATTGTATGTTATAGAATGTAAGTAAAGAATTAACTGTATGCTGTAGAATGTAAGTAAAGAATTAACTGTATGCTGTAGAATGTAAGTAAAGAATTAACTGTATGTTGTATAATGTAAGTAAAGTATTAACTGTACGTTGTATAATGTAAGTAAAGTATTATCTGTATGTTGTATAATGTAAGTAAAGTATTAACTGTATGATGTATAATGTAAGTAAAGTATTGACTGTATGTTGTATAATGTAAGTAAAGTATTAACTGTGAGTTGTAGAATGTATGTAAAGAATTAACTGTGTGTTTGTATAATGTAAGTAAAGTATTGAATGTATGTTGTATAATGTAAGTAAAGTATTAACTGTATGTTGTATAATGTAAGTAAAAGTATTAACTGTATGTTGTATAATGTAAGTAATGTATTAACTGTATGTTGTATAATGTAAGTAAAGTATTAACTGTATGTTGTATAATGTAAGTAATGTATTAACTGTATGTTGTATAATGTAAGTAAAGTATTGAATGTATGTTGTATAATGTAAGTAAAGTATTAACTATGTTGTATAATGTAAGTAAAGTATTGAATGTATATTGTATAATGTAAGTAAAGTATTGAATGTATGTTGTATAATGTAAGTAAAGTATTGAATGTATGTTGTATAATGTAAGTAAAGAATTAACTGTATGTTGTATAATGTAAGTAAAGTATTAACTGTATGTTGTATAATGTAAGTAATGTATTAACTGTATGTTGTATAATGTAAGAAAAGTATTGATTGTATGTTGTATAATGTTAGTAAAGTATTGATTGTATGTTATAGAATGTAAGTAAAGAATTAACTGTATGCTGTAGAATGTAAGTAAAGAATTAACTGTGTGTTTGTATAATGTAAGTAAAGTATTGAATGTATGTTGTATAATGTAAGTAAAGTATTAACTGTATGTTGTATAATGTAAGTAATGTATTAACTGTATGTTGTATAATGTAAGTAATGTATTAACTGTATGTTGTATAATGTAAGTAAAGTATTGAATGTATGTTGTATAATGTAAGTAAAGTATTAACTATGTTGTATAATGTAAGTAAAGTATTGAATGTATGCTGTATAATGTAAGTAAAGTATTGAATGTATGTTGTATAATGTAAGTAAAGTATTGAATGTATGTTATAGAATGTAAGTAAAGTATTGACTGTATGTTATAGAATGTAAGTAAAGTATTGAATGTATGCTGTAGAATGTAAGTAAAGTATTAACTGTATGTTATAGAATGTAAGTAAAGTATTAACTGTATGTTATAGAATGTAAGTAAAGTATTAACTGTATGCTGGAGAATGTAAGTAAAGAATTAACTGTATGCTTTAGAATGTAAGTAAAGTATTAACTGTATGTTGTATAATGTAAGTAATGTATTAACTGTATGTTGTATAATGTAAGTAAAGTATTAACTGTACGTTGTATAATGTAAGTAAAGTATTGACTGCATGTTGTATAATGAAAGTAAAGTATTAACTGTGAGTTGTAGAATGTAAGTAAAGTATTAACTGTATGCTGTATAATGTAAGTAATGTATTAACTGTATGTTGTATAATGTCAGTAAAGTATTAACTGTATGTTGTATAATGTAAGTAATGTATTAACTGTATGTTGTATAATGAAAGTAAAGTATTGAATGTATGTTGTATAATGTAAGTAAAGTATTGATTGTATGTTATAGAATGTAAGTAAAGTATTGATTGTATGTTATAGAATGTAAGTAAAGAATTAACTGTATGCTGTAGAATGTAAGTAAAGAATTAACTGTATGCTGTAGAATGTAAGTAAAGAATTAACTGTATGTTGTATAATGTAAGTAAAGTATTAACTGTACGTTGTATAATGTAAGTAAAGTATTATCTGTATGTTGTATAATGTAAGTAAAGTATTAACTGTATGATGTATAATGTAAGTAAAGTATTGACTTTATGTTGTATAATGTAAGTAAAGTATTGATTGTATGTTATAGAATGTAAGTAAAGTATTGATTGTATGTTATAGAATGTAAGTAAAGAATTAACTGATTGCTGTAGAATGTAAGTAAAGAATTAACTGTATGCTGTAGAATGTAAGTAAAGAATTAACTGTATGTTGTATAATGTAAGTAAAGTATTAACTGTACGTTGTATAATGTAAGTAAAGTATTATCTGTATGTTGTATAATGTAAGTAAAGTATTAACTGTATGATGTATAATGTAAGTAAAGTATTGACTGTATGTTGTATAATGTAAGTAAAGTATTAACTGTGAGTTGTAGAATGTATGTAAAGAATTAACTGTGTGTTTGTATAATGTAAGTAAAGTATTGAATGTATGTTGTATAATGTAAGTAAAGTATTGATTGTATGTTATAGAATGTAAGTAAAGAATTAACTGTATGCTGTAGAATGTAAGTAAAGAATTAACTGTATGCTGTAGAATGTAAGTAAAGAATTAACTGTATGTTGTATAATGTAAGTAAAGTATTAACTGTACGTTGTATAATGTAAGTAAAGTATTATCTGTATGTTGTATAATGTAAGTAAAGTATTAACTGTATGATGTATAATGTAAGTAAAGTATTGACTGTATGTTGTATAATGTAAGTAAAGTATTAACTGTGAGTTGTAGAATGTATGTAAAGAATTAACTGTGTGTTTGTATAATGTAAGTAAAGTATTGAATGTATGTTGTATAATGTAAGTAAAGTATTAACTGTATGTTGTATAATGTAAGTAAAAGTATTAACTGTATGTTGTATAATGTAAGTAATGTATTAACTGTATGTTGTATAATGTAAGTAAAGTATTGAATGTATGTTGTATAATGTAAGTAAAGTATTAACTATGTTGTATAATGTAAGTAAAGTATTGAAAGTATGTTGTATAATGTAAGTAAAGTATTGAATGTATGTTGTATAATGTAAGTAAAGTATTAACTGTGAGTTGTAGAATGTATGTAAAGAATTAACTGTATGTTGTATAATGTAAGTAAAGTATTAACTGTATGTTGTATAATGTAAGTAATGTATTAACTGTATGTTGTATAATGTAAGTAAAGTATTGATTGTATGTTGTATAATGTAAGTAAAGTATTGATTGTATGTTATAGAATGTAAGTAAAGAATTAACTGTATGCTGTAGAATGTAAGTAAAGAATTAACTGTGTGTTTGTATAATGTAAGTAAAGTATTGAATGTATGTTGTATAATGTAAGTAAAGTATTAACTGTATGTTGTATAATGTAAGTAAAGTATTAACTGTATGTTGTATAATGTAAGTAATGTATTAACTGTATGTTGTATAATGTAAGTAAAGTATTGAATGTATGTTGTATAATGTAAGTAAAGTATTAACTATGTTGTATAATGTAAGTAAAGTATTGAATGCATGTTGTATAATGTAAGTATAGTATTGAATGTATGTTGTATAATGTAAGTAAAGTATTGAATGTATGTTGTATAATGTAAGTAAAGAATTAACTGTGTGTTGTATAATGTGTTGTATAATGTAAGTAAAGTATTAACTGTTTGTTGTATAATGTAAGTAAAGTATTGAATGTATGTTGTATAATGTAAGTAAAGAATTAACTGTGTGTTTGTATAATGTAAGTAAAGTATTAACTGTATGTTGTATAATGTAAGTAAAGAATTAACTGTATGCTGTATAATGTAAGTAAAGAATTAACTGTATTTTGTATAATGTAAGTAAAGTATTAACTGTATGTTGTATAATGTAAGTAAAGTATTAACTGTATGTTGTATAATGTAAGTAAAGTATTAACTGTATGTTGTATAATGTAAGTAAAGTATTAACTGTATGTTGTATAATGTAAGTAAAGTTTTAACTGTATGTTGTATAATGTAAGTAAAGTTTTAACTGTATGTTGTATAATGTAAGTAAAGTATTAACTGTGTGTTTATATAATGTAAGTAAAGTATTAACTGTATGCTGTAGAATGTAAGTAAAGAATTAATTGTGTGCTGTAGAATGTAAGTAAAGTATTGACTGTATGTTGTATAATATAAGTAAAGTATTGATTGTATGTTTTCAGTCAGGTCTTAGTCAGATATGACTGAGCTACCGTATAACAGTAGACGGTACTACCTGGTTTCTGTTAGCGCCGAACGTTGGGCGGCGCTTACCAAACCCGACACCCCAGATTGTGCCAACGGCTTCGGGCGGAAGAGCGCAATTTGGAGGGTACAAGCCTTACCCTGGTGCGAGGAAATGCAAGCTAAAGACAAAATTGTCATGGCAGGGCAGACCAGGCCCTAAGCCTTGGTTGGCGACTGGTCTAGGATCGAAGCTCCGACAGGCGGACAGTTAGAGCATTGCTTTGCTGATCCGGCAGCTTCTGCAGCTTGTCTTGTTCCAGATGTAGGGGTGTTACCTTTCCTCTGGAGTGAACTAGGCAGGCCGAGAGAGGGATCATGCTGCATGGGCAACACATGATCTCTATATTTTAGCCCAGGCTTTGTGCTATGGAGAGGCAATAACTCCATCCCTGGTCTTAACTGGTCTCGGAATCAAAGCGAGAGGCAACTGTTACGGATTATAAGTCCTTGTCAGTTGGCGTAGACATGGGGCGCCACGCGTTGCCTCTGACGGTGGGAGACACCTATAGGTGTCACTGATCAGCTACCGCCCGCCTCAAGCTGGGCAGCCCCCAGCCAATTGGGTGCTGATCCGCCACAGCCTGCCTGCTTCAATGGGTGCTTGGGGCTAGGACAAAATCTGAATCGCAGGCTGTAAAACCAATGCACCAGGTACAAACAAAAATATAAATAGAAACCTCAAGCTACGGCTTGCAACCTGGAACGTGAGAACCATGTGTCCAGGATTTTCCACTGACTTGACCAATATTGACGATGTGAGAAAAACGGCTGTGATTGATGCCGAACTCAATCGTCTTAACATTGATATTGCTGGCCTGCAGGAGACTCGCCTCGCTGAGGAAGGGTCACTCAGGGAAAACAACTACACCTTTTTCTGGAAGGGTAAAGGGCAGGCAGAAAAAAGGCAACACGGTGTGGGCTTTGCAGTGAAGAATTCGCTACTGGGAATGATTGAAATTCCAGCAGGAGGAAATGAAAGACTATTATCCCTGCGCTTGGCAACCTCTTGTGGGTTTGCCACCATTATTACTGCATATGCACCGACACTCGATTCCTCTGATGATGTGAAGGATTTGTTCTATGAGGAGTTAGACTCTGTGATCAAGGCAGTTCCAAAATCCGACTACATTTATATGCTCGGTGATTTCAATGCTCGTGTGGGCAAGGACTCGAGTTCATGGCCAGTGTGCCTTGGAAAATACAACATCGGTCGCATGAATGAAAATGGGCAAAGGCTGCTGGAGCATTGCACCAGTAATGACCTATGTATTACAAACTCTTTTTTTAAAACAAAAGAGATGCATAAGGTCACATGGAAACATCCAAGATCCGGCCATTGGCACCAGCTGGACTTCATCATCACACGGAGACAACATCTGAACCATATATCATTGACTCGTAGTTACCACAGTGCTGACTGTGATACGGATCATTCTTTGGTTGTTGCAAGGGTTAGACTGAGACCAAAGAGAATCTACACAGCTAAACACAAATCTAGCCCCAGGATTAATATTATTAACACTCATGATCCTGAAAAGTGCTTTCAGTTTCAACAGCAACTTGAAGACGCTTTCACTGATACACCAGAAAATTGTACAGTAAATGATAAATGGAATAAACTTAAGGAAACTCTTTGTAAAACTGCCGTAAAGGTTTACGGCACTGTGGATCATAAGAGGCAGGACTGGTTTGCGGCCAACAGCGAGACTCTGCAGCCCTTGATTGATAAGAAGAAGAAAGCTCTCTTAAGAAACAAGGAAAGACCAACGCGTAACACTCTGAGTGAGCTAAGGCAAGCTAGGAAGGATGTGCAAAAGGCTGCCAGGCAGTGTGCAAATGATTATTGGATCAAGTTATGTGAGTCCATTCAAATCGCAAGTGATAAGGGAGACATAAGAAGCATGTATGAAGGAATAAAGAAAGCCTGTGGTCCAGTGATCAAAAGAAGTGCACCATTGAAAACCTTGACTGGAGAAGTCATCACTGATAAGAAACAGCAGATGGACAGATGGGTAGAGCACTATTTGGAGCTTTACTCAAGTGAGACCAAACTACCGGATAATGCCCTCAACGCCATAGAAGCTCTACCAACTCTTGACCACCTGGACACACTTCCCACCATAACAGAAGTTAAGTGTGCTATAAATGAACTTGCATCTGGCAAGGCTCCAGGTAAGGATGGGATTCCAATAGAGGTTATCAGGAGTGGGCAAGACACACTCACTATACAGATCCACCAGCTAATAGAGCTATGCTGGCGTGAAGGACAAGTCCCACAGGATTTCAAAGATTCAAGCATCATAACACTGTACAAGAACAAGGGCGATCGGAGCGACTGCAACAACTATAGGGGTATCTCACTTCTGTGTATTGTTGGAAAAGTATTTGCCAGAATTGTTCTGCGCAGACTTCAAGTCCTAGGAGATCAAGTCTACCCCGAATCACAGTGTGGCTTTCGACAGAACCGGTCTACCACTGATATGATATTCTCATTGCGACAAATGCAAGAAAAATGCCGTGAACAGAATCAACCACTGTTTATTGCCTTCATCGACCTCACAAAGGCATTTGATTTGGTCAGTCGTGAGGGTCTGTTCAAGGCACTAAAGAAGATTGGCTGCCCACCAACTCTTCTGTCCATTGTGGAATCGTTCCACACAGGCATGAAGGGTATAATCAAGTTTGATGGTGCAACTTCTGAAGAATTTGAAATCAAGAGTGGAGTTAAGCAAGGTTGTGTACTAGCTCCCACCCTCTTTGGAATATACTTTTCACTTCTACTGAAATATGCATTTCGTGATCAGGATGGTGGTATATACATTCACTCACGCTCAGATGGCGGCCTCTACAATGCTCAGAGATTGAAGGCTAAGACCAAAATTAGGAGGGTACTGATCAGAGAGTTGCTTTTTGCAGATGATGCTGCAGTTACGACCCACTCTGAGGAAGAATTGCAATGTCTACTATCTGCATTCTCCAATGCTTGTTCTGAATTTGGTTTAACAATTAGCAAAAAGAAGACACAGATTATGTTACAAGGTGCACATGGGGTACCATCAATCTTTATTGACGACGCCGAACTAGAGATAGTAGACCATTTTACATATCTAGGATCAGTGGTAAATAGCAAATTATCCCTAGATCAGGAAATCAACATCCGGATTGGTAAGGCAGCAACAACAATGAACAGGTTAAGAAAAAGAGTCTGGGAGAACAGGAAGCTTACTGCCAAAACAAAAGTCCTTGTCTATCAAGCCTGTGTCCTTAGTACTCTTCTCTATGGCAGTGAAACCTGGACAACTTACTCACACCAAGAGAACAATTTAAACAGCTTTCATATGCGGTGTCTGCGAAGAATTCTTGGGATTAAGTGGCAAGACAAAATCACAAATACTGAAGTATTGGAAAGATCAGGTTGTGTGACAGTTTATTCCATGCTCAGTCTTCGTAGACTTAGATGGATAGGACATCTTAGGAGGATGGATGATGGTAGAATACCAAAGGATATCTTTTTTGGTGAATTACAGATGGGTAAGAGATCTCAGGGTCGGCCTCTACTACGATACAAAGATGTGTGTAAGCGGGACATGATTGATACAGGCATTGATAATGCACATTGGGAGCAAGTCGCCGCTGAACGTGTTGCATGGAGGGCAAATATCAGAAATGGAATAAAGTCAAAGGAGAAAATTATTGCAGAAAAGTCACACACCAAGCGTTTGAGACGTAAGATGGTGCATGATGGTGGAAATGACCACGTGTTCACATGCACCCACTGTGAACGGACATTTACAGCGCAAATTGGCCTTATCAGTCACACTCGCTACCGCCATAGTTAAAAGTTATTATGCCTTTTTAAAGCACAAACTATCGTCTGTCAAGACGGCAAGTTGCCAATGATGATGATGATGATTGTATGTTATAGAATGTAAGTAAAGTATTAACTGTATGTTGTATAATGTAAGTAAAGTATTAACTGTATGTTGTAGAATGTAAGTAAAGTATTAACTGATTGCCTGCCTGAGACCGTCTGATAGACCCCGTAACCCTTGTGCGACACCCGTGAACCACACTTTAGGCTTTTTATATATGGTGGTTTAAACTGAACCATTTCTCCATTCCAGTCCACTATTTTAGTGTCCCATTAAGTTAAACTTCAGAACGAAAGAATTACCTGGCTTCCGTGTGCAAAAATCCCGCATGACAAAGAAGAATACACATGAAAACATGTTTCGAAATTGATTTTTGTGATTCGAATTTTTGTGACATTACTTTCTGGTGAAGGACCTCATATATTTTAATAAAATTACAGTTTTAAACAGTTTTATATTATAGTTATTGTGATGTAAACGACTTTGTGATAGATTCGAAAACAAACCTGTGCAGTAGTGAGATAGTTATGTAGAAGACGGTAAATAATATAGAGAAAAAAAATCTAACAGTCTAAGAACAACAACAATCTACCAACAATCTAAGAAAATGATGGTTTTTCCATTTTGTGTGAAAATGATGTACTTCATAATGTTATCATTTCATTGCGTTATATGCGTGTTATGGAGCAGTTCTTGTGATATTCTAGAACCCAACTGGTGTTTGTAATAAAATTCACTAAATTTAACTGGATTAGCAGATTCGGATATGAAATAACGCCTTGGTAAGTGAATTTTTTTCATAATTTTTAACACTTTAATTTCAATTGTTATTACTAAAACTCTCATTATTGTCATAATATTTGTAACCTATCAATTTATTATTAACACTGTCATGTTCCTTGTGCAATCCTCTTTAATTTTATATGTAATACAATAGATCTGCTACAATTGTAACCATTTTAAAAGCAAGATTGTGGTATACCCCTAGTTCAAATTTTCTGCCTTGAATCTCTGCTTGGGTATGACCATTTTTTTGTTTGGCAGGCAATCAGTATTAACTGTGTGTTTATATAATGTAAGTAAAGTATTAACTGTATGCTGTAGAATGTAAGTAAAGAATTAACTGTATGCTGTAGAATGAAAGTAAATAATTAAATGTATGGTTTATAATGTAAGTAAACTATCAAATGTATGTTCGTGGGAATGAAGTAAAATATAAAATTTGTTTTGTAGAATGTACGCAAAGAATTAACTGTATGATGTAGAATATAAATACAATATTAGCTGTATTGTAGAATGTAAGTAGAGTGATAGTAAGGAACATTTTTCAACGTTTATGGGTGCATTAGGTATTCTGCTGGCCTCAAATCTATGCCAGCCTCAAACATATATGTACCAATAGACACTCAAATATGTGCTAGCCTCAAATATATGTCAGCCTCAAACATATATTTAACAATAGACACTCATATACATGCTAGCCTAAAATATATGCAAGCCTAAAATATATGCTAGCCTAAAATATATGTTAACCTCAAATATATGCCAGCCACAAACATATATTTACCAATAGACACTCAAATATACTCTAGCGTCAAGTATGTGCTAGCCGAAAATATATGCTAGCCTCAAATATATGCTAGCTTCAAAATATATGCCAACCTCCAACATATATTTACCAATAGACACTAAAATATATTCTTCTTCTCCTTCTTCTTCTTCAGCGTTCCGAGCCATTGAGGATCTTTGCTGCAGATACAATCCGTCTCCATTCGTCTCTCTGGTGGACCTTCTCTTGCCAGACGTTGATTCCAAGTGCTTGTAGGTCTGAACATGTATTATCTCTCCACCGCCATCTTGGTCTACCTCGGGGTCTACGGTCATTTATTTCATGAGTGTAAGCGAGTTTTGTTTCCCTATTATCTTCCATTCTTTCTATATGCCACAGCCATTGTAGTCTATTAGCCTTTATGATACCAGTGATTAGCGGGGACTTAAACAGATCATAAATGTCTTTGTTACTTCTTCTTTTCCACTCTCCACTTTGTGTATCTCTAATGGGTCCAAAGATGCGTCTTAAAATTTTGTTCTCAAAGGTTTGTAACAAGGCTTCGTCTCCTTTCGTTGTACTCCAGGTTTCAGAAAATATATGCTAGCCTAAAATATAAGCTAGCCTCAAATATATGTTAACCTCAAATATATGCCAGCCACAAACATATATTTACCAATAGACACTCAAATATACTCTAGCGTCAAGTATGTGCTAGCCTCAAATATATGCTAGCCTCAAATATATGCTAGCTTCAAAATATATGCTTGCGTTCAAATATATGCCAGCCTCAAACATATATTTACCAATAGACACTCAAATATAAGCTAGCTTCAAATATATGCTAGCCTCAAATATATGCTAGCCTCAAATATGCTTGCCTCAAATATATGCTAGCCTCAAACATATATTTACCAATTGAAACTCAATTATATGCTAGCCTCAAATATATGCTAGCCTCAAATATATGCTAGCCTCAAATATATGCTAGCCTCAAATATATTTTAGCCTAAAATAAATGCTAGCCTCAAATATATGCCACCCTCAAACATATATTTACCAATAGACACTCAAATATATGCTAGTCTCAAATATATGCCAGCCTTAAATACATGCTAGCCTCAAATATATGCTAGCCTCAAATATATACTAGCCTCAAATATAGGTTAGCCTCAAATATAGGCTAGCTTCAAATATATGTTAGCCTCAAATATAGGTTAGCCTCAAATATAGACTATCCTAAAATATAGGCTAGCCTCACAAATGTGCTATCCTCAAATATATACTTGCCTCAAATATGTGCTAGCCTCAAATATATGCTAGCCTCAAATATATGCTAGCCTCAAATATATATTTACCAACAGACACTCAAATATATGCTAGCCTCAAATATATGCTAGCTTTAAATGTATGCTAACCTCTAACATATATTTACCAATAGGCACTCAAATATATGCTAGCCTCAAATATATGCTAGCCTTAAATATATGCTAGCCTCAAATATAGGCTAGCCTCAAATATATGCTAGCCTCAAATATATATGTACCATTACGCACTTAAATATATGCTAGCCTCAAATATATGCAAGCCTCAAACATATATGTACCATTAGGCACTAAAATATATGCTAGCCTCAAAAATATGCTAGCCTCAAATATATGCTAACCTCAAATATATGTTAGCCTCAAATATGTGTTAGCCTAAATATGTGCTAGCCTCAAGTATATGCTAGTCTCAAATATATGCTAGCCTCAAATATATGCTAGCCTCAGATATATGCTAGCGTCAAATATATGCTAGCCATAACTATATGCTAGCCTCAAATATATGCCAGCCTCAAACATATATTTACCAATAGGCACTCAAATATATGCCAGCCTCAAACACATATTTACCAATAGGCAATCAAATATATGCCGGCCTCAAACATATATTTACCAATAGGCACTCAAATATATGCCAGCCTCAAACACATATTTACCAATAGGCACTCAAATATATGTCAGCCTGAAACACATATTTACCAATAGGCACTCAAATATATGTCAGCCTCAAACACATATTTACCAATAGGCACTCAAATATAGGCTAGCCTCAAATATATACCAGCCTCAAACATATATTTACTAATAGACACTCAAGGGGAATGTGGTCATCATCAGGCCTGTCACCGTTACGTGCACTGATATTTCCCGGTGCCTAATTCTAGAACGCGCCCACTAGCAGAGTTGATAGCCAACAGCGCTGGTAATATCATTAGCACGGTCTGGCCAGGGTTCGAATTCTGAGCTCGTCGTCAGTGGAAGTTTATAGTGACATGCCACATACATACTCAAAACCATCACAGCAAGCTTCTACGTCAGCACATGATAGTATCAATTGACATGTCACAACACGCTAGAAGAACGTAGCTGAAGTAAAAGGCCCGTTTACTCGCACTTAGCTGATCTGGGTGCATGTTCTGGCGCCTTGTGTGTATAGACAAGTCAACACATGGAAGTTTATGTGGTTTAATGTGGCGCTGACACCTTTATTCCCCAGAACATATCCCTGTGCACACTTCACTTAAGCCTGGGTCGATTAAGGCGCATAGGTTAATTTTACAATCCCTTGCGATGTCGAACTCATCACTACTGATTCGGTAGGGAGGCCATCTAGCCACTGCTCCACAGCGGCTCTCCTGACTTGGGATATGAATACAAATTTGTTGCATGAGCTGTACAAGACGTAGAAACCAACACCAGCATTTTATGTGTGTAATGTACTAGCCAAGTTTACGTTCGGTAGTTTGCCACTGCTTTCAGAACGACAGGCGCAGATAACATTGTTAAACATCAACACAAGAAGGTCTGCTTCCAAATCGTCTGTACCTAATTTCGAATCCTGTATGACGGATTTCGAGTCGCACCACAGACGCTGGCACATGGGATATGCACTAAGTGATACTGGAGTGTGAGACGACTAGCCAGCGCATCTGTTGGGTTCAACAGCGACAGCAGTTGTGGGACACTCACGACGTTCAAGGCAGGCATATTGAAGACCTCTTAAAGGACGGACAATTGAAAACACATTAACAGATGAAACAACATTAACAGATGAAACAACATTAACAGATGAAACAACATTAACAGATGAAACAACATTAACAGATGAAACAACATTAACAGATGAAACAACATTAACAGATGAAACAACATTAACAGATGAAACAACATTAACAGATGAAACAACATTAACAGATGAAACAACATTAACAGATGAAACAACATTAACAGATGAAACAACATTAACAGATGAACCAACATTAACAGATGAAACAACATTAACAGATGAAACAACATTAACAGATGAAACAATAAACATTTTTGCGTTCTCTCTCTCTTTGAACTTAAGCGTAGTCTATATACGTGCTACCACTTCTAATGCACTGGGCTGATTTTTGCCTGTGGGCTAGATTTCCCTAGTGCCAGTGTCCCACGCCATCAAGCGAATCCACTCCGACTTCTGAGGTACTTGTTATTTACACTCTAACGTCAAAGACGAGAGGTCAACGGTGTAGTATAACTGACCGGTATTGGGTTTGTATCCGCTACCTCGACATAAGCACACAGGAAGTTTAGTGAGAGTGCCCATATCCATACGGAAATGCTGATTTCCAAACAACATACTTAATGAAGCTTGAGTTTAGATAATAAATATAAGACAGCTTGATTTTGAGCGAAAGTTGTTTATATGTATTTAATAATAACGTTATCCACGAATACAGTTAAAATATAACATATTGAAAACTAGATAACATCTTTTAACACCACTTGTCCTCAGATATGCACACGGAAGGTCGGCAAATACAGTACCAAAAGCAACCATCAGCGACTAGTCTTGGGGCTAAACAAAAGTGTCTCCAATGAAGAGCCAGTCCAGTGACGTCTGCACATTTGTATAATGACCACTGCTACGGAGGGCGCTATGACAACCCAGCACAACCATCTACATAATGACGTCTACGATAGTGAGATCATTGCAACCCACTAAAGCCTCTCCCATTCGGACGATGACGTCTGCGATTGAGAGCTTTATAACAACCCAACACAGCCGGTCCAATCTGCATAATAACTGCTGTGATGTGTTCGTTAACAACCTACTACTGGTTCTATCACATCCACAATGGCGTTTCAGATGAAGAAGGCGGTACATCATGTCTCATCTGTACAATGGCTGCGATGGAGATATCAACGACAGCTCAGTATAGCCTCTACTTCCCATACAGTGAAGTATATTTTCATACGGTGAATTGTAAAGAAGTATCAATCAAGCAAGAAAGTGCCGTCTCCGAACTGATTCATCTTCCTCGTAGCGCCGTCTACCTGCCTTGAAGTGTCATGGCCGCTGAATTCGGTTCATAGAAAAACACTGATTAACAGTACTATGTCTTGTGCACTAAACATGGACACGTATAATTCTCACTGTTTGATGTGATATATAGTGATTTATATACATATCACCAATAGTCTCTTGTACGTAAAAGTGTACAATTTATTACAATAGTTGACACTTGTCAGTATTTATACCATAACTATAATTAATTACCTTTGTGATATTGACCACGTGATCCATGGCGTGCCTACTGGTCTTTATAAATATGGTCCAGGCACCATATACCCAAAATAGGCCTCACGATTATACAACGGTCATTATATTTATAGCTAGTTTGACTGTTATCAACCGTGTTAAATTTATAGCTAGTCATACTGTTATCAACACTGTTAAATTTGTAGGTAGTCAGTCAGCCTGTTGTCAACAGTAATAAATTTCACTGTAAAACAAAGACAAGAATATACGTGAAAGAGAACATCCTAATTCTCCAGCAGCTAATCCCACGGCATTTGCCGGCTTTGTACTCAAGCGTAGTCCACACACAAGCACGTGCTCCTACTTCTAGTGCGTGTGGATTAGCTGCCCCTAGTACTTGTGCTCCCCCGCCATCAGGTAAACCACTCCGTCTTCTGAGGTGCTTGTAATTTACGTCACCAAGTCAACATTTAATCAAACTGACCGGTGTAGGGCTTGATTCCCTACCTCGGTATCAGCGCATCGGAAGTTTAAGAACGAGCTCTCGTATCCATGGAGTCATGTTGACCTGCACCCATCTTAACTCTAGTTTTTTTTTTTTGTCGATGTTAATTGTCATTTGCTAAATACATTTTTTGTCCGCTCCTCTCTCCAGTTCTTCACTCCAGACTTCTGCATTAATTAATTATTCATGTGAGCTTCCGAGCCAGGTTCACGTCATCAATTACCGGCTTTGAAATGCGCGTTCTGTGATGTCAAGGTAAATGGGCCGGTTTTATTTGTGTTCATCCATCCAGTGACAACTTGTTCATATATCCAAGGGCTTGTTCTGTGCGAACTTGTTCATCAATCTAATGGCTTGTTCCTTGTGAATTCGTTTTACCCATCCAGTGGCAACTTGCTCTTCCAACTAGTGGCTTGTCCTGTAAGAACTTCTTCATCCATTCAATTACTTGTCCTGTGAGATCTTGTTCATCTATCCAGTGACTTGTCCTGTGAGATCTTGTTCATCCATCCAGTTACTTGTCCTGTGCGAACATTGCCATCAACATAGCCATGCTGCTGGATGTCTTTGATTGCTGTAGGTTTCAAGGCATCTAAACAAGAAATAAATTTGCCGTTATTTTTCTTCTTGGCAGTAACATACAGGTCGGTGAACTAAGCCATTATCTCTCTCTTATCCGCTCTCTCTCTCTCTCTCTCTCTCTCTCTCTCTCTCTCTCTCTCTCTCTCTCTCTCTCTCTGTGTTTCTTTCTTTCTCCATCTCTCTGAGGGAGAGAGAGAGAGAGAGAGAGAGAGAGAGAGAGAGAGAGAGAGAGAGAGAGAGAGAGAAAGAGAGAGTTGCAATGGTTTTAGTGTGTTGACTGAGGCTGGAAAGTTACGCTAAACCAAATGTTTATAATCAGCTGATTCATGTCAGATGTCAGTCTTCTTTGTTTGTTTTTGTTATTTTAATTTCGAGACATTCAAATTTGGATATTACATATTAATATTGTGCAGATAAAATGTGAATTATATTTTCAGAGACGCAAGAACTTAATTTATTCTTGAAAATCAACATTACCTACCAGAAAATTAAGACTGGAATAACGCTTAAAGGTAGATCATGTATTGGGATCATGTCATAAACAGGAACTACAATTGTCCAAAACCATTTTATAATACATGGTCACAGATCCCGTCCTCCTAACTTGGTCACTTTGGCCTCTGATGGACATCAGCTGTCTGACTCCTGGGAGATACAGTAGATGTGGGTTTCCCTGCTCACTGTCTTGACCTGCAGCTGTTGTCATAGGATGCTATAGCCCAGGCTTTCGTTCAAAGTATTGGTTTATGGTCTGGGACTGTCTGGAGCCGGGACTTAGGGTACGGCATACTCAAACTCCTTGTCTCGGACCAGCCTGCAGGCATCATCAGACACATGGAGGCATCTATGGAGCCGGGACGTCACATTAACGTCCCGCACAGTCCTGCAGGCTAGGGAGCCGGACTTGGAGGGGAAAGATAGCCGAAACGAGTCAGCTCCTGCCGTGATCACCAGCCATCAAGCAATAGCAGCGACTAACGGATAGTGCTGTCCTGGACGGAATCCTGGGATATAGTGTCCTCGCTGTTGCAATTCATGGGCTCAGAAGTCAGTGCCACACGAAAGCCTTATTGAAGGACCAAGCCGGGGCCCCACACTTTCCCCGCTGTTGATCTCTTCCAGGCCAGCTAACCTAGATGACCTAGATAAAGATCTGTTTCAGCGTTATTCACAGTGGAATCTTCCATTTCTGTGTCTGTTAGATTATACGTGTTACATTAGAGTGTTCTTGTCAAATGTTATACATCGGTTAAAAGGTTGTCATTATCACGTGCCATGCCGATATGCATGAGCCACATGGTACCCCATCTCACATGACCACCATTGCCTTGGATCAGTTCTTTTATGTTTCCATGATAACATGTGCCCATGCCATCCAACTATTTATCTGTCTGCTTTTTCCTTGCTCTTTTCTGATCGATTTTGCCAGTTGTCATTAAGTTTTCTCATTTATGTTAGATCTTAATGTGTCCAAACATTCAACTTACCTGTGGCTTTCGAGCCGGCTCCCTGGTTTAGGGGATACACGACTTTCCCCGTAATCCCGAATACTCTCATGAGTAACGTGACGCGCGTGAGAATTGGTAGTGATTCTCTCCGCGTCGATAACTTACGAGGTATGTGAGCCAGTCGCGCAGAAAGCAATGGCAAACTACTGAGCGTAATCTTGCCAAGAAATCAACAATCAGCTGAAAGATGCTGATGTTGACAGCGATGTCATGTAAAGGATATGCGGGGGAAAAAGTGGCTTTCTAGATTTACTGAGTGTTTATTTTTTTTTTCTACATGGAAATGTTGTATGAGAACTTAAACAACTGTCTTATAGCAATACGCATTAACATGCAACATTTACATTTATTTAATTTGAGAGATAGATAGATAGAGAGAGAGAGAGAGAGAGAGAGAGAGAGAGAGAGAGAGAGAGAGAGAGAGAGAGAGAGAGAGAGAGAGAGAGAGAGAGAGAGAGAGAGAGAGTTGCAATGGTTTTAGTGTGTTGACTGAGGCTGGAAAGTTACGCTAAACCAAATGTTTATAATCAGCTGATTCATGTCAGATGTCAGTCTTCTTTGTTTGTTTTTGTTATTTTAATTTCTAGACATTCAAATTTGGATATTACATATAAATATTGTGCAGATAAAATGTGAATTATATTTTCAGAGACGCAAGAACTTAATTTATTCTTGAAAATCAACATTACCTACCAGAAAATTAAGACTGGAATAACGCTGAAAGGTAGATCATGTATTGGGATCAGGTCATAAACAGGAACTACAATTGTCCAAAACCATTTTTATAATACATGGTCACAGATCCCGTCCTCCTAACTTGGTCACTTGGGCCTCTGATGGACATCAGCTGTCTGACTCCTGGGAGATACAGTGATGTGGGTTTCCTGCTCACTGTCTTGACCTGCAGCTGTGTCATAGGATGCTATAGCCCAGGGCTTTCGTTCAAAGTATTGGTTTATGGTCTGGGACTGTCTGGAGCCGGGACTTAGGGTACGGCATACTCAAACTCCTTGTCTCGGACCAGCCTGCAGGCATCATCAGACACATGGAGGCTCTATGGAGCCGGGACGTCACATTAACGTCTCGCACAGTCCTGCAGGCCAGAGAGCCTGACTTGGAGGGGAAAGATAGCCGAAACGAGTCAGCTCCTGCCTTGATCACCAGCCATCAAGCAATAGCAGCGACTAACGGATAGTGCTGTCCTGGACGGAAGCCTGGGATATAGTGTCCTCGCTGTTGCAATTCATGGGCTCAGAAAGTCAGTGCCACACGAAAGCCTTATTGAAGGACCAAGCCGGGGCCCCACACTTTCCCCGCTGTTGATCTCTTCCAGGCCAGCTAACCTAGATGACCTAGATAAAGATCTGTTTCAGCGTTATTCACAGTGGAATCTTCCATTTCTGTGTCTGTTAGATTATACGTGTTACATTAGATGGTTCTGTCAAATGTTATACATCGGTTAAAAGGTTTGTCATTATCACGTGCCATGCCGATATGCGTGAGCCACATGGTACCCCATCTCACATGACCACCATTGCCTTGGATCAGTTCTTTTATGTTCCATGATAACATGTGCCCATGCCATCCAACTATTTATCTGTCTGCTTTTTCCTTGCTCTTTTCTGATCGATTTTGCCAGTTGTCATTAGTTTTCTCATTTATGTTAGATCTTAATGTGTCCAAACATTCAACTTACCTGTGGCTTTCGATCCGGGCTCCCTGGTTTAGAGATACACGACTTTCTCCCGTAATCCCGTATACTCTCATGAGTAACGTGACGCGCGTGAGAATTGGTAGTGATTCTCTCCGCGTCGATAACTTACGAGGTATGTGAGCCAGTCGCGCAGAAAGCAATGGCAAACTACTGAGCGTAATCTTGCCAAGAAATCAACAATCAGCTGAAAGATGCTGATGTTGACAGCGATGTCATGTAAAGGATATGCGGGGGAAAAAGTGGCTTTCTAGATTTACTGAGTGTTTATTTTTTTTCTACATGGAAATGTTGTATGAGAACTTAAACAACTGTCTTATAGCAATACGCATTAACATGCAACATTTACATTTATTTAATTTGAGAGATAGATAGATAGAGAGAGAGAGAGAGAGAGAGAGAGAGAGAGAGAGAGAGAGAGAGAGAGAGAGAGAGAGAGAGAGAGAGAGAGAGAGAGAGAGAGAGAGAGAGAGAGAGAGAGAGAGAAAGTTGCAATGGTTTTAGTGTGTTGACTGAGGCGGAAAGTTACGCTAAACCAAATGTTTATAATCAGCTGATTCATGTCAGATGTCAGTCTTCTTTGTTTGTTTTTGTTATTTTAATTTCGAGACATCCAAATTTGGATATTACATATTAATATTGTGCAGATAAAATGTGATTATATTTTCAGAGACGCAAGAACTTAATTTATTCTGAAAATCACATTACCTACCAGAAAATTAAGACTGGAATAACGCTGAAAGGTAGATCATGTATTGGGATCATGTCATAAACAGGAACTACAATTGTCCAAAACCATTTTATAATACATGGTCAAAGATCCCGTCCTCCTAACTTGTCACTTTGGCCTCTGATGGACATCAGCTGTCTGACTCCTGGGTAGATACAGTAGATGTAGGTTTCCCTGCTCACTGTCTTGACCTGCAGCTGTTGTCATAGGGATGCTATAGCCCAGGCTTTCGTTCAAAGTATTGTTTATGGTCTGGGACTGTCTGGAGCCGGGACTTAGGTACGGCATACTCAAACTCCTTGTCTCGGACCAGCCTGCAGGCATCATCAGACACATGGAGGCATCTATTGGAGCCGGGACGTCACATTAACGTCCCGCACAGTCCTGCAGGCCAGAGAGCCGGACTTGGAGGGGAAAGATAGCCGAAACGAGTCAGCTCCTGGCCGTGATCACCAGCCATCAAGCAATAGCAGCGACTAACGGATAGTGCTGTCCTGGTCGGAAGCCTGGGATATAGTGTCCTCGCTGTTGCAATTCATGGGCTCAGAAGTCAGTGCCACACGAAAGCCTTATTGAAGGACCAAGCCGGGGCCCCACATTTTCCCCGCTGTTGATCTCTTCCAGGCCAGCTAACCTAGATGACCTAGATACAGATCTGTTTCAGCGTTGTTCACAGTGGAATCTTCCATTTCTGTGTCTGTTAGATTTATACGTGTTACATTAGAGTGTTCTTGTCAAATGTTATACATTCGGTTAAAAGGTTGTCATTATCACGTGCCATGCCGATTTGCGTGAGCCACATGGTACCCCATCTCACTGACCACCATTGCTTTGGATCAGTTCTTTTATGTTTCCATGATAACATGTGCCCATGCCATCCAACTATTTATCTGTCTGCTTTTTCCTTGCTCTTTTCTGATCGATTTTGCCAGTTGTCATTAAGTTTTCTCTTTATGTTAGATCTTAATGTGTCCAAACATTCAACTTACCTGTGGCTTTCGAGCCGGCTCCCTGGTTTAGGGGATACACTACTTCTCCGTAATCCAGTATACTCTCATGAGTAACGTGGACGCGCGTGAGAATTGGTAGTGATTCTCTCCGCGTCGATAACTTACGAGGTATGTGAGCCAGTCGCGCAGAAAGCAATGGCAGAACTACTGAGCGTAATCTTGCAAGAAATCAACAATCAGCTGAAAGATGCTGATGTTGACAGCGATGTCATGTAAATGATATGCGGGGGAAAAAGTGGCTTTCTAGATTTACTGAGTGTTATTTTTTTTTTCTACATGGAAATGTTGTATGAGAACCTAAACAACTGTCTTATAGCAATACGCATTAACATGCAACATTTTACATTTATTTAAATTTGAGAGATAGATAGATAGAGAGAGAGAGAGAGAGAGAGAGAGAGAGAGAGAGAGAGAGAGAGAGAGAGAGAGAGAGAGAGAGAGAGAGAGAGAGAGAGAGAGAGAAAGTTGCAATGTTTTAGTGTGTTGAGTGAGGCTGGAAAGTTACGCTAAAACAAATGTGTATAATCAGCTGGTTCATGTCAGATGTCAGTCTTCTTTGTTTGTTTTGGTTATTTTATTTTCGAGACATTCAAAGTTGGATATTACATATTAATATTGTGCAATAAAGTGTGAATTATAATTTCAGAGACTCAAAAAACTTAATTTTTTCTTGAAAATCAACATTACCTACCAGAAAATTAAGACAGGAATAACGCTGAAAGGTAGATCATGTATTGGGATCATGTCATAAACAGGACTACAATTGTCCAAAACCATTTATAATACAAGGTCACAGATCCCGTCCTCCTGACTTGGTCACTTTGGCCTCTGATGGACATCGGCTGTCTGACTCCTGGGCAGATACAGTAGATGTGGGTTCCCCTGTCCACTGTCTTGACCTGCAACTATTGTCATAAGATGCTATAGCCCAGGCTTTCGTTCACGGTATTGGTTTATGGTCTGGGACTGTCTGGAGCCGGGACTTAGGGTACGGCATACTCAAACTCCTTGTCTCGGACCAGCCTGCAGCATCACCAGACACACGGAGGCATCTGTGGAGCCGGGACGTCACATTAACGTCCCGCACAGTCCTGCAGGCCAGAGATTCGGACTTGGAGGGGAAAGATAGCCGAAACGAGTCAGCTCCTGCCTTGATCACCAGCCATCAAGCAATAGCAGCGACTAACGGATAGTGCTGTCCTGGACGGAAGCCTGGGATATAGTGTCCTCGCTGTGCAATTCATGGGCTCAGAAAGTCAGTGCAACACGAAAGCCTTGTTGAAGGACCAATCCGGGGCCCGACACTTTCCCAGCTGTTGATCTCTTCCAGGCCAGCTAACTAGATGACCTAGATACAGATCTGTTTCAGCGTTGTTCACAGTCGAAGCTTCCATTTATGTGTCTGTCAAATTCTACTGGTTACATTAGAGGTTCTTGGGTCAAATGTTATACATCGGTTAAAGGTTGTCATTATCACGTGCCATGCCGATTTGCGTGAGCCACATGGTACCCCATCTCACATGACCACCATTGCCTTGATCAGTTCTTTTATGTTTCCATGATACATGTGCCCATGCCACTATTTATCTGTCTGCTTTTTCCTTGCTCTTTTCTGATCGATTTTGCCAGTTTTCATTAAGTTTTCTGATTTATGTTAGATCTTAATGCGTCCAACATTCAACTTACCTATGGCTTCGAGACGGCTCCCTGGTTTAGGAGATACCGACTTTCTCCGAAATCCTGTATACTCCTCATTAGTAACGTGACGCGCGTGAGAATTGGTAGTGATTCTCTCCGCGTCGATAACTTACGAGGTATGTGAGCCAGTCGCTCAGAAAGCAATGGTAAACTACTGAGCGTAATCTTGCCAAGAAATCAACAATCAGCTAAAAGATGCTGATGTTGACAGCGATGTCCTGTAAAGGATATGTGGGAAAAAAGTGGCTTCTAGATTTACTGAGTGTTTATATTTTTTTTCTACATGGAAATGTTGTATGAGAACTTAAAAACAACTGTATAATAGCAATACGCATTAACATGCAACATTTACATTTATTTAATTTAAGAGATCAGAGAGAGAGATAGAGAGAGAGAGAGAGAGAGAGAGAGAGAGAGAGAGAGAGAGAGAGGAGAGAGAGAGAGAGAGAGAGAGAGACAGAGAGAGAGAGCGAAACGAACGAACGAACGGAACTAACGTTATTTTAAAAGGGTAACAAATTGGGCACACAGCCCGTCTTACGTTCGGCCCTTTCAATCACTCATCTTTCATTCATCAAATGTGCATGTTACATTTACATAGGGGAAAAACACCTTGTCAAATGGATTTTATAAGCATAAACAATGCATATTACGCATCATACATTCACATAGGGGAAAAAACATTGTCAAATGGAAATTGTGAACATAAAAAGTGCATATTGCAATGTTGTGAATCACATTCCCCATCCAACCTCACATCCCGCAGCCACCCACACTCCGCAGCCCACCACACATCCCCCACCCACCTCACCTCCCCCACCCACCCACACATACCTCCACGCACTCACACAGACCCAGGCAAACATACATGCCCGCTACCCACCCACTGATCCCCACACACACATATTTCCCCACCCACACACACATCACCCACCCATCCCATAACCGACACCCACACACCCACCCACATATTCTCACTACACACCCACAACCACGAAGCATACACACATCTCAAAACCTCACACACATACCCCCCGCCAAACCACACATCCGCAGATATCCATACACACATCCACGCACCCTCACAATTTGAGAGA